>CM062297.1:59334061-59997047 GCA_031216915.1 Pictodentalium vernedei
ATATTGTAGCTGCAGGCCTGAGGTGGGGTGGGTATGGCTTTCAGATTTCTCTGTGGCATATATCGACCTCCCCTTCCCCACATATTATGCCCCCATAGGATATCCTTACAGTGGCCACCTCACATACACACCCCCCCCCCCCCCACCTCACTCAAAATAAAGCACTAGAGGGTCCCAGATTCTCTCTCAATGCATTGAATTTTCAAAATTTTCTTGGGGAGCTGTCCTAATCCCCACCGATATGAGGGAGATATCGTAGCCTGAGGTGGAGGTGGGTATGGCTTTCAGATTTCTCTGTGGCATATATCGACCTCCCCCTCCCCATATACTATGCCCCCACCCATAGGAAATCCTAGCTACACCCCTGCTTTGAAGACTATAAATAACTGCAAAGCTTAATGATTCCAACTGTCAGTGTGTAGCAAAAATGTATGAAAATTCCTGGAGGTTTAACCCTTTACCTAACAAATCTCCCATATCCACCCGCGTAATATGCAAATTGAGCAGTTCAAAAAATTATATTTTTCAAAATATTTCAGCAAAACCATATCATGTGGTCCCTCTTTGGAACGAGCGCACTGAGATCTTTCCAATGAGGGGTCACATGATATGGTTTTGTTGAAATTTTTTGAAAAATGTAAAAAATATTATATTTAAAATAATAAATTTTGATATCGTCTGTGTTGAGTAAAGGTTAAAGGTTATGTGTATTGCTTCTGAATGGAACAAATTATAGTCACAATAATTTCCTTCTCTTCCTTCTGACTTAAATATTCAAACTCAAAGAGAAGTGGAGTGTTAAAAGATATTTGTCTCCTCTCTGGAACCCCACCATCCTGTGACCTACTCTTATGTCCATGTAGAGAGTGGGAGTGGTGTGTGGGCTAAACCTAACTAACACTACACAGACTCATTAGACAGGGGTGTGGGCTAATCAACCAATTAAAAAGAATACTTCCTCAGGAAAAAGATGTCACATTTGCAGTTTCCATAGTTACAGGAGATTATGCTTCTGAATTTTGCACTTGAGGCAATTCTTGTTACTGTCTTTAATTCCCTTTATATTGTTCAACATTATGTACAGTCCTGTTTATTTATTGAATGCCAGTAAGTGAACAGTTTTTTCCCCCATCCTCAATTTTTCTGTTATTTAATATCAAGTTATTGTGAATTGACTTCCAGTTTAAATAACTTGGTGCTGGGAGAGAATATTGGATTCAAGTTATGCTGGTAAGACTTGAGATAGTTTTCTGCATGTTATTTTTAGCAACTGAATACAAGTATTTATAGATTGATTGGATTTGTGTACAGTTCATCTCTCTGTACTTGAAAAGGAACTCTTTGTGCGAGATCCACACAGTCTTGATGAACTCTTCTTCATAGATCACATCTAAAAAACAATTCATTTTTGTTTGAGTGCTTTCATTGGCAATATTTATTGAGCTAGGGCAGATTTGTGATACAGTGTCAGGCAGGATTCTATAACCTTAACCCTTTTTCCTGAATTAACAGCATTATCTCTATGCCTGCTGCTGTCACATATTCCGACCAAGCCTGCAAATAATAATTTTTTTGGTGCCTGTCATTGTGACAGGTACCAACAGTTTTGTGCCAGTCATCGAAGACTTTGTACCTGTCATAATGTTTAAACACAGTCAGCACTTCATAACTCGAACTCGGATAACTCAAATATATGAGATAACCCTCAGTTGGCTTTCAGTCCCAGCAATTTGGGCCTTGCAACCCTCCTTCAACCCTCCAGGAAATATTGACTGTCCTTGACAATGTCAGTGACGGCCTATATTTCCTGGGATGTGTGGAGGTGTTTTCCCTTGTCCAATTTCCAAGTTTCTGTGTTCTTGTGTTCAAGGCTTTCAAATACCTCCAAAGTGCATAACTCGAAGGCCGAGATAAGTTGAAGTTATTGGTTGGTCCGGTAAACATTGAGTTTACGTGTTTCGACTGTATATGTGGTTCTTGACATTTTGTTACAAAATTTCAGGGGTTAGCATGTTATTAGTTCAAAGAATTGGTGCCTGTCAAACATGCAAACTGTGCCTGTCAGTGACCATGACAGGCTGCTTATTTGCTGGCTTGATTCCGGCCAAGGACATGAAATTTCTTGTCTGTGAATACATTACGTGTACACTCCATACGAAAAAAATATCGCAAAATCGACTGAGTGTGTTATGTGTAATTACATTTATTTATTTATTTATTGATGTTTAAGGTCACATATTTATGCACAATGGCTAATCATGACCATGACAGTTTTACGGGTGGAGGAAGCCGGAGTACCCGGAGAGAACCACCGAGCAACGACGAGCAGCTGCCAGCTCCCCAACATCGTAACTCCGCACTGCAGCACAGGCAGGGTTAGATTGGTTGAAGACATGCGCACTATCGACGTGCAGTACGCCTTAGTACACGGCGTCATCGTGCCCCCACGCGGGCAATGTGGATGAAGTGTCTTGCCCAAGGACACAACGCGGTTGCCGCAGGTGGATTCGAACCAAGGAGCTCTCGGCTTGCAGCCTGCACCTCAACCTACTGAGCTACCGCGCTCCCGTGTAATTACATAATGTCAGACATCCACTCACTAATCAGTGCTGATTGGACTGTATTGGGAAAAGATTCGCAAATTAACATATTAATTTCTGTTCACTAAATCTTTTTTGTACCTAATACATTTTGTTTGGGAATTTTGTATATCAAATAAAATCTTTAAAGGTGAAAATTGGTTCGGTAAATCCCATTATTTTGTGCGATAAATTTGACCCCAAAAATGAGAATTTCTCCGATCATGTGCAAAAGTGTGGCTCTTTCGTAAATAGGATATACATTGCATGAAATATTCTGAAGTCATTGCAGACCGGCATTGTTAACAAACTCAGGAGTGAATCCAAATCATATATCGGCGAAAATTTTATTTTAATATGAAAACAAATTGAAAATCTCACAAATTAACGAACGGATTTTTTCAATTCCTATATTACACAACAGTACAAAGTTCTGGAAATGAAATATATGGCATTTGTATCTGAATATTTTATTAAATGTGGGTTTTAGAAATTTCTGACTGAACAATATAATTGCTAATCAGGGACAGTCTCTGAAAGATTTTTCTCGCAAAACATTAATTGGTTATGTAATCCTTCTCACATGACCGCACTAAAACAGCTTTTCATACCCAGACGTTTCTACACAAACGACGTGCTATTAACAAGTGCGGTTTTGTATGCAATGTACACGTAATGTAAGTCTAATTTGGGCACATTTAACAAAAATTTTACCTGTAAATTGAATGGACTTCTTGACCAATGATTTCTGGAATTAAATTTTGATGAAAAACTTCCCAACTCTAAAGCCTTTACCAAACGAATCAGCAACATCCAGCTGAGTAATTTAGAAACCGAGCAATTAAAAAAAAAACAGAACAAAAAAACTTACAACAAAACCATATCATGTGACCCTTCATTGGAACAAGCTCACAGAGCTTGTTCCAATGAAGGAGCACATGAGGTTGAGTTGAAATTTTGTGAAAAAAGTTGAAAAGAAATAAGTCTATTTCGAAACTGCCATCTTGGATTTCAATCTATGCAAGTTCACAGGTCACAGGGTGTAAACAAAACAATTTCCATGTTCATCGCTTTGAGTTCTGTGTCAGCCAAGTCAACTAGTTTTGTGAAATATCAAGTTTAAATTCGTAGAACTGATGTCTTCATTCGAATTAACTGAAGGGGCAACCCTGTCTAACACAAAATGATGGAATATCGCAGGTTTAAAGACTTTATTTTACGGAGATGAGGACTTGCTTTGAGTGTCAACAAGGAAACACTCATTGCACAGAGTTTCGAAGCTTGTGAAATCTCCGAAGTTGTTGAAACAGTGCCCACAGCCACAGAGTCCAGACACAGCATTCAAACGCCATTTAAGTCAATAAGAACTCAGTTCGAAATAATGAACGTTCTCCGACAATATAATCAAATGGTAACCTTAGAAAATGTTTTTTGAATTTGCCCTAATGATTGTAATGGGGTCCGAAGCACTTCACCTTCTCTCTTCTCCCATTGTTTACAATGTGTTTTCTTGAAATGTTTACACCTCGCGACCTGTCACCTTGCATAGATTAAAAGCTAAGATGGCAGTTTCGAAATAGGCTTGTTGTGAATGATTCGAGAAAGTACGAGAGCCGATGTTCTAACCGTCGACCTCAAGCACACAATGCTAGCGATTTACGAAACTATGAGATCCGGATCAACCAGGCTCATTGGTAAATATCCCCCTTACCTCTACTGCTACACTACTCTCACGTTCTTTGAGATTCTCCCACCATGAATCTCACCCTAAAATCTTGGAGAAGTCGATACACCCACCGTCCTTCACCACATCATCCATCCACAATGCCACCAACTGTTGAGGGCTGATGAATGGTACCAGAGAAAAGTGCGAGAGCCAACGCTTGACTCGTCGACCTCTAGCACACCAAGAGATTAATTTACCAAGAGACTGAGAGATCTGGATCAACCAGGTTGGTTGGTAAGTGGCCCTTCTACCCCGACTGCTACAAAATAACAAATTTTAATATCCTGTACATTGGGTCAAGGATTAACCAGCCAGAACTATTCACAAAAAATGACATTCAAATTGTATTACGGTGTTGTAAAAGATTTTGCCTTAAAATGCAGCTACTACATGTAACTCCCATTTGATCAAGCACATTGGGTCAGAAATCAGGGGATGGTTTGTGTCGTTTAGTGCAAAACTGTTTGGAAAGGGATGGTATGGGTGCAATTCACATATACATTGGAGCACACTTAATTGGATATCTCTTAACTGAATAACCCTGTTAATTGAATATAATTTCCCAACACAAAACCATTTACAATACCTCCAGCACAAATTTGAGCTGTTAATTGAATATAGGCTATAGAGTAAACTCCTGTTAATTGAATAAATAAATCTTGTAACCTATCAAGAAATTACCCAGACTCTCCCCAGTTTTTCTTTGTTTATAGACCTACAGTTAAAACTAGAAGTCCTGTCGCGAATAGTGCATTTACCTAGGCTTAATTGCGCGTTGGAGTTGCGCACAGTTGCCATATCGGATGGCATCCAAAGCACGGCAGGTTCTTTAGGTTACTCATAGCAAACACATGCAATGTTTCTGCCAATGGACCTCCTGGTTACCCGGAGGTCCATCAGCTGAAACATTGCTTGTGCACAGGCCATATGTACAGAATTTGATAGCTTTACTTGGGCCTCAACGCATACATTAACGTGCATATCAACATGCTATTTGTGCGCATTTCATGACAGAACTTCTAGTTTTAACTGTATTTGACCTCAGGACATCTAAGACAGGCATTTATTCTATTATATCTTGTTTGACAGAGCTCAAGGAGCCCTGTCAAACAAGATATAATAGAATAAATGCTACCTTTATCTCTAGCATACAGGGAAGTGGCACAATTCCTGTTAATTGAATACTCCTATTAATTGAATAATTTTCATTGTCAACATGGCTATTCAATTAACAGGTTTCCACTGTATATCATTTCAGCCATGTATAATTATATATGTGCCTACATGGGGCACGATGATGCTGTGTACTAAGGTGTACTGCACGTCCAAGGTGCGCATGTCTTCAACCAATCTAACCCTGCCTGTGCCGCTGTGCAGAGTTCAGAGTTACGAAGTTGGAGAGCTGACAGCTGCTCGTCATTGCGCGGTGGTTCTCTCTGGGTACTCCCGCTTCCTCCACCCGTAAAACTGTCACTAACATGATATGACCCTGGCTGTTAATGTGTCGTTAAACCCTAATAAAAAAAATAAAAATATAGTTATGTGATCCATTGGGGTTTGGTGTTTGTGAACATTTAACCCTTTAACCAACGTAACGGTCAAAATCGGCCAGAGCTATTCTCAAAAATCGCCAATTAATTTTCATTATTTTTTGTCTCAAAAACATAGGTTATGACCTCTCATTGGAACGAGCTCGTGAAAAAAATTAGTTATTCAAAAAAAATGTTTGCAAGTGTCGTCTGTTTTTCGTATTAGGTAAAGGGTTAATGCAAATGACATCAAAAAAATTGTGACATTTTGAAAATCAAAAGAAATAAATATGTAGGTCCAACAAATCTTTGAATTCGATTCAAATTTTGAATTCTTTGCCTGATTAGATTTTCAATTTCTTAACCCTTTACCCAATGTAACGGCCAAAACCAGCCAGCGCTATTCTCGAAAATTGCCAATTAATTTTCATTATTTTTTTCATTTTTTGTCTCAAAAACATAGGTTATGACCCCTCATTGGAACGAGCTCGTTGAGCTCGTTCCAATGAGGGGTCATAACCTATGTTTTTGAGACAAAAAATGAAAAAAAATGAGTTATTCGAGAATTTTTTTTGCATGTGTCGTCTGCTTTTCATGTTAGGTAAAGGGTTAAAATTGCCTGCTGAATTCTAAAATCAAATATCCCAATGACAATCACGGAATCTGATGTCTTTTCTTTTCAAGAATATCATTATTTCTTGCCAATTATTTTAATATCAAGAATATGTGCAGCACTATTATTTGGCAGAGGAGAGTAGGAGATTAGGGTAATAATTATGTCGTGATCTTAGAATCCTCAATAAAAATGTGAAAGTGTCTATTTTTGAAAGGGGGCTCGGAGGCTCAGTAGGTAGAGGTGCAGGCTGCAAGCCGAGAGCTCCTCGGTTTGATTCCCACCTGTGGCAACTGCATTGTGTCCTTGAGCAAGACACTTCAACCGGGCACAGTGACATTGTGTACTAAGGCATACTACATGTTGATGGTGCACCTGTCTAAAACCAATGCTAACCCTGCTTGTGTGGAGTTGGTATGTTGGGAACTTTTTCCAGATCGGATTCAAGATGGCCGACTGGAGGCTATATTGGATTTTGCAAAATATTGTGAAGCGAACTACTTCCACGGTTTTAGTTGCATTTTCATAAAACTCAATATAAATTGATCTACATGATGAGGACAGTGCGTGACATAAATTTTTTCCAGCTCGGATTCAAGATGGCCGACTGGAGGCCATATTGGATTTTGGATTGGATTGGAAGTCATGAAACTTCACCAAAATAATCAACATGATGAGGAGCAGTGCGTGACATAATCTTTTTCCCGATGGGATTCAAGATGGCTGACTGGCAGCCATATTGGATTTTTTTTTACTTAGAATAATTGAATGCTCCTTTTCAGTCACCCATACTGGACGGTATGCCACGGGTGGGGAGTGCGGTATACCAGGCGACAGATCATCTCTAGTTTTCCATTAAGTGGGAAACTGTACGGAAGAGGGGAATCCCCAAATTTAAATATAAAAAATTCACGACATATATTTTTTTCAGTTCATTTTTAGCTCAAATTTGACTTGGCTAAATTTGAGGTTTTGTCATAGCCCGTCGTCCATCTGTCCGCCTGTCTGTCCATCAACAATTCAAAACGGCTCGGGTTAGAGGCCATATTTATGAACCAATATTTACGAAACTTCTTGGGTACCTTTGTTATCACCGTGGGATGAGAACAAGTGTTTTTGGGTGCAGCCCAAAATTCAAGATGGCCACCGGCAGCCATTTTGTACAGAAATTAGTGCAATCGGTTTTTTGTGCAGAATGTTTGTAAGAAAGTTATGATTTGAATCAATTTTTGTCTGAATGTTTAGTAACATGGAATGCATATAATACAGGGTTTTTTCTCGTGCAGAAATTATGCAAATTAGATGAACTTTGATTTATTCAGTGCTACTTAGACATAGGGCTGCACAGTAACTCGGTATTTTACCGAAACTCGGTATTTTTTTCAACAGCGAGTAAATACCGAGCAATTTTCAACTTAATCGGTATACCGACTTTCACGGTATCATCGAATAAAAATGTCCATATGTGCCACGAAAATGCGAAATGAGATTATGTGGGGCTAACCAATTGCATCTCATATCAAAGTAAGACTGAAAAATTACATACTTTAGACTAATGCGCTCCCGTTAATCCATCGAAATAAGCTTCCATCGAATGGTGTGAAATTGGTAATTGATAACTTCGCAAATTCAATGCATGTTTATTATCAGATATGCTGTTCCATTGCCTGCAGCACAATAAAGAAAACAATAAATTTTATGCTTCTTTATTTGAGTATATCCTGTCTCAATGTATTCCATATAAACTCACAGCAGCCATGACTAGATTTGACGAAAAATATTTAGAAAATACTCAGTGTGTTAAGAGTTAATTAATAGTTATTCAGTTGAAGGATATCCAATTAAGTGGGCTCCACTGTATATGTACAGGTAAGTTTTGTGTTTGCAGGTAGTTTATTTTTACTTGCCATGACGGAGAACTTGTGAAGTTAAAGAGGGCAAAAGTATATGAGTGGGATTATTTTCCAGGGGTCAAACCTGCTTGAGAATTTGGATGCAATGTTAACACAATGTTAGGTGACTCTGTCGGTCCCATAACAGGGAGTGCGGTGGCTCAGTATGTAGAGGTGCAGGCTGCAAGCCGAGAGGTCCTCGGTTCGAATCCCACCTGCGGCAACCGCGTTGTGTCCTTGGGCAAGACACTTACTCCCATTGCCCATGTGGGGGCACGGTGACGCCATGTACTAAGGCGTACTGCACGTCGATGGTACGCATGTCTTCAGCCACTCTAACCCTGCCTGTGCTGCAGTGCGGGAGTTACGATGTTGGGGGAGCTGGCAGCTGCTCGTCATTGCTCGGTGGTTCTCTCCGGGTACTCCGGCTTCCTCCTCCTGTAAAACTCACGGTCATGATTAGCCGTTGTGCATAAATATGTGACCTTAAACATCAATAAATAAATAAATAACAGTCCCATAACAAAGATGCTTTAACTCTTTTTCCTGATGAATCATCTGCATAAATTAAAAATTGAACAATACATTTCAACAAACCCTTATCATGTGACCCCCTTACTAGAACAATCTCATTGAGCTTGTTCCAAATGAGAGGTCACATGATATGACTTTGTAGAAATGTTTTTAACCCTTTACCCAACGAATTGCCCGCACCTGCCCGCGTAATATGCAAATTCAGCAGTTGAAAAAATATTATTTTTAAAAAAATTTCAACAAAACCATATCATGTGACCCCTCGTTGGAACGAGCTCATCGAGCTCGTTCCAACGAGGGGTCACATGATATGGTTTTGTTGAAATTTTTTGAAAAATTAAAAAAAATTATATTTAAAATAATAAATTTTGATATTGCCTGCGTTGGGTAAAGGGTTAAACGTTTGAAAAAGATATAATGAAAATAAGAAATTTTGATACATGTATCATGTGCTTTGGGTAAGGGGTTCTTTTTTATTGTAACAACTTACATGCACCAGCATGTCTGTCATGGATGTTGTCATTACAATTTCAGAGGAACTGGGCTTATTTACAAGGAGGGGACTTTGAAAATGAAAAGTTGGTATGTGGACTTAGGAGACAAGTGTCAGCAGAGCTTTTCTGGTAATGATTTTTTCCATTCGTCTGCCGTATGTCCGTTGTACATCTGTCGTCAGCATTTCGTTTGCCTGCGCCATAACTTCTTAATCACTGAATATTTTTAACGAATCTTTATAACAATATGTATTATCAAAAGACAGTGTGTCGCGAATTATAATATATGGTTTGTGTCCCTCAAGGTCCTTATGTTATGGTAATAGAAAAACTACTACATTTCACTGTCACTTTTGTCCAGTCCAATATAACTTGCTATGATTGATAGAACTTATTCATACTTGGTACAATTATTGCATGTAACTCAAAGGTATGTCACAACTTTGATCCAGGGTCATATCAAGGCCAAGGTCACAGGCTGCAAAACTTTGATATTGTTATACAGCCCATGTCCGGTCCACATAACTTGGAAATGATTGACAGATCATATTCACATTTGGTACAGTTAGTGCTCATGACTCAAAGATGTGTTATGACTTTGATCCAAGGTCATGTCATCAAGGTGAAGGTCACAGGCAGCAAAACTTTGCTGTTGTTATAAAGCCCTTGTTTGGTCTGTATAATTGAATCATGTGACAGATCTTGTTTATCATTCACACAATTGTTACCCATAACCTTACATTGTATCATGACCTTGTCATATTGTCATGGTCAGGGTTACAAGCAGTAACACTTAGTTTCTTGTCTTGTATTAATCTTCCCCTAAAAGTAGTGACCCTGGGCAGAGTTGTTTATGCTGAGAGGTCTCTTGTTTTTGATTATGGGCTTCTACCTGTGTCGGTATGGTAATCTCTTGCCAATCAGGAAGAGGCCTGGATTTTCTTGCATGTACTAATATATTTTTTGTTTACAGGTAACTGAAGAGATGAATGAAGATGCTACTGCTGTTGCCCCTTTGAATATAGTGTATCCAGATGTGCAAAGACTTAACAGGAGTTATTCCCCTCTAACTACCTTTGAAATTCCAGCAAGTGAAAATAGTCATGACTCAATCTCAGGTTCAGGCAGCAACTGTTCCTCCCTCTCATTATCTCCAAGTGAAGTAGATGGCAGACTTTCAAGCAGTCCATTTCAGCTGGACTCACAACTTGGCACCACCATTAATGGCAGCCATCTTAAAAACACTTCCGCACGTTCTGGTGCAGATACAAAAGTTTCCCTCATTAAGCTTAGCCAAATCAAATCAGCATTCACAAATCGCAATAATATTGGACCTACTTGTTCCTCCATAGGGCAGATGTTTGCTCTGAAAAAGAGGCTTAAGTTTGACTCAGTGAATGGCAACCTCAAGAATAGGGAGTCACCGACGCATGGGAGTGATCAGGACTTAGAGAGCAATAAAGTGTCAAGTTCCGTGGATATGGAGGATGTTTCTGGAAATGTGCCAAAATCAGAACCAAATAAGGTAAGATTTATGTGAATATATGGTAACTATAAATAAAATAGTACCAGAGGTTACCCAAAGTTCTAGGATGATTGTGTTGCCAGCTTCTACGATTGCAATATTTTATTTACTGTTACTCGTTAATACACCATCTTCAAAGATTATGGCTAACACAACACCATCTGCTTCGTACAGTATAGTAGAACCTGTCTTGAGAGACCACCCTTTTTAACAGACAAAAGTGGTCTCTCAAAACAGGTGGTCTCTCGTGACATGTCCATTACAGAGTAAAACAACCAAATGGTACAAAGTCAAAGCGGCCTCTCAAGACGGGTGGTCTCTCATGACAGTGGTCTATCAAGACAGGTTTTACTGTACAGTCACCGTGCAGCCCTTGAAATTAGCCACAGCAATCAGCACTGCCGTGGTGAATGCTGTGGTAAATTGGTTTTACCACAACATATAAATGCTGTGGTAATAGTTTTCCTGGCTTCTCAATTTATAATTTTGTATGCTGTAATAAATATTTCAATGATGGGTATTATATTAGTCTCGACCAACGTGCCACACTCTTAATTATATAACTCAAGTATTGAATATCATGACTGGCAGTTACCTGCCAGTCCTGATATTCAATGCTTGGGTTATGAAAGGCTACTTACACTCCTAGTACAGTACTTTGTGATGTTCTGTAGTTCAAACTATATTTATTTCCAAGAAATCAAGTGAACAAACTTTAAACTATACAAACACGGTCATAGATTTGACATGAAGCCTGAGGCTTAAAAGCCATCGTCTCCACATAATGTACAGAATTTATGTTCACCTCTGTGGTTGCCATAACAATGCCGTGGGAAATGGAATTTACCGCAGCAAGTGATTGCCATGGTAAAATATTCCAAATTTCGAGGGCTGCGCTGTGGACCGGTCGTAATCCATGCATGGGCAGTGATGTCCAGGCATGCATTTACCAGGTATTACCAGGTAATAAAAATCCTCATCAGTAAAATTTTAATTAATGAAGTATATCCGGTGCTTCATTAATTAAATTTTTGATGATTATTCCTATAATTAGTAACTGGAATATAATATTATTTTGTCCGTGGAAAGTGATCAGTCCACGACAGCTATACTGTATCATTTGAACAGATTTGACTTTTAGTAGGTTTTATTAGCTGCGACTAGCAGCTCTATAAGTGGCAATGTCCGTCTGTCTGTCGGTCGGTCGGTCTGTCTGTGACCAACGAGTTTCAAAACTCAATAACTTTTGAAATACTTGATGGAATGACTTTATATTTGGCATGTAAGTGTATCTTATTGATGTCTAGCCACTGTTCAATCCATGTGTTGTTCCGAATATTTTTCTTGGAGTTATGGCCCTTGATGAACTTAGAATTTTGTGAGATTGCACCACCCATTGCAGCTACGGCGTCGATGTCGCAATTTTTTAGTTATATATATATACAAAACGCGATGTGTGTTTGAATCAGTAGGTGTTTTACATAACAAGTTGGAATGGCATGGTTATATTTCAGTTGAGCCTGCGGCTCTCACGAAGTATAACTACGCCAGTCCAACGAGTTAGTAAAACACCCACCGATTCAAACACACATCACGTTCTTTGTTTATTACACATCCCATGCATTAAATTACATTTAAATAAAAACAAATTTTAATTCCGATGTTTAAACTCAAAGGTGAAGAGTCCGTTTGTTTTGTTTGAAGCTGTACTGATGAAATGGATGATAAAAAATCAAAACAACCTTTTGGGAACCAGTCTAAAATACATGGATTATCTTTTCTATTGGGCGTGTTTGTTGAAATTCGTATCACTATTTCTCTTCATCTGGTGTCAATTCACTCCTAACCATTTGGTGGCTATTACTGTTTGTACAAATATAAGTACAAATTTGGGCAGATTTGCAAAACAGCAGGGAGAAAGTTATTTAACCCTTTACCTAACATGAAAAGCAGACGACACTTGCAAAAAAATTCTTGAATAACTATTTTTTTTTCATTTTTTGTCTCAAAAACATAGGTTATGACCCCTCATTGGAACGAGCTCGACGAGCTCATTCCAATGAGGGGTCATAACCTATGTTTTTGAGACAAAAAATGAAAAAATAATGAAAATTAATTGGCGATTTTTTTAGAATAGCGCTGGCTGGTTTTGGCCGTTATGTTGGGTAAAGGGTTAAAAGAAGTTTGAAGCATGTGAACGGACTGATGAACTATCAGACAGACAACCAGATGGACAGACAGATAAACTGGCTGTAGTACTTGAGTTGCAGGGCTTATATTTCGACGAGAATCGATTCACACAAAGATTCGCGCAATAAAACCGACGAGAATCCATGTAGATTCTCGCTGCACCTCTGCTAGGATTCGCGTGAAAAGAATTGAGTCAATTTAACCCTTTATCTAACACAGTGGCAGCAAATTAACCAATAGAAGGCTAACATGACCTGAATATCCTGACAGTTTGTCAATAAAATTGCACAAATATGGCTGTCATTGGAACCGGCTCATTGAGCCGGTTCCAACGACAGCCATTTTTGTAAGATTTTATTGGTAAATATTGTTCATTTAATTATTTTATCATTTATTATTTATTGTTTAAAAATTATCAAATTTAGTTTTAAATATTAAAAAGGTGTGTTGGGTAAAAGGTTAACATGTGTTAACAGTATACAACAGTGGTTGAACCATGGTGGCGTCATGGGATCCTGGGACACTCATAGTAGGTATGGATTCTCACAACCATTTTCTTGAGAATCCAAATGGATTCTCACAAATTTAGACTAAATATAAGCCCTGAGTTGCTCACCATTTCGGTTGTTAGTGAAAAAAGTTCATTGTTATTAAGAAATAGATTTTGGTACTTTCTTCATTAAAGTGTATAAGGAAAAGGGGAGAGCTGGCATGATTGTGATATGTCATGATCGACTTTTGAAGAAGAATAATCGATTAACCCTTTACCCAACGCAGACGATATCAAAATTTATTATTTTAATTTTTGTTTTTTCAAATTTAAAAAATAAAAAATCAACAAAACCATGTCATGTGACCACTCATTGGAACGAGGTCCACAAGCTCGTTGCAATGAAGGGGTCACATGATATGATTTTGTTGAATTTTTTTTTAAATATTTAAATTTTTCAACTGCTTATTTTTTGCTCATCTTGACAAAGTCAAGCTGAGCTAATCTCTTCACTCTTCGTCCGTCATCCGTCCATCGTCCGTTGTCCGTCAACACCATGTTTTGGTCTTCTCCAAAACCATTGGGCCAATTCAAGTGAAAGTTTGTGTGAGTGATGTCCCGAAAGGGCATTGTATTTTTGTTCAACTCAACATGCCCAGCCCTATAGGGAGGGAGTGGGGGAAAATGCTCCAGAATATTTTTAAAATCTTCTTCTCATGAACCAGTGTGTACAATGACTTGATATTTGTTATGGAGCTTCCTTTTGAGGTGTAGAATTAAGAATTACGTTTGTTCAAACGAGGTTCGTGAAGCAATATTTGGCTTAGTAATGGGAGGGGTAAGATTTTTGCCACCCCCCCCCCCCCCCCAAATTTCTATTTTCTGAACCAATGGTCTGGTTTGAACCAAATTTGGTACGTGGTATTATTGGGTCAAATTCCCGCACCCCCATGGGAACCCTGGGTGCTAAAAATAGGAATATTTTCAAACGCCCATATTTCCCAAACCACACAAAACAGAGAGCTGTTATTTGGCATGAAGCCTCCTTAGGTCCAGTAGAATTGAATGATAAAAAAAAAATTGCCATCGGTTATGTTAGTGTTCTGTAATGGGCATCTAAAAATGCTGAGTCCGCATATTTGCAAAAATTTTTAAAAATCTTTTCTCCAGAACCAGTCATCAGAATCTTTTGATATTCGGTTTAAAGCATTCATGAGGGGGGGGGGGGGGGGGGGGGCGAGAGGGGGGGAGGTCAGATACAAGTTTGTTAAAATAAAGCCCATTGGTTCATATTTGGGCTCAATACAGGAGCCAGAATTTTTAACTTACGGTAATTTGGGGAGTATTCTTAAAAAGTCTTCTTCAGAACTACCAGTCAGAATCTTTTAATGTTTGGTATACATCATTGCTATGAGGGTCAGATTCAAGATTGTTCAAACCAAGTCCCTAGGTTAATATTTGGGCTTCCTATGGAAGCCCAAATTTTAACTCGTTTCAATATGAAGGATAATTTTTAAAAAGTTTATTCTTCAGATCCACCAGTCAGAATGCTTTCATATTTGGAATGCAACATCTAGGGGGGTCAGATTCAAGTTTGTTCAAATCAGATCCCTAGGTATATATATTTGGGCTCACTAAGGTAAAAAATCTTCTTTTTCAGATCCACCAGTCAGAATGCCTTCATATTTGGTATACAACATCTCTGGGGGGGGGGGGGGGGGGGGGGGGGGACCTGAAATTTAACTTAGTACAATATGAGGGAACTTCTTAAAAAATCTTCTTCAGATCCACTAGTCTGAATGCTTTCATATTTGGTATACAACATCTCTGGGGGGAGGGGGGGGGGGGGGGTCAGATTCAAGTTTGTTCAAATCAAATCCATAGGTTAATATTTGGGCTCGCTATGGTAGCCCAAATTTTAAGTTAGTGCAATATGAAGAAATGTCTTTAAAATTTCTATTCTTTAGATCCAACAGTCAGAATGCTTTCATATTTGGTACACAACATCTCTAGGGAAGTCAGATTCACCTTTGTTCAAATCGAGAGCCTGGGTTGATATTTGGGCTCCCTATGGGAGCCGGAATTGGCCATTTTGCTGAAGAATTAAAAATTTTGTATTCATTACCCTCTAGAGGTGTGTAACTAAGATTAATCCACATAGGTTGTATCAAGGGGCTTCATAGGGGAGCTCTACATTTTACATTATGATGAACTGAAGAAAAGGCAGTTTGCCCGGATTATTTTTGTCACTCCTGAGGGACTCCAGGATTGACAGGGTATCCTATGGAGATGGATTGCTTAATGTAGACTCATTCTTGGACTCGGTTTATATCATGTTCTGTTCAAGATGAGCGCTTCAGGCCCCGTGGGGCTCTTGTTTTAATTATGCGGGAAGTTGCGGCCGATTTGTTGGGTAAAGGGTTAAAGTCAACTCTAATCATACTCTGTGACTTCTAGAAGCAACTATATGGAAAAAAAAATTTTGGCCATTCCTTAGGTCTGGCTTTATTATACCCCCGCTTCGAAGAAGTGGGGGCTATATAGGAATCGCCCTGTACGTCCGTACGTCCGTCCGTCCATCCGTACGTCTTTCCGGACATGAAATTCTTGTGTGCGCAACTCCTCCTACATTTATCAATCAATTTGGACAAAACTTTTCAGACATCATCACTACTAAGTGAACATGCGCATATTCCAAGATTTTTGATCGGCGACAATTTTAAACAGGTTATCTCCCTTTGACTTAGATTTATTATGTCTTTCCGTTCGAACAAATTCTTGTGTGCGCAACTCCTCCTACATTAATGAACCGATTTTGATGAAACCTTTCAAACATCATCTCTACTAAGTGAACATGTGCATATTCCAAACTTTTTGATCTGCGACAATTTTAACCAGGTTATCTCTCTTGAACTTTGATTTAATATGGGTTTCTGCATGAAATTCTTGTGTGCGCAACTCCTCCTACATTTATCAATCAATTTGGACGAAAGTTTACAGATATCATCACTACTAAGTGAACATGCGCATATTCCAAAATTTTTTAGCTGTGGCTATTTTAACTAGGTTATCTCCCTTTAACTTAGATTTATTATGGGTTTCTACATGAAATTCTTGTGCGTGCAACTCCTCCTACATTTATCAATCAATTTTGACAAACCTTTCAAACATTATCACAACTAAGTGAACATACGCATATTCCCAAATTTTTGATCTGCGACAATTTTAACCAGGTTATCTCCCTTTAACTTGGATTTATTATGGGTTGAACTTTGATTTAATATGGGTTTCTGCATGAAATTCTTGTGTGCGCAACTCCTCCTACATTTATCATTCAATTTGGACGAAAGTTTACAGACATCATCACTACTAAGTGAACATGCGCATATTCCAAAATTTTTTAGCTGTGGCTATTTTAACTAGGTTATCTCCCTTTAACTTAGATTTATTATGGGTTTCTACATGAAATTCTTGTGCGTGCAACTCCTCCTACATTTATCAATCAATTTTGACGAAACCTTTCAAACATTATCACAACTAAGTGAACATACGCATATTCCCAAATTTTTGATCTGCGACAATTTTAACCAGGGTATCTCCCTTTAACTTGGATTTATTATGGGTTTTCAAATGGGATTCTTGTGTGTGCAACTCCTCCTACATTAATGAACCGATTTTGAATACATGTTGCACATTGTAAATGTGTTTTTCCAAATGTAAACCATATATGTGTGGGCTCTTTAAGTATTCAGTGCTGTTCTGTGGAAGGCCACATGCAAATACAAATTTCAACAACAAAAAATGATCTTTATGTATACATTTCCTTATGGCCTTCGCCTACATGATCAGAAGTGCATTCCTCTAAAAACCCAAAGCGGGGGTATTAATCACCTTCAGTGATAGTTCTAGTTTAGGCATGAAGGTATACTGCTCGGGTAATACTCTCCGAGGAAAATTCAGACTCCTGATACCTGCAGGCCCAAACCTGAGCCTAGGCTCAGGTTTAGATCTGAGGTGGTCATGAGTCGAATGATAGCTGCATTGAGATTTTAGAAGGCATTTGCACTTCTTGGCAAACTGGGGGTGCAGTGGCTCAGTAGGTAGAGATACAGGCTGCAAGCTGAGAGATCCTGTGTACAAAAGCGTACAGCACGTCGATGGTGGTCCTGCCTTCAACCAATGCTAACCTTGTGTGGAGTCAGTATGTTGGGGAGCTGACAGTTGCTCGGTGGATCTCTCTGGGTACTCTGGCTTCCTCCACCCAAAAAACTGTCGTGGTCATGATTCGCCATTGTGCATAAATATTTGACCTTAAACAACAATAAATAAATAAATAAATTCTTGGCAAACTGAGAAGGGCAATTATTTGTTCTCCCATACTTTCTAGAATGCCAAGCCTGGTGTCATGTGTTGTATCTTTATACAGTGGAGCCCACTTAATTGGATATCTCTTAACTGAATAACCCTGTTATTTGAATATAATTTCCCAACACAAAACCATTTACTGTACCTCTTTTACAAATTTGACTGTTAATTGAATATAGCTTATAGAGTAAACCCCTGTTAATTGAATAAAAAATCTTGCAACCTGTTGAGAAATTACCCTGACTCTCACGAGTTTTCCTTTGTTTATAAACCTGTTTGGCCTCAGTAAATCCAATACAGGCATTTAATCTGTTGTATCTTGTTTGACAGAGTTCATGGAGCTCTGTCAAACAAGATAGAATAGGATAAATGCTAGGTTTATCTCTAGAATTCTAGAATTCAGGAAAGAGACACAATCCCTGTTAATAATTATACCCCCACTTTCGAAGAAAATGCCGGGGGGGGGGGGGGGGGGGGGGGGGTATACTGAATTACATGCGTCTGTCCGTCTGTCCGTCCATGTGTCCGTGCATCTGCTGTGTGTGAGTCCGTCCAAGAATATTCATAACTTTCATAACTTAAGTAAATTATTATTATGGAATTTATTTTCACTAGAGTTACGGTCCTTATTTTGTTTTCAATTCATTTATGCTTCATCAGTCCAGCACTGCAGTGGGGGTATAAATTGCCTTCAGCAATACCGGTAGCTCTTGTTTTCAGTTGGCAAAGTGGCAATTCAGTTAACAGGGTTCCACTGTAGTTCCTTTGCATATCAATTACAGTGTATTTTTATATTCTACAGCCTCTGATACTTCTTACAGGCATGATGGGGAGAAAAGAAATAACTAATAATTCATCAGTAAAGGAGTGTTGAAAACCCATAATCAGTACCTTTGAAATTGTAGTTGATTACTGGTGTTTTCAATGATTAGTCGTCTTCTTGATTAATCTTGGCAGGCCTTCAAAAGGGCTTGTCTCACTCAGATGGAATGTCACTGTTTTGAAAAATTACATCTGATGAACATGTTTTGGGGGAAGTTAACTCCAGGCCTGGCATTCTTTAAATAGAGATGGGCGGTATTGGAATTTTGAGTTAGGTATCGGTTTCGGTATTTTTTTGTGGGCATACCACGGTATCAGTTCGGTATTCGGTTTGTGACTTGAGATTCACCGGATAGTACAAAGGGGGAATCCATGTCAGTAAAATACAGAGTAAGTTGTTCTTGTATCATTCGATCATAGTGCTACACATGGCACTGCTAATGAGCTCAACATTCTCATGCTTTTGCCAATACAAATCATATCTACAGTAACTTGGTGACTTGTTCTAAACACGCCTTAACCTTTCAAGGCCTGCTTAAGGCGTCTGTAATCTTAGAATGTGTGTTCTGAAGATGTCATCTTTAGGTGGGCTTGATGACAGTAGAAAAATCATCTGGTCAGTGATTTCTAGCCAAGTCTTGGCTGCCTGTTAAGGCAGCCAAGACTTGACTAGAAATCACTGCTAAGAAGGCATGTACAGGTCGTAGTCTGTTGAAAATTCAGTTTAACAGCCCAGGCCATTAAGGCATAACAAAACTGAAAAAGAAAATCTGTCAATTCTTTCTTGAAAATGAACTCTTCAACTGCAATCAATCCTCAGTAAGGCCTTATAAATAGCGAATGTAGGGGAACTGAAAATACAGATAGTTTCGGTATTCAAAGATTGGTTCGGTTCGGTTTTTTGGTATCCCTATGATATCGGAATCGGTTCGGTTTTTCGGTATATTGCCCATCTCTATCTTTAAGAGTGCAGGAGTGCTGCATGCCCAGAAAAAATTGAGAAATGCAACTTTTTGCACTTGATTTTCTGGAATGCCAAACCTGTTTGGGACTGCCTTTAAAATTTATTATCATTTCATCCCCTGAGTTCCAATGTGTTCTCTGTGCCTACTAGCACAGAGAACACATTGGAACTCTGGGGACGATTTGTCAATGTAATATGTTGCATTGATTCGCAATAATTCATGACCCAGTCTGCGTCGAATTTCGATACATTTTGAGTGTAGACAGTCACAAAAGAATTGAATGCAACATTTTGAATAATGAGATATGTGTGCAAATTTGTCCACTATGTAGCTGAAAGTCACAATATTAACACCTTGAAGTGAATATAAACAAAATAGCATACAAGTTTTTGCATTTAAAATTTTAGGTGCAATTGAACACCCAAGCAATCTGAGGAGGGCAACTGTTTTGCACTCCTTGATTTTCAAGATTGCCAGGCTTGTAACTCCATTCAGTATGCCTAAATTTTACCTGATGCAAAAATTGGTTGTGTGTATTTACATGTAGACAACACAATAAACACCCAAAACAAGCTATTAATTGAAAAGAAAATATATTTTCATTTTTGGAATTCAGTTTAAAAACATGTCCGCAATTCAGTATAAGTATTTCCATTAGTTCCGTGAATCCTGCACCCTACAGTTAAAACTAGAAGTCCTGTCACCAAATGCGCACAAATAGCACGTCGATCTGTGCATTAATCTCCACGTTATGACCATAGTAAGGCGATCAAATTCTGTGCATATGGTCTGTGCACAAGCAATGTTTCAGCCAATGGACCTCCGGGTTACCCGGAGGTCCACTGGCAGAAACACTGCCTGTGTTTGCTATGAGTAACCAGGAGAAACTGCCATGCTTTATATGCCATTTGATATGACAATTGCGCGCAATTCCTACGCGCAATTAAGACTAGATAAACGCTCAGTTCGTGACAGGACTTCTAGTTTTAACTGTATGTAACATGTAACAAAATAACCCTGCGCATTTTTACAGCCTTAGTCAATGTATATTTTCATTTAGTGTGCAGGCCTGGCATTCTTTAGGCGTGCAGGCGTGCAGCCCACCTACTGCACGCCTAAAAAAAATTGAGGTGGGCAATTTATTGCATGCCTGCAAGATTGTCACATGATCTGATGAGTTGATGTTGCAACAGTCGCATATTATTTTTGGAAACAGTCAGCTACTTATTACGAATTATGGAATCTGTTTCTGCCGAATTCATTTCCCAAACATAATCAGGTCAGACAATCAAGCACACCCATGTAAAATGGTGCCCCATATATCACTCACTGACGAAACAAAAAAAATTCTGCTTGTCATTGAACTGAAGTCACTCCATGAATACTGCAGTGTGTTTTCCGGAACTTATTTCAATGGTGATTTTTTTCCTCAAGAAAGACAACACAGCTAAACGGTGCTCTCTTCAGAACCTCGTATTGATTCAGAGAATAAAAAATTCCAGTTGGGAAGTTAACACGTTGAAAGCCATGCACAGCCTACTGACCGGAACTTATTTTGATATGGAACAGTTTTAGAGATCATTTGTTTTTCACTTCATGCTGTGCATTTCATGGATGCGGCATCTGTATTTTGAGCACTGTCATGTCATTATACCCCCGCTTCGAAGAAGTGGGGGCTATATAGGAATCGCCCTGTATGTCCGTCTGTCCGTCCATCTGTCCGTCCGTCCGTACGTCCGTCCGTACGTCTTTCCGGACATGAAATTCTTGTGTGCGCAACTCCTCCTACATTTATGAATCAATTTGGACAAAACTTTTCAGACATCATCACTACTAAGTGAACATGCGCATATTCCAAGATTTTTGATCTGCGACAATTTTAACCAGGTTTTCTCCCTTTGACTTAGATTTATTTTGGCTTTCCATCCGAACAAATTCTTGTGTGCGCAACTCCTACATTAATGAACCGATTTTGATGAAACCTTTCAAACATCATCTCTACTAAGTGAACATGTGCATATTCCAAACTTTTTAATCTGCGACAATTTTAACCAGGTTATCTCTCTTGAACTTTGATTTAATATGGGTTTCTACATGAAATTCTTGTGTGCGCAACTCCTCCTACATTTATCAATCAATTTGGACAAAACTTTTCAGACATCATCACTACTAATTGAACATGCGCATATTCCAAGATTTTTGATCTGTGACAATTTTAACCAGGTTATCTCCCTTTGACTTAGATTTATTATGTTTTTCCGTTCGAACAAATTCTTGTGTGCGCAACTCCTCCTACATTAATGAACCGATTTTGATGAAACCTTTCAAACATCATCTCTACTAAGTGAACATGTGCATATTCCAAACTTTTTGATCTGCGACAATTTTAACCAGGTTATCTCTCTTGAACTTTGATTTAATATGGGTTTCGCCATGAAATTCTTGTGTGCACAACTCCTCCTACATTTATCAATCAATTTGGACGAAAGTTTACAGACATCATCACTACTAAGTGAACATGCGCATATTCCAAAATTTTTGAGCTGTGGCAATTTTAACTAGGTTATCTCCCTTTAACTTAGATTTATTATGGGTTTCTACATGAAATTCTTGTGCGTGCAACTCCTCCTACATTTATCAATCAATTTGGACAAAACTTTTCAGACATCATCACTACTAAGTGAACATGCGCATATTCCAAGATTTTTGATCTGCGACAATTTTAACCAGGTTTTCTCCCTTTGACTTAGATTTATTGTGTCTTTCCATCCGAACAAATTCTTGTGTGCGCAACTCCTCCTACATTAATGAACCGATTTTGATGAAACCTTTCAAACATCATCTCTACTAAGTGAACATGTGCATATTCCAAACTTTTTAATCTGCGACAATTTTAACCAGGTTATCTCTCTTGAACTTTGATTTAATATGGGTTTCTACATGAAATTCTTGTGTGCGCAACTCCTCCTACATTTATCAATCAATTTGGACAAAACTTTTCAGACATCATCACTACTAATTGAACATGCGCATATTCCAAGATTTTTGATCTGTGACAATTTTAACCAGGTTATCTCCCTTTGACTTAGATTTATTATGTTTTTCCGTTCAAACAAATTCTTGTGTGCGCAACTCCTCCTACATTAATGAACCGATTTTGATGAACCCTTTCAAACATCATCTCTACTAAGTGAACATGTGCATATTCCAAACTTTTTGATCTGCGACAATTTTAACCAGGTTATCTCTCTTGAACTTTGATTTAATATGGGTTTCGGCATGAAATTCTTGTGTGCGCAACTCCTCCTACATTTATCAATCAATTTGGACGAAAGTTTACAGACATCATCACTACTAAGTGAACATGCGCATATTCCAAAATTTTTGAGCTGTGGCAATTTTAACTAGGTTATCTCCCTTTAACTTAGATTTATTATGGGTTTCTACATGAAATTCTTGTGCGTGCAACTCCTCCTACATTTATCAATCAATTTGGACAAAACTTTTCAGACATCATCACTACTAAGTGAACATGCGCATATTCCAAGATTTTTGATCTGCGACAATTTTAACCAGGTTATCTCCCTTTGACTTAGATTTATTATGTATTTCCGTTCGAACAAATTCTTGTGTGCGCAACTCCTCCTACATTAATGAACCGATTTTGATGAAACCTTTCAAACATCATCTCTACTAAGTGAACATGTGCATATTCCAAACATTTTGATCTGCGACAATTTTAACCAGGTTATCTCTCTTGAACTTTGATTTAATATGGGTTTCTGCATGAAATTCTTGTGTGCGCAACTCCTCCTACATTTATCAATCAATTTGGACAAAAGTTTACAGACATCATCACTACTAAGTAAACATGCGCATATTCCAAAATTTTTGAGCTGTGGCGATTTTAACTAGGTTATCTCCCTTTAACCAAGATTTATTATGGGTTTCTACATGAAATTCTTGTGCGTGCATCTCCTCCTACATTTATCAATCAATTTTGACGAAACCTTTCAAACATTATCACAACTAAGTGAACATACGCATATTCCCAAATTTTTGATCTGCGACAATTTTAACCAGGTTATCTCCCTTTAACTTGGATTTATTATGGGTTTTCAAATGGGATTCTTGTGTGTGCAACTCCTCCTACATTAATGAACCGATTTTGCATACATGTTGCACATTGTAAATGTGTTTTTCCAAATGTAAACCATATATGTGTGGGCTCTTTAAGTATTCAGTGCTGTTCTGTGGAAGGCCACATGCAAATACAAATTTCAACAACAAAAAATGATCTTTATGTATACATTTCCTTATGGCCTTCGCCTACATGATCAGAAGTGCATTCCTCTAAAAACCCAAAGCGGGGGGTATTAATCACCTTCAGTGATAGTTCTAGTTTTCTAAGTCAAACCCGTGGGCTTGGATTAAACAACAGGAAAAATTATAAAATGACAGTCTTTTTCTTTCTGATTACGATTAGCATTGGGCAATAAAGTAAAGAATGTGGGCAACTATTTCTGAAATTTGGAAAACATCACACTCCTACAATTATTCACACCTGTGAAATGGAAACTGCGACTGCGGGTATGATTTTTCCCAGATGTCACTGTGACTGTGCTTCAGACAGTCACATATTAATTAAATAACACATATTCTGCCAAGAATAATAATGAGATAACTTGTATGTGTCCAAATATTACTAATCATTAGTAATTATTTGGACACATACAAGTTAGTAGAATGGTTACTTGGTTACTCACCTTACTGTCCTTAGTAATAACTTCCAATAGTATTTAAGCCAAAATAGCATTCCTGCACATGCATTGAAATTTGGGTGTGCAATTGCACTCCTAGGCAATCTTGGGGGGGGTGCAATTTTTTGCACTCCTCGATTTTCTAGAATGCCAGGCCTGAGTGTGTGATATCGCAGCCTATCAACAAATCCTTTGCAATACAGTTAAAACTAGAAGTCCTGTCACGAATTGTGCGCTTATCTAGGCTTAATTGCGCGTTGGAACTGCGCGCAATTGCCATATTGAATGGCATCCAAAGCACGGCAGGTTCTCCTGGTTACTCATAGCAAACACATGCAATGTTTCTGCCAATGGACCTCCGGGTTACCCGGAGGTCCATTGGTTGAAACATTGCTTGTGCACAGGCCATATTTACAGAATTTGATAGCTTTACTTGGGCCATAACACGCACATTAACGCGTCTATCAACGTGCTATTTCTGCGCATTTCATGACAGGACTTCTAGTTTTAACTGTACCTATGGTTAGTCAGTGTCTGTTAGCTTATCAACTATGTCTGTACAATGCACAGGGTTAGACGCTCTTTTCTTTCAGGTTATAAATAAGATCATGTCGATTATGCAACTCACCCTGTGCATTGCACAGCCTTAACCCTTTACCCAACGCAGATGATATCAAAATTTATTATTTTAAATATCATTTTTTTTAATTTTTCAAAAAATTACAACAAAACCATATCATGTGACCCCCACGTTGGAATGAGCTCAACGAGCTCGTTCCAACGAGGGGTCACATGATATGGTTTTGTTGAAATTTTTTGAAAAATAACATTTTTCAACTGCTGGATTTGCTTTTCTTAGGAGGGGTGTATGCAGCTTATTCAAGCCAATTTGTTGGGTAAAGGGTTAATGAATGTACATTTTCTTGTAGTGTGTGATATGGCAGTTACAATTTTTTTTTAAATTGCACACGGTTAGTCGCACGTTCTGGTTATACACAATTTTCGTTATTAACTGGTAGAGTACTGGAAGCCCATATTTGGGCTTTGTTTGAAAGTGCAAGTACCAAGACTTGAAGGCTTCATATTCTGTAGATACGCATCACATTATCTTTTAAGAGAAATTATTTAATGTGTAAGGCTTTCCCTTGTTAGCTCCCCTGACTTGCAGTCAGGAGAGCTATAGTGATCACTCACCTTCTGTCGTCCGTGAACATGGTGTTTGCATCTTCTCCCCCCAGACTGCTGAACCAATTTAATTGATATTTGAGATAATAGTTTGTTACGACATCGCAATTTGATTTTGTTCAAATCAAGTTTCCTCGCCCCTTGGTATGGCCACGCCCAAAAAGTGTGCTTAAATCTTAAAAAATCTTCTTCTCGTGAACCAGGAGTAGCAGATACTTGATATTTGGTGTGTAGCTTCCTTTTGAGGTGTAGACTCAGATTTGTTCAAGAGAAGTTTGTGAGGCTATATTTCCCGTTGTTATGGGAAGGGCAAGAATTTTTGCCCCTCCCAAAATTTCTCCCGAAGCAATATCTCCCGGTCGCGAACTAGGGCTGAAACGGTTGGCTCATTTTCACAAGTGGCTAACCGAGAGCCATAACCAGTTAATATCCAGTTATCCGTAGGGCTCCATTATTTTACCAAATCTGGGATCAAAACTATATAGGAATTGGAAAGCAATATTCTCAGAAACTATTCCGTAGTGTGTATACAAACGAACGTTGTCGAGTACTCGACAACGTTCAGTTGTATACACACTACACACTACGGAATAGTTTCTGTGGTTACTCAGTACTCAGGGAAATTGCCGATCATTAACGAAGTCTTGAAACCAAAGTCAATTATTTTCCAATATATACAATGCGGCTTCCCAAAGGAGAAGCGGCAGATTTACTACGTTTTAACGGTGGAATGCCGATCACTATCAGTATTTTGGATAACCGGTTGATGTTTTTTCAAATTGGTTAGGTAGGTAACCGGTTCCAAACCGGTTATCTAGTTAACCATTTCAGTACTATCGTGAACCAGTATTTAAAAATGATTAGCACTCTGCAATACAAAATCTTCCTAAGATTTCTGCCAGTGTGACTGTCAGACATTCTCTTTAATCGCTAAGATTGTGCTATTACGGAACCACCAACACAGGCACAACTGATTTGGTTATCCAAATAAGGTACTTTGCACTTTCTAGGTCACCATGTCCAGTCACTGACCAATCATTCATTATATCAATGTATTCGTTTTTCTTACTGTAACCCCTCTAAAAGCAATTTGTGCCGTACACGTCCGCTGTTGTTGTATTCATGTTGGATTTTCCTGAACGTGAGCGTGTTCAGGGAATCCCACGTAAATACAACAACTGTGCATGTGTATGTCGCAAACTGTGCTCTGAAACGAAGCTTCAAAGTTTCAGTCACAAATGAGTGACACAAATTGATTCGAGGGAATAAGTTAATCGAGTTAAGCAAACTTACTGTCTTATTAGTGTGTCATTGATGTGAACCCATAAAAAAGAATGCATGTTGAACTGCATTATAATGCTGTAGTCAATATTAAGCCCATGAAATTTGCTACTAACAGTAAACTGTTACGGAAGGGAAAATTGAATT
Organism: Pictodentalium vernedei; assembly: GCA_031216915.1. Taxonomy (NCBI): domain Eukaryota; kingdom Metazoa; phylum Mollusca; class Scaphopoda; order Dentaliida; family Dentaliidae; genus Pictodentalium; species Pictodentalium vernedei. Next base: position 59,361,159 of record CM062297.1, read on the forward strand.
TAGGTTCATGTGATGAAATGTACACAGCATGGCATTTCGGACAAAAATAAAACGCAATGGGTTGGATAATAGTAAACTGAAAATTAACTAAGGCCACACAAAGTAGATCTTCTGTTTCTCGGGCCATTATTTGTGAAATTGCATGCGGGGCGAGCGGTTTTTTATTTTATTTTTTATTTCAGTAATTGCTTCTTTGCCATCAAAAGTTCATGATCTTGGTTCAAGTTTTAGGCCTCATAATCTACAGAATAGCATGGGTGGTTGTGTATTTCATCCCTTGAGTGCAAGAAGGCTTTGCAATGCTAAAGCATTGCAAAGCCTTCTTGCACTCAAGGGACAAATTCATCAATTTTTTTAACTTATGTAAAATATCAGACACAAACCATTTAATTTTAATTTTTTTTAAGTTTAAATTTGTTATAAAAAGAGAGCATGCGGCAGCCAAAAGGACCATGCGGGAGGGCCTGAGAAACAGATTTTTTATTATTTTAGGCCTAACCTTGGTCTAAAACTATGAAGTAGTTCATACCAATTGCTAATCAATACACGTAGAGGGGTTGAAAACTGCGAATCAAAATTTTTAAAACAAAACATACCCTGAAATATGGTGTGAAACAGCCTGGAATTTCATCAGTCCTTGTCTGCAGGCAGGGCCACCGAGAACATGGATGGGTCCTGGGGCAATGTGTAGAACAGGCATTATGCACCCTACAAGGTGATAAGTGGAGGGTCTGGGGCCCCTCCTCAAGAATTTTTTTTTATTTTTTTTTATGCTGGGAGAAGCATTCTCCTGTATTTTCTTGGCAATATCGACTCAATTATGTCCATACAATTTGGGTAATTTATTACCTGTATTTCTGTGTTTATTTTTTTTCTCCAAAGATAATCGTGACCAACATGATGCAGGAAAGGCCGGTGGAAAACCAATAAACTGGAACAAATTGATTTTTTTTTTATGAATGGAACCTGATTAGTATGAATGGAACCTGATTAGTGATGCAACTATGTACTCCTGCCACCTCCACCGGCATCAGGATGCCCGTACCAAAAGCCTTACCATGACTTTCAGCTCCGACAAATTGATAGGTCAGCCTGAACTTTTTTTTAAAACACTAAAAATTCCAGACCTCGAATGGGGCCTGGGCCCCAGGGCAGTTTACTCCCTCAGCGATACTGCCTGCAGGAACCATGTATTAACCCTTTACCCAACGTAATGGCCAAAACCGGCCAGCACTATTCTCAAAAATCGCCAATTCATTTTCAAAATATTTTCATTTTTTGTCTCAAAAACATAGGTTATGACCCCTTGTTGGAACGAGCTCGGCGAGCTCGTTCCAACGAGGGGTCATAACCTATGTTTTTGAGACAAAAAATGAAAAAAATTAATTATTCAAGAATTTTTTTTGCAAGTGTCGTCTGCTTTTCATGTTAGGTAAAGGGTTAATTAAGAAGAGTAGGATTAAACCTGATCCTTTTTGACAGGGTATCTTTGTAGTGAGGAAGAAAAATCACTTTCATGGCTCTATTGAAAAGTGCTGAAAAGCACTTAAGTGGCTTTACACTGTATCCATTAGCTTGATGTTTGATCAGCAGTAGAAGAAGATCTTTTCATATGAAATTGTTTGGTTGCAATTTATTGGAGAGTGCCTATTGGCTGTGTGAGCCGTGCCTATTGGCACTCTCCAATAAATTGTACCAAAACAATTATTTGTGAAGAAAATCTTGCTAAACTAATCCTCCTTGTGCTGGTAGCAGGGTATTTTTTTTTTAAAAAATTACCCATGTTTCAAATTACCTTTGAAAAATAACTTAGCACTCAACCAGTTAATGTAGTGAAAAGATCGTCTCAGTTGCCGAGTAGGAAAATAAGTTGCTTGGTGACAATCAACAAGTTTGATGTGAAACTAACACTCACTTGTCTTGTGGGTAGCATAACAGGTGAAGTAAATAACAGTTCATGCAAATATAGGAAGTTTGCAGACTAAATCCCTGCCTATCTTCTTTCACTTTGTTTGTATTGGAGTTTATTGGGACTTCTTATTTTACTTACCTGTTAACCCTTTACCTAACATGAAAAGCAGACGACACTTGCAAAAAAAATTCTTGAACAACTAATTTTTTTCATTTTTTGTCTCAAAAACATAGGTTATGACCCCTCATTGGAACGAGCTCGACGTGCTCGTTCCAATGAGGGGTCATAACCTATGTTTTTGAGACAAAAAATGAAAATTAACTGACGATTTTTTTAGAATAGCGCTGGCCGGTTTTGGCCGTTACGTTGGGTAAAGGGTTAACAAATCGTCCATTTTAGTTTAACCTATTCATTAGTACTCAAACGATTAGTCGACTAGTCGGAGGAGTTCAAGCTTTTAGGTTAATAGTACCCCTTCTGTGCCACTGTCAGACAGTTTGAACAGCAATATTGGGCAATCAATGTATACATCTATTGCCATCTAATAGTAGTGACAGTAGTTTGTTTTAACTGGTTCTAGTAGAGTGCTGAATTATTTTGAGCTATCAGGATATGTTATTAATTTGCCTTGTTGCAATTTATGGGAGAGTGCCTATAGGCACTCTCCCATAAATCGCAACAAGGCAAATTAAATAAGACTATATAATTTCACTCTTAGCATAATTAGAAGCACATTAACAGAATAATGTTCCAGTAAGTTGCTGTATATGAATGCCCAAGTGAAGCCAAATTTGGACAGCACTCTACCGGAACGCCAACACTGTTATAAGGAGACAAGTTATCACCAATGACTAGTCAAAGTCGACTTGACTTTTGGGTATTGACTAGTCGATTTTGGAATTCACTAGTCGTTTGAGCACTACTATTCATCACTAGTTAATGCCCAAATGATATCTTAATACAACACTGTCTGTTCCAGTGTCTTCTCCAAAACCACTCGGCTAATTCAAGTGAAAGTTTGCGTGAGTGATGGTCCTGAAGAGGCATTGCATTTTTGTTCAACTCAACATGCCCAGCCCCATCACACATGTTAACAGGGCTTGCAAATAGGGTCGCCCGACGTCCCGGGACAACCAGAAATTTTCTCAGGCAACCAAAAATGCTTTTCCCTCTGCCCAACAGGCACCCAGATTTTTTCTGTCCGATTTTAAAAGATAATTCTTTGAGAAAATTAAAATATAAAAACGAGTGGGAATTAATGATTAAACAACTGTTAAAATGGTTGAATACGCGTTCCGCTGGTTAGGGGAAGTACTTTTCAGACAGTGGCGACGGCTCATAAACTTCAACAGTCAACAGGTACATAATTCCTTTTCTGATCTATGATATTATCGATGGCACATGCTGGGATTGGTTGTCAATATCGCACCGCTTTAAATATTCAACAAACCTAAACAAATGGTCAACACATCGGTACTGTTTAGCCCTGTCCCACTGATACTGTTAGCAACAGACTGACAGCCCCCCCCCCCCCACCCCCCCCCCCACATGCACACACACACACACTCACTCACACCTCCCACAGCAACGGACATTCAGGGCAAATTTTGATATTGTTCAGTAATGCTCACGAGTGGAGTTGGGTTGTATTTGAATCAATGTTCCCAGATATTGGGTGTGCACCGGTACAATAAGCAACCGAGAACGGCATGACACCATATCCCGTAGAGACAATATTGTGCACTCATAATGTCCTGAATAATGATTCAAACACAACCATTACCTTCCCAGAAATCGTTTTTCGAAAGTGAAAGTGGATTCAGCATTGCAACGGTCTATGTTGCTGATCTTCCTTCCTCTTGGTCAGGTACTTATTTATTTTTTTGTTACTGTGTAAAACAAACGATATAATATGTTTGAGATTAGTTCTCAGTTGAGATAGTAAGTTAACGTAGCACAGTGAACTAGGACACTTTTAAGGCCGTAATAGTGGGGAGGGGGGGTACTACAATGCCGTTTTCAACGTGTCAGTTGTCATGATGCATGGCTTTTTTTTGCACAACTGAATCTTGATCTGTCCCCGTCTTTCAACACCTGTTGTTATACATCGTTTGTTGTCATATCTGATCGACTGTCACTCACATTGAAATGTGTATAAATTGAGCAATCAAATATCAGTCCTAATGCTGGGCCACCATTTTCTGGAGCGGGCAACCAGATCTCAAAAGAAGCCTGCCCGACGGGCAATCACGTTTTTTCACTATTTGCGAGCCCTGGTTAAGTTTTGAAAATGACAATCGGGGAGATTTTTGTCTGTGAATATTTTAACAAGACTTTTGTTCAGAGAACAACAATTTAATGAGTAGTAAATTAGTTGTACAGTGTTGCCCACATATTTGAATATCTCTTAATCCAATAACACAGTTAATTGAATTTAATTTTCAAAACACAAACCCATTTACATTATATCAAACATCTGATATAAGCATTTAGTTTATTATATCTTGTTTAACAGAGCTCTATGAGCTTTGTCAAACAAGATATAATGGAATAAATGTTTAGTTTCTAATCAATTAACATGGTTACACTGTTATAAATGCTGAAGTATTTTTCATTTAATAAATAATGTTGTATATATACATATATTTTGGAGCATTTTATCCCACCCCCTCCCTATGGGGCTGCCCCATAGTGAGGGGGTGGGATAAAATGCTCCAAAATATTTTTAAAATCTTCTTCTCATGAACTAGTGGCTACAATGACTTGATATTTGTTACAGAGCTTCCTTTTGATGTGTAAAATCAGATTTGTTCAAATGAAGTTTGTGAAGCAATATTTGACTTTGTAATGGGAGGGGTAAGAGTTTTGGCCCCACCCAAAATTTCTATTTTCTGAACCGACGGTCCAATTTGAACCAATTTTGGTATGTGGTATTATTGGGCCATAAGTACTTTACTCATGCAAAAAAAAAAGATTCAACTTTGTTCAGTTAGATTTCCTGGGTTAATATTTGGACAAAAAAATTGCCTTCGGTTATGTTAGGGTGTTCTGTAATGGGCATCGAAAAAATGCTGAGTCAGCATATTTGCAAAAATATTTTAAAATCTTTTCTCCAGAACCAATCATCAGAATCTCAGGGGGGGGGGGGGGGGGGGGGGGGGTGAGGGGCAGATACAAGGGGGGGGGGGGGGGGGGGGGGGGGGGGGGGGGTGGGGTGAGGGGCAGATACAAGTTTGTTAAAATAAAGCCCATTGGTTCATATTTGGGAGCCCAAATTTTTAACTTAGGGTTATATGGGGAATATGCTTTAAAAATCTTCTTCAGAACCACCAGTCAGAATCTTTTAATGTTTGGTATACATAATTGTTATGAGGGTCAAATTTACGATTGTTCAAACCAAGTCCCTGGGTTAAGATTTGGTCTTCCTAGGGAAGACCAAATTTTAACTTTGTTCAGTATGGGGGATAATTCTTAAAAATCGTCATCTTCAGATCCACCAGTCAGAATGCTTTCATATTTGGTATGCAACATCTCCAGGTGGGTCAGATTCAAGTTTGTTCAAATCAGATCCCTAGGTATATATTTGGGCTCACTCTGGTAGCCCAAATTTTTACTTAGTGCGATTTGAGGAGATTTCTTTAAAATAAAAATCTTCTTCAGATCCACTGGTTGGAATGCTTTCATGTTTGGTATACAACATCTTGGGGGGGGGGGGGGGGGGGGGGGCAGGGGGGAGGAGGGGGTTAGAGTGAAATTTGTTCAATCGAGTGCCTGGGTTAATATATGGGCTCCATATGGAAACCTGAAATTTAACTTGGTACAATATGAGGGAATTTCTTCAAAAATCTTCTTCCACTAATCAGAATGCTTTCATATTTGTATACAACATCTCTAGGGGTGTCATAGGGGTGTCAGATTCAGGTTCGGATCTGTAGGTTAATATTTGGACTCCCTATGGGAGCCGGAATTGGCCATGTAGCTGAAGAATTAAACATTTTGTATTCAGTGCCCTCGAGAGGTGTGTAACTAAGATTAATCCACATAGGTTGTATCAAGGGACTTGAATCATAGGGGAGCTCTACATTTTACATTATGATCAACTGAAGAAAAGGCATGATGCCCAGATTATTTTTGTCACTCCTGAGGGACTCAAGGATTGACAGTGTATCCTATGGAGATGAATTGCTTAATGTAGACTCATTCTTGGACTCTGTTTATATTGTGTTCTGTTCAAGATGAGTGCTTCAGGCCCTGTGGGGGCCTCTTGTTTTAAATTTGCCATGGTCATAAAAAGAGATCATGTGGCAGCCTAAATGACAATGCAGGATGGTCTGAGAAACAGATTTTAACCCTTTACCCAACGAATCGCCCGCATCCGCCCGTGTAATATGCCAGTTCAGCAGCATATTATTTTTTGAAAAATTTCAACAAAACCATATCATGTGACCCCTCTATGGAACGAGCTCGTCGAGCTCGATCCAAAGAGGGGTCACATGATATGGTTTTGTTGAAATTTTTTGAAAAAATTTAAAAAATAATATTTAAAATAATAAATTTTGAAATCGTCTGCATTGGGTAAAGGGTTAAACATTTTTAGGCCTTATAAGGCAGTATTGTTATCTCATGTATAGGGTCCTGTGTTTGATCAGTTTTGTCCTCTACTGTACATAGGGATTCTTATAATATTTCTGTGTAAATTTCATAAAAATTGTTCATGTTCATGTAATATTGCCACACCACACCCATTGTTTTGTATTTTTTTTTACATTCCCTCAATATTAATGTCATAATCATATCATACTTCTATTTTTTTTTTACAAACATTTCTTGTTGGGGGATATTTTCTTAAGGTAATAAATATAGTGAGTATTATTCAGCGCTAAATTTAAGGCGTAGATTAGGTGGGAGCTGTAGTTTAATATTACAGCTGATGACTGTGGCTGATATCATATTATTGTTATTAAATATGTAGTCTGGTGGGTTTTGGAAGTAAATTATTTTATGTGGTCATAAATAATTCCTGCCTCACAATCAACTGTAAAATTAATGTTATTTGATACATGATTCTCAGGGAGTTGTGTAGGCGTGGCTGTATTTAGTGTAGCTGAGTATGTTTGATCTTGTTGCTTGAAAGGTCATTCTTAACTGTTACATTTCTTTTGTTTTTACAGACTCAGGCAGTACAAATGTGTTGATTTGGTGCTTATCAACTCACATCTGAAATCTCCCCATATTCTTCCTTGCTACCCTTTGGAAGCTATTTACCTTGAAAGGTCTTTATCTGACTTTGACAAACTTTGCATTCTCAGAGCAGGTACTTTTTCCTACCCTTGGAAGCTGTTTACCTTGAAAGGTCTTTATCCGACTTTCCACAAACTTTGCTTTCTCAGAGCAGGTACAACAAGAAGAGGTTCCTTGGACAGCATTGAAATCATCTTGACAGTGATTTCTAGTTAAGTCTTGGCTGCCTCGAGAGGCAGCCAAGACATGGCTAGAAATCCCTAAGCCGGTAGACTCGCAAGGTGTGTGTAATCATGATGGCTTAGTGGATATAGCACTGGATTTTAAACCAAAAGGTACATGGTTCAATCCTGGCCAGCGATAACTGTGCTGTGTCCTTGAGCAGGCTCTTAATCTTGATAGCCCACTTGGGGAAATTGTGGCACTGTGTACTAAAGCGTACTGTTCATGAATGGTGCACTTGCCTCGCTGTGGTTAGAGCACTTGTCTTTAAACCGAAAGGTTGATAGTTCGATCCCGACCAGCAGTAACAGCATTCCATCCTTATGCAAGGCTCTTAATCTTGATAGCCCATGTGGGGATATGGTGGCACTCAAGCCTGAAAATAAGCAGACTGTCATCTGCAAAATGAGGTCCCCAGAGGATGAATTTAGTGATGCTACCCTGCTCATTTACCCTCTGTGAACCTCAATCTGAATCAAGGTCTCAAGGCAAAACAGAAAGATGTACCTAGAGGACAAATTGGCACACTGTATGGGATAACATCAGAAAATTCACCCTCTGGGGACCCCATTTTGCAATTAAGGTTGCTTATATTCAGCCTTGGTGGCACTGTGTACTAAGGTTTACTGCTCATCAATGGTGCACTTGCTTTCAACCGCTATAGACTCTGCTTATGCTGGATTAGTAAGTTAAGGACTTTGACAGTTGTTTGCCACTGCTTAGTGGTTCTCTTTGGGTGCTCTAGCCTCCTCCACCTGTAAAATTGTTTGACACAATGTGACCTTGGCTGTTGAAAGTGTCCTTAAGCCCCAATAAAAAAAACACACCAGGTATTGTGTAATAAAATATCCTGAAAGATACCTATACACCCTAAATAGTTGACAGGTTGAGTGCAAAATTAATTTTGAAAGGAGGTTTGAAATATGAGTATTCTTATCTCACCTGACTTTCAGTCAGGGTGAGCTATAGTGATCATTCACTGTCCACCATCCATCCGTCGTCCGTAAACATGGTGTTTGCATCTTCTCCTCCAAAACTTCTGAACCGATTTATATGAAATTTGAGATGATTGTTCATTTTGACATCGCATTTTAATTTTGTTCAGTAGGGCCACGCCCAAAAAGTGTGCCTAAATCTTAAAAAATCTTCTCATGAACCAGCAGTAGTAGAGACTTGATATTTGGTGTGCAGCTTCCTTTTGAGGTGTAGACTCGGCTTGTTCAAGAGAAGTTCGTGGGGCTATATTTGCCATTGTTATGGGAGGGACAAGAATTTTTGCCCTGCCAAAAATTTCTATTTTCCAAACCGAGAGGCTGATTTGAACCAAATTTGATATGAGGGCTTATTGAGTCATAAGTACTTAATTTATGCCCCCCAAAATTTTCCCGTCCCCCCATGGGAACCGCACGAGCTAAAAATAGAAAAAAATTAAAACTCCCATATCTCCAAAATTATACGGCACTGAGAATTCTTATTTGGTGTGAAGCTTCTTTAGAACCAACAGAATGGAATGGTCCAAAAAAATTGCTATCGGTTTTATCATGGGGTACTTTTTCGGGTCTTTTGAAAAAGTGCTGAGTCAGCATTTTTTAACACCGGTTATTGGGGAAAACATTTAGACTCTTCTCCTGAACCACTGCTCCAAAAGCTTTCAAATTTCATATATAACATCTTTGGAAGATTGTTTCACAGGTTCATTGAATCAAATCCCTGGGTCCATATTTGGGCTCTCTATGGAAGATAAATAAATAAATTGGATTTATTGTATGGACCTGAATCAGTCCTTGCCTTGAGCAATTTTTTACAGGTGCAGTTTTTACCACCAGCAAAATCATTTGCGAGTGTAATTTGCACTCACAAAAGTTCTGTTGCTCTGATTGCAAAGTCATAAACACAGTCAATTCCCCAGAACATCCCCACAGTGTCTCCTCCATCTCACCCCAAAATGGGATACTTCTTCCTGCTCAATATATAAGACTAGCTCTTAGTGGAAAGTGGGAGCGTGGTTGCTCAGTGGTAGACTGTTGGGCTGCTATGCTAGAGGTCTCAAGTTCAATCCCCATCTGGGACGACCCACGTTGTGTCCTTGGGCAAGACACTTTATCCTGGTTGCCGAACCATGGGGGCACAAGGACGTCATGTACTAAGGCGTACTGCACGTTAGTGATGCACATGTCTTCAAACGCTGTAACCCTGCATGAGCGGAGCTTGAACAGAGTTAGAATAGACACACAGTGAAGGTATAACCTTTATGTCTTTTAAATCTATGGCAAAATGGTCTTTTAGATCATTTTCATGTAGATTTATAGAAAACAAAAATTTCAGCAAATTGATAATAAATTATCTCTCTCATCCCTGATTTCTGATTTTGGACCTTTTATGAAAGCAACCCATATGCATTGGGACACCTAACTAGTTGATTTTTTTATAAGGTGGGGGTATATAGGATTCCTCGTGTCCATCAGTCCATCTGTCCGTCAGTCCTTCCATCGTGAAATTGTTTAATGGAGGGTACCGTCATGCTGTAATCAACTCCTGCCCCACTTTTCAATTCACATAGTTGAAACTTCAGAATATGATCATACACACAATGAAGATGTGCAACATGGAAGGCGGAGGTATTTGTTTGTGTCACCTTTAGGTGACACCTATTGTTTTCTGAACACCAATATGTCACATTGTTGACCTTGTTTTATTTTTGTCCCCAAGCCCCTCCCCCCCCCCACCCTGCAAAGAATTGTGGGGGTGGGAGGGGGTTACTGGAAGCATCTTCTCCACCCATAGGCCTAATTTTGTCTGGAGATTTTCTGGGACGTTCGTGGACCAATCTGCTTGAAATTTGGTTTGAATGTTTACCATGATGGTATCCTGTGTACCTGCAATTATAGTTCTGGTTGGATTATTTTTGCCAGAATTATGCCTCTTTTTGACTTGAAAGAGCAGGCCTAGAATTTTGCCCAGAGATTTTCTCGTGTTTATGGGTTGATTCCTTTGAAACTTGGTATGGATGTTCACTACCATGGGAACCTGTACACCTATGATTATACTTTTGACCAGACTTTTTTTTGCCAGAGTTATGCTCCTATTCGTCCTGTGAAAGCCTGACTTTTGTCCGGAGATTTTCTCAGATGTTTATGGGTCGTTTCCTTTGAAACTTGGTATGGATCTTCACTACCATGGGAACCTCTGCACCTACAATTATAGTTTCGATCTGACTTTTTTTGTCAGAGTTATGCTCCTTTTCATCTTAGAATAGTCATGGTGGTGGGGGGTATGGACAGGCCCATCTGGGATTGTCACACCTCCAGTTTATTTTGCTGAGTTACTGACCTTCCAACTTTAATTTTAAATCATGGCGGTGGGGGCTATGGACTATCTGGGATGGTCACACCTCTAGTTTTTTTTTTTTTGCTGAGTTGCTTACCTTCCAACTTTAATTTTAACTTTTTTCGTTATTTGCTGATTTTAGTGTGTGCTTGTCATGGGCACCAACTAGTAGAAGTTAAATAGTACTGAGCTTTGTGGTATTTTTTACAAAATTACTCAACTTTATTACTTTCCAAAGTGTGATTTACTGGGATTTCCGGGTTTGATTATAAACGATAACTTCACATTAGTGAATTATGCAATCAACAATTGGGTCATGTATGCGTGTGCGCAAACGAAGACGCTTTGCCGTGGGTGTAATGGGGACTTCATTGTTTTTTTGTTTGTTTTTTTAACCCTTTACCTAACATGAAAAGCAGACGACACTTGCCAAAAAAAATTCGTGAATAACTATTATTTCATTTTTTGTCTCAAAAACATAGGTTATGACCCCTCCTTGGAACGAGCTCGTTCCAATGAGGGGTCATAACCTATGTTTTAGAGATAAAAAATGAAAAAATAATGAAAATTAATTGGCGATTTATGAAAATAGCGCTGGTCGGTTTTGGCCGTTACATTAGGTAAAGGATTAAATAATATAATTTTCGTTAATATTGATACGTGATAAACAGAGTAATCACTTGACTGGACTGGTTACGTGAAATAATTCATTCGAGGCGAGGAACTATATTGTAAAACACTTGTGCGCATTCGCGCACCTCGTGTTTGTACAGCGTCTCTCACCTCTCATGAATTATTTCACGTAACCAGTCCTGTCAAACTATTACTCTCTATTTAATTTAAACTTGGAAGTACTTAGGATATCAGTTTCTCAGAATCTTGGAGATGGAAATACTGCAAGTGCTTATTTATTCCTCCCAACTAACCTTGGTTTAAAACTACGAAGCAGTTTTATACCAATTATCAATGTTCCTGGAGGGCGAGAAAACTGCAAATCAAAATTTTGAAAACAAAAGATACCCTGTCACCACATATCCAGACCTGGAAATGAGACGGATGCGAGTGCAATTGCTCCCATCAGCACCCATGTTTTCTATTTTACGGGAGCTATAAAATACACTCATTGAAAAATGTTGTGGAGCACTAAAAGACTGTGAGAACATATAAATGGAGCTCTGTCAAACAAGTTACAATTGAATACATGCTAAGTTTATCTCTAGAATACAGGAAAGTGATACAATACCTGTTAATTGAATACTCCTGTTAACCCTTTACCTAACATGAACAGCTGACGACACTTGCAAAAAACATGCTTGAATAACTATTTTTTTTCATTTTTTGTGTCAAAAACATAGGATATGACCCCTCATTGGAATGAGCTCGATGAGCTCGTTCCAACGAGGGGTCATAACTTATGTTTTTGCGACAAAAAATGAAAAAATAATGAAAATTAATTGGCGATTTTTGTGAATAGTGCTGGCCAGTTTTGGGCATTACATTGGGTAAAGGGTTAATTGAATAATTTTCATAGGTGAAGTGGCTATTCAATTAACAGGGTTCCACTGTACTAACATTTTACCGTTGCAATTTACTCCGTCTCAGATTTCATGGGAGCTTAAAACTGCACCCATCAATTTTGTTCATTTCCAGCACTGCATATCACATAGACAGTGACTACTAAAAATGCTGAAATTGTAAGCAGTTCATTAAAGTTTGTCACAATATATTATATAGACTAGTATAAAAGTATCTTTAAAAGATGCATGGCGTTAATATATAGCCAATCATGATCAATGCTCGCTGATTGCAGTTGAGTGCCAAGTGGAGAAGATAATCAGTGGCATATTTCATCATCACACTGTTACTACGGAAACAGCAATTCGCTAGCAGACTTAAAATTCTGTGCAGAGATGTTTAGCTAACTGCAGTTGTTGACAATTGAATGCATCAAGGCATATTATTACCTCTGGAGTGTCCACAAACAAAAGCCACTTCAATTTATAATACATGTATTGTGATAGTGTACCAATGTCAGTGTTTTTCACACCCACCACCCCTCTAATTTTGTTTTATTTGTTCACTTTTCCTTTTCCAAGTGATCAAACTGTTTTTGGAAATTTGCCTTGGGAGCTCACCTTAACCTTTACCTAATGAATCAGTCTTTTCTGCCCACATAATATACAAATTCATCAGTTGAAAAAAAACTTTTTCTAAATTTTTTAACGAAACTATGTAATGTGACCCTCCATTTGAATTTGCTCGTTGGTTTTGTTGGAATTTTCTGAAAAATTTTAAAAGTAATATTTAAAATAATAAATCTTGATATCATCTGCAATTGGTGTAAATGTACAATTAAGCCCCAATCTGTTATCAACTTGCATTTATTGTAAGTGTATGTGAGTTGTGGTTGACACACAGTGCTCGTATGGGTGACACACATGGGGTCGGGCAGGGAGGGCGTGTTATCCCTCCCTTTGACAGAAGAAGACAGAATTACAGTAAAACAGTACTTTACCTTTCAGGTAAGTCTCGTTTAACTAGACAATTCTGTCTTCTCCTGTCTCCGTACAGGATTCCACAAGATGTTTTAACGCCGTCCTCGAATTTACTGAAATAAAAACCGTGCAAAAACTCAAAAAACACCTAACATAATTGTATCAATGTTTGAGAATAATTGCATGTGTAGTTTTGCATCTGCAGTCCTGGAAATGAGACGGGTGCGAGTGCAATTGCTCCCATCAGCACCTGTGTTTTCTATTTTACGGAAGCTAAAAAATGCACTCGTTCAAAAATATTGTGGAGCACTAATGTACTGTGAGGACATTTAAATGTGTGTTGTTTTGAGAAAGCAGCACTCTGCAGCCAGTGGCAAGTTACTGTCATAATTCAGCAATTCCTTATACATTTATATGTAGCCCCTTGAACCCAATCGGCTACTTTTCTGGCCAGGAACATGATAAGTCATAACGTCATTAAATAGAATGGCTGTTCAGTAAATGTGTGGGGTAGAGCAATCAATATTTTCAACGTGCAGCCTGGAGTATTCCCTCGAAAATTCGTATACTAACATTTTATGGGTGCAATTTACTCCCGTCTCTAAATTCATGGGAGCTTAAAACTGCACCTGTCAATTTTGTTCATTTCCAACGTTGCATCTGCTGACGCAAAATATTATATCCTACCTAATTTTGTTTAATTGTTGATAATAAGGAGGATGCAAATTCTCCTCGCTTGGTAATAGGCTTTTTGTAAAACTTTGTGAAGGTGGTTTTTCGGAACCAGCCTACAGTAGACAGCATAGTTGACACCGGCACCAAATTGTGTGCCACCGATGAGGAAGAGGATGACCTTGTACTACATGTATGTGGTGTAAACAATGACATGTCCACTCCAGCAATTGTAAGTCCAGTTTTGATCCAACATGCAATGGTCGACTTTGTGACTGGTTTGTGTAGCTGTACATAGCTTATGAACAGTGGTTGTTTATCCTTTTACAACTGACAAGTATCCAGTAAATATTTTTCTAATATGGTGTATACACACAAATCCTTATCATCCAGAAACCGATGAAGATCTATGGGTCTGATGTGTTTGCCCGGCCGACTTTGTTTAACCCTTTACTTAAACGAGTAGCAGACGACACTCATAAAATAATTTCTCGTATAACTAAAAATTTTCATTTTTTACCGCCAAAGGGCGGTCTCTCAAGACAGGTTCTACTGTATTGGTGTTTAAGGACATATACTTATGCACAATGGCTAATCATAACCGTGACAGTTTTACAGGTGGAGGAATCGGGAGTACCTGGAGAGAACCACCGCGCAACGACGAGCAGCTGCCAGCTCTCCAACATAGTAATGCCACAATGCAGCACAGGCAGGGTTAGATTGGTTGAAGACATGCGTACCATCGACGTACAGTAGGCCTTAGTACAATAATATGGCATCATAGTGCCCCCATGTGGACAATCGGGATTAATGCCTTGCCCAAGGACACAACGCGGGAGTCCGAATTGATCGCTCAGACGGTCACCCATCCAGTGATTAACCGGGCTTGACGTTGCTTAACTTTGGTGATCTGTGACGAGAACCTGTTTCCGCAACGCCACCGCGCCCCCATTTTTGATTACCTTTCATTGCAGCAGGGAGCATGGTGCCTCAGTGGTTACAGTATTGGACTTCAAACCAAAAGGTCCATTGTTTTCGATCCCTGCCATGGGTAACTGCATTGCGTCCTTGAGCAAGGCACTTAATCCAATTGCTCACGTAGGGGGCTCGTTGACACTGTGTACTAAGAGGTACTATACGTCGATGATGCACTTGTTATCAGCCAATTCTTACCCTGTTTGGGTACTTCCGCCACCCGTAAAACTGTCCAACACTAGGTGACCCTGGCTGTCAAAAGTGTTGTTTAACCGCAATTGAAGAAAGAACACTTTCCAACAATCAGATGCAACCAACATGCAGTCTTTTTATAAACTTGAAAAATCCATTTCAAGAACCTTGGCAGTTGTTTCTAGGCAAGCCTTGGCCAGCTACCTTGCCAGGATATCAAATTTAGGGTGGGGGGGGGGGGGGGGGGGGGGGGGGGGGCAAGAGTAATATCTTGGGGGCTAGTTCAGCAATCTGAACGTAGTTGCTACCTCCCCCCCCCCCCCCTATGAAGGGAGTAGCCACTATGTTCAGGTCGCTGAACTATTAGGGGGCATACAGAATATGATTTGCAGCTTCGTCCGAACCACGTAGCAGTGGAGACACCCCCTCTCACTAGAGATAGGCCTCAGGAAAAATTTTGAAATTCGAGACAGAAAATACGCAATTTCCCTGACTCTGATTTTGTTTGTGTGCATAATATTTATAACTTGTGAAAGGCATCAATAATTAGGCCACATCACCTTGGGGGGGGATGACTAAAATTTGTAACCCCCCCCCCCCCCCCCCCCCCTACGTGGCTACGCCACAGGCAGTGGCTGCCTACTTTCGCAGCCAAGACTTTCTTAGAAACAACTGTGAAACCACAGAATGTACAGTGTCAAAGTGTTGTAAAATGTCTTAAGAATTTTCATGCCCTTCAGGGTTAAACCCAACAAACAGAAGAACTTTTCAAGGTCCAGGGCATCTTGTTTCCAAAAGGTTGGCACAGTTTTTCTAATAAGAGAGAAAATGTTTTTGAGTGTTCTTACAGTTAGTAAAAGTTTGATTTGCTCCTGTAAATAAATATGTTATTATTTCTTTGTCAGTCATTTATGCGTGTGTGGAGAACTTCTAAAGATTTATTCAGCCCACGTAAGAATATTGCCCCCTTGGTTAATACTCGTGAGTAACCATTCTAAATTTGTCACCACACAGCCTTCCATGACGTCAGTTGTTAATAACATATTCTGCACAATACACTTTCCACTTTGTCTTTGTGTGTTGTCTTCTCTGTATTCCGGATGTTAACCTACCACTATCTGTTCTAAACAATCCAATTGACACAGTTTACATGGATGACTTATTTGATACAGACTATAAGTACTGATTGACCGAGCCCACTCTAGTGGGGATTTGGAAGTGTTCCATTTGATTAAATAGTCACTTTATTAAGAGGTGTGTAAGGAAGGGCTGTCATTTGACTGTTGTACACTCAGCTGTTTGTGATCTACCCTAAAAATGTTGTCAGTGGAAAATGTTAATGTTGACTTTTCAAAGGCTTACCCTATGACAATTCACTCCGCCCTGGATTACTACCCCTGGTGTTCACCCTGGGACAAACACCTATGTCAAATGGATGTGTGTGTATGTATCTACAGGCAATATTTTTCACAACTTTGTTTTTAACTTTTAGTTCTAGGGCTGGGCTTGTCATCCAAGAAGATCTTAGATGGTTCCTTGTGTAACACTGATGGAATGCTGTTGTGTGATACAATGTTGGAAAGAGCACTGAGAGCCCTTTTCAACAGTGTATTACACAAATGCATGTTATCAACAATAGATATGTTATTCCTATTTGAGAATAAATATGGTATTGAAAGAATTAAATATATGTGTTAACCCCTGATATGGTATCAACAAGTGAGATGTTATCCCTATTTGAGAATAAATATGGTACTGAAGACACTTCATATGTATGTTAACCCCTCATACACTCTAGACAGCTTTTCCTTCACTTTAACCCTTTACCCAACGTCACAGCCAAAACCGGCCAGCACTATTCTAAAAAATTACCAATTAATTTTCATTATTTTTTCATATTAAAAACATAGGTTATGACCCCTCATTGGAACGAGCTTGTTGAGCTCATTCCAATGAGGGGCCATAACTTATGTTTTTGAGACACAAAATAGTTATTCAAGAAATTATTTTGCAAGTGTCGTCTGCTTTTCATGTTAGGTGAAGGGTTAATAAATCATTCTACCCTTACTATTTAATTTAACCCTTCATGTAATAAATTAAATGCCGATGTAATTTACCAATTGAGCAAATGAAAAAAGAAAATCTTGTACCCCGAGCAAGTTTGTCAAGATTGTTCCAATTAAGGTCACATGATATGGTTTCGTTGAACTTTTTTTTAAAAGTTTGAAAAAAGAGTATTAGGCCAAAAAAAAAAATTACTTTGATTCTCAGAGACCGCTGCATTGATTTTTTTGAGCGCGTTGGTACATTTTATTGGCATTCTTTAAATATCACTGTTGATTGTGCCATGAAAATAGGAAACAAATGCGTCAAGTCACAAAATCCTGGATTGATTTCAATGGGATCTTGAGCTGAGAAGCGTGAATCTCTACTGGGGAATCTGTTTCAATAATGGTTTATCTTGTAGAATAACCACGAACAAACAGCAGATACAGTGGAATTGACTGTTCTTGAAAAGTTTAAATAAAAGATTTCACAGTTTCCAAAAATACGAAGTCAAAATGAACGAATCGAACATGTGCGTTTGTGTATACAAGATTCCGAGTGATATTGTGACTGTGTAGGATATATTTCTAACTATAAGTATACATGCATTGAATGACTTCATAATAATGGAGAGATTTTGTCAGTTAGTTCAACATTTACACAGTATTATAGTCTCCCGCTTCGCATTTTAATATCGAAAATGTTTTTAAAAATGCATCTCCATAGAACATTGGTTCAGCGATCTGAACGTAACGGCTATCCCACGTGCTGCTACATTCAGATTGCTGCACTATATATAACATATTATGACACTCCGGCTGGATCACCATGCTTGGTTTTTAACCCTTTACCTAACCTGAAAAGCAGACGACACTTGCAAAAATAATTCTTGAATAACTAATTTTTTTCATTTTTTGTCTCAAAAACATAGGTTATGACCCCTCGTTGGAACGAGCTCGTTCCAACGAGGGGTCATAACCTATGTTTTTGAGACAAAAAATGAAAAAAATAATGAAAATTAATTGGCGATTTTTGAGAATAGCGCTGGCCGGTTTTGGCCGTTACGTTATATTGGGCAGCATCAAAAGGTATAAACGATTAGCTGCACATTTACATAATGCTAGTTGCAGTCATGGTATAGCCCTAGATGCTGAAAGAGGCCTTAAGCACAAAAATAGAAATAAATTAACAGTCCGAGCTGAAATCAACAGTAAAGAAAAGAAAAACGTGAAATTGTATTGTGGTTATCCTTAGTGCTTATTGATGTGCTGTATGTTCATGGAATAGAAATTTTAAATTTGAGCCCTCTGTACAAACATTTCAAAATTGCAAAGGTTTCAGCAGCAAATATTTCCGATAATGCAGTTTGATATTTAACCAAATACAGTGGAACCCTGTTAATTGAATCGCCACTTTGCCAATGAAAATTATTCAATTAACAGGAGTATTCAATTAACAGAGATTTTGTCACTTTCCTGCATGCTAGAGATAAACTTAGCATTTATTCTATTATATCTTGTTTGACAGATTGCTCCATGAGCTCTGTCAAAAAAGATATAACAGATTAAATGCCTGTATTGGATGCCCTGAGGCCAAATAGGTCTATAAACAAAGGAAAACTGGGGAGAGTCAGGTAATTTCTCGACAGGTTACAAGATTTCTTATTCAGTTAACCAGAGTTGACTCTATAGCCTATATTCAATTAACAGGTCAAATTTGTACTGGAGGCATGGTAAATGGTTTTGAGTTGGGAAATTATATTCAATTAACAGGGTTATTCAGTTAAGAGATATCCAATTAAGTGGGCTCCACTGTATACCTTGTTTGACAGAGCTAAATGACAGGCACTCTCCATTGAATGGTAATAAAATAATTATTCATGAGCAATATCCTGCTAAACTAAGTCTCTCATCGCTTGTAGCATGGTGTCTTTGAAAAAAATATTAATCTTGCCAATCACCTTTGAAAAAAAACATTTCAAGGTGCTCTACCAGTTAAAACAGCTGAATGAATGAATACATACATACTGTTACACAGATGGTGCATAATTTTATGCTGATGGTTGGGCTACAGGCAACAATGTTTTTAGTATCTTATTACAATTATGTACAGATTTCATGTTAGGGAATTTAGAATTATATCTCATAACTGGGACTACTAGTATCCCTGGTGGGTGAGGGGTGTGAAATGGGGAAATCTCACCCGAGGGCAAGATATTTGGGCCAGACACGAGGCTTGCCGAGTGTCTGGACCAAATATCTTGTCCCGAGGGTGAGATTTCCCCATCTCACACCCTCCTCCATCAGAGATAATTTTTCTCCCCCACCAAAACAGTCTTGACGTCATCAAAAGTAATTTAGGGGCACGTCTGTGTTTTTATTTCTATTTTCTTCGACAAACGTTTGTCTGCTAATATCTCCGAAACGTAACACCATGTCATTGTTTACAGAAGAACGTGCAATGATTGAATAGTCCTGCGCTCATTAAATTTTCTAATAAGCCAATATAGGTTGGTCACGTGGGTGGGGCGAGATAGCTGCCATGTGGGTGGGGCAAGACGAGCATATCTGTCCTACCTGTCTCGTACGACTTTATATATGTCTCAATACCTTAGTGACGGAGAAAAAAGGAACTAAATCACAGTGGAGTGCATCCAGTTACTGGACCCTATAAACCACTGAAAAAATCTTATTAAAATGTACAAGTTTGGCAAGGAAATTTGTTTTTACACTGAAGAGAATTAATAGTCATGTATTTAGTTTTGAAAATAGTGTAATACGTCAAGTGATATGCTTGTATCCCCCCCCCCCCCCCCCCCCCCCCACTGCATGTGTAACATTGTGTATCCCGGGTGAGATAGCAGGGAGAGACAGATGTATCCCACCCCACCCAAGTGACGTTATACATTTATTACGTTATTATGACGTTATGCATATCGTATCAGTTTCTTACTACCAACTAATCCATATTGACGTCATCGGATTGCAGTTTGATCAAAGTTTGCTGCTCTAAAACTCTTCAAACCTCAAGCTGCCACCGTTCCTAATCGTTTTTGTGGTATATACCTTTGGTATATACATAACTTGTGCATGCTCTTTCCGATGGTGTCATCAGTTTCTCAAAACAATGAATACAAAATGAGTTCATTGAATCAGCACCTGACTCCCAATTACCTCTGGCTAACTTAATCGCTGCATGATGGGGGTTGAAAAATCATCCTCGATGAGTCTGAAGGTGGGAATGGGGAAATCTCACCCTCGGGGCAAGATATTTGAACCAGACCCTCGGCAAGCCTCGGGTCTGGTTCAAATATCTTGCTCCTCGGGTGAGATTTCCCCATCCCACCTCCAGACTCATCAGGGATCATAATAGTATCCCCCATGGGAACTTTGGTAAGTGGAGCAGTGCTTATCTACTGTACTAAACAAATTCTGCTTTTCTGATAAAATAGGACCGTTAACCAGTGCCCGAGGTCAAAATCCTCTAAAATGGGCAGCATAGTTATAAACAACTGGCTAAATTAAAAATCTGTTTCTCATGTCCTCCTGCATGGCCCTTTTGGTTTCTGCATGCTCTTTTTTTATAACCAATGCGAACTTGAAAAAATTAAAATTAAATGGTTTATATCTGATATTTTACCCAAGTTAATAAAATTGATGAATTTGTCCCTCGAGTACAATGGCTTTGCAATGCTAAATGCAAAGCCTTCTTGCACCCAAGGTTTGAAATACACCATCACCCATGCTATTCTGTAGATTATGAGGTCTAAAACATAAAGAACATGAACTTTTGATGGCAAAGAAATAATTACAAAAATCAAAAATAAAATAAAAAAACGCCCACCCACAGGCAATTTTACAAAAAATGGCCTGAGAAACAGAAGATCTATTTTGTGAGCTCTAAACTATCTTTAATAACTTATCTTAATACCTAACATAAATAAAAAGGCTTATATATCTGCAAAATTTGAACTCATGCTGTTGTCTAAGGAAGCCAGAGCAGTGGTAATCTCAAAAAGAAACTTGTACTTCTTTGACAACTTAAGAATGACATGTACAATGAAGTTCTTGTCTGCTAATTTTTAACCTTTTACCCAACATAACTGCCAAAACCGTCCACTGCTATTCACAAAAAAACTGCCATTCAATTTTCATTAGGCCTAAAAAAAATAAAAATCTGTTTCTCAGGCCCTCCCGCATGGTCCTTTTGGCTGCCGCTTGCTCTCTTTTTATAACTTATCCAAACCTAAAAAAAATCAAAATCGAAATGTCTGATATTGTACCCAAGTTAATAAAATTGTCCCTTGAGTGCAAGAAGGCTTTGCAATGCTTTAGCATTGCAAAGCCTTCTTGCGCTCAGGGGACGTAATACACCACTACTCATGCTATTCTATAGATTATGGGGGCCTAAAACTTAAAACAAATCAAGAACATGAACTTTTTAATGGCAAAGAAATAATTACAAAAATAAAAAATAAAATAAAAAACCGCACGCATGCATGCAATTTTACAAAAAATGGCCTGAGAAACAGAGGATCTACTTTGTGTGGCCTTATGTTTTCATTTTTGGCCTCAAATACATAGCTTATAACCTCTCATTGAAATGAGCTAGTTGAGCTCGTTCCAATAAGGGGTCTTCAGCTATATTTTTGATGCAAAAAATGCAAAAAAAATAGTTAGTCAATAACTTTGTTTGCAAGTGTCGTCTGCTTCTAATAGGTAAAGTGTTAGGACAGAAATATGAATAAAGAGTGATTGGCTAAATTTGGCTTGACACTCCATGCTTTTGTGTTATAGCCAGAGATGCTGAAAGTGACACAGTAAATGGGAATAAATAAATATGTAGACGATAAAGTCAAGTTTAATTTTAGGGAAATTGTCTTTTAACTTCTCAAGCATTTCTGACTTCATGTCATGTACTTCTAAGTTTTCAAAAGTCGGTTTTGTGTGTGTGTGTGTGGGGAGGGGAGGGGGGGAGTGGGGATGTATTTTAATGCTACTTTTTTCATAGAAACTGTTAGGTGTAGTATCCACACCTACCTTAACTGCAACTGTATGTATGTAAATATTTTAAATGTGTTGGAAGGTCCAAAGTTTTTATTCACCTATTCTTTGCATTATCAAAAAACTGATAAAGAATTGTACAGATAGTCAGAACTGAATTGGCAGTTATGCACTTGGTAATGTACTTTTATTTAATTACCCCATGGGAGGCTCTAAAGTATAATAGAGCTTAACTAACAGGGGGTGCTCATTCTTTCAGTGCAAGAGTGCCATAGACATAATAGCTTGAACAAATCCAAGAGTGGGGCAACAACCATACACTTCAAGATTGTTAACTCCGCCTGACAAGTGTCAGCAGAGCTTTTCTTGTAATGATTTGTCCATCGTCTGTAGTCAGTCTGTCGTCAGCCTCTGAATATTTTTTGACAAAACTTTAAAACAATATGTATTCTCAATATGTTGCGAATTATAATATGGTCTGTACCCCTCAAGGTTACAGGTTCAGTGTTAATGTAACAGAAAAACTTTGACATTTCATTGACTTTTGTCCGATCCATATAACTTGGTATGATTGACAGATCTCATTCATACTTGGTACAATTATTGCTCATGACTCAAAGATGTGTCGCAACTTTGATCCAAGGTCATATCATGAAGGTCAAGGTTACAGAGAGCAAAAATTTGATATTGATATTCAGCCCTTGACGAGTCCATATACCTTGGTATGATTGACAGATCTTAAGGTTAACCCTTTGAGACTTTAATTATCCTGACGTTCAAACGTTACTGGGAATTCAGTTTCTTCAACGTTTTTTTAAAATGTGATGTCAGATGTCGGAAAGTACAAATAACTGTATATTTTTCACATAAGAGATTAACTGGTTGAAGGCTAGATTATTTTTGGTAGTCTGAATTTGTTATTCAAAACTTGTTTTATTACAAATTATTGGAGAATGCCCACATGCACTCTCCAATAATTTGTAATAAAACAAATTTATATAGACAAAATATTATATGTGTTTGACTGAATATGAACTAAGGCGTACTGCATGTCGATGGTACGCATGTCTTCAACCAATCTAACTGTGCCTGTGCTGCAGTGCAGAGTTACGATGTTGGGGAGCTGGCAGCTGCTCGTTGCTCGGTGGTTCTCTCCGGGTACTCCAGCTTCCTCCACCCGTAAAACTCTCACGGTCAGGATTAGCCATTGTGCATAAATATATGATCTTAAACATAAATAAATAAATAAATATAAATAAATAAATAAATCGACAAAAGCACACACTATACATCTTTATACCATGATTACCTATTCTACTGTATATGAAAAGCCTATGACATAAATTTTAGCTTTACACACCAACTGTGGTGAACACACCAGCAATTGGATTTCAATAGTTAAAATTTACAGCTACAGTGGAACTACATCCAAGTTGACCTTTGGTGACATCGACCTGAGTGCGAACTTGTCTAAATTTATCGCCTGTCGCCTCGCGAAGAGTGAAATGAAAGTAGCAATTATTTATTATGTTTTTAAATGAGTTTACCCCATAAGACACCAAAAGTTAACAAACATGCATTGTCTCATGTTAATAAAGGATCCATAACTCGAAATAGTATGTTATTAAAATGAAAAAGGCCCTGTTTCTTTTTCTATTTCGTTTTGGTGATAAAATTGACAGCGGAAGTATCACCCCCCTGATGCTCATGTAAACAAAAACAAATTCACACGTATGTTTGTCTGCTGCTCGGTAAACTTGAGACAAAATAATAGCGACTCTTAATAATCTGACGATCATGGTATAAATAAAATATACCCAAAGTAGCTTGGTGTACCAAATGTTCTCCATTTGTGGTGAAGTGGTGTTAACCGCATTACCACTCATGGTGAACATGGCGAACATTTGGTACACCAAACTACTATGGGTATATTCTACAGTAGAACCTGTCTTGAGAGACCGCCCTTTGGGCCACACAAAAGTGGTCTCTCAAGACAGGTGGTCTCTCATAACAGGTTTCAGGTTTTCTCAAGTCAGTGAATAAACAACTACAAAAATCAGAAATGGAGAAGAAAGGATTTTTGTAATTACTTTGTAGTTGTTTTTTTATGAAGTTTTTGTAACAAATTGAAATGGACTGTTATAAAAATTATAAAAATAAATTAGTGTTGAAAATCTTCATTTTTATAACAGTCCATTTCAATTTGTTACAAAAAGATTTTCAACACAAATTTATTTTTATTCCTATCTGTCACATTTCAGGTGTGTATGAAATTGTTTATTCAGCAATAATCCTTATCTTTTCACAGGGGTCTTATAAAAACATCTCAATCTTTAATGAGTTAGCAATTGAAACCCAATTAAGAGCGTTTAATACTTTTAATTATGTTAGTATAACGACAATGGATTTTCCAATTCCAGAACAGATAAAAAGTTTTTGTCATGGTTTCAGTCTTCAAAAGGGGCGATCTCTCAAGACAGGTCTATTATGGCATAAAAATACAAGTTGGTACCAGGTCTCAGTGGTCTCTCAAGACAGGTGGTCTCTCAAGACAGGTGGTCTCCCATAGCAGGTCCATTATAGAGTAAAACCAATCGGTGCCTGGTAGATGTGGTCTCTCAAGACAGGTGGTCTCTCAAGACAGTGGTCTCTCAAGACAGGTTTTACTGTATATTAAAATGAACAAAAAGGACCTTGTATCAACTAATTCTTTTTGATAGCTGGAGCAAAAAATTTACATCTTCCTTATAAATTGAGAGATAATCTAGCTACAACTGTAAATGTACAACATATGGTTTAGTAGCTGACCTGTTATCTTTAATGTGAATTTTATTGAGGACATAACATTTTTGATAGATTATGGGCCTGCTAAGAAGATACAGGGAAGGAATGAAATAATTTTTATTGTGTAAGGATAGAGGGATGGAGATTGGGTGAGGCTGAATGGTTGAACTGATCAGATAGCTTTCAGTTAACCCTTTACCCAACGTAACGGCCAAAACCGGCCAGCGCTATTCTCAAAAATCGCCAATTAATTTTCATTATTTTTTTCATTTTTTGTCTCAAAAACATAGGTTATGACCCCTCATTGGAACGAGCTCGTCGAGCTCATTCCAATGAGGGGTCATAACCTATGTTTTTGAGACAAAAAATGAAAAAAATAAGTTATTCAAGAATTTTTTTTGCAAGTGTCGTCTGCTTTTCATGTTAGGTAAAGGGTTAACTGGTAAAGTGCTAAATGATTTTTTGTCATTATACCCCCACTTTCGAAGAGACTGGAGGGTTATAATGGATTACAAGTGTCTGTCCCACCATCTATTCATATGTCCATCCAGCCAGATCCATATCTCATCAGTTAGTGGATGGATTTCAACAAAATTGCTCACACTATTTTCACCTAAGTTACGGCCCTTACTTTATCAGTGAATTTTTTTTTATCTTGTCCATCCAGACACAGCCCAGTCCCTGAACTTGACATCTCTGGGAGTTTACCAGCACCTCTGGTGTAATCTCTTGTTAAAATGTATGTTCTCTTCCTTACCTTGTTACAGTTTATGGGAGAGTATAACAAGGCAAGGGGTTGCGATGGCGTTGCGGTAACTGGTTCTTGTCAGATCACCTAAGTTAAGCAACGTCGAGCCTGTTTTGTCCTTGGATGGGGCTAAGCGATCGATTCAGACTCCCACGTTGTGTCCTTGGGCAAGGCACTTAACCCTGATTGTTCACATGGGGGCATGATGATGCCATGTACTAAGGCGTACTGCACGCCGATGGTGCGCATGTCTTCAACCAATCTAACCCTGCCTGTGCTGCAGTGCGGAGTTTCGATGTTGGGGAGCTGGCAGCTGCTCGTCGTTGCTCTGTACTTCTCTCCGGGTACTCTGGCTTCCTCCACCCTTAAAACTGTCAACGACACGATATGACCTTTGCTGTTAAAGTGTCGTTAAACCCTAATAAATAAATAACAAGGCAAATACATAGAGACTTGAATAATTTCACTTCAAACATAATTTGAAAACATCTACACAGTATGAAGCCTTTAATCCTCAAGGGCTTAATTCCATCTTAGATAACTTTTTAATGCAAAGGAGCAGGAGCCCAAACATGCATTGTTTGGGTAAACTCAAAACTTGTGTAAGTATCTTGTCAGTTGTTTCTACGCAAGTCTTGGCTGCCTCTGTTGTAGACCTTGTTAAAATTCTCCAGGCCCTATGGGTTAAGTTGCAGTATCTGTACCTGTAATAAATCCCAGATATGTGATTCCAGAACTCAAATATTTAACTGGTTGAGTGCTGGAAGCCCAAATTTGAGTTTTCCTCTCACATGCAGATACAACACATTAAAGTTTTTGTATTCTTTTGATAAACTTTATATTATCTTTGAAGGGAAATCATTATACCCCCACTTTTTATGTGTACCCATACTATGTATGGTACACATAATGCCGGCATCTGGGATGACCATCCGTCGTTCATCCATCCTTTGTCCATCCATCTGTCCATCCGTCTGTCTGTCCATCCGTCTGTCCATCCGGCGTCCGTATCCATTTCTTTGGCATTCGATAACTTGAAAAATATTGCTTGGATTGTCAAGTTACTTTATATTTGTGTTCAGGTCACTGATGTGCCAAGCTGTATAGTTTTTGGTGTAAATCTGATAATTTAATCCTGAGATATTAACCCTTTATCCTTCAAATTGAAAATTCCTCCAATCCCTTTGGCATTCGATAACTTGAAAAATATTGCTTGGATTGTCAAGTTACTTTATATTTGTGTTCAGGTTACCGATGTGCCGAGCTGTATAGTTTTTGGTGTAAATCGGATAATTTGATCCTGAGATATTAACCCTTTATCCTTCAAATTGAAAATTCCTCCAATCCCTTTGGCATTGGATAACTTGAAAAATATTGCTTGGATTGTCTAATTACTTTATATTTGTGTTCAGGTTACTGATGTGCCGAGCTGTATAGTTTTTGGTGTAAATCTGATGATTTGATCCCGAGATATTAACCCTTTATCCTTCAAATTGAAAATTCCTCCAATCCCTTTGGCATTCAATAACTTGAAAAATATTACTTGGATTGTCAAGTTACTTTATATTTGTGTTCAGGTTACTGATGTGCCAAGCTGTATAGTTTTTGGTGTAAATCTGTTATTTTGATCCTGAGATATTAACCCATTATCCTTCAAATTGAAAATTTCTCCGATCCCTTTGGCATTCGATAACTTGAAAAATATTGCTTGGATTGTCAAGTTACTTTATATTTGTGTTCAGGTTACTGATGTGCCAAGCTGTATAGTTTTTGGTGTTAATCTGAGAATTTGATCCGGAGATATTAACCCTTATCCTTCAAATTGAAAATTCCTCCAATCCCTTTGGCATGAGATAACTCAAAAAAGATCAATCCGATAGTCATGTTTCTTTATATATTTATTCAGGTTACTGATGTGCTGTGTTGTATAGTTTTTTATGTAAATCTGATAATTTGATCTGGAGATATTAACCCTTTATCCATCAAATTAGAGACTCCTCCAATCCATTTCTATATGTACCCATACCTTGTATGGTGTACATGATGTCAGCATCCGTGGTGGCCCTCCATCATACAGCTTTCTACTAGTTGTGCGTATGGGTACACATCTGACGATTTCATCGGCCTATTTTTAAAAAAAGTGGGGTATACTGGACTGCATCTGTCCATCCGTGCATCCATCTGTGTATCCATCTGATGTCTTTTAAGGTCATAACTTAAAGATAAGTGCTTGAATTTAGATGTAATTTTATACAGGTGTTCAGTATCATGAGCCCTTTCAGAAAGATAAACTGCTTTGCTGTTTGCATATTTTTTCCATGAGTTATGGTCCTTATAGTGTACCAAATAGCCAACTCTTTGTCTGTTTGCCTTGTATCTCAGTTTTGGGTTGTCGGATCTCAATTAAATATGGCATGAAGATTGCCTTTGGGAAAGGCTTTTAAACAAGTCTCTTATGATATGTCTTACATTTCACTTTCTAGAGTTATCTCCCTTTTTCAAACTAGAAAAATTTTTGAATTGGCCCGTAAGATGTCTGTTGAGGTCATAACTTGAACATTAGTGCTTTGATATTGATGAAATTTATGCAGGCGTTCAGTATGATGAGCTCTTTCAGAAACATATGCTGCTGTCCATATATTTTTTTTCATGTGTTTTGACCCTTAGAGTGTACAAAATAGTCATTTTTTGTCTGTCTGGCTTTTTAATTCATTTATGCTTCATCGGTTCAGCACTGTAGCGGGTGTATAATTGCCTTCCGCAATAGCTCTTCTTTAGTCTGTAAGGATTGGGCACTCTCCCTTAAATTGTAACAAGGCAAAGGCATGTGAACAAATTTTGCTGAATAAAAATAATTTAGCACACTACCAGTTAAAATCGCACTGCTAATCCTTTATTTTGTGTACTTATATATTTAATTATTTATTGGGGTTTAACAACACTTTTAACCCTTTACCTAAGGAATTGCCCGCATCCGCCCACATAATTTACAAATTGAGCAGTTGAAAAAAATAATTTTTAGCTCAACTTTGGCGAAGCCAAATTTGAGCTTTTGTCATGGCCCGTCTGTCAACAATTGGATACGGCTTGGGCTAGAGGCCGTATTTATGAACCGTTCTTTACAAAACTTCTTAGGTACCTTTGTTATGACCGTGGGACGAGAATGA
Source organism: Pictodentalium vernedei (assembly GCA_031216915.1). Taxonomy (NCBI): domain Eukaryota; kingdom Metazoa; phylum Mollusca; class Scaphopoda; order Dentaliida; family Dentaliidae; genus Pictodentalium; species Pictodentalium vernedei. The sequence continues at coordinate 59,389,943 of CM062297.1, forward strand.
GTGTTTTTGGATGCGAAATTCAAGATGGCTGCCAGCCGCCATTTTGTACCGACGATGCAGAAATCTGTTTTTTGTACAGAACTTCCATATGAAAGCTCTGATTTGAATAATTTTTTGTATGAATGTTTAGAACCACGGGATACATCACATATAATACATATTTTTCTCGTGCGTAAATTGTGCAAATTAGACTAATTTTGATGTTTTTTGGTGTCACTTTCAGCACTGTAAGTGCAAATGCCAATATGGCTCGGGCTAAAGGCCGCATTTATGAACCGATCTTTACGAAACTTCTTGGGTACCTTTGGTATCACCGTGGGACGAGAATGAGTGTTTTGGGGTCTGGTCCAAAATTCAAGATGGCCGATGGCAGCCATTTTGTACAAAATTAGGTGCAGTCAGATTTTTGCACAGAACTTCCATATGAAAGCACTGATTTGAATAATTTTTTGTATGAATGTTTAGTACCATGGGCTACATCACATATAATACAGGTTTTTTTCTTGTGCATAAATTATGCCAATTAGACTAACTTTGATCTATTTAGTGTTACTTTCAGCAATGTAACTGCAAATACCAATACGGCTCTGGCTAGATGCCGTATTTATGAACCCATCTTTAAGAAACTTCTTGAGTACCTTTGTTATCATTGTGGGACGACAACGAGGGGTTTTGAGTGCGGTCCAAAATTCAAGATGGCCACCAGCAGCCATTTTGTACAATAGTTAGTGCAATCAGTTTTTTGAACAGAACTTCTGTATGAAAGTTCTGATTTGAATAAATTTTGATAGGAATGTTTTGTAACATGGAATTCATCACATATAATACAGGTTTTTTCTCGTGCAGAAATTATGCAAATTAGATGAACTTTGATTTATTCAGTGTTACTTATACACAGTAAGTGCACATGTCAATACGGCTCAGGCTAGAGTCTGTATTTATGAACCGATCTTCACGAAACTTCTTGGGGTACCTTTGTTATCACCTTGTGACAGGAACAAGTGTTTTGGGGTGCCTTTGTTATCACTGTGCTATATTTTGGTGTTCAGTCAGACCCACTCTGGGACTCGAAGATTTCTTTTCTGGTTTAGCATCTAACTGTCACCCCACCTTTACAATACTTTACCAATATATTTGTTACAGGCTACGGTGAGAATTTATGTACAGACCGTTACAATACTTTACATGTACCTTTGTTATCAGGTCATTACCTAGATGTTTGTCATTGCTGTGTCATATACTATACATGTACATGTCTTAAACAAGTTGAGCTACAGTGTCATTGATACTTTCATTAAATCTAGTCATGGCTGCTTCACAGCAGCCATGACTAGATTTGATGAAAAATATCTTGGAAATTCTCAGCAGGTTTAGAGTTAAATGACTTGCCCAAGGACATAATGCAGATAACACCAGTCAGGATCAAACCAACTACCTTATGAACTGTATTGGTACAAACTCAGTGTTCTTGTTCCTTTGAAGGGTCATCAGCCATGCTTTGAAGGCAAAAAACAATTTGTTAAATAATAAAATTTTAACATATTTTGGGAATTACACTGGCTGGATTTGTCCCATTAAGTAAAAACGAAAAAATGGGTTCTGCCAAATTGATGTCAGGTCACGCGAAATATTTGCCTAGTTGAATTCTCGAGTTCCAAATGAAAGGTGGAATAACGTTGAGCATCAACCAATCATAAGCTTCATAGGTGTTTGCCTCTGCCAAACATATAGCTGCTCTATTGGCCATTTAAACATGCTGGTGATTGGTTGATGCTCAACATCATTTCAAACATTTTAAACAGTTCATCATCTTAAGATGTAACATAGGTACAAAATCAAGATATGGCAATAATTCATGTCTCTGCCACAAATAGTAATTATGGATGCCATACTCTTCTGCAGCAAATTGTCCCATGCTGAGATTAGGCTTTCATTGCAACTAATTGCTGCAACACTGCCTTATTATTGTTCCAAAGGATTCATCTCTATCCCTCAGGATACAGTGGAGCCCTGTTAATTGAATAACCACGTTGGCAATGAAAATTATTCAATGAACAGGAGTATTCAATTAACAGGGATTGTGTCACTTTCCTGTATTCTAGAGATTAACTTAGCATTTATTCTATTTTATCTTGTTTGACATGAGCTCTGTCAAACAAAATATAATAGATTAAATGCCTGTATTGGATGTACTGAGGCCAAATAGGTCTATAAACAAAGGAAAACTGGGGAGAGTCAGGGTAATTTCTCTACAGTTACAAGATTTTTTATTCAATTAACAGGAGTTTACTCTATAGCCTATATTCAATTAACAGGTCAAATTTGTACTGGAGGTATGGGCAATGCTTTTGTGTGGGGAAACTATATTCACTTAACAGGGTTATTCAGTTAAGAGATATGCAATTAAGGGGGCTCCACTGTACATATATATTTCAGTTACCTAATGGGTTACCTGAATCAGGTATCGGGAACGAACGTTAGGTTACCAAAGCTCAAGATTAGATGAACGATAAATGGGTATCTCAGAATTTTGAAAACAACAGGCCTGGTAACAAGGTTAAAACAGATGAACAAATTTTGACGAGAAAGTAATTTGGTATGCTACCAGGTTAACCCCCTGCACACTGATGTCAAAATATCTAAATTTCATGCAGAAAAAATTCCCATGATGCAACTAGAAATTTAACCAATTCAATCTCGTTTGACAGAGCTCATTGAGCTCTTTCAAACGAGATTGAATTGGTTAAATTTCTAGATGCATTATTGGAAAAAACAGCTTCCTGAAATTTTAGTATTTTGACATCAGAATGAAGGGGGTTGAGGGTTAAAAACTGAAGATTAATCAAAAGACAAAAATTAAGGCTCGTGATATGGATTGGTCGAACATTTGTACCCCCAAGGTACATGTATACTTGTATAGATTAGGAAGTGAAGCATGGCAGGACATCCTGTCGTTTGATTGCTGAATACACATAATTCATCCCTTGTTGAATTCCCAAATCAATTTGTGCACACTGGTGACTTGGTCCAACGTATTGACATCTGAGGACTAAAACAACAGCTTTCATTGATTGAAATAAGAAATGGACACATACGATACATTACAGCTCGTGACATTAGAATCTTGGCATGCGAAATTTTCATCTTTTTCACCAATGATTTCCTTTAAACAACATGTCTTTTATTATTGTAACCCTTCCATACCATTTGCAGGTCATGAAGTATTATCAAAATTATTTCTAGTGACTCCATGTTAGTGACTCGCTTGGAACAAACTTGATGAGCATATTCAGGCAGGAGCACAAGCCTGAAAGTAAGCAATCTGTCATTTGCAGAATGAGGTCCCCAGAGGGTGAATTTGCTAGTGCTATCCCATAGAGTGGGTCAATTTCTCTTCTGGGTAACCCTTTTTGTTTAGACCTTGATTCAGATTTGAGGTTCGCAGAGGGTAAATTTGGTGATGCTACCCTGCTGTGCAGGGTACCATCATCAAATTCATCCTCTGGGATCCTCATTCTGTAGATGGCAGTCTGCTTATTTTCAGGCTAGCAGAAGCATCACGAAGATGACAGAGTGTGAGAGGAGTGGTGGTCATGTAAACCAGTTTTGTCAAAACTGTGATGGCACAAGCCCCCGCTTATAAAATATATTTATCCCATAAATGGACGTTCATTCGAACAATAAAAGTCTTGGATGAATTTTTGCTTTATTCACCTAGTAGAAGCTGCTAGTAGGGTGATAAATTTTCCTCGTAGGTTTAACACTGAAAGAATTTATTTCTACAGTGGAGATGGACTTGTTGACCTCTACCGCATTTGTGTTGTTGTGACCTGTTTTATGTTTGTGGGAGACAAAATGAACCGACATTTATCAAATGTTGATCGTCGCTGAAATGTTTAGTTTTAGAATATATGCCACATTACAACTCTGCCTAACAATAAAACGAACAACAATTAACAAAGAAAACACAAAGTAAATCAATTGAAACCAATCATTGAAAAGCATACAAGTTCGATTGTGAAAGGCAGGGGCATGATGAGTGATCTTTCATTTTCCAAATTAGGAAAGTGTAAATAAACAAAAGCATGTGTCGTCTGCTTTGTTTATAAAACTCAATTTGAATTGACGACAAAAAAACAATAAACAACAAAAATAAGAAAGATAAACATTGTTCATTTAATAAAGTATATTTGCAACTTTAGCTCAAGTTTGTAGGGGAATTATTTTTAGACAGAAATGTATCACTGCATCTTGTTTATTTTTGGCAGTTGTGCTTGTTGATCGAATTGGACCAATGTGCTCCTCACTTCTTGCAGTGTTTTGTAGCGAGTAGCAGCACGATTTCACTGCGACTTTCCTGTAAATGTTTTATCAGATAAACAAAATAAACGTATATTGTTTTCAAGTAAAAAATTTATTCTCGTAGGATTAAGAATGAAACCGACTCACCAGAGGCTCATTAGTTTCATTCTTAATCCTACTTGTAGAATAAATTTGTTAGAACTTGGTAGAACACATTGTTAGCCCTGAGGCTCCTTGGCACATCTCTGTAGAATTTGGGCCATCAGGGCCTCAATGGATGGGGATGTCTTCAGGTCAGTGTCAACGTTGCTAATGGAGGCTCTCTCACCTGTTTGGGAGCAGTTGTTCACTAAGATCGTTGTGTAGGAAACCATGTGTTTTTTCAGGTATTCGTTGCATACAAACTGTATATTACAATTTGAGCAAGACCTGGCCAGCATCTGTGTGGGCTAGATGTATATGTCTTTTTAAGCTTTGCCGGTGTGCTTAAGACTTAAAACATATTGTATATGCAAAATCCATTATCTGGAATGTGTGTGTGCTGTGAATGCAAGTGTTGACATTACAGATGGGATTGTCTCCCTTGCTACTGTCATTCATCCTGGAAGAAGTAGGGGGGTTTGTCTGCCTATTGTAACTGGAAATTGTAGGAAAGATTATTTTTCTTCCTATTATAACCAGGCCTGAAAATAAGCTGTCTGACATTTGCAGAATGAGGTCCCCAGAGGGTGAATTTGATGATGCTATCCCATACAGCTGGCCAAATTATCCTCCAGGTACCTCTTTCTGTTCTGTTTTGAGACCCTGATTCAGATTAAGGTTCACAGAGGGTAAATTTAGTGATGCTACCCTGCTGTGCAGGGTAGCATCACTAAATTCACCCTCTGGGAACCTCATTTTGCAGATGATAGTCTGCTTATTTTCTGACTTGATTATAACTGGAAGTGTGTTCCAAGATTGTCTCCCCTGCTATTGTGTGCTAGTCAACAGGATCATGCTATCTCTTGCGAGAGTTAATGTAAAAGGATTAATTTTTTAAGGTATCGAGGACTTCAGTTGAAGTGCCTAGGGTGTGATTACTGCCTAGCATAGTTGTATTACTTCATCTGCATTTGATAAGTGTTTATCGCGGCTGGTTCCGACACGAGGTGACCCTGGCTGTCAAAAGTATCATTAAGCCCCACTAAATAAATAAATCGTGGTTGGTGGAGATTGAATTGGTCAGCAGGATATGTTCTCCTGGCCAAAGGCTAAAGGTATCTCTCGGTTACCCTCGGTATCTCTCGGTTACCCTCCGAATGTAACTGAAATGTTCACCCTTATGAGGGTAGGAAAAATATTGAATAATACCAGTAATCACTAGCCAATAAGTCCCATTGGCAGAACAGAACAGGCTAAAAGTTTACCAATACCAACTTTTACTGGTTTTCATTTAATTCGCTATTATCGCTGGATTGAGACATTTTGAAACCGTACTCGAAAGCAGATGTGTCATCTGTTGACAAACAAGCAGCATGTGGGAATTATTGTCATGTGACCCAAACCAGTGTTTACGTCGAAAGTGCAAAACATAAACACTTGTAAGTTGTAAGCCCAGCATCGGAGGTGAAACATGAAATAAGATTAAAATGTTAGAGGATAGTACTCACCTCCACACAGACCGATCAACGGGATATCGATAGATTTGTGCACCAAAACCTTTTTTTGCCCTCAATTTAAGAAGAATAATTTTGCCCTTCGTTGACCCAAACATTTCAGTTGAAACGAGGCACCAGCAAAACATGGGACGTAATGCATGTCATGTGACTATTTTCGACATGTCATGGTCAATAAAGTGAATATCACTGAAGTGAAGTGTTGATTGTTTTAGTGATTGTAGGGAGGAGTAAATAAATTATGTACTCGCCAATCTGGCAAACGTGTTGTTTCTGATGTGAAATATGTTGGATTTAATTTCTCGTTCCATCCGTCGACGTCCTACTGGGCCACCGGGTGCTAATGAAATCGAAATCCATATGCGCCCGCTGGCCCAGTACGTCACGTGATCTGCTAAGCATTACGGCTTTTGATCGCCCGTGAAAACATTGTTAATCCACAAGGGAACGCCCGGTAAAGTCGTAATAATAAGGGTTAATGGCTTCTTTTGAACGGGGATACAGTAGAATCCTCTTAATTGAATATCCATTTTGCCAGTGAAAATTATTCATTTAACAAGAGTATACAATTAACAGGGATTTGGTCAGTTTCCTGTGTTCTGGAGGTAAACTGAGCATTTATTCTATTATATCTTGTTTGACAGAGCTCATAGAGCTCTATCAAACAAGATATAATAGAATAAATGCCTGTATTGGATGTAGTGAGGCCAAAAAGGTTGATAAATAAGGGGAATTTGGTGTGTATCACAGAAATTTTTTCGACATATTACAAAAATTGATATACAATTAACAGGAGTTTACTCTACAACCCATATGCAATTAACAGATCAAATTTGTACTGAAGGTATGGTAAATGGTTTTGTGTTTGAAAATTATATTCAATTAACAGGGATATACAATTAAGAGATATCCAATTAAGTGGGCTCCACTGTATAACTGCTCATTTTGTCTTGAACTGTGCTGCTGAGTATGTAAAATACTGCGGTTTGCTGTGCAATATTTTAATGAATTTAATGATGATATTAAAAGGCTAATCGAATATTGTAAATTTTATGTGTAGGTAAATTACCCTCAAGGGGTAAAAACTGCTTTCCCGAAGAACTAATAAATAAGGTGACACAAAACATAACTCTTGATATACATATTATGTGGGACTGGTTGTCATGCTCTCATAGATTCGGGGTTATCTGCTTGTTATTTATGAACCTTTTAACTGACAAAGCTGGTCCAAACTCTCCAGCACTATAAGTAAACATTTCCGATTGACTTTTTGTCATGTTTTCAGTTTTTGCCATTTGTTATATTTTCAATTTTTGCCTTTAAAATGCTAAACCAGGAAGGAGAAATTCCAGCAAATTTTCTGATTGCAGCACAAATTCATACCCAAAATGCTGAAATTTTATTTCTACGAATGTGCAGGAAAAATGGTCTTGAAATTTTATTTTTATAAATTTGCAGGAAAATGGTCTTGAAAGTTGATTTCTATAAATTTGTAGGAAAATGGTCTTGAAATTTTATTTCTATGAATTTGCAGGAAAATGGTCTTGACATTTTATTTCTATAAATTTGCAGTAAAATGGTCTTGAAATTTTATATCGATAAATTTGCAGTAAAATGGTCTTGAAATTTTATTTCTATAAATTTGCAGGAAAATGGTCTTAAGTTTATTTCTATAAATTTGCAGTAAAATGGTCTTGAAATTTTTATTTCTATAAATTTGCAGGAAAATGGTCTTGAAATTTTATATCGATAAATTTGCAGTAAAATGGTCTTGAAATTTCATTTCTATAAATTTGCAGGAAAATGGTCTTGAAATTTGATTTCTATAAATTTGCAGTAAAATGGTCTTAAAATTTGATTTTTATAAATTTGCAGTAAAATGGTTTTGAAATTTTATTTCTATAAATTAGCAGGAAAATGGTCTTTCAAGACCATTTTCATGCAAATTTGTAGAAATAAAATATCTGCCAATGAATAGGTTCACTATTTTGAAGAAACATAACTTCCACCTAAAAATGTGAGAATTTTAGCTAATTTCTGCAAATTTACTTTACATACCATTCTCACTTCTGAGTAAAATATGATACTTATGACCCTCCATTGGGAGTATGGTGGCTCAGTGGTTACCGCAATGGACTTCAAACCAAAAGGTCCACAGTATGATCTCCACCAGAGATAACTCCATTGTGACCTTTTACAAGGCACTTAATCCCGATTCCCTGCCTAGGACGACCCGCGTTGTGTCCTTGGGCAAGACACTTTATCCCAGTTGCCTACATGGGGGGCACGATGACACCGTGTACTAAGGTGTACTGCACGTCGATGGTGCACATGTCTTCAACCGCTGCAACCCTGCTTGAGCGGAGCTTGAACAGAGAATGTTGGTGAGCTGACAGTTGCTCGCCGATGCTTGGTGGTTCTCTCTGGGTACTCCGGCTTCCTCCACCCATAAAGCTGTCACGGTCACGATTAGCCATTGTACATAATTATGTGATTAAAACACCAATAAATAAATAAATAAATATTCATCCAGATTGCCCACGTGGGGGCATGATGATGCTATGTATTAAGGCATATTGCATGTTAATGGTGCACTTGTCTTCAACCAATGCTAACCATGCCTGTGCAGAGTTCATCCATCAAAGAGTCTTGACAGTTGCTTGCTGCTGCTAGGTGGTTCTCTCTGGGTACTCCAGCTTCCTCAACCCCTAAAACTGTCTGACACAAGATGACCCTGGTACTCAAAAGTGTCATTAAACCCCTATAAAAAAAATGTCCATTCAGAATGAGATTATCAACGTCAACTGGCTGATTCCAGAGATCTGCCATTAACTCTTAACCTGCTGAGTATTTTCTAGATATTTTTCATTAAATCTGGTCATGGCTGCTTGAAAGCAGCCATGACTAGATTTGATGAAAAATTAATATAAATGTAACACAAGAAATCATTGGTGAAAAAATCCATTCAATTTACACAGGGCAAATATGATTAAATGTGCCCAACATATACTTATTTCAGTAACAAGAGAAACCCTGTGCTGGGCAGGAATATCCGTCAGCACCATGCATAGAGTTAAAACTATGGTCTGAAAGCAAAAATTTGAAATTCACTAATTCAAGTGTTATTCTCAAGTGTTATTACGTGAAGGTCAATCAGAGTGTTTGAGGACCTGGGGCGGAATTAAAATATAAGGTTGTTGAACCTGTACCCCAGTCCTTGTAATGTTATATAAGGGTCATCATATATTGGGATAGACATGGAGTGACCCTGGCTGTCAAAAGTGTCATTAAACCTCAATAAATAAAGATTGAAAATACCTGATCATCTCCATATTTCTGTGTTTATTTTCATTCCATACCATGTTCCCAACAAATAATAACTGTTTAAGGTCCAACAATGTCATATTTATTAGTTATTTTCACCCTTTTATGGTGTTAACATGCTGAGAAACAAAATCTCCATCTTGAAGTGGACTAACTAAAATGGGAGACATCCATAATGGTTTAGGGTCAGTATAGTCAAGGTAAGGGTTAGCAGTGGGCTGCTAATCCTTCGCATACTGACCCTAATGGTTTCTCCCAAGTTTTAAATTTTCTTTTCAAGCAGCAGGTGGCACTTTGTAATTCAAGAAGAACACAGACGGGAGGAAAGTCTGTACCAATGTCATACAGCCCCCAAAATGGGTTTATAAAAATTACACAAGAGGGTTAAATCCAATTTTTTCACTAAATTTATTGAAAATATGATGGAGAGTAGAGAAAAATATTAAAAAAATGTTCTGGAGACTAAGTATTTTTAAAATAAATTACAGAGTTCCCTACAGTGCGGAAACTGTGGACTGGTCATCTTCCACAGGTGGGCAATATATCCATGAACACTATAATATTAGATTCCAAACACTAATTATAGGAATAATCATAAAAAATTTAATTAATGAATCACCGGTACAACCCGGTGCTTCATTAAAATTTTGCTGATGATGATTTTTATTTCTCGGTAAATAAATGTGTGGACAGAGGCCATAAAATTTGAGAGGAACATTTTTTTCGTTCTTCTGGTGGTTCTCTAAATGAAAAAACAGAACCGAAAAGTTGTTAGTCTGCATGGAACTACAAAACAGTTCGTCAAAACGTTGTGTCTTATCACCCTATTTGATAGGACTGTTTTAAAATGTTTCCGTGGGAAGACCCCTCTCTTCAATGGTCAAACTCCCTAAGACAGCTGATTCCCCTGTGTGTGCTGCAGATGCTTTCCAAATCTGTGAACTGTCATACTGTAGGGTCATCGTGGACGGGTCAAAATCCTTGGTTACTCATTTTTTCCACGCATATAATTCAGAGATGACTTGCTATGACACCTAGCAACATTTCCATCAATGAATTGTGGAAATTTCGCTAGGTGTCATCGTGGACCATCTCTGAATTATATGCATGGAAAAATGCCCATGGATAGATTTTGACCCGTCCACGATCACTGTACTGTAATCGGTTCTCTTATTATTTCACCCCCCACTGCATGTGTAACATACATATGTCCCGGGTGAGATAGCAGGGAGAGACAGATGTATCCCACCCCACCCACATGATGTTACACATTTATAATGTTATTATGACATTATGCATATCGTATCAGTTTTTTGCTACCAACTAATTCATATTGATGTCATCAGAATGCCGTGTGATCAAAGTTTGATGCTCTAAAACTCTTTAGACCCCAAGATCCCACCGTTCCTAATTGATTTCGTGGTATATACCTTTGGTATATACATAACTTTTGCATGCTCTTTCCAATGGTGTCATCAGTTTTTCAAAACAACAAATACCAAATGAGTTGATTATATCAGCACATTACCGCCGATTACCTCTGCTAACGTAACTGCTGTATGGTGGGGTGGGGGGGAGAAAAATAATCCCTGATGGGTACGGATGTGGGATGGGAAATATCGCCCTCGGGACAAGATATTTGGTCCAGACACTCGGCAAGCCTCGTGTCTGGCCCAAATATCTTGCCCTCGGGTGAGATTTTCCCATCCCACACCCGTACCCATCAGGGATTATAATAATCCAGATGAACGATGAATACGTTATCTCTCAAAATTCGAAATTTCATTCTCTGGTCGACATCACTGCTCACATGTGGATTACGACCAGTCCACAATGACAGCACTGCATTCTTCAGCTTTACTTATAATTAACCCTTACCTAATGAATGGCCCGCATCCGCCCGCGTATTATGCAAATTCAGCAGTTGAAAAAATATTATTTTTTCAAAAGCTGTCAACAAAAACATATCATGTGACCCCTCATTGGAACGAGCTCGCCAAGCTCGTTCCAACGAGGGGTCACATGATATGGTTTTGTTGAAATTTTTGGAAAAATTTGAAAAAATGATATTTAAAATAATAAATTTTGATATCGTCTGCTTTGGGTAAAGGGTTAATTGTTGATTTTGTGAATAGCATTGTCTGATTATATATGTATGACCATTACATCTGATAAAGGGTTAACCCTTTACCTAACATGAAAAGCAGACGACACTTGCAAAAAAAATTCTTGAATAACTATTTTTTTTCATTTTTTTTTCTCAAAAACATAGGTTATGACCCCTCATTGGAACGAGCTCGACGAGCTTGTTCCAATGAGGGGTCATAATCTATGTTTTTGAGACAAAAAATGAAAAAATAATTAAAATTAATAGGCAATTATTTAGAATAGCGCTGGCCGGTTTTGGCCGTTACGTTGGGTAAAGGGTTAAAAAGAAGACCTGAAATGTACTTGAGAACATTGCAGAAATACAGGAAAAAGAAATTTTAATTTTTTTTTTTTTTATATCTGCATGCTAATTTGAGTGTTGTTCTCATCAAGAGCATTTACTGACTGACTGTTGTGTCACATTTCATTCCCCCAAAGAATTTATTTAGAAAAGAAATCAGGTCAGCAGGAAGTAAAGTTAATGCCCTCAGTTCTTGTAAACAACCAAGCCCTTATTCACAGTACAGTCAGTGACACTCCCTGTTTGTATGTTTTGACTGGATGTGGTAATTTGATTTAGTGAAATATATGTGTAATTAATGCACCTGTTCACCTTTTATTTAGCAAATTTGCCTTCACTTGTGAAATATGAAAATCAACAATCAAATGTTGTCGAGTTTTCATATTTTTCTTGAAACATTGCTACTTTTCTCATTGGAATGAGAGTGATGAGTTTGTAACATTCACAGATCTCAATCGACTCTGTGCTGGAAGCCCATACCTGAGCTCTGTTGATTCCATAAGGTAACTCTGAGATGTCTAACTGTGCTTGTTTACAGCAATAGGTAATTTCCACCCTAATTGTTTAATGGGATCCAGTAACCAGTGCCTGATGTGTAAGTTCTTGAAAGTAGACAGTAGAGATGGGCGGTTTTCAAATTTCATGTCGGTTCTGGTTTGGATTTCATTCAAAGAGTCGGGGTTTCGTTCTGATTAGGTAAAGGATTAAATCCCCGCAAAAAATAATGTTAACCCTTGCCTTTTATAAAGAGCTAATGGGGCCACCCACAGCAAAACGGTAGCCCTAGCTGTGACAGAAAAATATCCAGCTATACTGAATGGATGGAACAGACAAAGACACACAATTCCCGTTTACATAATAGACGGGCTCAACTTGACTTCAAACTTGTTTTTCAGTTGTGTCCTAGATGCTGAAAATGGCCTTAAACCACAATAATCTGACACAAAAGCCTGTTTTAGTGTTAATCATACTGTAAATTACCATCGACAGGCCTGGCATTTTCAGGAGAGCGATTTATTCGCTTGCCTATATACTGCTCACCTCAAAAAAATTTAGGAGGGTGAAAATTAGCCCTCCTGGCCTAAGAAAATAATGATTACCATAACAGCCTATTCCTAAAACTCGCATCTTTTCAAATCTCTGCTATGTTAGTGGTCTCTGTAAGATGGCAACAATGCCCCTCCCACACCTCCGGGCCTTTTCAAGGCCCGGAGGTGTTGGAGGGGCAGTGGAGTCATCTCACAGAGACTACCTTGTTTGCAGCACCAAATAAGATGTACAAAGCCCACTAGGCAGAATTAATTATTAGTAAGACTTTATTTTGCCACTCCCAAATTAGAGCTGTAGGTTTTTAAATTTCTTGTTTGGTTTCGGTTTTGGTTTTTCAGGTGGAGAAAAACCTCGGTTCGGTTCGGTTTTCGGTTTGTTCATGAGGCCAAGAAAATTCAATGAAACTCATTCTTATGTCCGGAGTCATAACTGAATGGTAGTGAAATTGAGTGAAACTCAATGAATGCCCGAAATAAGCTATAATACATGAAGAATCAGGAAGGCCAATATAATAATTACCTAAATATACAGAACTTTTATTGTGCTTGGCCATTTTTCGAGGTCTGACACCTACACGTAACTTGAGGAAAGCTGCAAACACAACTAAACTGAAATGTCGGAAATTCACAGAATGTAGCCTTCCCAGAGTAGTGAGAGTAGAATCCCAGAGTAGAATCACTACTCTGGGATGGCTACATTCTGTGAATTTCTGCAGCAAGAGAGTATTTAATAAAAAACGAAAAACCTTAGATTACGGGATGTCGACGGTTTCGGTTTCGGTATTACTTTCAAACAATAGTTTATGACATCTGAATAAGACAAAGCTCAAAAAGCCTTGCATTTTGAGGAGAGCGATTTATTCGCTATCCTACTGCTTGCCTTAAAAAAAATAAGGAGGGCAAAAACTCGCCCTCCTGGACTTAGATGATGATTACTATAACCGCCTATTCCTAAACCCACATATTTTCAGATCTCTACGATGTTTGTGATCTCTCTAAGATGGCCACACTGCCCCTCCCACACCTCTGGGCCTTGCTGAGGCCATGCAGGGGAAGCGATTTTTAGCCCTCCTGCATTTTTAAGAGTGGCAGGCCTGCATGGAGTATAACAAAGGCGATTCGGGCACTTGCGTATCATCCTTTTGAGAGGGGAGCATGGTGGCTCAGTGGTTATGGCATTTAACTTCAAACCAAAAGGACCACGGTTCTATCCACACCAGAGGTAACTGCATTATGTACTTGGGCAAGGCACTTAATCCAGATTGCCCACGTGGGGGCACGGCAGTGCTGTGTACTAAGGTGTACTGCACGTCGATGGTGCACAGATGCTACCCTGCTTGTGTGGAGTTAGTACGTTGGGGAGTCTGACAGTTTCTTGCCATTGCTCGGTAGTTTACTCACTAATTTCCTCCACCTGTAAAACTGTCCGGCACAAGGTGACTCTGGTTGTCGATAGTACCGTTAACCCTTTACCCAACATAATGGCCAAAACCGGCCAGTGCTAATCTAAAAAATCGCCAATGAATTTTTATTATTTTTTCATTTTTTGTCTCAAAAACATAGGTTATGACCCCTCGTTGGAACGAGCTCGTCGAGCTCGTTCCAACGAGGGGTCATAACCTATGTTTTTGAGACAAAAAATGAAAAAAATTAGTTATTCAAGAATTTTTTTTGCAAGTGTCGTCTGCTTTTCATGTTAGGTAAAGGGGTAAACTCCAATAAGTAAATCAATAAATCATCCTTTGAGTTCAGCAAGGTGCCAACTGCAATGCTTTAGCATTGCAAATGACACCTTACTGTTCTCTATGGAAGATATACAATGGTAGAGAAAGATATATACTTATAGGAGGTATTTCCTGGGTGGAAACTCCACTGCATTAGTTTTTTAGTTGTTGATTCTCCGCATATTGTATGGTGTCCTATAGAAGGAATAAAATATCATTTAAACTATTGTGTATTCATTGACAGAGAGGGTCTTTACAACAGGTATTCATAATCGAGTAAACACACCTGTAAAACTTAAGAACACCCTGGGGGGAATGGAGAAAAAGAATAAAAGGTGACTGTACACCTTATACATTACTAAGTCCATGTAAACTAAAATTATGTGTGCTCACTTGAGTTTAAGAACACCTGGTTTACATACAAATAAATTTGGACAACTGTCAAAATTTGTAAGTATGAATTTGAAAACGGATGACCATAAACAATACACTCACATGGCCCCCACAAGCACTGATTACAATTGTCATCTGTATAATATTTGTCACCCTTTCCCTGACACTTACTTACTAACAGGCGTGTAGCCAGAATATCAAAGTTAGAGGGACAACAGTAATATCTAGGGGTGCTAGTTCAGCGATCTGATTGTAGCGGCTACCCCTCTACATGGGGTGGGGGGGGGGGGGGTAGCCACTAGGTTCAGATTGCTGGACTAGTGGGGGTTGGGGGAACATACAGAATAGGATGCGCAGCATCATCCAAGCCACTAGCGGTGAGTTGGAGGGAGCACAGTGGGGGGACACTTCCTCTCGCTGGAAAGGGGTTCCCCCGGGAAAAATTTTGAAATTCGAGAAAGAAAAAATGCAATTTCGTTTACTCTTGAGTCCTTTTGTGTCCATAATTTATAAGTTGTAAAAGGCATCAATAATTATGTCACATAACCTGGGGGCGGGAATGATTGAAATGGTGGGGGGAGGGGGATGTGGATGTGCTGGGTTGAGCCCAACAGGGGGACACTGTTGAGCTGTTGCTAGCATCTAGGACTGTGCAGTACATAGTATGGGCAATGCATGCACTCATTTCTGTTTTTGAACTTTAACTTGGGGAATATTAGAATATTTCGTCAGTCGCGACTTGAACCATCAGTCACAACAAATCAGGTTTACAGCAAATCAGGTTTACAGTACCCCCACCCCCCTTCCCCCAATCGGTCACCTTCTAGACAACCCTGATTCGATTCGAGATTCAATTTGAAAATGTGATTCGCAGGCAGGCCTGAAAATAAGCAGTCTGACATTTGCAGGGTGAGGTCCCCAGAGGGTGAATTTGATGATGTTATCCCCTACAGTGGGTCAATTTATCCTCTGGGTACCTCTTTTTGTTTAGGTTTGAGCCACTGATTCAGATTGAGGTTCACAGAGAGTAAATTTAGAGATGTTACCCTGCTGTGCAGGGTAGCATCACTAAATTCACCCTCTGGGGACCTCACTTTGCAGATGACAGTCTGCTTATTTTCTGGCTTGTTCGCAGGTCCCTATTGGAAGCATGTATGTGCATATTGTCTCGCTCAGTTGCCCTCTAGTCAAATATAGTTTTTGTCTGCTGAAGCAGATTTTTTCGTAAGTCATTCATTCATCAACAATTCCTTTCATAATCTTCTTACTTGATTTTCCCAGTTTTAGATGAGACAGTTAAATTAAGCTTTTACTTGAAAGTCAGATTTATTTTAATTAAATATGAATGTAAAACCATTGTAATATGCTTATTTATTTATAAACAAGCTATTTTGTTTTCTGATTATCTTTAATTAGCATTTCATCTGAATCATCTGATTCTAAGATCAGGATTAATATTCTACAAATGGAAACCTGAGAAATTTAGTATTTAGTATCATTGCAATCCATTCAGTCTATTTATTTAATTTTCACATATCTCAGCTTCAAATTGATGCAGTTGTTACGACCGTAGATTCTGAATGTAGGATTGAACCAAATGTGAATAAATGTTCTCACCCAAACAGAATTATGTATTTTTTCACAGGAACATACTCAGTGAGTTCATTCTGTTAATTGGATTTTGGTAGAATTATGAAAATTCATACTGGTAGTTAATTATGAGTGAATACTTCATTAAAATTCATTGGAGAATTCCTAGTTGAGCAATAGAGCATAGAATTTCTCTATGAGCAATGTAAACAAGGCATTTGTCAAGGACTGGTCGTAATTCATGCATGGGATGTGATTTCCTCACATGCGTTCACAGGTAATAAAAGTCATCAGCAAAATTTTAATTAATGAAGCACCAGGTTCTGCCCAGTGCTTCATTAATTAAATTTTTTATGATTATTCTTCCCAGCGGGAACCCCGGAAAGTGAAGCAGTGCTTGTTTACTGTGGTCAACAATCTCTTGTGTCACTGGTAAAATAGGACCCAGTCACTAATGCTTAGGGTGTGAGTCCTCAAAAATAGGCAACATAGGGTGTAAACGATTGAGTGACCTTTACTTTAATTGAATAAACCTGTTATTTGAATATAACCTATAAACTTAACTATTTACCATGCATTATAGGCTAAACTCCTGTTAACTGATTTAAAATTATAATTGTCGAGAAATTATGCTAAGAATCATTGAATTTCCCTATTTGGCCTCAGTACATCCAATACAGCCATTTAATCTATTATAACATGTTTGACAACACTCCATGAGCTTTGTCAAACAAGAAATAATAGAATAAATGCTTAGTGTATCCCTTAAATATTCCCTGTGGGAAACCCCACGAAGTGAAGCAGTGCTTGTTTACTGTGGTAAACAAGCTCTGTTTTACTGATAAATTAGGACCCAGTCACCTGTGCTTGTGGCGGAAGTCCACGAATATAGGCAGCATGGGTGTAAACTTCTGATTAAACTTTATTTCCATATTGTAGTTATGATTCGCCATTGTCCAGAAATATGTGACCTTAAACACCAATAAATAAATAGATATCCCTTGAATACTAAGAAAGTGATAAAATCCGTATTAATGGAATACTCTTGTTAATTTAATAATTCCCACCCAGGCCTTAAGATTACACTAAATTCAAGACGGTAAAGGCTGTGCCCAAAACAGGCTAAAATAGCTTTCTTCGATTTGTACAGTGGAACCCTGTTAATTGAATAGCTACTTTGCCAATAAAAATTCTTCAGTTAACAGGAGTATTCAATTAACAGGGATTGTGTCACTGCCCTTTATTCTAGAAATAAACTTAGCATTTATTCTATTATATCTTGTTTGACAGAGCTCTATGAGCTCTGTCAAATGAGATATAATAGATTAAATGCTTGTATTGGATGTACTGAGGACAAATAGGTCTATAAACAAAGGAAAACTGGGGAGATTCAGGGTAATTTCTCTATGGTGACACTTAATAGCCTTTTTGATAATTTCCCAATGGTCTGTAATTTGTCAAAGGTCATCCATCACCTAGTAACAAATGGTTAATTTCTGTAATGCTATCCATGGTATTGCAGGCGGGGGTGGCATTCCACCCTCAACATTGCTCTAGTTCTATTTTAAATTTATGCTACAAAGACATAGCTCTTAACCCCTCTTTGGAATGAGCTTATTCCATTGAAGTATTATAAGCTATGCCATTGAAGAAAAAAGTGAAATTTTTTTGCTTAAAAAAGTGATGTATTCTTGTCACGTAAGGCCAAATATAAAAAAATACATTTGGTCCTCGAGCAATTAATTTTTCTAATCAATGAGAGATGAAGGGTTTTATCGATCTCACAACACTGACAGATATTTGCATTTCATTTGGGGTGGGTTAATTGTAGTGTCACACCTCCATTCAGTGATATAGATTGTAAACTTTTACATTAAATGATTAATGCGTCCTAGGGCTTCAGAATAAAAAATAAAATTGGTGCTAGATCATGATCCAATCAAAATTTATCATTCACTTTTCAAATAAATATGTTATTACCACCATGAGGGTTTCCGAAATGGTGCATTGAAGTTGAGACTTCATCTCTGAGCATATATTGGCGAGTTCAAGTTTGAAGGCCTCAGTTTCAAATAAATAAAGAAAATATTCATTCTCTTTCATTTTACTTGCAGCCAATACAAACAGAGCCAGTTGACCTGTCAGTCAATAAAAGATCTTCCTCACCAGATCAACAAGAGGCCCACTTTCTTAGTCAGGGTTTAGATCTACGGGCTGTGAAGAGAGGTGAGTTGGCAGTAATTATCTGCAAAAAGTACTTTTTATCACGTCATTAAGATCAAATATCGTCCAAAACACATCGAATATACGTGTGACGTTAACTGGTTGAGTGCTGGAAGCCCATATTTGGGCTTTATTATTAAGTGCAGATACCGCAACATAAAGGCTCCATATTTTATGGATGTGCATCTTATTATGCCCGACCTCTGAAGGAGCATTGGGGGGGTATCTAGTGAAGCTCTTTGCCCATCCTTCTGTGTGTCTGTCTTTCCGTCCATCCGTCTGCTCATACAAACGTTTTACATTGTAATTTCAAAGCCATCAGTCGGATTTAGACCTCCTTTGGTATTCTGATAGACCCACATGGGAGAACGGATATGCACAAGAGTGGGTTCTTTCCAATAATGTTTCCCAGAGTTATGGCCCTTTTTCACTTTCGACTTATATTTTTTTTGTTTTCACTCTTTCGACTTAGAAAATTTGAAGAGGTAAATTTTCGTGAATTTTTCATCAAATCATGTCATGGTTGCTCCATAGCAGCCATGAGCAGATTTGATGAAAAATATTTTGAAAATACTCCGTGGGTGAAGAGTTAATCTCTGTTGTTGAAGTAATTAGGGCTGCAACGATTAACCCCCTGCACACTGATGCCAAAACATACAGATTTGAAGTAGCCATTTTTCCCATAATGCAACTGGGAATTTAAGCAATTCAATTTAAGCAATTCAATTTTGTTTGACAGAGCTCATTGAGCTCTGTCAAACAAGACTGAATTGGTTAAATTTCTAGTTGCATTATGGGAAATATTCACACCCTGAACTTTAGAGATTTCGACATCAGTGTGCAGGGGGTTAATCGTGATACACTTGAATCGTGATACATTACTCATAATTCAATATGTATCATGACAAAATAAATAATATCAGGAAAAACAACTTCTTGAATTTTGAAAAATGGTAGAGAAATCCTGTTTTCACATTCCAGCATTGACAGTGATGAATATGCCATTAAAGGGATTATTCAGTTAACCAAAGTTTGGTGAATTCCCTCTATTTTACTAAATATTTATTTGATTAATCCATTATATCTTGTTTGACAGAGCTCACTGAGCTCTGTCAAACAATATGTAAGGGATTAATTAAATGTTTAAAACATATTTTCAGAGAGAGAAAAAGCAATGAAAAATGGGTCATAAAATCAAAATCTTAAACTACTTAATGTTGTGATTATCACATTGAGATGGAGCGCGGTGGCTCAGTGGTAGACTGTGTGACTTCTATGCTAGAGGTCCCGAGTTTGATCCCCGTCTGGGACGACCCGCGTTGTGTCCTTGGGCAAGGCACTTTCACAGTGTAGTAAGGTGTACTGCATGTCGATGGTGCACATGTCTTCAACCGCTGTAACCCTGCTCGAGCGGAGCTTGAACAGAGTTAGAATGTTGAGGAGCTGACAGTTACTCATCGATGCTTGGTAGTTCTCTCTGGGTACTCCAGCTTCCTCCACCCTTAAAACTGTCACGATTAGCCATTGTGCGTAAGTATGGGACCTTTAAACACCAATAGAATAAATAAATAAATAAATCACATTGAGAAGTTACTTATTGTTTAAAGATTTCATCCAAATTTGTAATACAAGTAAGCTACTGCAAATGAATACATGCAATCCCCAAAGTAGCTGACATCTGTAGTTGTGTGCCATGTGTATCAGGATACATATTATATCGTCAGGGAAGCATATCCTCGCAGTTCTAGACATAATTTATTTCGTGAACTGTTTAGGTAACCCACCTAACAGATAACATTTGCAGAAATATTTCCTCAATAACTAAAAACTTTTATTTTTTATCTTGAAAAATGAAAACATGACAATACAGTGGAGCCCACTTAATTGGATATATCTTAATTGTATATCTCTGTTAATTGAATATAATTTTCAAGCACAAAACCATTTACCATACCTTCAGTACAAATTTGATCTGTTAATTGCATATGGGTTGTAGAGTAAACTCCTGTTAATTGTAGATAAATTTTTGTAATATGTCAAAAAAATTACTGTGACATGCACCAAATTCCCCTTATTTATCAACCTTTTTGGCCTCACTACATCCAATACAGACATTTATTCTATTATATCTTGTTTGACAGAGCTCTATGAGCTCTGTCAAACAGGATATAACAGAATAAATGCTCAGTTTACCTCCAGAACACAGGAAACTGACCAAATCCCTTTTAATTGTATACTCCTGTTAATTGAATAATTTTCACTGCAAAATGGATATTCAATTAAGAGGATTCTACTGGTATTATTTATTTTCTGAAGTTTGTAATTAGAGGTCATAAGCTGAGGTTTGAATAAAAAAAATAACGTAACAATATTGGTTTTGTCATCAGTAATTTGGCAAAGGTAAAAGGTAAAAAAAACGTTATCATTACCTGAAAAGTTGAAAGAAAAACATTTATTATCTGAAAAATCGAATGGATCTGTAATGAAGTTTCAGATAATTTTTATACCACCCACTTGAAAAGTGGGCGGTATATAGCATCCATGGTGTCCGTACTTATGTACTTCCGTACGTCCGTACGTCCGTGACGCTTTGGGGGTACACATTTGCTATCCGCAACTCCTCTTAAACCAGTGAACGGATTTCATTGAAACTCTCAGACATTCTTTTACATACATTGAAGATGTGCACCTCCTATTTTCTTTTCAGATATTTTCTTTTTTTACAATTTCCTATATTGAAAAATGAACTTTGTCAAATTCAATTGACATTCTGTGCATTGAAACTTTCAGACATTCTCTTACATATATTGAAGATGTGCACCTCCTGTTCGTTTTCAGATATTTTCATTTTTAGGGTTTCTCATATTTAAAAATGGGCTTTGTCAATTCAAGCTTGTGTGGTGGGGTGTTTACATTTGCTATCCACAACCTCTTTTAAACTGGTGAATGGATTTCAATGAAACCTTCAAACTTTGGTGTCGATGTTTGTGCTCTCTACATTAAACACACTTTTACTGTTGTAAAATGTTTCTTGGTGGGAGTGGGTGGTATCATTTAGTGAGTAGTGCTCACAGTTTTTCTAGTTTGTAATGAATTAATTTTGTTTTTTAATTTCTTTGTAGAATATGATGATGAACCAACAGTCACAGTAGAAACAGTCAATAAAATAGGTTCTGCAGCTCTGTTGTCTCTACAGAGAATAAAACAAGCATCAGAGTAAGTAGTGTTTTACAGGGATCAGTCACTGAAAATCATCAAACTTTCATTTTTAGCAGACCTGGAAAACCCCAAAAGAAGGTGGGGTTATTTTACTAAGTCATTGAAAATCAAGTTTACCCTTAAGGACATAATTCCGACTTTGATAACTTTTTAATACAAAGGAACAGGTGTCCCATCATGCATTGTTTTTTTTAACCCTTTACCTAACATGAAAAGCAGACGACACTTGCAAATAAAAATTTTTGAATAACTAATTTTTTGTCTCAAAAACATATGTTATGACACCCTCATTGGAATGAGCTCGATGAGCCCTTTCCAAGGAGGGGTCATAACCTATGGTTTTGAGACAAAAATGAAAAAATAATGAAAATTAATTGGCGATTTTTGAGAACAGCGCTGGCTGGTTTTGGCCGTGACTTTGGGTAAAAGGTTAGACTCCAAACTTGTTTTCTAAATACCTTGTTAGTTGTTTCTAGACAAGTCTTGGCTGCCTCTGCAGGCAGCCAAGACTTGACTAGAAACAACTGCAAAGCCACTGGAAGTAGACTTTCAAAGTATAGCAAAAACGTATAAAAATCTCCGTCCCCTCTAGGGTTAAAAGTTGTAGAATTTCAGAATATGAACTCTCCAAGTGTGAAATTTCTATTTTATTCTTCATTGTGTACAAGCCCATTCTTGTTTAACCCTTAGCAGCATATTTATTTATTTATTTATTTATTTATTGGAGTTTAATTACACTTTTGACAGCCAGGGTCACCTCATGTCGGACAGTTTTACAGGTGGAGGAAGCCAGAGTACTCAGAGAGAACCATTGAGCAATGGTGAGTAACTCACTGACTCCCCAATGTACTAACTCCACACAAACAGGGTTAACATTACTTGAAAATGGCTTAGTACACAGTGCCAGCACGTACCCACGTGGGCAATCAGTTAAGCCTTCAAAAACTAAAACTATGGATAATGTTCTGAGCAAAATTCACTACTTACCTAACAATTAAACATTGTCAGTAGTGATAAACTGAAAATCGGAATCGGCAATCGGAACTGGCCGCTTATGGGGCATCGGCTGATTATGACAACTGGCAGTTTCCAGTTATTCTATATTTAACACTGACTATCAAAATCTCTTTGATATCTGGCCATTTCAATAAAGTTTCCCCATTAAAAACATGTGTAGTGCATATTAGAATATTTAGGGATTTGCAGAGCCGAGATATTACGAAATTTACCATCGGCAATCGGTATGAGATCGCCACTATTCCCAGCTGAATGAAGTCACCGGTCTTCAATCATTGTGCTGTATAACATTGCATTGGATACAGGTATAAAAAGCACAAAACCCCATAAATGTGTTCATCCGCTAGTCTGTAGTACTTCATGATGCAAGCATCACAATACAATAAGAATTTAAAATTGGAGAAAAACTAAAAAAAACATTCTTTTTTCGATTGTAGATGATTGTTACACAACATGTAAGTCGCATGACTGTCACAAACATGTTTTCAGTTTGTCATTTTTTATTCAGTTACCTCCCTTGATGTTTCTCTCCAACTGAACATGAAATACTACATTCTTGTCGCGTATGTGTCTGTAAACAATGCCCCATACAACTTCACAACACTCATTAACATCAAAGTTATTTTTCAATTAAGACACAAAAAATGAATATTGTGTGATTGTATCATTTATAACGATCTTTCCCCACCCCAACTCCCAAAAATACAAATATTATTTTGGCTAATATTGTCTAGCGCTAAACCTACATACTCTGAGAACTTATGTGGTATTAAGCTATCGTAATTGGTGATTTATCAACAAAATTCTGCAGTATAACAGATTTTCTTCTGGGTCCCATTTCAACCATCAAAATCGGCATAATCGTCAGAGAAATAATCGGTAATCGGTTCATAGCACGTTTTGACAATCGTTTCATCACTATCTGTCAATTATTCAATAAAATAGGAATTGAGTCTACATGAATGAATTTTCTAATGACAATTTTATTCAATTTTTGTTGGAAATGTAACAAATTGAAGTTAGTACGAGAGATTAAAAAAAATCGCCTAAGACAACATTTTGCTAAACTTTTAAAGACATGCTTAGTATCAAATATTGCTGATGTTGTCAGTAATTAGAGGTTATTAATTGGTTAATTTCATATTAGCTGAGATATCATCCCAAGGTAACTTCATATCAGCCTGAGATTGAAGATCAAATGCTGATTTAACCCTTTACCTAACGAATCGGTGGCAGCCGCCCGCGTAATATGCAAATTCATCAATTGAAAAAATATTATTTTTTATAAAGTTTCAACAAAACCATATCATGTGACCCCTCTTTGGAATGAGCTTGTCGAGCTCGTTCCAACGAGGGGTCACATGGTATGTTTTTGTTGAAATTTTGTGAAAAATTTTAAAAAATGATATTTAAAATAATAAATTTTGATATCGTCTGCGTTGGGTAAAGAGTTCAAGGAACCAAGGGCTGATATCTCGGTCGATATAATACTAACCAAAACAAATAAGTGTGGCTCAGTAGGTAGAGGTGCAGGCTGCAAGCCGAGAGGTCCTCGGTTCGAATCCCACCTGCGGCAACCACGTTGTGTCCTTGGGCAAGACACTTCATCTCCATTGCCCGCGTGGGGACACGATGACGCCGTGTACTAAGGCATACTGCACGTCGATGGTACCCATGTCTTCAACCAATCTAACCCTGCCTGAGCTGCAGTGTGGAGTTACGATGCTGGGGAGCTGGCAGCTGCTCGTCGTTGCTTGGTGGTTCTCTCCGGGTATTCCGGCTTCCTCCACCCGTAAAACTGTCTCGGTCATGATTAACCATTGTGCATAAATATGTGACCTTAAACATCAATAAATAAATAAATAAATTCTACACTTCATCCACCCAATTCTTTCTTATTGCCATCGTTAACCCTTTACCCAACATAACGGCCCAAACCGGCGCTATTCTCAAAAATCGCCAATAAATTTTCATTATATTTTCATTTTTTGTCTCAAAAACATAGGTTATGACCCCTCTTTGGAACGAGCTCATCTGGCTCGTTCCAATGAGGGTCATAACCTAAGTTTTTGAGACAAAAAATTAAAAAAATAGTTATTCAAGAATTTTGTTTGTGAGTGTTGTCTGCTTTTCATGTTAGGTAAAGGGTTAATTTATCACCATACAAAAACTACTCCCTTTTGCCTGGTAGCATCAATTTTACAAACTGATTGCTTTCAACCAATAATGGTGAACGATTTCGCTGTAAACAAATTGGCTGCTCCTAGTAATGCATCAAGGGGGATAACTCTAGCCAGGTTCATATCGACTGAGATCAGCATCATATCAACAGTGTTTGAAGTCATATCAGCCCAGCTTGTTAACCCTTTACCCAACGAATCGCCCGCATCCACCCGCGTAATATGCAAATTCAGCAGCTGGAAAAATATTATTTTTCGAAAAATTTCAACAAAACCATATCATGTGACCCCTCTTTGGAACGAGCTCGTTGGGCTCGTTCCACAGAGGGGTCACATGATATGGTTTTGTTGAAATTTTTTGAAAAAGTTTAAAAATTTATATTTAAAATAATAAATTTTGAAATCGTCTGCGTTGGGTAAAGGGTTAATGGGCAATTCGGGGATGGAAAATCATATCTGATAGAGATGGGCGGTATTGGAATTTTGAAGTTGGTATTGGTTTCTGTATTTTAGGGGGTATACCTCGGTATCAGTTTGGTATTCAGTATCTGGCTTGACTGAGATTTGCTGATAGTACCAAAGAGGAATTCACACCAGAAAAGAACAGAATAAGTTGTGGTATCATTCTAACACATAAATGACACTGCCAATGAGTTCAACAGTGGAATTCTTTTACAACCACAAATTATATCTACAGTAATTAGTTTAACATGAGAAAGTCGAGATAAGCTATTGCCATCACACATGCGGAAGACTGTGAGTCTGTAAGTCTGTTCACATTTTCCTTTAGCACAGGCTACACCTCATAATTCTTATCCGATCGTCACAAAATTTCATATGCAGGTCTGGGATCATGTCTAGATGAGAATGTCCCCTTTTGGTTACGATTGGTCAACCGTGATGGCTGCGGAAGCCCAAAACCCAAAAACCTTTAGCATAGTCTACAGGTTGTATTTTTGAAGGGATTTCATGATAACTTGGTAGGATGCCTCTGTATAATATCTAGATGAGAGCTTTGGTCGCGATCTGTTACTGTGACGACTGCCAGAGTCCAAAACCTTTAGCACAGTCTACAGGTCATATTTATGGAGGGATTTCATTGTAACTTAGTAGATTGACTCCATATAATGTCTAGATGAGAACATCCCCTTTTGGTCGCGATTGGTCAGCTGTGACGGCTACAGGGGCATGAAGTCCGAAAACCTTTAGCACAGTCTGTAGGTCATATTTATGAAGGGATTTCATTGTAACTTGGTAGGATGACTCCGTATGATGTCTAGATGAGAACGTACCCTTATGGTCATGATCATTCAGCCATGACAGCTGCCCAAGCCCAAAACCCGAAAACCTTTAGCACAGTCTACAGGTCGTATTTATGGAGGGATTTCATTGTAACTTGATAGGTTGATTCCATTATAATGTCTAGATGAGGACATCCCCTTTTGGTCGCGATTGGTCACATGTGACAGCTACAGGGGCCCCAAAGCCCAAAAACCTTTAGCATAGTCTACAGGTCATATTTATGAAGGAATTTCATTGTAACTTGGTAGGATGACTCCAGATAATGCCTAGATGAGAACGTCCCCTTTTGTTCACGATCATTCAACCATGATGGCTGCCCAAGCCCAAAACCCCAAAAGCTTTAGCACAGACTACAGGTCATATTTATGAAGGGATTTCATTGTAACTTGGTAGGATGACTCAGTATAATGTCCAGATGAGGATGTCCCCTTTTGGTTGCGATCGGTCAACCGTGATGGCCCGAAGCCCAAAAACCTTTAGCACAGTCTACAGGCCGTATTTATGAAGGGATTTCATTGTAACTTGACAGGATGACTCGTTTTGGAATAATTTCACTGTAAGTTGATAACTTTCGTTGATATACATTAACTGTGAGGACCACATACCGGAACATTAACTGTGAGGGCCACATACATTAACTGCGAGGGCCACATTAACCCACCTCTCAATTCTTTAGTACAGTCTACACCTCATATTATTTTATTGAAAACATAGCATACAGGGAACAGAAATTAACATATTCCCAATTATCATAATTCTTGTCTTATTTAATAATCCTTTCATAAACATTGAACATTATCCTTTTCATCAAACATAACACACAGACAAGTTAAGCTGCAGTGTCATTGACACTTTCATTTTGTGACTTGTTCTAACCACGCCTTAATGTTTAAAGACCTATTTCCTGCTTTTGCAATCTCAGAGAATGTGCCCTGACCATGCCATCTTTAGGAGGTCCTACTGACAATAGACAAAGCACCTGAGCAGTGATTTTTAGTCAGGTAATGGCTGTCTTAACAGGCAGCCAAGACCTGACTAGAAATCACTGCTAAGCGATTGGACATGTACAGGTTGTAGTTGTAGTGGGAATTCAGGACTGTCACAGTTGTCCAGTCCATTGAAGGTTACCAAACTGAGATGAAAATCGGTCACTTCTTTCATGAAAATGAACCTTTCAACTTTTATAAAGCCTCAGCAGGGACTTAAAAATAGCAAATACAGGAAAATTGGAAAATTCTGACTGTTTTGGTATTCAACAATTGGTTGGGTTCAGTTTTTCAGCATCCCCATGATATCGGTATTGGTTCGGTTTTTCGGTATATTGTCCATTTCTAATATCTAATGCATAAAGTATAAGACCTGTGTGGGGGAGCGGTGGCGTTGCTGTAAGTTCTTGTCAGATCACCGAAGTTAAGCAACATCGAGCCTGGTTAGTCCTTGGATGGGTGACCTTCTGAGCGACCGATTTGGACTCCCGTGACGTGTCCTTGGGCAAGGCACTTAACCCCAATTGTCCACATGGGGGCGCGATGATGCCGTGCACTGAGGCGTACTGCACGTCGATGGTGCGCATGTCTTCAACTATTCTAACCCTGTCTGTGCTGCAGTGTGGAGTTACAATGATGGGGAGCTGGCAGCTGCTCGTCGTTGATTGGTGGTTCTCTCCGGGTACTCCGGCTTCCTCCAGCTGTAAAACTGTCACGGTCATGATTAGCCATTGTGCATAAGTATGTGACCTTAAACACCAATAAATAATAATAATAATAAGACCTGTGAGTTTATGTTCATTAGAAAGGTGATATTAAATAATACGAAACATTTCATTGTCATTGTTTTCTATGTTTCAGACAATTTAAGTCATTAGAAAGTTCTTCACCCAGAAGTTCACCCGGTTTTTCAATATCTCCACTACAAAATTGTGATCCATTTCAAGATCCACAGAGAAAACGACGAGTCCATCGGTGTGACTTTGATGGATGTAATAAAGTATATACAAAAAGTTCTCACCTCAAAGCTCACAGACGAACACATACGGGTGAGTGAAATGTTTTTTATGCGCAGTACAATATACAAGATTAAAAGGAGAGCATTTAAGTGCTATATTGTTGTTTCACATGTCTTCATGCATGTATGTTCCAATAAGACTAAAATCCTCACCCTCTGATTTTACGAGAACTCGCTAAGTTTTTTCTATGTTCACAGCTCAAGTACTATATGTTACCATCTGAAGTCACCACACAAAATATTTAAAATGAGGTTGCCCACTTTGCAATTATTCCGTCAACAGAGTGACTTGCAGCAAACGGTGTTCTGAATGAAGTGTTGTTTAACCCTTTACCTAACATGGAAAGCAGACGACACTTGCAAAAAAAATTCTTGAATAACTAATTTTTTTGTCTCAAAAACATAGGTTATGAGCCCTCGTTGGAACGAGCTCATTCCAACGAGGGGTCATAACCAATGTTTTTGAGACAAAAAATGAAAATATAATGAAAATTTATAATTGGCGATTTTTTCAAGTAGCGCTGGCCGGTTTTGGCCGTTACATTAGGTAAAGGGTTAAATTACAAATCTGTTTACCATTTGAACTAATATGGAGTGGCCTTGACCTTTATCTGATTCCTTGATTATTTGTCCCGCGAAGTTGTGAGGTACATGAGAAGTTTGTTTACTAAACTTATTATTGTTAAAATTGGTTTTGTTCATTTCACAGGGTGGGTTTTGGGCTAAGAGTAGGATCTTATTGGAACATATACGTTATTGTGATGAATTGATGGTAACATGGTCTGAGGGTTGTGCCTTGGAGCATCTGTAATAAAAAGCTTTGAGCCTCAAACCCAGGCCTGAAAATAAGCAGTCTGACATTTGCAAATGAGGTCCCCAGAGGGTGAATTTGATAATGCTATTCCATACAGTGGGTCAATTCATCCTCCCGGTACCTCTTTCTGTTTAGTTTTGAGATCCTGATTCAGAATGAGGTTCACAGAGGGTAAATTTAGTGATGCTACCCTGCTGTGCAGGGTAGCATCACTAAATTAACCCTCTGGGGACCTCATTTTGCAGATGACAGTCTGCTTATTTTCTGGCTTGCTCAAACCGCATCACAATAACTTATAATGTTTCAGATGGAAATTTGTTTTTTGCAGCTTTTATTAATTGCTTGAATGCTGTGATCTGTTAAGAATTAGTGAAAATCTATGATTTTTTCCTTACACAGTGCTGTGATCAGGAGGTGTGGTTTCAATTTATTTATTTTTTTTTGTGAGGGGGAGGGGACGGGGTGGAAGAAAGAAATTTAAAAGGCACTGAGCCAAGCACAGGAAACCCCAAACATACCCCACCACTTTCCTGATAGGCTTAAACTGACAGGGATTTAAATTAACGCCCTATCTGGAGATAGGGTTCATACAGGTTGTGGAAAGTCTTGGAAAACAGTAAATTGATTTTCTTGGAAAAATTGGGGTGGATTTTTTAAAAGTTATGGAAAATAAACAGATACACGTAACATGGGTATTTATCCTCTCTAATGTGACCATTCAAAAAATATTTGTACTCCAATTTTTAGGGTTCTCTAAGAATCGTTACTTGAGGCATTGATGTTTGGGGATTCTTGACCCTTAGGGGCCTGGTGGTTTGTATACATTTTTGCCACACTTTGATAGGGTGCATCTAGCAGCCTAGCAGTTGTTTCTAGGCAAGTCTTGGCTGCATATATAGGCAGCCAAGACTTGCTTAGAAACAACTGCCAAGGTACTTACAATGTAACTTAAAAGTTTACCTAAAGCCTCAATGTTTGAGCCTCAAGTTTCATTTCAGTACCAAGTGATCAAAGTTGGAATATGGCCTTTTAGGGTTAGGGGTGGGTGCAGGGTGCAGGGGTGGTCAGAGGGGGTCTAGTAACCGCTTGACTCCGTCCGTCCGTCTGTCCGTCCGTCCGTCCAAAACACTTCTTCCATCAAAGTTTTCTTGGCTTTTATGAAAGGGAATGATTTTATATTTGGTCTGCTGCTTCATAATGATGAGTTGTATCGTGTAAGCAATTTTCAGATCTGCCGTGCAGCCACTTCCTGTTTGCCGATACTTTGAAATTTTACTGTACCCACTGAACATTGAAATTTTCCGTCAAGGTTTTCTCGGCTTCTATGCAAGGGATTGATTTTATATTTGGTCTGCTGCTTCATAATGATGAGTTGTATCGTGTAAGCAATTTTCAGATCTGCCGTGCAGCCACTTCCTGTTTGCCGATACTTTGAAATTTTACTGTAGCCACTGAACATTGAAATTTTTCGTCAAGGTTTTCTCGACTTCTATGCAAGGGATTGATTTTATATTTCATCTGGATCCTGATAATGATCAGTTGTATCGTGTATGTAATTTTCAGATCTGCCGTGCAGCCACTTCCTGTTTGCCGATTCTGTTTGCCGATTCAATTGCATGCAGCGACGCAGGTCCAGACCCGGTATTGGTCTTGTTATTAGCGGTATGGAAAAAGTACGGAAAAGTTATGCAAAACCAAATTGCCTAATCTATATGAACCCTGTGGAGATGTCTTTACTTCATTCACCACTGAAATTCCACAAAAATTAAGCTCATTCAAAGCGACATAAACATCTCTATTCTCTTAATGTCTCACCTGCCACTAATAATCAACAGCCACTAAAAGAAATGCCAGTGCAATCAGTGGGAGGTTAACAAAACCCTAAACAGCCCAAAATACATGTTTTTGGTGTAATAAAAAACATCCTCATCAATTTTTATACCCCCACTCTCATAAAGAATGGGGTATTCTGAATTCTGTCCGTCCATCTACAGTACATGGAGAGTGGATTGTAACTAAATCACCCACAGAGTGGAGTTGTCACCCAAGCTATAACTTTCAAATAGTGTACATGTCGAGAAAAAACACAAGCAATGTTTCAGCCAATGGACCTCTGGGTTTAACCCGGAGGTCCATTGGCTGAAACTTTGCTTGTGTCGGTTGTGCTTTGCAGCAAATTTGCAATTATTGATTGGTTGGAATCTCCACTCTGCAGGTGATTTAGTGATAATACACTCTCCACGTACTGTATCTGTCTGTCCGTCCATCTGTTGTCCATCCATTTGCAGTGATATCTCAGCAGTGAGTGGATTGATTTCAATGAAATCTGGTAGGAGGGATCCTTGTGACAAACCGCTCCTGTACATGTTACGACAAAAGTTTCCCGCATTTTTTTTGCAGCCGAGTTACAGTCCTTACCCTACCTAAATGCTCTCTTTTGTCTGTCGAGCTGTTGGATTAAATTATTACCGAGCCTTGCTTCAGATTTTTTGTTCCTTATACCATCTGCCCATCCTCTGCCAAATTTTTCTTCACCCAAATTTGTATGCACACTGTGTTGAAAGGGTTAAAGCAGATGAATCATAATTTCTATAATAGAAGGTTAAAAACTATTATGTGAGTTATTTAGTGGAGCATGTCCTATGAATGGAAGTATTATGTTGCACACATTATAATGATCATTTATTTCAAATAATTGTCCGAAAACTTCAGAATTTAACAAATACATAAAGATATAGCATGTGTCATAAAAAATGACACATATTAACTCTCTAGAGCCTAAATTTTAACTTTGGAAAATGCACTCAAACTTTTGTCACTTTCAGAGAACATGTAAAGTGAAATCAGTAATCAGCATGCTGTTATTTTGCTGTCTTGAGAGCAAGATATTATGGGTATTTTGTCTGCGACTCAAAGCATATTTTACCTGCCTATATGTGCAGCCAAAGTCTACGTGAGGTGTGCATCACTGATAAAATTGACATTTAGCACTCCCCACGAGAACCCTGAGAAATGGTGCTCTGTTTGTTCACTGGTGTAAAGTTTTGTTTTACTGGTAAAGTAGATACACAGAATGACACGCGTGTGTGAATGGGTTAATCGATATGGCACGAGTGTCGGCACAGAAGGATAGAACAAGAGGCCACAGGGTGCAAGTTTTATCCTTCCGCGAGAGCACAAGTGCCATATCGATTAACCCATGCGCGGTGGCATCGCGGTAACCTGTTCTCATCAGATCACCGAAGTTAAGCCACGTCGAGCGCGGTTAGTAGTTGGATGGGTGACCATTTCAGCAACTGATTCATGCTCCCGCTCTGTGTCCTTGGGCAAGGCACTTAAACCTGATTGCCTACATGGGGGCACGATGATGCTGTGTACTAAGGCGTACTGCATGTCGATGGTGCGCATGTCTTCAACCAATCTAACCCTGCCTTGCCGCGGTGCAGAGTTCAGAGTTACCATGTTGGAGAGCTGACAGTTGCTCGGTCGTTCTCTCTGGGTACTCCGGCTTCCTCCACCCGTAAAACTGTCACCGACATGATATGAACCTGGCTGTTAATGTGTAGTTAAACCCTAATAAAAAAAAAAAATTTAAAAATTCACTTGCATGTGTCATTCTGTGTTTATTACATGCCATCATGTCTATAAAAAACAGTTATTAGAAGGTCACTCAGCAATTCATTGACAACTTTCAACAAAAAGAACACATTTTATCACCAACCAGATTTGCAAGGGGAACCTGCGTTACTGTTTCGTCCCCCTGAGTATCTGAGTACTGGCACATAGAACACATTAGAACTCCGGGGACGATTTTCAGCTATCGCTAGTGATTCAAATTGTAATTGTGTTGCACGATATGTAGAAAATTCCAGTGAAATTACTCTTCTATTTATAAGTAGTCAGTCAACGATTTCAGTTCTGGATATGCGAAACAGATTTTCATTTTCCGCATGGTTTAGTGTTGCTGTATTATATAGAACAGGTGTGTAATAAAACATAGTAGCCAATGTCTGTCACTGATGTCCTCTATAGTGGGAAGCATGGGTATAAACGATTTGTCAAACTTGTCTTTATAGTGTTGTGGTCTTCATACAGCCATAGATGCTGAAATTGACATTTTAGTGAATAATTAATTCAAGAGCAAAGCTGTGAATGATAGTGCTGAAATGAATAGTAGATTTCTGGCAAGCCTGAGTATAAGCAACCTGTCATTTGCAAAATGGGGTCCCCAGAGGGTGAATTTGCTGATGCTATCCCATACAGTGGGCCAATTTATCCTCTAGGTACATCTTTCTGTTTTGGCTTGAGACCTTGATTCAGACTGAAGTTCTCAGAGGGTTAATTTTGTGATGCTACCCTGCTGTGCAGGGTAGCATCACCAAATTCACCCTCTGGGAACCTCATTTTGCAGATGACAGTCTGCTTATTTTCAAGCTTGATTTCTGGTTTTAATATTTGTTTCTTTTTTGAACGAAAAAGACAGTAACGATATATACAAATATATATATGATTAGTCCCAAATTGGATGGCAGTCAAGTTCTGGACCAAAGATATGTGGAGCCATCTGCACAAAGCATTAATTCACAACACTTCCTCATTATTTCAGTCAAGAAGAAAGCGATAATTTTGCTGTAAACCAGATGTTGTTACAAAGGTCGCCAGCTCACCTTTCCATGAAATCCTGTCTGTATTATTATATCCTCCCACATCGATGACAGTTAAGATTTGTTGAAGTGTCACCACAAAACCAAAGTACTGTCTCCAAATTGTACTTAACCCCTTTAACCATCGTGCAGGATTTCAAAGTTTATTATTTTAATTGTTGGGTTTTTTTTTTAAATTTCGAGACATTTCAACAAAACCATACCGTGACCCCTTATTTGAACGAGCTCGTTCAATGAGGGGTCACATGATCTCGTTTTGCTGAAATTTTTGGAAACATTTTGTTTTTTCTTCTGCCTAATTTGTAAATTACACAGACGGATGTGATTACACAGACGGATGTGTCCAATTCCGTTAGGTAAAGGGTTAATTGTCAACACTTTTCTTTATCAAGGATTTTGGGGGTCAGTGTCCGCATTGTTCTTAATAGTTGTGAAGTTTTCTAAACATGAACGTCCCAATAAACACATTTTCATATCAGAAATTAGATCCGCTGTCTGAAAGATACTACATACATGTTTTATTCATTGCAACTGGAGCAGAAATTATTCTGTATTTTTTAATGTTTTGTCTCAATAAAGAACAAAATAAATACAAGTAGGGAAGACAGAAAATATCCGGTGTCATGTTGACTAACGCTTCTTTGAAAATTGATGACTCACTGACATGTGTAAGCCCAGTAGTTGTCACCTCAAACTAAAGGCCAAAAAAAAATAATATTTTTATTCTCAGGCAATCCCTCATTGAAATTGAACCCCACTCATAGAATATTTTTATTGCCTTTTTGTGTCCTATTTCCAAAATTACTACAAAATTCGGTGATTCATAGATTGAGTTTTAACTGGCTGAGTGCCAGAAGCCTCTACCAGGGCTTTCAAAAAATTGAGGGTATGAGATCAAAAGCCAACATTTTCCTTGATCAGGTTTCTTATGCTGTCAAACACAAATTTTATTTTGTTTATGTAAATTTGTTTTATTACAAATTATTGGAGAGTGCCTGTGGGCACTCTCCAGAAATTTGTAACAAAACCAATTTTAATGAACAAATTCAGACCACCAAAAATAATCTGGCCTCTAACCAGTTAATATTTACAAGGAAGGGACCCTGAAACTGAAATCTGAACATAATAAGGAAGCAAACAGTTTTCTTTCAAAAATGAAATGAGTTATTTCTATAATTATGCCCTTTAAATATTTTCTCGATATATAAAATGACAGTAGAAAGCCTCTTAATTCATGCTCATTACATGCACGAAAAAAAAAATAAAAATTAAACTCTCTCTCCCTCACTGATTTATAAAAAAAATGCGTGAGAATCAATTTATTGTGTGCGACCTCACCTCCACTATCCTGCATTTTTAGCTCAACTTTGACAAAGTCAAATTTGAGCTATTGTCATGGCCCGTCGTCCGTCTGTCCGTCTGTCCGTACGTCAACAATTGGCTATGGCTCGGGCTAGAGGTCGTATTTATGAACCGATCTTAACAAAACTTCTTGTGTACCTTTGTTATGACCCTGGGACGGGAACGAGTGTTTTTAGGTGTGGTCCGAAATTCAAGATGGCTGCCAGCGGCCATTTTGTACCGATGATGCAAAAATCAGTTTTTTGTACAGAACTTCTGTATGAAAGTTCTGATTTGAATAAAGTTTTGTATAAATGTTTAGTACCATGGGATACATCACATATAATACGGGTTTTTTTCTCGTGCGTAAATTATGCAAATTAGACTGACTTTGATTTATTTAGTGTTACTTTCAGAGCTGTAAGTGCCAAGCTGCTATGGCTCGGGCTAGAGGCCGTATTTATGAACCAATCTTTACGAAACTTCTTGGGTACCTTTGTTATGTCCCTGGGACGGGAACGAGTGTTTTTGGGTGTGGTCCGAAATTCAAGATGGCTGCCAGTGGCCATTTTGTACCGATGATGCAAAAATCAGTTTTTTGTACAGAACTTCTGTATGAAAGTTCTGATTTGAATAAAGTTTTGTATAAATGTATAGTACAGTGGGATACATCACATATAATACGGGTTTTTTTCTCGTGCGTAAATTATGCAAATTAGACTAACTTTGATTTATTTAGTGATACTTTCAGAGCTGTAAGTGCCAAGCTGCTATGGCTCGGGCTAGAGGCCGTATTTATGAACCAATCTTTACGAAACTTCTTGGGTACCTTTGTTATGACCGTGGGACGAGAACGACTGTTTTTGGGTGCAGTCCCAAATTCCAGATGGCTGCCAGCAGCCATTTTGTACCGACGATGCTGAAATCTGTTTTTTGTACAGAACTTCCATATGAAAGCTCTGATTTGAATAATTTTTTGTATGAATGTTTAGTACCATGGGATACATTACATATATTACAGGTTTTTTTCTTGTGCGTAAATTATGCAAATTAGGCTAACTTTGATTTATTTAGTGTTACTTTCAGCACTGTGAGTGCAAATCCCAATACGGCTTGGGCTAGGGGCCGTATTTATGAACCGATCTTCACGAAACTTCTTGGGTACCTTTGTTATCACTGTGGGACGAGAAGGAGTGTTTTGGGGTCCAGTGTGAAATTCAAGATGGCCGCTAGCAGCCATTTTGTTCAAAATTAAGTGCAATCAGATTTTTGCGCAGAACTTCCAAATGAAAGATCTGATTTGAATAAATTTTTGTATGAATGTTTAGTACCATGGGATACATTACATATAATACAGAGTTTTTCTCGTGAATAAATTATGCAAATTAGGGGTCCGGGTGGGACTTAGAAAATTTTGGACCAAAATCCGGAAATTAGTTTTTGTGTTTTGATGCATTTTGGTCAACTTTAAGAAGAAGAAGAAAAAATTTTAGTCTGAAAATATTTTGTTTGGGACTGAAAATTTCCACACAAAAATAATAATCTACAATGATTGGTCTTAATCTGTAGTCCATTACAGTCACCTTGTAATTCTTTTATTATTGTTGACTGGGCCAAAACAAATTCTAATTCCTGTCATATTCATTATTCAGTTGTCTTGGTCACAGCAAGTACTAATTCCTGTCATATCCAGGTTGAGCTACAGAGTCATTGACTCTTTCATTTGTCAAATGTCTGGAAGGTGGAGTCATATTTGTCCATTCTTAACAACTAGTTCAGCTAGTACAGTGGAGTTCACATAACTGATATCTCTTAATTGAATAACCCTGTTAAAAATACCCCTTTAACGAGTTGTGGGGTGGGGCGGGGGGTGGTTATACTGGAATCATCTTGTCTGTCTGTCCATCCGTAGACATAATTTTGGCCGGAGATTTTCTCAGACGTTTATGGACCAATCTGCTCGAAACTTGGTATGAATGTTCACCACCATGGAAACCAGTGCATCTGCGATTATAGTTCCAATCAGAATATGTTTGCCAGAATTATGCCCCTTTTCGACTTGAAATAGCAGCCGCATAGGCCTGAATTTTGTCTGGAGATTTTCTCAGTTGTTTATGGGTCGATTCCTTTGAAACTTGGTATGGATTTTCACTACCATGGGAACCTGTGAAACTTGGTATGAATATTCACCACCATGGGAATCTGTGTACCTGTGATTATAGTACCAGTCGGATTATTTCTGCTAGAATTATGCCACTTTTTTACCTGAAATAGCAGCCACAGAGGCCTGAATTTTGTCCAGAGATTTTCTCATATGTTTATGGGTCAGTTCCTTTGAAACTTGGTATTTCAATTGGACTTTTTTTTTACCAGAGTTGTGCTCCCTTTCATCTTAGAATAATCGTGGGGTGTGGGGGGAGGGGGGGTGGGGATGGGGATGGACAGGCCCATCTGGAACAGTCTCACCTCTAGATGGATACAACTTCTAAATCAAAAACCATTTACTATATCTTTAGAGCATATTTGACCTGTTAATTGCATATGGGTTATAGAGTAAATGTCTGTTAATTGAATGAAAAAAAATTAAGTGCTGTGAAATTACCCTTATAATCAAAGAATTCCCTTTCTTTATAGACATATTTGGGCTCACTACATTCAATACAGGTGTTGAACTGGTTGAGTACCAGAAGCCACTATCAGGCTTGAAAAGTGTAGTTAGATACTTCAGCGACTTTACACTGTATGCATTAGTTTGATGTTTGCTCAACGGTAGAAGGAAATATTTTATATAAAACTGTTTGGTTGCAATTTATTGGAGAGTGCCTATTGGCACTCTCCAATAAATTGTAACAAAACATGAACAAAATCTTCTTAAACTACGGGTACTGAGCTCTGTCAAACAAGATTGAACTGGTTAAATTCATAGTTGCATTATGGGAAAAATTGAGTGGTGGCCGAGTGGATAAGTCTGCTGGTCTCGTATGCCAGAGGTCCCGGGATCGATCCTCGGTCGCGGAAAGTTCTCGAGGTGTCCGAACACTCTCAGTCAGCATCAATTGTGGGGTTGATGCTGTCACAGCATACCATCCTATCGCTTGGGGTCGTAAAATGGCTGTCCTCTGTGCAGAGAGGTGCACACTGTGCAGGCTAAAGATCCCTTTGTGGTATTCAAGAAAAGCGTGGCCATGAAGTTGCTGCTACAAATGTCATCCCACCCACCTTCATCATTGGGCCAAGAAGACGCATTAATATAAGTTGCATGTTCGCCAATCCTTGTAAAACAAATAACATTAAAAAATTTATGGGAAAAGTAATGCTGCTTGAAATTTGGTATTTTGACATCAAGAGGTTAAAGTGGAAAGAAAAATGTTAATTACCTCCCTGGAAACTCAAAATTTCTAAGAAATGATCATTGGATACCTGAGTGTGCTCAGTTCAATAAGTTTCTCTTTTCTCCCCCCAATTCCTGTGCAAGATATGTGTGTCCCATGTGAGAAGGGCATGTGAGATAGATATCTAACTTGCATGACCCACGTGGCCGGCATATTTTCATATTTAATAAGCGCAGAACTATTCAATCATCGCACGTTCTTCTGTAAACAAACAACATGGTGTCACTTTTTATTCAGAAATATTAGCAGATGAACGTTTGTCAAAGAAAACAAATAAAAACCACAGACTGCAAAATCAAAGGACACGACTCTTTTATATAAATGTTTGGGTGAATGGCGTTATGAGTGGAGTGAGTTGCACGAAATTCCCATCGAAAAGTTATGCAAATATATTGCAGAATTCATAATATGATGACATCATCGGAATGTGTCTATGTTCATTTCGCTACAAATCTTTAACCTCTGTTTTTGTGCGCTCTTTCCAATAAGCAAATCAGTTTTTTTTTCAGAAATGGACAACAAAATTGTTTGATTTTGCAGCACGTGCCCCTGAATTACGTTTGATGACCTCGAGGTGTTTTGGTGGGGGAGAAAAATTATCCCTGATGGGGGTGGGTGTGATATGGGAAAATCTCACCCTCGGGACAAGATATTTGGTCCAGACACTTGGCAAGCCTCGTGTCTGGCACAAATATCTTACCCTTGGTGAGATTTCCCACATCTCACACCCTCACCCATCAAGCCAGAAAATAAGCAGACTGACATCTCCAAAATGGGGTCCTCAGTGGGTGAATTTAGTGATGCTACCCTGCATAGCAGGGTAGCATCACTAAATTTACCCTCTGTGAACCTCAATGTGAATCAGGGTCTCAAAACTAAACAGAAAGAGGTACCCAGAGGATAAATTGGCCCACTGTATGGGATATCATCATCAAATTCACCCTCTGGGGACCTCATTCTGCATATGTCAGACGGCTTATTTTCAGGCATCAGGGACAATAATAATCTCAGGCCATCTACACTAAATTATGTCAAAGCATATCCAAACAAGCAAGGTATTGTTTGATTCTCCCTTTCAGTTGCTTATTTTTGGTCAAGATGTATTCAGTTTACAGCCTTCTACTTTCGTGGAGAACTAGAATTTAAACTGTTTTACCAATAGATGGTTAATAGGTTACTGTTAGGTTTATTTTAAACCATCACTTTTCAACATCCCACTGGATGTGCAAACTGTCAGGCTTTGTGTAAGCTTATAATTTATGGGATAGGTAGGAGACTCTTCACAGAATGCGGATTCTGTTTTTTTCTTTTTAATGAAATGCACAAATGGGTCTTTTGTTATCACCTGTATGACTTGATACCAGACATTGTTAATTATGTGTTTCACATTACAGAAGTCAGGCAAACGGAGTACATTTTTCACCTCTTTACCAAGTACAGTTGGGCCCACTTATCAGTACAGTAGAATCCTCTTAATTGAATATCCATTTTGCCAGTGAAAATTATTCAATTAACAGGAGTATACAATTAACAGGGATTTGGTCAGTTTCCTGTGTTCTGGAGGGAAACTGAGCATTTATTCTATTACATCTTGTTTGACAGAGCTCATAGAGCTCTGTCAAACAAGATATAATAGAATAAATGCCTGTATGGGATGTAATGAGGCCAAAAAGGTTGATAAATAAGGGGAATTTGGTGCGTGTCACGGTAATTTTTTCAACATATTACAAAAATTTATATACAATTAACAGGAGTTTACTCTACAACCCACATGCAATTAACAGATCAAATTTCTACTGAAGGTATGGTAAATGGTTTTGTGTTTGAAAATTATATTCGATTAACAGGGATATACAATTAAGAGATATCCAATTAAGTGGGCTCCACTGTATTAGATATCTTGTAATTTCATAACCCTGTTAATCCTATGCACATTTCCCTATGGGAACCCACAAGAAGTGCTGCAGTGCTTGTTGGGGCCCTGCTGTCCACGGCCAAGCCAGAAAATAAGTAGACTGTCATCTGCTAAAATGAGGTCCCCAGAGGGTGAATCTGTGCAGGGTAGCATCACTACATTTACCCTCTGTGAACCTCAGTTGGAATCAGGGTCTCAAACCTAAACAGAAAGAGGTACCCAGAGAATAAATTGGCCCTCTGGGGACCTCATTCTGCAAATGACAGGTTGCCTATTTTCTGGCTTGTCCACAGCAGGAGCATTTTGGTGATCAGGCTGTCCATCCATTTGTCCATCTGTCTGTTCCATGTTTTCCACACTTTTTTTCAGCTATCGATAGCTTCCTGGTATGTACTTACAGATCTGCTTTCAATTTCATTCTGCCCAGTTGCTTTATTACAGAGTTATTGCCTTTGAACTTTGAACTGTTTTTAAGGAAAAAATAACTTAAAACACCGTTATGGGTCAGAAGCTGTAGTTGCAAAAACAAAAAAATCATAATTTTGTTGTGTCGGGCCCAAGTCGATTTGATTACAGAACTTCTCAATACCATTGGTTGCTTAACCCTTTAGCTAACGTGAAAAGCAGACGACAGAATTCTTGAATAGCTATTTTTTTCATTTTTAGTCTCAAAAACATGGGCTATGACCTCCCCCCCCCCCCCCCTCCACTCCCATTGGAACAAGCTCGTCAAAGCTCGTAACAACGAGGGGTCATAACCTGTGTTTTTGAGACAAAAAAAATGAAAATTAATTGACAATTTTTAAGAATAGCGCTGGCCAGTTTGGGCAGTTGCATTGGGTAAAGGGTGAATGCAAAAGTTGGAAAAAAGATAATTGTTTAAATTTACAACGCACAAATGGTCTTTTGCTACCAGAAGCTTCAAAAGAATAAAAATGTTTTTTTTTCAAATTTTCATTTGCAGGTGAAAAACCATATGTATGTAATTGGGAAGGATGTACGTGGAGATTTGCTAGGTCTGATGAACTGACTCGACACTACAGAAAACACACAGGTGATAAACCATTCAAATGTCAAATTTGTGAAAGAGCATTTTCACGTTCCGATCATTTGTCATTACACATGAAAAGGCATTGAAGAGGTAAGTCAGATTTTTCTCTCTTTTTTAACCCTTTACCCAACGCAGACGATATCAAAATTTATTATTTTAAATATTATTTTTTTTAATTTTTCAAAAAAATTTCAACAAAACCATATCATGTCACCCCTCGTTGGAATGAGCTCGACGAGCGCGTTCCATTGAGGGGTCACATGATATGGTTTTGTTGAAATCTTTTGAAATATAATATTTTTTCAACTTCTGAATTTGGATATTACGCGGGCGATTCGTTGGGTAAAGGGTTAAGGAAATTCTATCCTTTAACTGGAAGAGTGCCAAATTATTTTTCACATGATTTTGTCACATGAGTATTTTTTATCAGGATTTGGCACATAAATTGTGAACAATTCCATTGGCGCACCCTACAGGCTACATCTCTCACCCAATCACTTCCAAATTTCAAATGTGGCTTGGTCTAGATGGGAGTTATTGAATTTTTCGGAATTTTGTTGAAAAACATGGCAGCAGCCATCTTAGATTTGGCATAGAAGTTGTCAACAATTCCATCTGTACACCCTACAGGCCACATCTCTCACCTGAGTTTCGTTAAAAAAAAAGGATGCAATCAGGCACCTTGGATTTCGTATATAAATTGTCAACAATTCCAATAGTGCAGTCTACAGGTCGCATCTCTCATCTGATCTTTTTCAGGTTTCATATATAGCTTTGGCGCCAGTGTGATGTATTTAATGTAGAAACTTGAGTGAATGACTTGACATTACTGGAGCTTTCTATTTAATTCTGTCCCTTCTTGGACAAGTTGAGCTACAGTGTCATTGACACTTTCATTTATCAAAGATACCAAGCTACCACCAAGAGGAGCCATAGTTTTGCAAGATTATGTTGATAAATAATTGTTTTGTTTAGGGCTGAAACAGTTGGCTCATTTTCACAACCGACTAACCGCGAGCTATAACCGGATAAT
This sequence comes from Pictodentalium vernedei, assembly GCA_031216915.1. Lineage (NCBI taxonomy): Eukaryota > Metazoa > Mollusca > Scaphopoda > Dentaliida > Dentaliidae > Pictodentalium > Pictodentalium vernedei. The sequence continues at coordinate 59,432,584 of CM062297.1, forward strand.
TTCTGGTTATCCGTAACCATTATTTCACCGAATCTGGGATCAGAACTATAGGAATTGGAAAGCAGTACTCGACAACATTCGTTTGTATACACACTACGGAATAGTTTCTGCGATTACTCATTACTAACGGAAACTGCCGATCATTAACGGAGTCTTGAATGCCAAAGTCGATTTTTTTCTCAAAATATTCAATGCGGCTTCGATGTGTAATCTGTCACAAAGGAGAAACGGCAGATTTACTATGTTTCAAACGTGGAATGACAATCACTATTGATATTTCGGTTAACCAGTTGACGGTTTTTCAAATCGGTTAGGAAGGTAACCGGTTAACCATTTCAGTACTAGTTTTGTTACAATATATTGGAAAGTACCTCACGATGCCACATCGATGGTGCACTCACCTACAACCGCTGCTAACCCTGAAATGTGTGTGTAGAGTCGGATGGTTGCTCACCAATGTGTGGTGTTCTCTCTGGGTGCTCTGGCTTCCTGTACCTGTAAAACTGTCGGACATGATGTGACCCTGGATGTCAGTAAACATCAGTAAAACAAATCAGTCGACCAACCCGTAACCTCTATTTGAATAACTATAATTTTAATATTTTAAAAATTTTATATTTTTAGCTCACCTTGACGAAGTCAAGCTGAATGTATCTAAGTGCTCTCAGTCCATCGTCTGTCCATCATCCGTCAACACTATGTTTTGGACTTTTCCTTCAAAACCACTGGGCCAAAAGTGAAAGTATGTGTGAGTGATGGTCCCGAAGGGGAATTGCATTTTTGTTCAACTCAACATGCCCAGCCCCATAGGGAGGGAGTGGGGAAAAAATGCTCCAAAATATTTTTATACGCCCGTTTGAAAAAACGGGACGTATTATGTTATGGCGTTGTCCGTCTGTCCGTCCGTCCGTCCGTTTGGTTTCCGAACAATAACTTTAGTATTTGTTTTCCGAGCGGCTCCAAATGTGGTATGTGGTTTAATCACAACAAAATACAGGTCAGGTTCGAATATGGGGTCGGTCCGAACATTTTTCGCCTGAATTATGGCCCCAGTTGGACTTAGAATTCGTCAAATATTTGGTTTCCGGATGATAACTTTAGTATTTGTTTTCCGATCGGCTCCAAATGTGGTATGTGGTTTAATCACAACAAAATACAGGTCAAGTTCGAATATGGGGTCGGTCCGAACATTTTTCGCCTGAATCGAAAAAATGCTGAGTCAGCATATTTGCAAAAAAAAACCCAAAAAAAAACAAAAAACAGAAAATTCTCCAGAACTGATGGTCAGAATCTTTTTTGATATTTGGTATACAACATCCACCATAGGGGGGTGTCAGATACAAGTTTACTAAAATGAAGCCCCTTGATTCATATTTGGGCACAGTGCAGTGTGTAACTAAGATTAATCCACATAGGTTATATCAAGTGGTTCCATAGGGGAGCTCAGCTTTTTATATTGTGATTAACTGAAGAAAAGGCATGATGCTTGGACTATTTTAATCACTCCTGAGTGGCTCAAGGATTGACAATTGATCCTATGGAGATTGATTGCTTAATGTAGTCACTACTGAGGGCTCAAGGATTGACAATGTGTCCTGTGGAGATTGATTGCTTAATGTAGATTCATTCTTGGACTCGGTTTATATTGGGTTCTGCTCAAGGTGAGCACTTCAGGCCCTGTGGGGCCTCTTGTTTTTCCAAACTACAGCTTATAACCCTTGATTGGAACAGCCAAAACAAGCTCTATGCAAACAGCAGGGGTGGAAATCCTGTGTGAATGTTGTCATACAAGATACTTTTGGTTACATTTTTAGTCCTAGATAGCGCTTGCATGATTATGACTGACTTTTGAAGAAGAATAATCTATTAACTGGTAGAGTGTTGAATTATTTTTACTTGGCAAAACTTGATCATGTGTCTTTGCCTTGTTACATTTTATGGGAGAGTGCCTACAGGCACTCTCCCATAAATTGTAAGAAGGCAAATCCATTACAGACTGAATAATTCACTTCACAGATAATACAAAGTATATCCCGAGAATATGAACCCTTTTGTGGCAGCACCTGCACTTCAGAGTAAAGCCCAACTATGGGCTTCCAGCACTCTACCAGTTAAAGTCAACTTTAATCATACACTGTGACCTCGAGAAAACAACTATACAGAAAACAATTTTTTTGGTCATTAGTTCTACATTCTTTAGGCATGCAGACATGCTGCCTTCTAGTGCTCAAACGGCTAGTGAATTCCAAAGTCGACTAGTCAATACCCAAAAGTCAAGTCGACTTCGACTAGTCATTGGTGATAACTTGTCTCCTTATAACAGTGTTGGTGTTCCAGTAGAGTGCTGAAGGTCCAAATTTGGCTTCACTTGGGCATTCATATACAGCAACTTACTGGAACATTATTCTGTTAATGTGCTTCTAATTATGCTAAGAGTAAAATTTTATAGTCCTATTTAATTTGCCTTGTTGCGATTTATGGGAGAGTGCCTATAGGCACTCTCCCATAAATTGCAGCAAGGCAAATTAATAACTGATAGCCCAAAATAATTCAGCACTCTACTAGTACCAGTTAAAACAAACTACTGTCACTACTATTAGATGACAGTAGATGTATACATTGATTGCCCAATATTGCTGTTCAAACTGTCTGACAGTGGCACAAAAGGGATACTATTTACCTAAAAGCTTGAACTCCTCCGACTAGTTGACTGCACAATTGAGAGTCGACTACTGGTTTGCCCAGAGTCGACATCGACTAGTCGATTAATCGTTTGAGAACTACTGCATGCCTACTACTCTCAGGAAAATTCATACTTCTGACGACATCAGGCCCAAACCTGTGCCAAGGATTAAGTTTGGACCTGAGGTGATCAGGAGTCTAATAATAGCAGCATTGAGAATTTAAAAGGCAATCGCATTCCATGGTAAACTGAGAATGGGCAGTTATTTGTACTGTCATACTTTTTAGAATTCCAGGCCAGCTGTCATGTGTTGTATCTTTATACTTCTTTCCCGTATCAATTACAATGTATTTTTATATTCTACAGCCGCTGACATTTCTTACGACCATGATGGGGAGAGTAATAACTAATAATTCATCAGTAAAGGAGTGATGAAACCCCTAATCGTTGACTTTGAAATTGTAGTCGATTATGGGTGTTCTGACGATTAGTCGACTTCTCGATTAATCAAGACAAGCATAGTCCTAGAAGTACAGAATAGTATCATTGAAGAAATTTCCAGGTTAACCCTTTACCCAACGAATCGGCCGCATCCGCCAACGTAATTTTTAAATTAAGCAGAAAAAAAATTTCAAAAATGTCAACAAAACCATATCATGTGACCACTTATTGGAACGAGCTCGTTCCAATGAGGGGGGCACATGATATTGTTTGGTTGAATTTTTTGGAAACTATTTAAAAAATCAATAATAAAAATAATATTTGTTGATATCCTGTGCGTTGGGTAAAGGGTTAAAAAGCTATGAGGTATATTTTCAGTGCTGGGTGCCTGACAACCTCCCCCCCCCCAAAAAAAAAAATTTTGTTAATAACTTTAGTATGGTTTATTTTCTATTTTCAGATTTACCAATCACACCCTGGTATTGGTTGATTTGTGTCCGGCTCTGTCATTCAGAGTTTATGTTCGCATATTTAGGTCATCATCTCATTTATTACTGATGACCTAGCTGTGAGACCTCTTGAAGTGTCAGAATTTTGGTCACTGTGGCGTTTCTTTGATCTGCAAGAAGTGCTGAAAAGAGGACGTGGAACAGATTCGTTGTTGTGATATGGAGAGAGTTTGAATGGACAGATTTTGTTTTCAAGTGGATCGGGTTCCATACAGAAAAAGAACATTCGTATGAAAATATGTTAATAAATTTCATAAAATCAAAATTATGCTTATTCATGATATATTTGCAGCATTATAAATCTGGTGGTTTGGTTTTAAGAGTTCATGTGACCTAAAAGGTCGGTGACAATGTATCAAGTTTTGTTAATGGTCATGATCTCCAACTTCCATGGTTTTTTTCATGCCACCTTAATGAACAAAGTTCATCACAATTGAGTCGGATTGATTTTTGTTACTGTCAAAATGAATTTTTATAAACTGCTGATAAAATTCTGTTATAAATGTAAGCTGTCTCAGGAACAGAAAAACAACTGCCTGCCAGCTTGCCTGCCAAGGACAACCACTTTCCTTAGTCCGCAAGAATGAGCCACTTTCAAAAAGTTCCACTTCACTCTCGTACAGTAGAACCTGTCTTGAGAGACCGCCCTTTGGGCCACACAAAAATGGTCTCTCAAGACAGGTGGTCTCTCATAACAGGTTTCAGGTTTTCTCAAGTCAGTGAATAACCAACCACAAAATTCAGAAATGGAGAAGAATGGATTTTTGTAATTACTTTGTAGTTCTTTTTTATGAAATTTTTGTAACAAATTGAAATGGACTGTTATAAAAATTATAAAAATAAATTAGTGTTGAAAATCTTCATTGAAGATTTTCAACACTAATTTATTTTTATAATTTTTATAACAGTCCATTTCAATTTGTTACAAAAAGATTTTCAACACAAATTTATTTTTATTCCTATCTGTCACATTTCAGGTATGTATGAAATTGTTTATTCAGCAATAATCCTAATCTTTTCAAAGGGGTCTTATAAGAACATCTCAATCTTTAATGAGTTAGCAATTGAAACCCAATTAAGAGCTTTTAATACTTTTAATTATGTTAGTATAACCACAATGGATTTTCCAATTCCAGAACAGGTAAAAAGTTTTTGTCATGGTTTCAGTCTTCAAAGGGCGGTCTCTCAAGACAGGTCCATTATGGCATAAAAATACAAGTTGGTACCAGGTCACAGTGGTCTCTCAAGACAGGTGGTCTCCCATAGCAGGTCCATTATAGAGTAAAACCAATTGGTGCCTGGCAGATGTGGTCTCTCAAGACAGGTGGTCTCTCAAGACAGTGGTCTCTCAAAACAGGTTTTACTGTAATGATAATGTGCCACAATAATGGAATGTGTGGAATTAATCTCAGCTTGATCCATGAATGGATCCCATATGGTATTACTGAGAAGAGGTGATGTTTAATGGAATAACCGATTGAAGGAAAAAGTTTACACCTTTGACTTTGGAAGCATGTTTATAAATAAATGGATATATCATTTGGAGCCTAAAGACATATTGTAATGACCAAAAATGGCGAGAACAATTCACAAAAATTGACATTCAAATATTATCATTTTTTGCCCCCAAACATAGCTTTTGACCCTTCACTGGAACGAGTTCGTTGAACTCGTTCCAGTGAGGCATCATAAGTTTAGTTTTTGAAGCAAAAATGAAAATTCTTTAGTTATAAAATAATTTTTTGCAAATGTCGTCTGCTATTCGTTTAGGGGTGGGGAGTTAAAAGGATGTGTTATGCAGGTTTGATTTTCTGAGAGCAGCAAAAAGTGACACCAAAGTACATTCTACGTATTTATGATCGTTGTGTGCTGCACGTCATATTACGTAAATGACTCTTCATTGCAAAGAAATCAGGATGATGCCCAAGCATTTGTGTGTCAAGAATGTCATATTACACATTACTGAACTTAATACACGATATATTAAACAAGTTATTATTAATTGAAAATAGAATATGTTTTCATTTTGGGAATTCATTTTGCATTGAAACGATTAGGGAATTTCGTAGTCAACTAGGTGGTGGCCATTAGTCAACAACTTATCGATTAGTCAACACCCATCACAACAACACTATAGTATAGGGACTGCAGCACCTATTGTTACAGCCAGCCTGACGATTAAATACTGGTGACTTTCCACTTCTAACTTCGCAGTTTAAAACTCATTTTTAGGTGGAAATAATCTGTGCAATATGCCTAAATGTCTTCTCCCATATTTTAAACGACCATCGATAATCAAACAGCTATTAATTTGATGTAAAAAACTGGAATAATTTGAGAAGCTCATCACTAATCCACTTAGCCAGTCTCTGTGTGATATAATTTCTTTTTCAGCAATTTTGAGTTAGAAAAATCTGTAAGATTTTTGGCAGTCATCGTTTTATGATCAGATTTTCAGAAAAAAAATGTTGGGATCTTCTGTGTTTTGAAATACAATGCTTGATATATTTGCAACATAGTCAGTGATATTTTATTCAAATATTTTGCTGTTGATTAATACCGAAAATCTAGTTGACGTTGATTAGTCGAACAATCGTTTCAACACTAAATGCACTAAAAAACATTTACACAATCCATTCCAATGAGGGACTACATTTAAAACTAGAAGTCCTGTCACGTACTGTGCGCTTATCTTGGCTTAATTGCACATAGAAATTGCGCGCAGTTGTCATAGCGAATGGCATACAAAGCACGGCAGGTTCTCCTGGTTACTTACAGCAAACACAGGCAATGTTTCTGCCAGTGGACCTCTGGGTTACCCGGAGGTCCATTGGCTGAAACATTGCTTGTGCACAGGCCATATGTACAGAATTGGATATCCTTACTATGGTCATATAGCGTGGATTATATCACAAACTACACGAAAATGTACACTCATTAAGACTGTGATGCAGAAGGTTAATTGGATGATAGAGATGATCTTAGCAGAGAATAAAATTTCAAAATTGGAGATAACCTATTTACCGTTCATCTGTATACAATAAAGAGGACAGATTACAGTACAGCCATCATGGACAGGTCAAAATCTATAGGTGGGCATTTTTTTACACGCATATAAGTCAGAGATGATCTGCTATGACACCTAGCAAAGTTTCCACCTGTGAAGCACCGGGGTTATCCCGGTGCTTCATTGGTGGAAATTTTGATAGGTGTCATATAGCGGATCATCTCTGAATTATATGCATGGAAAAAATGACAACTCGTGGATTTTGGCCCTACTGTATGACAGTTCACAGATTTTGTTGGTATCTGTGGCAAGCACAGGAGGAGTCATCTGTCTTAAGGAGTTTAAGCATTCAAGAGAGGGGTCTTCCCACGGGAACATTTTAAAACAGTGCTATCGAATAAGGTGATAAGACACAACTTTTTGACAGACTGTTTGTTGTTCCAGATGAACAGTTTTTCAGTTATCTTTTTTTTACCTGCATCGCCAGCGGCAGAGCAGGTCTGGTAACCGCTCGACTCCGTCCGTCAGTCCGTCCGTCCGAAACACTTTTTCCTTCAAGGTTTTCTTGGCTTCTATGAAAGGGAAAGATTTTATATTTGGTCTGCTGCTTCATAATGATGAGTTATATCGTGTAAGCAATTTTCAGATCTGTCGGGCAACCACTTCCTGTTTGCCGATATTTTGAAATTTTACTGTACCCACTGAACATTGAAATTTTTCGTCAAACTTTTCTCGGCTTCTATGCAAGGGATTGATTTTATATTTCATCTGGAGCCTGATAATGATCAGTTGTATCGTGTATGCAATTTTCAGACCTGCAGCCACTTCCTGTTTGCCGATTCAATTGCATGCAGCGACTCAGGTCCAGACCCGGTATTGGTCTTGGCTTGTTTCATTTAGATAACCACCACAGGAATGATAAAATCGTTCCTCTCATATTTTATGGGTTGTGTTAGTTATAATCAGAATCAAGTGACTAACCCTGTGCATTGCAAAGAGTTAGTTGGTAAGCGAACATACACTGACTAACCATAGGCATTGCACAGAAATTGCTGATAGGCTGCCGTATCACATACTACATGAAAGGATACACTGACAAAAGCTGTAAAAACACAGGGTTAGTTGGTTACCTGGTACATAGGGTGCAGGATCCAAGCAACTAATGGAAACGCTAAACTGGATTGTGGAACTTTGTTTAATGCGAATTCTAAAAAATGAGTACATATTCTATTTTCAATTAACCCTTTAACCCTTTACCTAACATGAAAAGCAGACGACACTTGCAAAAAAAATTCTTGAATAACTAATTTTTTTCATTTTTTGTCTCAAAAACATAGGTTATGACCCCTCGTTGGAACGAGCTCGTTCCAACGAGGGGTCATAAGCTATGTTTTTGAGACAAAAAATGAAAATATTTTGAAAATTGATTGGCGATTTTTGAGAATAGCGCTGGCCGGTTTTGGCCGTTACGTTGGGTAAAGGGTTAAAACAGAGCGGCCGCTTTTCCAGCCAGGAACATGATACGTCATAACGGCATTAAATAGGATGGCTGTTCAGTAAATGTGTGGGGTAGACCAGTCAATATTTTCAAGGCTGCACATTGAAAATATTGATTGGTCTACCCCAAATAATGAATATGGTCTCTTCTAATTGCTGCTATTGAACTGGCATAGAAGATACCACTAGAGCTCAAAGGGTTAATAGCTTGTTATTCCGGAATTTGTTGTGGTTTATTACCCATGATGGGTTTTGATAGTTCATATAATTGCTACCTCTCAACCTCTCATGAACTCAGTAATGCATACGTAGATACATACATTGTACATACATGATTATCTCTCCTACTCAATGTAAAGTTGATGCTCATAAGTTGTGTGTTATGTCACAAACTCCATGTGCGATAATACACCCCCCCCCCCCTTTTTTTACTCAGGTGAAAATGATGGTAGCATACTAGTTTGGTGCTAGAGCCAAGTAGTTTAGCCCAGAAAAAAGTGCTGCATGCCAATATTTGTGCTTTTTTGAAAAAGTGCTCAGAACTCATATTTGAGTTTTAGCCATTTACCCAACATAACGTCCAAAACCCGCCAACGCTATTTGCAAAAAGCACCATTAAATTTTCATTATTTTTTCAATTTTCTCTCAAAAACATAGCTTATGTCACCTCTTTGGAATGAGCTTCCTGAGCTCATTCCAAAGAGGGGCCATAAACTCTGTTTTTTTAATGCAAAAAATGACAAAAATTAGTTTTTGAAGAATTATGTTTGCAAGTGTCGTCAGCCTTTTGTGTTAGGTAAAGGGTTATTCAGTCATTCGTTAACATGGTCTCCGCTGGACGTAAATTTTAGTTTCTCAGCGAAAAAAAAGAGTATTTTGTACGAATTATTCTTGCGTGCGAACAGGCACATTACAATAATTTGCAAGAAATTGAGTTTTTAATGGAACTGTGGAAATTGACGTGATGTGTTAAAAAAACATATGCATATTCCAATTAATCATTCATTGTAAATAACTTGGCACAGAACCAGTCAACTTGCTTAGTTCTTACAGTCAACAATGTTAACTATTCACTGAACAAGTTAACCCTTTACCTAACGAATCGCCCGCATCCGCCCGCGTAATATGCAAATTGAGCAGTTGAAAAAATTAAATTTTTCAGAATATTTCAACGAAACCATATCATGTGACCCCTCATTGGAACGAGCTCATATGGTTTTGTTGAAATTTTTTGAAAAATTTAAAAATTGATATTCAAAATAATAAATTTTGATATCATCTGCGTTAGGTAAAGGGTTAACATGATACCCCTCCCCAAGACAAATTTTTGATAAACATTAATTTATCAAAAGAGCATCTTTTGGTTTTCTGTTTTAAATGACCGTTTCGAGTTAGATTTGAGATGAAAATGTTATGTAAATATTGATCTTGTGTTGATTGGCTGAAGTGGTTAAAATATTTTATGAATTTTTATCATTCACCACCCAGCTTTACAACTTCTTGTTTGGAGCATCTCATTTTTGTTCGAAATGTCAAACATTTATGGCAGAAAATTGTTTTTGACAGTTATTTATATTTTTCATGGTCAAACACAACCGATTTCATTGATGAACATCGTTACTGTACTGACCTGGGAATAAACCCATAATCAAAAACAAGCCCACCTACCAACTTTTCATATTTCAGTTTCAGAGTCCCCTCCTTATAAATAAGCACAGTCCAAGACTCTGTGAATACAGACAGCCATGCAGGTACAAAAAAGAGAACCCTTTACCCAACACATGATATCAAAATATGCTAGTTTAACCCTTTACCCAATGCAGACAGTATCAAAATTTATTATTTTAATTAATGTTTTGTAAATTTAAAAAAAAAAAATTCAACAAAACCGTATCGTGTGACCCCTCATTGGAACGAGCTCGATGAGCTCGGTCCAATGAGGGTCACATGATATGGTTTTGTTGAAATATTTTTAAACATTTATTTCAGCTGCTGAATTTGCAAATTACGCAGGCGGGTGCGGGCGATTCATCAGGTAAAGGGCTAATTGGGTTTTTTTCTAATGTTTCAAAATATTTCAACAAAATCATATCATGGGACCCCCTCATTGGAATGGCCTATCGAGCTCGTTCCAATAAGAGGTAATGTATAAAATGGTTTTGTTGAAATTGTTTTAATATTTGTTTAACTGTTCAGTAACTTATGAGGGTGGATGCGACCTAATCGTTAGGTTTCTTCAATGACATGATCTATTCTAGACCTATTTTCGGCGAGACATTAATGCCACTGTATTTCTTCGCTGTTGTCAAGATATTATGTGATACACCAGCCCATTTGTTAGATGAAGGTTGAATGCAGCTTTCTTATGCGATTGGCAGAGTTGCCTAAATTCTTGTCAACTTTTCCCAATTTTGCTGCAGGCTTGATTGACCTCTCAGAAATGAGCCCATCCATATACTTTTGCCCTCTTTTACATCATGCACTCTCTGGGCTTATTCCCAGGTCGGTACGGTAATTATGAACTGAATTTTGCAAAGACAGCTGCCAGAGTTTTAGGGATTGGGCATAGATGCTTCATATGCTAAATGTTTGAAATTAGTTGTCCCTGGCAGTTTGGTAACAGACATTTTATCACTGAGAGGGTGTACTGTTATACTCAGGAATTGTTGCTAACATTAAAACAACCCTTTAAGTAACATTACCACAACCAGCCAGCATGATTCACAAAAATTGCCATTCCTATTATATTGGGGTTTTTTTATTCAATTTTTGCCGCGATAACCTCATTCCATATGACCCTTTATTGTATTAAGATTGTCAGGTCTTATTAATAGAGAGTTATAAGGTATGTTTTTGAGACAAAGATAAGATAATTTTTAAGTTTTAAGTGTCATTTTCTGCATGTGGTAGGTAAAGGGTAACCCTTTACTCAACTAACATGTTATCCAAAAATTTTTATTTTAATAATAAAAAAAAAAATTCAACAAAACCATCTGTGACCCCCTCCCCATTCATTGAGTTTGTTCTAGTGAGCAGGTCCCATGATATGGTTTTATTGAAATTTTTTGAACACATTTTTTTTCAACTGCTCAATTTGTAAATTATGTGCGCAGATGTGGTGATTCGTTAGGTAAAGGGTTATACAAAGTCATACATCTGTAGTGAGCCACAGTACCACAAACAGTGACACAGTACAATCGCCATGGATTGGTCGTAATCCACACGTGGGCAGTGATGTCCATGCATGTGTTTATCAGGTATTATTACCACTTTAGTGTGCGTTCTCTAGTATGTTAACCCTTTACCTAACCTGAAAAGCAGACGAAAGTTGCAAAAATAATTCTTGAATAACTCATTTTTTTCATTTTTTGTCTCAAAAACATCTAGGTTATGACCCCTCGTTGGAACGAGCTCGTTCCAACAAGGGGTCATAACTTATGTTTTTGAGACAAAAAATGAAAAAAATAATGAAAATTAATTGGCGATTTTTGAGAATAGCGCTGGCCGGTTTTGGCTGTTACGTTAGGTAAAGGGTTAACACAATTTTACCTTTACAGTAAAAGTGCATAATGCACAGACTCAAACCGGAAGTTGTGTGTTAACATGGTTAACAGACCACTGCCGGCTAAATGTTTCATTAACAGCCCCGCTCCGGTTACAGTTTATGTAATCCGTGATACCAAATGTGCCACCGGTTCTGAAATGATGAAACGCGCTTAACTCAATATGGAAGTTAAAAAAAACACGTGAAATTTGTGTGATTTTCCCCATTACTTCGGTGATGAAGAATTCGAATGTCAAGGCGAGTGTAATTAATTCATTACAGAAGGTTGTTGTTAGTAGATTTCGGGAGAAGGCCAATTTTTTCGTGTCGTATTTTGGTGGCAAACAAAAATATTTATATTCAGCTATCATGTGATTGACCACATGATGTTTTGTTTATCTGCAAACAGACAGCACATGTGTTTTGGTTAAATGTCATTGTGAAAACTCGGGATATCACAATCAAGTGAACTTGATTTAGAATCTTTGGATTTAACCATTTTAGAAGTGGTAATAATAGTAATAACAAAATTTTGTTGGGCGTCCCTGTTTATTAACGGCCCTCCAGAAATGATTAACAGCCCTCGACTTCATCTCGGGCTGTTAATGGACCCTCTGGCTGTTAATCATTCCTGTCGGGCCGTTAATAAACTGTAATGCCCTCCAAAATCATGTTATCGGTATAATAAAAATCATCATTACCAAAATTTTAATAAATGAAGCACCGGGTTGTACCCGGTGCTTCATTAATTAAATTTTTGATGGTTATTCTTATAATTTGTGTTTGGAATCGAATATTATTGCATCTGTGGAAATATTGCCCAACCGTGGAAAGTGACCAGGCCATGAGGTCTCTACAGTACTGATCACTGCATCAGACATGTACATTACTGGTATATTTCATGTCAATATTCAGCATATTGATACAGGAATTGTGGGAACACTTCATAATTGTATATATGCATTGCATGCAGCTCATTTTCAATTCTAAATCATGTGTTATTGCTGAATACTGACAAATTGCATATATTTTAACTTCTTGTTGTTTTAGTAATATCATGTGTGTCTTGTCAAACTTTGGTATCTTATTGGCATTTCATTCAGGTAAAAAACCCAAGACTGATAACAGATAACTCATGTATATAACTTTTTACACGAGCCAATTCGGGCATACCAGATACGTATTGCATTGTGTGTGCATGTTCTGTAAAACTAGGAGGGGAGAGATTGGTACCCACCTAACAAAACTTCAAGGCAGAATTTTCAGATCCAGCTATGCGACATTAACACTTTACCCAACGAATCGGCCGCATCCGCCTGCGAAATTTGCAAATTGTGCAGTTGAAAAAGGATTATTTTAAAAAAACATTCAACAAAACCATATCATGTGACCCCTCGTTGCAACGAGCTCACCAAGCTTGTTCCAATGAGGGGTCACATGATATGGTTTTGTTGAAATTTTTTGAAAAATTTGAAAAAATTATATTTAAAATAATAAATTTTGATATTGTCTGCGTTGGGTAAAGGGTTAAGTAAATTAACCAAACCTTTTCTAGCGCTTAGAACTGTTAATCCTTAACCCTTTACCTAACATGAAAAGCAGACGACACTTGCAAACAAAATTCTTGAATAACTATTTTTTTTGTCTCAAAAACATAGGTTATGACCTCTCATTGGAACAATCTCAACAAGCTTGTTCCAAAGTAGGATCATAGCCTATGTTTTTGACAAAAAATAAATATATAATGAAAATTAATTGGCGATTTTTTTAGAATCTCGCTGGCCGGTTTTGGCCCTTACATTGGGTAAAGGGTTAAGGGCCTATTTCCGACTTTTACGAAAAGTTTGCAGAAACAGAACAGGTGCCCAACATTCAGTGGTGAGGAAGGCCTTGGACAAAAGTAATCTTATCACGGCAGTGGTTTCTAGGCAAGTCTTGGCTGCCAGAACTGGCAGCCAAGACTTGCCTTGAAACCACTGAAGTGCCACATGATTAAAAAAAAAGAGGGGTGCAGTGAGAATTCTGGGAACCAATCCTGGGCCTTATGGGTTAAAGGTGTAAATTAGATAATGATCAGTCCTCTTCATAACAGTAATTGTCAAAGTTCTCACTCAAGTGAAAAGCCCTTGAATTTTGGCCCCTTCCCTGAAAAGTACTTGAAATTGTTTATATCCTTGAAAAACACTTGATTTTCCACCACACCCTTGAAAAGTACTTCAATTCTGTTTACCTATAACCTCTCAAACAAGAAGTTTCATGGAAACTCACCCCAAATACATGCGATGTCACAATCGATCAGGAACCACATCTCTCTGATCAGTATATTGTCTCTTGAGTGGCACAAGGCATCATCTGCAATCCTTTAGTGATCGTAATATCACTCCATCGTGCATGTGCATTACATTACTGCAATTATACATTACCGGTACTGCAATTCTCCATGGAAACCCCCAGGAAGTGAAGCAGAGCTTGTTTACTGTGGGAAACCAACTCTTTTTTACTGGTAAAAGGAGACCCTGCAACCAATAACTGGGGTGGAAAAGTGGGTCAAGCGATTGGCTGGATTTGACTTTATATCCATGTTGCGGTCACAATTAGCCAGTGTGCAGAATAGAGCTGTAGGTTAACCGAAACCGAACCGAGGTTTTTAGTTTTTTTAAGAAACCGAAACCCCCGACATCCCGTAATCCAAGGTTTTTCGTTTTTTATTCAGTACTCTCTTGCAGCAGAAATTAACAGTGTCTGGGTACTCTCACTACTCTGGGAAGGCTACATTCTGTGAATTTCCGACATTTCAGTTTAGTTGTGTTTGCAGCTTTCCTCAAGTTGCGTGTAGGTGTCAGACCTCGAAAAATGGCCAAGCACAATAAAAGTTCTGTATATTTAGGTAATTATTATATTGGCCTTCCTGATTCTTCGTGTATTATAGCTTATTTCGGGCATTCATTGAGTTTCACTCAATTTCACTACCAGTGAATTTTACTTGGCCTCATGAACAAACCGAAAACCGAACCGAACCGAGGTTTTACTCCACCTGAAAAACCAAAACCGAAAACCAAACAAGAAATTTAAAAACCTACAGCTCTAGTGCAGAAATATTTGACCATAAACGCCTATAAATACATTACTGCAGTGCTTTAGCATTGCGGATGTTGCTTTGTGGCACACGAGGGATGATATATATTTAGCCAGTTGGGTATTCCAGAATTCAGGTTCTCGAGGCTGATATTCTTTTGTGTAGTTCATGTTGTTGTAAGTTCATGAGAAAATTACAATAGTCCTTGAAAATTATGGTCAGAATCCTTGAAGTGTGCTTGAATATGATTTTCTGATATGAGTGGTAATCCTGATTGAAGGGTGGCGGTAGGGTTCTCTGGGTGAGTGCTGAACAGCACTCCTTGCAAGCATTGAGGTGGATTGTTCTTCAAGAAATGAAGACTTGATTGTTTGTCCCCTGAAAAATTTTTCGAGAGACTAGAGAAATCAGCTGTGTCCGTCCATCTGTGCATCCGTCCCACTTGGTGTCCCCATGATAACTCCAGTTTGGATCATTTGATTGGAACCAATTTTGGTATGTGACCTTCTTAGCCCAAACCACAGGTCAAGTTCGAATATGAGTTCGGCCAGATTATTTTTATTAGAGTTATACCCCTTTTTCGACTTAGAAATTTCAAGATTTGCTGTGTCCGGATGATAACTCCAGTTAGGATTATTTGATCGGAAAGAATTTTGGTATTATGGCTTTCTGGGGTAATAATACAGGTCAAGTTTGAATATGGGTTCGGACCGATCATTTTTACTAGAGTTATGCCCCTTTTTCGACTTGTTTTTTTTTTGGGGGGGGGGGGGGGCATGTGGCCAAGCGGCCTTTATTTATTTCTATGAATGACTGAGGTAGGTAACATTGAGTTTGGATTACTGCCTAGTGTAATGATTTGGGGACTTTACTTTAAGTAATACCTGCACTGGGAATTGACCAGTTGGTTCAAGGGAAGGATAACAGCTATTATCAACCGATGATCGGAACCGGCCACCACAATTGGCCAGTTGTGGACAGTCAGATTTTAATGGCAACAGCTCCTATGATGATTCATTGACCGCATTTTATTATCTTCTGCAATTATTCAATTGTTAATCTAAAACGATGTCAAAAATACCATTCGATAAAGTTGAGAAAGAACCACAATGTGTATTCTTAATCTCTCTTAGACACCCCTTTATGGGATATACAAATTAAACGACATGTAAAGCTTAAAACTGAGCTCTGAGAGCCACGTTTTCCACCCAAGTGTGTGCGACTGGTAATTTTACTGCAACCCCAGTCAACAAAGTTTAACACTGTGAAAAATGTTCAGTTTAATGTAGTTCTTTCGAGCCTTGACTTGTCTAGTAGTGCACGGTATTACAATCAGAATCAGCCGATTGTGAGCTCAAATAACCGGTAATCGGATGTCAACCATTTTTTGGGGTAATCTGTTGAAGACTAGTAACAGCTCAAAAGCTCTGATGTTCCATCTCCCCAGCTCCATTGGGTTTGGAAAGATGGAAAAGCAAAGCTGTTGGGCAGATATAGATGTGCTGCCCTGCAAAGACAGTTAAGGGGATTGTAACAAAAGAAATGTCCAGAGAAAAAAAAAAGAGTACAAGTTACAGTTGTAGTGGACTCAGCTCAATGAGCACATAGTTGACGAATGACCCACATTATTCGTCAACTGTGTGCAAAGTTGAAAGAATGCTAGTGCTCACAGAATTCGTCAACTTTGGATGTTCCTCTATTTATGCTACCATTGAGCAACAGTGGATATAGTTGCAGGGCGTATTTCACTGAGCTTGCTCAAAAAATCATTCAGGTGAGAATTAAGATTGCTAACGGGTGGCTACTTGCCTCTCCACACATGTTTATTGGTGTTGTAAATGATTTGTGCAAGTCTTTTTTACAGGTGCTCTAAATGTTATCTGCTTTTTTTGTACAAAAAGTAACCTTCTACTTGACAAATCAGATGTTGCTTTAGCTCCAATTTGTAGCTCTCTACACATTACTGTCATTTTTTATCATTGGTCGGCAAACTTTTACCTCTTTCCATCAACCGTTAGAGTGATGGTTTAATATTTCTATACGCCCGTTTGAAAAACGGGACGTATTATGTAAATGGTCCATGGACACATTTCGTTTCCGGACGATAACTTTAGTTGTAATGGTTTGAGCTGAGTTAAATTTGGCTTATGGATTTAGTACAACAAATTACAGGTTGGGTTCGATTTCCGTCTTTACCGGCCCATTTTTAGTAGAGTTATGGCCCTTTATTTATGAGAATTTCGCCCAAGTTCTTGTTTCCGGACGATAACTTTAGTTGTAATCGTTTGAGATGAGTTAAATTTGGCGTGTGGATTTAGTACAACAAAATACAGTTTGGGTTCGATTTCCGTCTTTAGCGGCCCATTTATAGTAGAGTTATGCCCCTTTATTTATGAGAATTTTGCCCAAGTTTTGAAAGCCCATTATTTTTAAATGATGAGAATCCATGCCGTTTCTATCTTATGAACCTCAAAATGTCCTTTTCCTTAGCGCCACCTATTGTCAATCGTTATCAATGAAGTTAACCTGTCAATGAATGGACGCTACCATTGTAAACGGCGAGGAGAATCTTCTACACCTAAAAATTGTTTGCATTTCCATTCTGCATACTAAAATTTCACAAAAACAATATGAAATGTGTGCACACAAGACTAGACAGTTTGAATCCTTTACCCCAGACATGGCAGGGGAATGGGCAATCATTGGAGGGGGGACGGGAGACAAAGTCGAGTCAACAAAAATTTCAAACTTTACCCCAGAGAAACTTGTGCGTGTTCCAATTTTGACGGGCGTATGTTGCTCTGCTAGGCGGTGCTCTTGTTGTACATACTGAGAATTAGTCCCTGTGGATTTGTTGGTAAATATGAAGAATGGCGAACCCAGTAAATTGCTAAAAAAAAATTAACAACTGTTACAAACTTTTATTGACTTATTTACATGTTTTGTCGTTTTTCTTTCAAGTATACATAGTTTGGGAGGAAAAAAGGACTTTTTCGCTTCTTTTTAAGACTTTTAATTTCCTCAAAGAAAAACTCCGCCAACTTGTTCCTCGTCGTTTCTATCTGAATGCACTGAATGCAGTTGCGCTTGATTTGAGAATCACTTTTTACTGAAGGGAGAAGTTGGTAGGTATCGTGAGTTTGTCAATACAGCGGAGCCCACTTAATTGGATATCTCTTAACTGAATAATCCTGTTAATTGAATATAATTTCCCAACACAAAACCATTTACCATACCTCCAATACATATTTGACCTGTTAATTGAATATAATTTATTGAGTAAACTCCTGTTACTTGAATAAAAAAATGTTTTAACCTGTCGAGAAATTGCCCTGACCCACCCCAGTTTTCCTTTGTTTGTAGACCTATTTGGCCTCAGTACATCCAGTTGAGGCATTTAATCTATTATATCTTGTTTGACAGAGCTCATGGAGCTCTGTCAAACAAGATACAATAGAATAAATGCCAAGTTTATCTCTAGAATACAGGAAAGTGACACAATCCCTGTTAATTGAATACTCCTTTTAAATGAATAATTTTCATTGGCAAAATGGCTATTCAATTAACAGGGTTCCACTGTACATTATAAAATCATAGTCTGTTGGATGAGTTACGGTCAGTAATGTGAGGATTAGGGTTAGCTAGTCCAAACCCATCCTTTACTGTACTAATTATAATAAGTAATCTTTAATTGCTACTGTATGGTAATATGTTAATAAAACTGGGCCGTGTTTGACAGATAGTATCGGTAATGAAAGGGTTAGGGTAAGGTAACCCAAACCCCACATTATCAGAACTAATGATAATCCCTAAAAGAGAGACAGCAACCTTGACGTCACGTGTTTGACAGGTTGTCTCAAAAGAATGCTGATAAACGCAATCCGATAATTCCTGTAATTCACCATAAAATCAGGGATTCTTTGGGGTTTCTACAGGGGCCATTTATGGGACCCGTTCCCAGTGACATGTGGGCATGATTTTTCCCAATTCTGAATTTTAAATTTCCAATCCGAGATCTCACTCAAAACAAAAATTTAATGCATAACTGGTACCCTGAACCATTTGTTTTCTGGGACCTTTTGGACTCCCCCCCCCCCGAGTTTTAAGACATCAATTGTGCATTAACTTTAAATTGCTTGTCTAATGAAGTCTCTTAATTCAAAGCCAAAAATCGCCAATTAATTTTCATTATTTTTGTCATTTTTTTTATCTCAAAAACATAGGTATGACCCCTTGTCATAACCTATGCTTTTGATACAAAAAATGAAAAAAATTAGTTATTCAAGAATTTTTTTGCAAGTGTCGTTTTCTTTTCATGTTAGTTAAAGGGTTAATAGTATAAAAATAGTTTAAAACAGATGACAAAGACTGCACAAACATGATTTAACCCTTTACCCAACGAATCGCCCGCATCCGTCTGTGTTATATGCAAACTCAGTAGTTGAAAAAATATTATTTTTCAAAAAACTTCAACAAAACCATATCATGTGACCCCTCATTGGAACGAGTTCGTCGAGCTCGTTCCAACGAGGGGTCACATGATATGGTTTTGTTGAAATTTTTTTTAAAATTTCAAAAAATGATATTTAAAATAATAAATTTTGATATCGTCTGCGTTGGGTAAAGGGTTAATGGAATTGTCCCTTTGCCATTAAATATTATTAAATATTATTCAATTAACCGGAATATTCAATTGACAGGGATTTGGTGACTTTTCTGTATTTTTGAGGTAAACTGAGCATTTAGTCTATCTATTCTATCTTGTTTGACAGACCTCATGGTGCCTTGTCAAACAAGATATAATAGATTCAATTCCTGTATTGTATATACTGCGGCCAAATAGGTCTGTACACAAAGGGAAGTAGGTGATTGTCAGGGTAACTTCTTGACATATTGCAAGATGTTTAATTCAATTAACAGGAGTTTATACTTTAACCTGCATGCAATGAACAGGTCGAATTTGTACAGAATGTATAGTAAATGGTTTGGTATTAGGAAGTTATGTCATAAAAAGAGTCAGTTATTTTTGGATTCTAGAACTGGAGTTGAAGAGTCCCTTGTTTTTAACATGTCTATAATCAGACTGTATAGTCTAATGTTGATATTTAATTTTATGCCTCATTTAATTAATTTGATTAAAGACACAATTAATGAAAATTAGGTTGAATGGGTTTCTGAGATATGACATTTCTGCACAACGGCTAATCATGACCACAACAGTTTTACGGGTGGAGGAAGCCGGAGAGAACCACCAAGCAATGGAGAGCAACTGTCAGCTCCCCAACATACTAACTCCACACAAGCAGGGTTAGCATTGGTTGAAGACAGGTGTGCCATCGACATGCAGTACACCTTAGTATACAATGCCACCATGCCTCTATGTGGGCAATGGGGGTGAAGTGTCTTGCCCAAGGACATGATTATTCCTATAAGAAGTGTTTGGACTCTAACATTGCATCCATGGAAATATTGCCCACCTGTGACCAGTCACAGTGGCAGTACTGTAAGGGTCTTCAAGACAACTATCAAATTTTCCTGTCATTGACTTCTAAAGACTTGGCTGCCTAAATTGTTATACACGACTTGGCTGGAAATCACTGCCAAGTCTGTAGACATGAAGGTTGTGGGACAGTGGAAATTCTTGAAAATAGTTGGGATTTAATGATTAAATGATGACAACGTAGGTTTAGAAATTGTAAATGTACACAAACCAGCAATTTATTATGTCAAATGCATATTTATTGTATGTGAACTTGCCATATTGTTTTTGTGATTTTTTTTATGTCGTAATTATTGATTTTGTGTAAGTCTTGTTCATAATTTTATTTTCTATTTATTCTGCCATGTTGATGCTGTCTGTGTAAATTATTGTCAATTCTTTATCAAAACTTCCTTGTTCAGTATATGATAATTCATCCCACCAACAATAAAATCATCAGATCAGCAATAAAGAATATATTGAGTTTTATTCTATGCGTTCCTTCACACTCTTTCAGAATTCTGCCAGATATTCAGTTTGTGAACTGGATGAGTGCTGGAAGCCACTATCATGGCTTTTTTAAGGTACTAAGTGTCACTTTAGTGACTTGCTGTTTTCTCAGCTGTAGACAAAAAATGTTAAAATGCAGTTACAGTGGAACCCTGTTAATTGAATAGTTACTTTGCCAATGAATATTATTCAATTAACAGGAGTATTCAATTAACAGGGATTGTGTCACTTTTCTGTATTCTAGAGATAAATTTAGCATTTATTCTATTATATCTTGTTTGACAGAGCTCCATGAGCTCTGTCAAACAAGATATAATAGATTAAATGCCTGTATTGGATGTACTGAGGTCACATAGGTCTATAAAGAAAGGAAAACTGGGGAGAGTCGGGGTAATTTCTCGACAGGTTACAAGATTTTTTATTCAATTAACAGGAGTTTACTCTGTAACCTATATTCAATTAACAAGTCAGATTTGTATGGGAGGTATGGTAAATGGTTTTGTGTTGGGAAATTATATTCAATTAACAGGGATATACAATTAAGAGATATCCAATAAAGTGGGCTCCACTGTATCTTGTTGCAGTTTATTGGATTGAGAATGCCAAAAGCACTATCCAATGAATTGTAACAAACAGTTATAAACACAATCTTGCTAAACTAAGGCTTTCCTTGTTAACAGTATGGTATGTCTGAATAAAAATACTTATGTTTCAAATCACCTTAATAATTTAGCCCTCTTCCAGTTAATATCTCGACTTTCAAAAGCAAGGGTAAGTGCTGTAAAAAGCTTATTCAAAAAATCTGGTAATTGTTGGAAACCATGCTTTGTCGTTGCTGGGGGAAATAGATTCACGTAGCGTATTCTGCCAAAACTCAAGGAGTGCCGCCTGAACCCGTGTGTGAAGGTATATTTCACCGTAACGAACCCACCCATTTTCGTTTTTGTTGGGGTGGTTCTTATCCTGAAGTGGTCAATGACTTTTCCTTGAAAAGCATAAATCAACGGGTTCACCAAAAACAAAATTTTTAATACATATATACATAAAAAATATGGCAATTTGTGATTCACATGAAATCCAAATGAATAAGAAAAACAAAACGTCAATCACTCCACCCACACAGTATTTGAGTCACTTACGAGCCCACATTCTCTGTTGTCGCTGGTTTTCCTCCTTTCTTCTTGCTGGGGTTTGGTCTCCTTTTCACTTCACTCCTTCACTGCCGTCACACGGCCACTAATGTATTGTCACTTAACCGATCGTCTTTGCTCTAACATGTGATGGAATGTCACACTACCACTGTCATCACACGGCCACTATCGTATTGTTACTTTACTATATCGACTTCCCTCTAACGAGTGACAGAATGTCACTCTGACACTGCTGTCGCACGGATACTAGCTTACTGTCACTTTACTGAACCCTTTTCACTCAAGCAGTCGTCACCAATGGGGCTAAACACTCCCCTCCATTTATCTCAGAATAATGTTCATGCAGGCAAAGCCTACTTCTACAACATGTAATGTCATTTACCTTAATGCAAATAGCTCCCAGAGCTCGTACTTCGTGTTTCTGATCCCATTTTCCTATACGGCCCGCGACTGCCCCTATTCTAAATATGAGTTCTGCAGCTCCCTATACTGCAATGTGCCTTTACTCTCACCGATATGCCACCTCCTCTAACCTATAGCATGGGACATCCCCAGCTTCGACGACCCACAGCCTTACCTGCCTTCAGACTGAAAAGAATTTATATTTTGATTGCCAGAATATTAATTCTCACTTTAATTGCTTCTCTTGAACCTGGCCGCTTAGATCTATCTTAATTTAATATTTGCTTTAAAGTTCCTTTGAAAGACTTCCATTTGGTATATCCTGACATTCGTTGACAGGCTAGATACGTAATATGGGTGTGTGTTAAGAATATGTGCTATGTACTGTTTTTACAGCAATTACCTATTAACTGATCATAATTACACAAATAATGACTGCAGGAGAACACTTGGCTTCCCTCACTTTAATCTCTTATCAGACCTCCCATTAGGGCGTTAAACAGGAATGCGGTAACGGAAAAAAAATTCCATGTTTAATTAGCAGCGCTTGAATTATTGCTAGTCTAGTTACGTAACAAATCGGTTTTCGGGGTCAATCATACATATCTTTACGCTTTACATTTAGCCCGAGTGAGAAAGATTATCAAAATATACACACTTTTAAACAAGAAAATCGCAGCTTCAAGCTACGACCTTCACAACCCCTTACCACGGAACATACTCTCAGTTGTTCCAAATAATCTAAGGGGATGACATTCACGTGCCACCACTCTAAAACTTCTCTCTTAGAGCTATCTTACAATCTCGCTCTACTATTACATCAATATACTCATAATTCTCACACACACAGTCACATGCATGTGCACACTGATGCGCATCATAAATAACTCCCAGTACTTTGACTCGGTTCCCCATTGGAACACATGAGTCTATCCATATCTCAATTCACTCGTGTGCACACTTCCACTGGCGCACAATAGAGGGTGGACCGTTGGTACGCATGCAGCCAACAGGTCCCCTTTTCCACTCTCCCTCTCTCCATCGCAAAATATAATACTACTCTATCACACACACACCTGTATGTATATACACTTATGCAACACCTGCATAAAAAATATTAGCAAGGGGTATCCATCCTGATCCATGCCAGCCGATGGGCCCCTTGCCCCAACTCCCCTCATCTAACTAACTTGCCCCCACTCTTGGACAGGGTGTCCACCTGTCTCATGCCCGTGAGCTGGCCACGTGCCTGTTAGGCATACATTTAACTATTCCCATGCGTGGTGGGACCCTTACCATGCCCCAGAGAGCCCCTGAGCCCCTCTACATGGACCTATTCATTGGGCGCGTGTTCCACCAAGGATCCATCTCGTTTTTCACGTCTAACACCTACAGGCCCCCGTGTGATGCCTGCCGAAGCAAAGTTCGCTGCCCCAGAGGCAATGCTGTGTTGATTGACTCCTGCCAATCCCTCTTTGGGTGTCCCACTCCAAGACCCAGAGCCCCCCAACTCAACGTCTCTGATGCCCATGTGTGGCAACTCCGGCCACCTCTTGCGGTCTAATGTACCTCCCCCGCCGATTGTGTATGTTCAGTGTGCTTTATATTTTTGGCATCTCCTCAAAAACCTTGCCTGGTGAACCACACCACATCCGCCTATGTCTTCTCCGTAATGACTGTGCCCATTATTTTTGCTACAGCGTATTGCCCCGCCCACTGTAACCATGGTCTAGCTGGCTGTGTCGGCCAGAGCACGGCACCTTTTGCTCGACCCAAAAGTTCCAAAGCTTTGGTCTACTTCCGTACCGATTCTCATTATGCCCCCTCTCATCCACATGCCTTGGCTGCTTGGTTCAGCCACTCCCTTGACTTCCGTCGTCCAAGGGTTAACCTTAGGGATCTGCAGTGTGCACTCTACCTGTGCATCCTTACTCGACTCCACTGATCCCTCCAGTGATTTTACCGGCCGCCCTCAGCTGCCTTCGTGGCCTGGGCTTGGGTGACCGCCCCGATGCCCCTTTGGGTGCTTTCCTCTGACCGTGTTCTGAATAATACCCCAGGATGTTCCCAAGCATGAGGTCATAGATGGGCGTCTCAATGCACATTGCCTCTACCTCACCGCTATAGAAAGAGGTATCCACCCTCACTCTCACCTCCTAATCGTCCCATCTATTAGCACACACACGTGATCGTTCCCCCGTTAGTTGACCATCACTAACGAGTTACCTCTTTACAGCCACGCTACTGCACACTGTCCCGTAGCTGATGACTTCTTGGTCACCCACATACGCTGACTACGTCGGCATCTCCTCTTTTTGACCAAGCGAGGGGTATCCCTCACACAGACCCTTAATTATGGGCAATACCTGACCCCCCCCCCCCCCCTCCCCCCTTCCAGCCGAAGTTGACCAGCCTCCAGTGCTTGGAGAAGTAAGTAAACTCAAAACACCAATAAACAAATCCTCTCTTGCCCAATTGTCAGGTAGAATGCCGCTGGCTGCCTCCTCTCCACAGGCTGTATCGAATTACTCCCTCCCTGCAGTTCTTTGGGGGCCCTCGTTTTGTCTCCCCTTGACCATCCTACTCCAACAGTCTCTGACCAGGTGTCCCTTATTGCACACAAAGCAAGTTGTGTCCCTGGACCCTGACCCTCTCTGATTCCCCGTGGAACTTTCTGGCTCGGGGCTTGGATTCCTAACGGGTGCCTTTGCAACCACGTTACTCCGTTTCCTGTCTGACCTACCCTGGTTCAGACCTCCCCCATTAGCCTCCAAATACTGCTCGGCCATCCAAGTCATTTCCTTCACACTACCCGGCTTCCTCTCCTTAACAAGCAATGCCATCTTGGGGGCACACAATGCCAAACCGCTCCCTGATAAGTAAGTCCATCAGGGAGGGAATTGACTTCTATTCTGGATAGTTCGACCCATCTGTCGAAATATCTTGTGGCCCTCGACACAAACTGGTACACACTTTCACACTTCTCAGCCTTAAATTCTCGGAATTTCGTCCTGAAACCCTCGGTGAGCTGGTACCTCTTGAGTATAGCACTTTTCAGCTCACCGTAGTCATCAGCTTGATCAGGGGGCATGCTCGAATATGCTTGTAGTGACTTGACCACCAGCAGCGGACTAAGACTGACCTCCCAGGCATCATCGGGCCAACCCTGACTTGAAGCAAACTGTTCAAACCTCTGCTAGTACGCGTTAACGTCGTCAGTCTGTTCATTGAACTTGGGTAACTGAGGATGTGGTGTCCTCACGTTTCCCCGGGACTTTCTCCACCCTCTCTACCATTAGCCCCGGGTAACTGCGCCCCAACCCTTAAAATTTACATTTCCCTCGCATGCCCTTTCAGCCTCCTCACACGCCCTTTCAGCCCTATCCCGTTCTAACGCAGCTTCTCTTTCACCTCTTTCGTGCTCAACCTGAATTTCTTTCTCTCGCTCTGCAGCTCTTAGTGCTCTCTCTCTCTCTCTCTCTCTCTCTCTGACGCTCTCACTCGGCGGTCATTTCTTTCGCCATATGCCTTTGCTCATTGTCCGCGAAGCCCAACCGACCTCCCATATTAATCAGTTGTTCCAAACTTGGGGAATCCATTATTAAAATTTATCACAAAAAATTCCACACACAAATATTTCTTATCAACCTACCTCAATTGTTTACTACAGGCTTGCACTACAGTGGAAGAACCTAACTCGGATAAAATACTCTCTATTTTAATCTTTCCCAAGAGATTTTGGAAAGAAAAGTGGTGTAAAAACACCACGAAAAAATAAGCCAAAACTGGGTCGAGCGCCATCGGCGCACACCCAGTATGGGACGCTCTCCCATAGTACAAATCCACGACTATCGTAAAACAGTGCGCAGTGCGTCAATTCGTCATTCTTTTTTTATCCGAGACACGTGGAAGATGTAGAAGATGTGTCTCTGCCATGTGCATTTTGAAACAGTGATAATTCAACTCGTTGATAATGGTTTTCCTGTGACTGGAATTATGGAGTGAAGATCGTATAATAACAGGACTGTGTTTTATATATTCTCGTTAATATTTTCAACCACATTCTCATTGTATATTATTTACTATTCCGTTTTCGCGAATGTTTTGTTTTCGACTTCGTGACTTCGTGTCTTCGCGATTCGACAATGAATTTTTCGGTTGATAAAAATTTAATTGTTATTGGAGTTAGGTGTCAATCAGGGACTGTCTGGACAGGATTTCTTCACTCTGTTGAGGGCTGAATTTCTGTTTCTTTTTCGGTCCCTGTCGGCCGTCTGGGTTCTTTTGTGTACCCACCGGTTTTTTTTTTGCCACCTTCTCTCGTAGTTGAGGGTGTTCTTCTTCTTTCTGTTTCTGTTGAATTCACCTTTTTCTTCTACTGCGCTCACCTCTGTTATTTCCAGTCCGTTTCCTTTAGTGCAATTCCTTTTTGCCCTCGCCTTGGTGCGTTCTCGTGTCCGTTTCTTCCGCACCCGCGGGTGGTGTGGAACGCTGTCGTTTGGTGTGAGTTATACCCCCTCCGTGGGGTATGTGCAGCTTCTCCCGCACCCGCGGGGGGGGGGGGGGACGCTGTCGTTTCGGTGCCCCCGACTCGACCACGCCGGGTGTGCGTTAGAACCCCTCTGGGGGATGTGCAGCTCATCCCGGTCCCACGGGGGGTGAAGAACGCTGTCGTTTCTGGCCGCCCGACTCGACCACGTCTGGTGAGAATTGCTCCCCCTCCGTGGGGGATGTGTAGCTCCTCTCGCACCGGCGGGGTGGGGAATGCTGTCGTTTCGGGGCTTCCCGACTCGACCGTCTGGTGAGAGTTATTCCCCTTCCGTGTGGAATGTGCAGTCTTTTTTATACTTTGGATACTGCGGGAGCTGTTGGATTTCTGTTGAAGAGATGCCTGGTTCCGGGACTATGTGCCCTTTCCAGTTGACATCTGAGGTCACTAGGGTTGTGACTCCTCCTTTGGAGGCCGAGCTAGGTGGCTCTCTCCGCTTTTCCGCCAGTTCCAACAGCTCCCGTCGTATCTGCTGCTACTGCTGTAACGTCTACAACGTCATTGGGCACCGTTTTTAGCCGGCCTCGGCTTATCCCTGCAAGGGTCTGCAGGGATGTCTGTAGTGTGGTTGTGGGGTATCGGCCTCAGCCTTCCCCGACTTCAACTCGGCGTAGTCGGAAGTGGCTGCCGACTGAACCCCCTACTGTGTCCTCTCAGCCGTTGAGCACAGTAGTTTTGTACCTGCAGTGGCTGCTGCGGTGTCTGGGAGTGTAGACTTGGGGGTATCGGCCTCAGCCTTCCCTGACTTCAGCTCGGCGAAGTTGGAAGTGGCTGCCGGCCGGACCCTCTACTGTGGTCTCTGCGCCGTCGAGCACCACAGTTCTCATTGGATTCGGATGTTCTTAGTGGGAGACTACGAACTCCGTGGCGTTTCCGTCCACTCATTCTGCCCACACGACCAGTTTTGGAGGACCAACGTCTTTTGTGCAGCCTGGACTTTCTGCCCCGCAGAGGTCCGCAGTGACTCTCATGAATTCCCGCTATGTTGATCCTCGGGGTGTGTCTGCCTTCAGACGTTTCGGCTGCCGCCCGTCGTCCCACGTCGGGTGTTTTGGAGGATCGTGACCCTTCGCTGGTTAAGAGGGTCAGAGGTGAAGCTACTTTGCTGGTTCGTTCCCCTGTCGAACCGGCCAGTACAGGCAGTGAGCTTAGGGAGGCCCTCTCCTTACTCACTCAGGTTCTGTCAAAGAGCCTTCCCGTTGATTCCAGCGAGGCAGCGAGTGGTTTCCAGGCGCCCCCTATGGCGCCGCCTCCCGGGATTGGAAACCGACAACTTTCTGATCCCCCTGGTGTTCCAACACCATGGGGGGCGTCGGCTGGTTTGCCCACGGTGGGCTATGTGTCTTCCGACTCAGTGAAGAGTCAGACATGCTTGATGTCGAGAGCCAGCAGTCTTCGGACTTGGAGGCAGCTCTTGATTTCGTGTTTGGGTTCCTTCTGGATCCCAAACCATCTAACCAGTCGACAGTGTCATCCAGGCTGCGATCATCAGTCATGCGCCAACAACCTATGGAGCAACCCGCTTCTGGGCGTCTTCGACCGTGTCAGTCGGTACAGTTGGTTGAAGCATTTTCAGCCTCGGACTCCAAGCTAAGTTCCAAGGCTATGAAGGCTCCATTCTTCACCAGGGTTGACACCTTTTTGCCTCCGGCGCGTTATCGTTCCTACGATTCCGCCAATCCGTCGGGCTACCAGACTTTGACGGTTTTGGATCAGGACTCCAATTCCCTTGGGCTTTCCAAGTCCAAGTCTGCCGTCATTCTGATGACGACTCTGGAGTCCACATTGGGCTTATCGAGAGAGATGCTTGGTATGCTTTCTCTCTCCGATCACGTCGTCTCAGCTTTAGCTGCTTATCTGCCTCCAGATAAGTTTGACGAGGTACAGGCTCCTTTGTGTGTGCTGTCCAAGGCGCTCATGCATCTTACTCACACGCATGCCTGTAACACAGCTAATCTGGAATTAGTTCGAAAGGGACTCTGTGCTGGACACAGGCCGATCCCTTCCTGAGGAGCAGTGAGCTACTCTTCGATCTGCTTCTTTGGCAGGTCCGCAACCTTTCCATGGTTTTGTGTTGACGGTCCGGGATGACGTCCTATGTCATCCCAAAGATCAGCTGCTGTTTCTTCAGCTTGATCAGTCTTCTAGGGTAGGCAGGGGCCGTTCCAAGCCTAACAAGTACCCTCTGCTTCCTCTGCAAAGCAAATGGGCTGATCCTTCTGCCACCGCTCCTACTTCTTACTCAAGGGGTAAGGGTAAGCGCCAGCAGTCTTGAGGGAAGTCCCAGGATTCTTCATTCAGTAGAGGAGGTGGTTTCTCCTCTCGCGAGCTTCGTCGGGGTTCGAAATGAAGGTCCTCACCTCGACTCGTCCCAGGTTGTAGGAAGGATAGCAGAGTTCGCAGACCGTTGGGCCACCATCACATCCGATCCTTGGGTGTTAGATATTGTTTGGTCTGGGCTGCGAATATCCTTCCGAAGGCTCTCCACTCTGTCCAGGGTGCCTCTTTCAACCACAGTTCCTTCAGACGTTTTACGTCGGGAACTTTTGTCCACGGAGATAGACAATCTCCTGACAAAGTGGGCGATTGAGGTCATCAAGAACATTAGGTCAGTGGGTTTCTATTCCCGCCTGTTCTTGGTGCCAAAGAAGGACAGCCGGCTCCGACCGGTTATCGATCTGAGTTTCCTGAACCAGTCTATTATTGCTCCCAAGTTCAGCATGGAGACTTTCAGGTCGGTCCTCCATTCAATTCACCAGGGAGATTTTGCTTCCAGCATCGACATGCGAGACGCTTACTTTCACGTTCAGATTCATTGGGCGTTACGGAAGTATCTCAGGTTTGCTTTTCTGGGGCGAATTTACCAGTTTAAGGCCATGTCTTTCGGCCTCAACCTGGCTCCTTGGGCCTTCACCAGACTGATGTTGCAAGTGATAGCTTTCCATCGCACACAGTCCAGGGTGACTACTTCTGCATATCTGGACGATATCCTCCAGGGGCATTCCAATGCTGCCTTACTGAAGTCGGATGTCGGCACTCGCTTGCTCACGTCGCTAGGTTTCAGAGTCAATGAGGAGAAGTCGGACCTGGTCCCTTCTCAGTCGTTTTATCATCTGGGGATGGCTTTCCGCACCCAATTCAATTTGGTGGCGGTTCCCCAGGCCAAGGCTATGATTCTCTCAGCCTTTGCTCTGACTCTGTTCCAGTCCACATCTCTGACGGCTCGGAGTATTCTCCGGCTAATCGGTCTCTGCTGTTCGGTGACGGATCTTATTCCTCTACGTCGGCTGCATGTCAGACCTCTTCAACACTTTCTGCTCAGTCATTGGAGGCCGAATGTAGATTTTCTGGATCTGGTGCTTCAGTTTCCAGAATATCTTTATCCTCACCTTCTCCTCTGGGCGGATGTCCAGTGGCTTTCGCAGGGTGTTCCGTTGGACTTACCCACGTCCGATCGCGTTCTGACGGCAGATGCCCGCGATCTCGGATGGGGTGCGATATTGGATCTTTCCCTTCACCGGATGTTGGACCAGGATCATGCAGCTCTACACATCAACCAGAAGGAGCTTCTTGCTCTTCTTCTGAGTTTCAGGCAGTGGATCCCTTACCTGTCAAATTGCCAGGTCCTTCTGTTGTCCGACCACTCGACGGTGGTTGCTTACATTCGGAACCAGGGCAGCACGCACTCTGTTCCAATGTACGAATTGGCTCGGGATCTTTTACTGCTCGCTCAGGATGTCCACGCCGGGGTGGCTGTTCGTCACATTCCCGGTCGTCTGAACGTCCTAGCCGACTCCCTGTCCCGTCGGGGCAGGGTCATTTCCACCAGGTGGATGCTCCACATGGTGGGTTCCATCGATCTCTTGTGACTCGTTGGAACCATCCGGTGGACACTTTCGTGTCCCCGTGTCCAGATGCTCTGGCTTTCGCCGTGGACACTCTGGCCCTCCTTTGGGATTGTTTTGTCGGCTACGCCTTCCTACCGGTTCCGATTCCGCCTCAGGTTCTCGCCCAGATATGAACCTGCAGTCGTTGAATCCTTTCGATCACACCCGTCGCCTCTGTGGGTGTGGATGAATCTGCTCCGCTCTCTGTTAGCGGCGGTGCCGGCATGTCTCCCTCTACCTCGCCACTTTCTTTGCCAAAGTCGCCCGAGGAGGTTTCACATTGACCCGACTTCATTGTGCCTTCGCACATGTCTTTTATCGGATCCTGTCTCCTCCGTAGTGGTTTTTCGAGATGCGCAGTGGAATTGCTTTTCTTCTTCAAGGAGGCACTCACTCCACTGGTTTAGCCTCTGTGGCTAAGTGGAAGGTTCTTCTGTCGATGGTGTGCGATCACTCTGTTGCTTCTGTCACTCCTTCGATCACACCGCTTGCAGAGTTTCTGGTATATGTTTGTTTCCGGGGGTCTCCAGCAATGGGTGCAAGTCCGTGCTTCGGAGACATTTTTTCATATGTGATACCACATTGTTTCGACACTCATCCTTGCCTCTCCAAGCTTGTTCAGCTCTTTTCCTTGGAAAGGCCTAGGATTTTGCAGTTTACTCCAAGATGGTCACTTTCTTGGGCGCTGCTCTGCTTGGGGGCAGGGGCGTTCGCGCCTTTATCCTGGATGGATATGCGTTTTCTCACATGCCAGATCTCTCCTGCATCCATTTCTCGATGGATTTGTCTTGCTATTCGTGCAGCTTCCGCTCGTCTAGCTACTGGTGATTGTATTACCAATTGTTTTTTTTTTGCCACGAGGTGCGTGCATTGTCTTCCTCATTTAATAACTCTGTCATGTTGTCGGGTGATGGACGTTATACTGGCAGCCTTCTGGAGAAATGCTACATTCTCCTTTTATCTGCGACAGTTGCAGGAGCCGACAGAGGTCCTTGGGGCCCTCTTTCTTTGGCTCAGGCTGTTGTCTATCCCAGCCTTTCAGCTTTTTTCAGGGTCAGTTCCAGCTTTGTGCTGTTACTGCCCTTTCTGTCTGTGCGGCACACTTCACCATATGCCTCATCTTTCATTGTCTTTTCTAATGTTTGTGATGCTATGGTTTGATTGATAGGCCAAGGGATCTCTTCCTCTGTCCACGGTTCCAGTGCTATTGAGTTATGTGTGGGTTGGTTATGTGATTCCCTCCATCCTTTTGTCTATTCAGCCTGTAGTGAACAATTGAGGTAGGTTGATAACAAATATAAATTTTATAGTAAATATCCTTCATTATTATACCTACCGAAATTGTTTACACGGAGGCCCTCCCGTCTTCTTATTCGGGTAAGAATCCTTCCTCCCCGCTGATCACATAACTCTTGTGTTGTCGGAATCAAAAGAATGACGAATTGACGCACTGCGCACTGTTTTACGGTAGTCGTGGATTTGTACTATGGAAGAGCGTCCCATACTGGGTGTGCGCCGATGGCGCTCGACCCAGTTTTGGCTTATTTTTTCGTGATGTTTTTACACCACTTTTCTTTCCCAAATCTCTTGGGAAAGATTAAAATAGAGAGTATTTTATCCGGGTTAGGTTCTTCCACTGTAGTGCAAGCCTGTAGTAAACAATTGATAAGAAATATTTGTGCGTGGAATTTTTTGTGATAAATTTTAATAATGGATACCCCAAGTTTGGAACAATTGATTAATATGGGAGGTCGGTTGGGCTTCGCGGACAATGAGCAAAGGCATATGGCGAAAGAAATGACCGCCGAGTGAGAGCATCAGAGAGAGAGAGCACCAAGAGCTGCAGAGCGAGAGAAAGAAATTCAGGTTGAGCGTGAAAGAGGTGAAAGAGAAGCTGCGTTAGAACGGGATAGGGCTGAAAGGGCGCGTGAGGAGGCTGAAAGGGCATGTGAGGGAAATGTAAATTTTAAGGGTTGGGGCGCAGTTACCCGGGGCTAATGGTAGAGAGGGTGGAGAATGTCCCAGGGGAAACGTGAGGGCACCACATCCTTAGTTACCCAAGTTCAATGAACAGACTGACGACCTTGGCGCGTACTCACAGAGGTTTGAACGGTTTGCTTCAAGTCAGGGTTGGCCCGATGATGCCTGGGAGGTCAGTCTTAGTCCGCTGCTGGCGGGCAAGTCACTACAAGCATATGCGAGCATGCCCCCTGGCCAAGCTGATGACTACGGTGAGCTGAAAAGTGCTATACTCAAGAGGTACCAGCTCACCGAGGGTTTCAGGACGAAATTCCAAGAATTTAAGGCTGAGAAGTGTAAAAGTGTGTACCGGTTTGTGTCGAGGGCCACAAGATATTTCGACAGATGGGTCGAACTATCCGGAATAGAAGTCATTTCCCTCCCTGATGGACTTACTTATCAGGGAGCGGTTTGGCATCGTGTGCCCCCAAGATGACATTGTTTGTTAAGGAGAGGAAGCCGGGTAGTGTGAAGGAAATGACTCGGGTGGCCGAGCAGTATTTGGAGGCTAATGGGGGAGGTCTGAATCAGGGTAGGTCGGACAGGAAACGGAGTAACGTGGTTGCAAAGGCACCCGTTAGGAATCCAAGCCCCGAGCCAGAAAGTTCCAGGGAGAATCAGAGAGGGTCAGGGTCCAGGGACACAACTTGCTTTGTGTGCAATAAGGGACACCTGGACAGAGACTGTTGGAGTAAGATGGTCAAGGGGAGACAAAACGGGGGCCCCCAAAGAAATGCAGGGAGGGAGTAATTCGATACAGCCTGTGGAGAGGAGGCAGGCAGCGGCATTCTACCAGACAAATGGGCAAGAGAGGATTTGTTTACATACTTCTCCAAGCACTGGAGGCTGGTCAACTCCGGCTGGAAGGGCGGAGGTGGGGGGGGGGGGGAGCAGGTATTGCCCATAATTAAGGGTCTGTGTGAGGGATACCCCTCGCTTGGTCAAAAAGAGGAGATGCCGGTGTAGTCAGCGTATGTAGGTGACCGAGAAGTCGTAAGCTACGGGTCAGTGTGCAGTAGCTCGGCTGTAAAGAGGTAACTCGTTAGCGACGGTCAACTAACGGGGCACGATCACGTGTGTGTGCTAATAGATGGGACGATTAGGAGGTTCCCCCTCGTGAGAGTGAGGGTGGATACCTCTTTCTATAGCGGTGAGGTAGAGGCAATGTGTATTGAGACGCCCATCTATGACCTCGTGCTTGGGAACATCCCGGAGTATTATTCAGATCCCGGTCGGAGAGGAAAGCACCCAAAGGGGCATCGGGGCGGTCACCCAAGCCCAGGCCACGGAGGCAGCTGAGGGCGGCCGGTAAAATCACTGGAGGGATCAGTGGAGTCGAGTAAGGATGCACAGGTAGAGTGCACACTGCAGATCCCTAAGGTTAACCCTTCGACGACGGAAGTCAAGGGAGTGGCTGAACGGAAGCAGCCAAGGCATGTGGACGAGAGGGGGCATAATGAGAATCGGTACGGAAGTAGACCAAAGCATTAAAACTGAAGCATGTATTAAAATTGTCATTGAGTGATCCTGTTGATTTTGAGCTTTTCAATTGTTACCTTTTAGGAAGATGCTGGTGTAAGGCTCACCAGATGTCGGAAAGCTTTGTCGTTGCTGGGGGAAACAGATTCATGCCGCGTATTCAGCCAAAACTCAAGGAGTGTCGCATGATCCCGTGCGTGAAAGTATGTCTCACCGTAACGAACCCGCCCGTTTTCGTTTTTGTTAGGATGGTTCTTATCCTGAAGGGGTCAATGACGTTTCCTCGAAATGCATAAATCAACAGGGTTTCACCGAAAACAACAATTTTAATACATATATATATAAGTAAATATGGTAATTTGTGACTTACATGAAATCCAAATGAATAAGAAAAAAAGGTCAAATCACACTCCACCCACACAGTATTTGAGTCACTTGCAGGCCCGCATTCTCTGTTGTCGCTGGTTTTCCTTCCTTCATTTGGTCTCCTTTTCACTTCACTGCCGTCGCATGTCCACTAACGTATTGTTACTTTACCGGACGCCTTTGCTCTAACATGTGACGGAATGTCACGCTACCACTGCCGCCACACGGCCACTAATGTATTGTTACTTTACTATATCGACTTCCCTCTAACGAGTGACGGAATATCACTCTAACACTGCCGTTCCACGGCTACTAGCTTATTGTCACTTTACTGGACGCCTTTCACTCAACTCAAGCAGTCGTCACCAATAGGGTTAAACGCCCCCCTCCATTTATCTCAGAAAAATGTTCACACAGGCAAAGCCTACTCTGCCTACGTATATCTTGCCTTCTACAACACGTAATGCCGTTTACCTAAATGCAATGTGGCTCCCCACACTACAACGGGGCTTTACCCTAGTACCGTTGCGGCACCTACTCTGACCTATAGCATGGGACATCTCCAGCTCCTACGCTCCACAGCCTTACCCGCCTTCAGACTGGACAGAATTTTTCGAGAAACTCCCCGATTTTTATTTCGATAGCCAGAACATTAATTCTCAGTTTAATTGCTTCTTTTGAATTTGGCCGCTAAGATCTATCTTAATTTAATATTCGCTTCAAAGTTCCTTTGAAAGACTGGCATTTCAGTACATCCTGGCATTCATTGACAGGCTAGGTGCGTAATATGGGTGTGTGTTTAGAATATGTGCGATGTACTGTTTTTACATGAATTACCTGTTAGCTGGCCATAATTACACAGATAATGATTGCAGGAGAACACTGGTCCTCCCTCGCTTTAATCTCTTATCAGACCTCCCATTATGGTGTTAAACAGAAATGCGGTAATGGACATAAAATTCCATGCTTAATTAGCGGCGCTTGAACTATTGCTAGTCTGTTTAAGTGACAAATCGGTTTTCGGGGTCCGTCATATACCTATCTTTACGCTTTACATTTAGCCCGAGTGAGAAAGATTATCAAAAATATAGACACTTTTAAACATGAAAATCGCAGCTTCAAGCTGTCACCTTGACAGCATTAGTTCGGAATCCCTACTTATTGTGCTCCAGTGGAATGAATGGTATGCAGAAGTTCGTTCATGTTCTCAATGTCGGAACTCGACAATCGGTCGCTTCAATTCAAATTGTAGCAAGCAGTATACATACGCCTTCCATTTTGAAGGTCGAAAGACTGCCAAAATACAATCAAGAGGTCAAATTTGTACAGAAGTTATGATAAATGATTTGGTATTTGGGAGTTGTATGCAATTTACAGGGCTATTTTATTACAAATATTCATAAATAGCGCACCAATGTATGCTGTTTGACAGCTTTATGGGTGGAGGAACCCGGAGTATCTGGAGAGAACCATCAAACAAGGGAATTAACTAACTTACTTTCCAATGAGGTGAACACAGATGGAGCCTTGGCTTCATTCGCACCAGTTGGTGCGTGTATTACCAAGATGCTATACAGTGTGTAACATAGAAATATATCAAGGAGTGCATAAGTACTCTTCCTCAAAGGACGCTGTGCAATCGCCGAGGGAAGTTGCCGAAATAAGAAAAGATGAGTAACCTTGAGTTGGATTCCTGCCTAGCATATTGATACGATTTGGGGAGTGAATACTAATTCTTGCATATATTGGGAAGCAATTTGTTGTGCCCCGATTTCTATAGGAGGTTTCGGCGGGCATCAAGTCCAGGACTCGTAGCGTCCGTAATTCTGAACTTCCGTACGAACATTTCGCATTGCAACTCAAGCATTGATTGTCGGATTTTGATGTTCTTTGGTACGGTGAATGATCAGCACAGGGGAAGGGCTGTCCACGCATGGCGGCTTTCGTGTACACATATGTACCATGACCCTTGTTAGACATAAAAAAAATTCTCGGTGCGAGCATTTTTCATCTTTACTCCAACCGTGATTGTTTGTCTGATTTTGATGCCCTTTGGTATGGTGAGAGACTGGTATGGGGAAATGATATACCATT
Source organism: Pictodentalium vernedei (assembly GCA_031216915.1). NCBI lineage: Eukaryota > Metazoa > Mollusca > Scaphopoda > Dentaliida > Dentaliidae > Pictodentalium > Pictodentalium vernedei. Next base: position 59,469,277 of record CM062297.1, read on the forward strand.
ATTTCATCCACGCATACATACCAGACTTATGGCACTCATTGCATTCAAAAACTTTCCATATAAATGTTTTTGCATTATAATTCAATCATTGGTGGGTAGATTTTGATGTTCTTTGGTATGGTGACCGACATACCAGCAAAGCTGAAAGGATATCCAACTGTAGCTGGTTTTGTCCGCGCATGCATACTAGAGTTATGACCATTGGTACATGTACGAACGTTTTGTATCAGAATTCAAGCACCGATTGTCGATTTTTTATGCCTTTCAGTTTGGTGAAAGACCAGTATGGAGGAAAGGATATCCACACATTCAGGGACCGACCTGGGCATGCGCCAGTGCGTATTTGGTTCTGAAACATCAGGACCTGGCTCTTAAAGCTCAGAAATAGGCTTCTCAGTTGGCGCGTAACTTCTCAGATCATATTTTGATATTCTTTCGATGAATAATCGAGAGAGACACTCTTACATGTATTATATATATGATTATCATTTATCATTGTTGTAGAGTGCTTAAGTTAATACTTCAAGTCTTAATTACCAAGCATTAATCTTCACTGTGGTTTCTGATCAAGTCTTGGCTGCCTAAATAGGCAGCCAAGACTTGATCAGAAACCACAGTGAAGATTAATGTTTGCTATAGTGTACTAAATGAAAATGGTGAGAGCTATTACATACTTGCAGTGTGTGTTACAAACAGCAGTGTGACTCCGTAAATTAAAAATTTGGCGCACGAATTGAAAAAATAGGCTCCGAGGCTAGAGCGTATTTTAAATAGTCCTGATCGGTCCTGCACATTGCAGGTTTCATCCGTGCTTACATAGACGGCCTCTAAAGTGGATATCAAACGTATAAACGATTGGTTGAACTTCACTTCATACCTACGACATAGCCATAGATACCGAAATTGACCTTACATACCAGTAAATAAATGCACCTCCATTGTTGACCGAATCATAATTTATATAAATATACATGTACACAGTGCCCGGTCTGGTGCTAATAGCACACGTCGAATTCCAGCTTGTTGTTTCTCTTTGGCTATTGCAGGACAAACGTGGGTGCAGTCTCTGTGCGACTGCCACAGTGCGCCCCTTAAAAATTGGTGCATGCAGATGACTGTTTCTCTTAAAATGCCAGGGGCACACAATTGATCCATCAAGAACTCCGATTTCAAGAAATCATATTATGCGTTTCCAAGTTTTCAAATATAATTGAAGTTACTTTAAACAAACGTAATTTGTCACCATAGATGACAAAAGGCTTTAACGCGGAACTTGGAATTCGTTCAGGGCAGGGAAGCAGCAACAGAAATTGGATCAACATATTGTATGTTCCATTTTCACAACAGCAGGGGAGAGTGGGCATTTTAGCTTTCGGTCAGCAAAGGATATAAAGGCCAGCAAAGTCGCTTTGGGTTTATGTGGCTTTATTGGAGTCGTAACATTGTCGTTAATTTGAAATGATAATGCATAAAAATACCATAATGCTCGGACTGGCAATCACAACTTGTCAACCTCTGGCTTATTAGCTATTAGCTCACTTGACTGAAAGTGAACGCAAGCTATTGTCATCCCTTGGCACCCGTCGTTCATCAGCTTTGCGAATCGCTCTTCTTCAGAACCATTAGACCAAGCCCAACCAACTTGGTACAAACTATTTTCGAAGAAATACTGCTTTGTTAGATAGAAGTTGTCAAGCCCTATGGTGTAGGGGCAGTGTCCCAAAAGCCAAAATTCTTGAAAGCTCTTATAAACCACCAGTCACGATGCTTTCAATTTGGTATGCAACATCCTCGTGTGCTCATGATTCAAATTTGTTCAAAGAATGTTTCTCAGGCAAAATTTTGGCTCATCGTGGGAGTGGTCGAATATTTGGCCCATGTTTTCCAAACTGTATGGAATAGAGGACTGTTATTTGGTTATGAAGCACAGCACCCTCAGTGTCAATAGAATCGAGCGGGGCAAAGAAAATGCAGTTGGTTTTGTCATGAGTACCATATGGGATAATGAAGAAACGCTGAGTCCGCACTTTTCAAATATTAAAATGAATCTTCAGAACTACCAACAAGAATCTTTTGATATTTGGTATACAAAATTCTTAGCGGGATCCGATCTGATTCAAGTTTGTTCAAATCAAGTCCTGAAGTTCTTATTTGGGATTCCTGTGAGTCCTATTTTACCAGTAAAACAGAATTTGTTTAACGCTAAAAGCAAGCACTGCTCAACTTCCTGGGGTTCCCATTGGGATTGCAAGATACTTTAACTCAGTTGCTGGTGCGATAGTGCAAATGGCTTTTGGTGCATTATCCTCACCGGAAGAATTTTCTTGAAAGGTGAGCTCCCCGTCACTAGACCTGAGACTGTACAGTCTTGTCAGTATTAACGAAACCGGGGGCTCAAACGCTCATCTGTAGTCCAATTAAGGCGTGTTTGTGGGAGGAAGCAAGAGAGAAATAAGGGTGTTAGTGTTAAAGGGTCAGAAAGACTTCAAAAAGGAAGTGCTACCTTGTACATTTGCCCTATTGCAAGTATCATCTTTAAAAACGCCCTGAAAAAGGGCGTCTGTTACTCCCTCTTCCAACACGCATCTTTCGTTATACTTAACCCCTTTGAAAACGAGAGAACCTTTTTTTCCGGTCCAGGAACATGATACGTCATAATTTCATTAGCCCTTTCCGACTACTGTTATAGTGACGTTTTAACGTCACGAAGAATCAGGTTTTGGCGACGTCAAACGCAATCATTAACCCTTTAAACTCTGGTGGTATCTTCCACATCAGTTCAATGACAGCTGCAGGAAGAGTCCATATTCATTATTTTATATATTCAGTATTTGGGGGAAGATCAATTAATATTTGCCTTGTGGCTGCGCGTTGAACATATTGGTTGGTCTACCACACACATGCACTTGGCATCCATCATATTTAATGAAATTATGAAGTATCATGTTCCTGGTCGGAAAAACGGCCGGTCGGGTTCAAAGTCGAAGTATGTAATATTACGTACCGCAGTCGCAACGCAGGGCAATTTTCGCACGTAATATTACGTGCCATAGTCGCAAAGGGTTAAGTAGGGTGGTTGCTAAGTGAATGTGTGGGGTACGCCAATCAGTATTTTCAATGTGCAGCCCGAAGGCCGCACTTTGAAAACATTAATTTGTCTACCTTCAGATAATGAATATGGACTCTTCCGATTGACGTCATTGAACTGATATGGAATATATACTGAGTCAAAAAAAAGTATAATAGAAACAAATGTGAAAAAATAGCATAAAGGATCAAATATAGTTCTAATGTTGCATGTTTGTGGACAAGACGTCGTGCAAAGAGTTTAATGACATGTTGTTGTCCACCCAACCGTATATAATTTTGCTACGGGTTTCGAAATAGTACGTGCTTCCCGAGAATGTCAAGTTGAATGGGTGATTTTCTTTGTTTTATGTTGTGCTAGAGAGCCTGGGTTGTTGAGAAAACACGCTAGTTTTTGTCTTCCGACTTTTTAAAAAATGCCAAGGCTAACCGAAAATCAGAGGTTGTGTACCATTGGTATGCATGAGGCTGGGATACCTCCGGATGAGCTCACAGCTGAGTTCGGAGTCACTATGGCCACTATTTACCATCTCATTGGAAGGTATAGAACCACTAGATCTACTGCCGATCGTCCGCGTTCAGGTCGTCCAAGAGTTACGACCCCCTGCACAAGACCGACACATCAGGACCTCTCACTTGCGGGATCGCTTCCTTCCGGCGACGAGGACAGCAACAATTACTCCTGGTGAACTATTATAATCAGTGCACAAACTGTCCGCAATAGACTCGCTGAACACGGCATCAGCAGTAGGCGTCCATAACACGGACCAATCCTTATCCAACGTCATCGTACCGTCAGAATGGAATGGGTACGTTAGCGTGTTCGATGGACTCAGCAGCGTTGAAGCACAGTTCTTTTTAGTGATGAATCACGGTTATGTCTACGGCGCACTGCTGGTAGGGCAAGAGTGTATCGCCGACGAGGCGAACGGTTTTCTGATGCTTGCGTGTGGGAATGCGACCGTTTCGGCGGGCGTAGTGTAAAGGTTTCGGCAGGAATTTCCTTGTACCATCGAACGCAGTTGATCTTCATCGATGGTACTCTGAATGGACAGCGATATAGGGACGAAATTATTAACGCTGTTGTTGTCCCGTTGTTCAACGCTAAAATCGGATTGCAGTTATTCCAGCAATGCCCGATGTCACGTGGAGCGTATCTGTCTTGACTTTCTTGAAGAGCACAGCATGGAACTTCTTCCCTGGCTCCCACTTTCGCCAGATTTGTCGCCAATCGAGCATCTTTGGGATCAACTGGACCGTCGGATACGACTTCATGATCTTCAGACATTAGGCGATTTACGTAATGTTCTAAGGCAGGAGTGGAACGCATTACCACAGAGTGACTTCTAGAGACGTACCAGGTCCATGCGCCGTCGATGTTCTGCCATCCAATAGGCAAACTGTGGACATATACGCTATTGACTGTATGTCGTAACATTTCATTTCACCCCATGTCTGAATTGCTACGTCATGGCGTGACGCTGGCAACAGTAAGAACATGAAATTATGCAAATTCATACAGCTAGACTCGAAATATGAATTTACAATAATTTGTTTGGGATTAAAGTCGATAACACTAAAAAAATTGCTCCTCAAAGTTTATTATACTTTCTTTTTTGACACAGTATACCATCAGGGTTCAAAGATTTAAAATTAAATTCAATTATGGTTAAATGTATCGTATTGACATCTTATCTTTTCTAAATCATACTGGAACTGGAAAAAGTGATTAGATACTCAAGCAAGGTTACTAGGGCTCCGAGTTGAAGCCCCAGTAACCATATGAGATAATTTAGTTTATTCAAGCTAAATAGAGCAAAGGGCAACAAATTACGAAGGTGCTGCGAATAGTTAGAGAGATCACAAAGGATAAAGAAGCCACAAAAGTCCGCAAGTTTTCACAAAACCAGAAGGGTCACCAAAACGAGCCGTAGGGGATAAAATTTGATTGTAAATAGAATATACTATGGGGGACCAGGGGCGGAACACGCAACAGCAGGATACCTTCTATATTTATATATACACCTGGAACTTAATTAACCCTTTACCCAACGTAACGGCCAAAACCGGCCATCGCTATTCACAAAAATCGCCAATTAATTTTCATTATTTTTTTCATTTTTTGTCTCAAAAACATAGGTTATGACCCCTCTTTGGAACGAGCTCACCGAGCTCGTTCCAAAGAGGGGTCATAACCTATGTTTTTGAGACAAAAAATGAAAAAAATTAGTTATTCAAAAATTTTGTTTGCAAGTGTCGTCTGCTTTTCATGTTGGGTAAAGAGTTAAGCACCCCCTTAAATGTTTCATGACAGTGAAGTTGCTGTTACTGATTATTTTGTTTTTATGATTGTATGTCTTGCAGTACATTTCATCGAGCGTGCCACAAACACATCCCCTTGTCCACGTGAAGCATGCATCCCATGAATGTCACAAAAAACTCTCACATATATCATCCACATGCAATATCTGGGTATAAAGCAAGAAAATTTGTCACTTCTTTTATCAATAAATCGTCCACTGAGTTCCAATGTGTTCTATGTGCCTACGGGCACATAGAACACATTGGAACTCAAGGGAGGAAATGTTGACATGGCAAGGAGGAGACTGTTAGAGGCACTAAGATGGCAAATCGTTGGCATGCATGCCAGAAGTGTGACGGGAAACGTCGTGAACGATGCTTTATTTGATAGAAAGATTTTCAGACGGGCATAGTATGGATGTTCTGTGGTGTGAGGCAACAGAAAGATGCATGGCCAGCGCGAGAACAAGATATCACTGTCTGTGACTGAACGCGGTGGATTATTGAAAACGGGTTTGATATACTGACACACACGGGATAGGAATGTGGCTCCATAAAACCCGCTTGGTGACCTACTCGTATATATCCTCAAGGGGCATTCCAGCTCTACCTTATCACCCCTTGGACACACTCCACTGCGCGCGAAAGTAATACTGTGTCACGGGGGACAACCAGTAGTTCTTCGCGAACAAATCCACGGGTCGACCCATCCTGATGATGGTACAGGACAGTCTCTTTTGGAGAAACCACTGAGAGCCCATGTCGGTAAATAAACTCGTTTGGTTGGATACTGGTTTGGTTACCCAGCCCCGCTCATTCCCCCCTCCACCCCGCTAGTCCCCTTCCAAATCGCTTGACTGGTACACTCTAAAAGCTCTGGGTACTCTGTGATACCAAAAGTGGTACTCAACTTGTCCCGTGTGGGGTACCAAAATTATGGTATTCCAGGAAACCAAAACATTGTTGGTACTCCAAGAAACCAAACTGTAATGGTACATTGAGGAACCAAAACTGTCTGGTACTTCGTTTTGGTTCTCTAGAAAACCAAAAGTTTGGTACTTTATTATGGTTCTCCAGAGAACTGAACTCAAGTAATTATCCTATAGTGCTCCAAGAAACCAAAAGTTTGGTACTTACCCCTCCCCCATCCCTTTCATGTACACAGCATATACATGGGAGGGGTAGGCTCAAATATTGTTCCATTGAGGGACTCAAAGAACCGGACCGAAGTATGAAAAGCTGCAGAAGTACCAGCCTCCATCACGGACCAAGATACATTTATTATGTAGATAACACCACAAATCATGTCGCTATGAAAACAATGAAAGAAGAAAAAATGAGTTATGCAGTTCCTTTAATAGCCTTCAACAGATATTAAAGGCATACACTGCAACTAACATAAATCAAATACAGTTTGCACCAAGTCATCCAACCCGCTTCCTATACATGAGCCATTCAATCGCGTTTTCAAGGTCCCAGGCTTCGACCGAAACCGCCATTGTTGATACAGACGACGCGCGTGCTTGGCGCTCAAGTTGCTCACGTGGTGGATATGCAGGGGATGTAACTCCTGTTTATCGACAGTTTGGTATTCCACAACCATCCATTTGGTATTATACGTGCAAAATATAGGGGAGGCTATCAATATTCGGTGTTTTAGGTATCTCATATACTGGTGGTATTCTAGAATACCAAAATGTATTGGGGTGTTTTAGAGTGTACAGATGCCCAACGCCTCCATCAATCCGACGGCATGTTGTATGCGGAAGTCGGGGATGTAGTTCCTTTCCAGATCGCCTGACTAGTAATAATGTCCAACGCCAACACCAATTCGATGGTGTGCTGTATACTATCCCGGTGGCGGTGGGCGCGGCGGGCTTCAGTGTTTTGAACATCAGACTCCTTTTACGTGAGCATGATCACCCCATTGCTCAGAGCCGAGACAACGGGTGAAACCGGGCCACTCATTCGTCGTCCGGAAATCCCCCACCCCCGCCCCAGTAGTATCGGCGTCCAAATAGCAGCCCGCACTTCAGGTGGAATAGCGATCCCGACAGTGCTTTCCTAGTGCCCATAACTCTCTATAGCAATTCATCTGAAGCAGTTTTCTTCATTTCAGACCACACAGACGACGCTTGTAGATGCGGGACAAGGCGCTGACTCGCTTGGATCCTTCGATGTTTGTGTCCAATCTTCTTTGGAGCGGCTGTCCATATCGGGCAGTCCGAGCATTTTTAATATTCTGGGTCTCTCGCGATTGTAGGGTAGAAGTGAGAAATCAGCTTGATGACTAATTGGGAACAAAGTGATCAAACTCTGATGATCGTGGGATATAAGGCACAACTAGGGACTCTCGGAGATGCGAACAGCTGCAGTGAGTTTTTGTGTTGTATTGTCCCTCCAATAGCCTTCATGGTATATTAATACTCGCTGCAACATCTCTGTCAGAAGCTTGCTTTCAGCTGTATGGGATACTAAGTGTCTGAAAGACATGTTTGTTTAAATCCAATTGCAGTATTATTAGCAGGCTGGTTTGACCCTTGGTTATTATGACTACCTCGTCGTCGATTTTAAATCGACATGTGCGTTTCGATGGCACCCGGACGTCTACATTCAGTTTTTCATAGGAATCCATCTTTTTTGAATTCTTGGACGGAGATTTTACCGTCCACTAGTGTCTTCGATGTTACAACTGTAGGCAGTGTCGGCACTACAGGGGGTGGGGGTGGGGGGTGGTGGGGGGGCTCGCCCACAAATCAAACTTCAAATTACTATCTGACCGTGGTTTTCGCACCGAATATCACACCCGCATACGGCATACAACAATATACACGATGTCAGGGATTGTAGAAACGCTCAGATATCGCTCCCAGGGCGTCCAAATACGAAGGTTTGCCCCCAAATCAAACTTCAAATTACTATCTGACCGTGGTTTTCGCGCCGAATATCACACCCGCATACGGCATACAACAATATACATGAGTCAGGGATTGTAGAAACGCTCAGATATCGCTCCCAATGCGTCCAAATACGAAAGGTTTGCATGGGGAGATCCCCCAGACCCTTTTCCCCCCAAAAACGGGAGGGGAACCCTCCTCCCTAGTTTAGCGACTACGTCCTAATCGCTGAACTACGTCCTCCCCTATCCTCCTGTAGCTTAGGCCTGCGGCGTTAGGGAGATGCCTTCGGCATCTCGACCTTGGACTCCCCTCCATATCTTACTTAGGACTCCCCACCCCCACCTCCTCTAAATTGAAATCCTGGCGCCGCCACTGACTGTAGGGTTCGTGTTGCGTTATGTTTTTAAGTTTTCACTTTCACCGAAGAAGGCGGCTGATATACCTCCACAACATTAATAGCGTGATGATACTTTTTGAATAGCTTTTGACGACCCTGTCTTTCACCTTCGAGTTGCTTTTGAGGATCACCTATTTTTTCAGATATCTTGGCATGACCAGGAATTTACCTGATTGGGAAATAACGCGAAACTCAGTGTTTGTAATTCAAATGTGATGGGATACTCCCTTATTAGTCAGTGACTTGAATTTTTTAAAAATATTTTCACCTGATAATTGAATCAGGGAATGGAAGTGAGACCTACAGATTCATTCAGTGACGTTAAATTCTACGATAATATGTGTTTGGTGCTACCCCGGATGCAGTGGCATAGATAGCCGTTTCATCCCTGACTTACATCATCGTGAAAATCGATTTTCGATGAAGTTATCTCCCTCGAAATTATTGGACGAGCGAGAAAGGTCCAATTAAGAAGCAAGTAATTGTTGAGAACACGCCCGTAACACCAGTAGAAAACAACGCCAAGTTTAGTTTTGTTACTGCTAATAGGCGAAAACAACAGCCAGCTCTCGGAGGTGTCTGTTGTTTTCGTTTATTAAAAGTTACGAAAGGAAACTTGGGTCTTTATGGAAAAGAAATCAGAAGTAATTACTTCACAGATAATCCGTCATTGAGATTTTTTTTTTTGGGGGGGGGGGGGGAGGGGGGGGGAGGGGGGAATGGGTTTTAATGAAACTTTCGACAGCCAGGGTCACCTCGTGTCGGACAGTTTTACGGGTGGAGGGAGCCGGAGATAACCACCGAGCAGCGACGAGCAACTGTCAAACTCACCAACCTACTAACTCCACATAAAGAGGGATCCCATTGAAGACAAGTGCACCATCGACGTGCAGCTTGCCTTTGTAAACAGTGCCACCGTGCTCCTCTTGGCCCTTGGTCATTAAGAATAGCTATCAGCATCACACCTACCAACACTAACCAAATGTCCACTTTGTTTAGAGAATGTGTCTTTAACCCTTTACCTTACACAGCTTTTTAAAAAAAATTAATTAAATTTCACATTTTTCGAAAAACATTCTCACAATTTTTCAATAAAACCCCCAAAATATGGATATAATTAGAAATGACTTGACGAGCCGGTTCTAATGATATCCATATTTGTATGGTTTTACTGACACAATTGTAAGATATTTTAGGCTGTGGTTGGCTTAGTTTGGTCAATTTCCTGGTCGTTTTCTCCCCCTATGTTAGGTAAAGGGTTAAAGTAATTTGCAATTTTTTTTTCTTCCCAGGAAGAAAAAAATAGCAAATCTTAGCTTCTAGACTTTTTTTTAATATATAGGACAGTGGTCTGTGGTGTATGTCACAATGCGTACACTGTTGATATCATGAACAGAAAAAAGTTACAGATCACCAAAAGATGGTGAAAACTTGTGAAGTTTGTATATGATGGCCACAAAGATGATACAAATTCGCTAACATTTCGAATTTTTATTTCTATATGTAATTTCCATACCCTCGGTGTTAAATTTAATGACAGCTTTTTTTGGAAATTAAGGGGAGCTAACTTTCCTGTAAATCTCTTCCAATGACAAAAATTGTCAGCCATGATTAACCCTTACGTACGTACGGTTATAATCGACCATACGTATGGGCGCGACTTGAAAATTTACATTTCATCTGCTAGTTACAAATGAAATAATTATGATATTTTATGTCCGCTTTTATAAGCAGTAACAAAATGCTTAAAATTTACATTTTATACAGAATTTACTATTTCACATATAAGAAAAAATCATCGAAGTTCAAAACAAATACAACGAAAACAGAAGCAGCAGAGTCAGGGGGCACAGGGGGCACGTGCCCCTCCACTTTTTTCTACAGATATGTTTCGCAGTTACACAATGAGTTAACCCTTTACCTAACATGAAAAGCAGACGACACTTGCAAAAAAAATTCTTGAATAATTAATTTTTTCATTTTTTGTCTCAAAAACATAGGCTATAACCCCTCCTTGGAACGAGCTCGACGAGCTCGTTCCAACGAGGGGTCATAACCTATGTTTTTGAGACAAAAAATGAAAATATTTTGAAAATTAATTGGCGATTTTTGAGAATAGCGCTGGCCGGTTTTGGCCGTTACGTTAGGTAAAGGGTTAAAATGGGCGCATGCAAACGTGTCAATATACAGGCATTCCTGTAACATTATTTGCAAATCCGAACAGTATTTAGAAAAAGAATCTCACTTTCGGTCGCTCCTGACCGTTTCTTCTACCTCAACTATCTTCCAACCCGAAGGCTGGGCTTCGGATTGGAATATGGTTGAAGTAGGAGAAACGGACAAGACAGTGACCACACAGCGGCATATTCATCTAAACGAGAGACTAGAGCGAGTCATGGACCATTTATATACGATATACGATTGTAAACTTTTTCACACTGGGTCGAACCATGGTAGCATTGTGAATTTGTGCCCCTCCACTTTTATCAAGCTTCCGCGGCCCCTGAACGAAGTTATTACATTTGTTCCTACTAGCGCTCTTTGTGCGGATCGACAGATATTTTTACTTTTCGAAAAGTAAAAATGCCCGATGATCCGCACAAAGAGCGGCGAAAGCGCTAGCAGGAATAAACGTGATAACTTCGTTGTATTTATTCGAGCCATTGGACTGACAACCGTCAAATTTTTCGGAAGGTGGCCCTGACAGGAGTTCTACAACCCTCAGAGACGTGGCGACAAGGGTGTGTGGGGTGTAACCGTGTAACCCCCAAATCCTGGCAAAAATTTCCAATAGTTGGAAATTCGGAGGGCAAGTCATGAGTAGTTGGAAATTCCATCTATCTGGATTTTAGAGTTTCTTTGGTCATGCTGATGTCTCCTTTACTTCCCAAAATCCCAACTCGGTTTCAAATCTGTTCAAATCGGCAAAAATTCCAACTGTTACTATTTTCAACTACAGTGTACGCAATATCGAGCTTCATAAGTATGCATGACGTCAATCGGTACGAGATTTCTATAGGACATTTACTTATCGTAATAAAAAAATCCTCGAAATACACTTCAAGAAAATCAAATCATGTAAAATCGTTATTCTGAGTTAATTCCATCATTCACAGTTACAAAATGATGAAACATCGAAAACTGATCATTCCTGCATTAGATCTGATTTTATGTTTGGACAGTGTGAATTGCTCAAAGTTCTCAGCTTTAGCATTTGTTTAGCACATATTCATTTCCCAGAATAATACCAAATAATAACAACCTGATAATTCCATCATAAATATGTGGGCATTTCATTTCAATTACTAGAATCAATTTCATGCCCCCGCCCCCTTTCATGGCTTCAATTTCAAAAATTTTCTCGCTAGTGAATTTCCAACTGGGGAGGGGGGGGGGGGGGGGGCTGACCAGGAGGGGGTTCATCCTCCCAGTCCTTCCTCCAGATGGAAAATCACTACCCTGCACACCCCCAATCGGAAACCTCTAGCCACGTCCCTGACAGCACTCATATCGCCTAGTTATAAATGCTCTGCCACCATACCAACAGAGCTAACGCCCCCACCCCCCCCCCCCCCCCCCCCAAAAAAAAATAAATAAATAAAAAGACTGCAATTAACTCAGCCAGTATGTTAGTTCACATTCATCACCCGCTCCGATACCGATAGGCCTATTCGAGAATTGACAATTACTGAATTATTGGAATCGTTTTTTCAGTGTTGATTCGTAATTGTCTATAAGTACCGGTATAGCCTTATTTTACTGTGAAAGTTACCCGTGTATCGTTTGCCTTAGCATTCGACATTCAATGCAACTGGAACAGATTACTGTTATATTTATTTATTTATTTTATTTTATTATAGTGTTTAACGAAACTTTCGACAGCCAGGGTCATCCCCCGTGCGGATAGTTTCACGGGTGGAGGAAGCCGGAGCACCCGAAGAGAACCACCCAGCAACGGCGAGCAACTGGTCAGACTCCCCCAACGTACTACCTCCATAGTCCATACAAGCAGGCTTAGCATTGGTTGAAGACAGATACCTCAGTAGGTAGAGGTGCAGGCCGCAATCCGAGAGGTCCTCGGTTCGAATCCCACCTGCGGCAGCCGCGTTGTGTCCTTGGGGAAGACACTTCATCTCCATTGCCCGCGTGGGGGCACGATGACGCCGTGTACTAAGGCGTACTGCACGTCGATGGTACGCATGTCTTCAACCAATCTAACCCTGCCTGTGCTGCAGTGCGGCGTTACGATGTTGGGGAGCTGGCAGCTGCTCGTCGTTGCTCGGGGTTCTCTCCGGGTACTCCGGCTTCCTCCACCCGTAAAACTGTCACGGTCATGATTAGGCATTGTGCATAAATATGTGACCTTAAACACCAATAAATAAATAATAAATAATAAATAAATAAATGAAGACAGATGCACCATCGACATGCAGTACGCCGTGTTACAAGCGCCACCGTGTCCCCACCTGGGCAGTCAGGATTAGAAGCTTTGTCCATTTATGGACACAAGTTCACACACTCCGCACTTACCCGTGGGGTGAAATGGACCTCCCGATTTGAAATCCAATGCCGTAACCACCGAGCCACTGTGCTCCGTACTGTTATACAGGTCTGCGACTTTTAAACACAGGAATCTCAGTTATTGGAAGATCTGCACACTAAAGTGTTGAAACTGACACTTTCAAGGTGTTAAACCCATTCTAACTCTTAGGGTTTGATTTTAACACTCAAAGTCCAATGCTTTAAACCCCTGCACTCTGATGTCAAAATATCTAAATTTCAGGCAAACAAAATTTCCCATAATGCAACTAGAAATTTAACCAATTCAATCTCGTTTGACAGAGCTCATTGAGCTCTGTCAAACGAGATTGAATTGGTTAAATTTCTAGATGCATTATGGGAAAAAACAGCTTCCTGAAATTTTGTATTTTGACATCAGAGTGAAGGTGGTTAAGCACTTAGACATTACAATCGTCAAACATCTGAAGCTTGAATGGATGGCACTTCCCATGTGTCTAGCATTGGTGGTTCTTCCAGAATCGTCCATAATTTGATTTGCGCTTGGTGGGTACATAATTAAAAGGACACAACGCAGATGACGCGGATCAGGCTCGAGAGATCGAGCCTGATCCGCGTCATCTGCGTTGTTTCCTTTTAAGTGTCGCGACATTACACTTGTCAAGTGGTATTATCGTAACACCTGTCAAGTTCTGGGATATCTACACTTGAACAAAGTGCAAGTTCAGCACTTAGTAAGTGTTAAATACAGCACTTCAAGTGTAGTTTTTAACACTTTAGTTTTTAGCGTGTGTGAAGAATACTGAAGATGCAACTCAAGCAACTACATCTTCCATTAATTGAGATTCATGTTTTTAAAAGCTGGGACCATAAACCAATTTATTATGCCTCACGTTTGTAACATCAGCCGTGATTGGTTAATTTGACACCTTCTAAAAGTCATAGTACTGGAGTTTTGGGGCAAAACACGGGTACTATCGGAACGTTTTTCCCTGGAGACAAGAGAACGAAGAAAATGTAAGCGCCACTTCCATTGATCAGCGTCGATTGGAATTTCTCAACACCAAACGCTGGGTCCGTGTCCCTTTAACTGTTTTCAACACCGGTAGACACAAACTTACCAACAAATATATCATCTTCAGTGGGTGTATTTTCAATTTTAACTGCAAACAATGAATTCAAAAGAATCAGAAATATTAAAAATCTCACTCGTGTGTTGTTCACCACTTCAGTGAATCCTGAATATGACGAGTCTCAGTTATGACTTCAATCAATTATAATTTATATTTCCACAAGTTTAGTACTCCTCGACCTTACTGAGCCTCCGCCTCAAGTTCAAAATAAATTGTTTCACTCCGCTTAATTCTATCAGCTGTTGTCGTCCGAAAAACATGAATTTATATTCCATTAATTTAAATCACTTTTCACACAAGCATTAACAATGAATTATAACATGAACAGCATGATGCAGTTGTAAACACTGGCATTTGTTGATACAGAAATTCCCAAAGCGACCGCACTTGTGACAACTCATTTTCGAATAGACGTCATTCGTTCGAAATGACGTCGTGTTTTTGGATTCGAGTACATTGATGGTATGTTGCAGTTAACGCTTAGCAATGAAAGTCATTTTTTGTTCGGCATAATAAAATAATTAGAACGTTTCTTTTCATGTTCTATCGGTCGATAGTACCTGAGTTTGTGTGATTTCTGAAATAAAACCTGAAGCAGCGAAAACGTTTCTTTTCATGTTCTATCGGTCGATAGTACCTGAGTTTGTGTGATTTCTGAAATAAAACCTGAAGCAGCTCTAATATTATAATATACTGAGTCAAAAAAGAAAGTATAATAGAAACAAATGTGAACAAATAGCATAAAGGATGAAATATAATAGTTCTGATGTTGCATGTTTGTGGACAAGATGTCGTGCAAAGAGTTTAATGACATGCTGTTGTTGTTCACCCAACCGTACACAACTTTGCTACGGATTTCAAAATAGCACATGCTACCCGAGAATGTCAAATTGAATGGGTGACCGACGATTTTCTTTATGTTATGTTGTGCTAGAGAGCCTGGGTTATTGAGAAAACACGCTTGTTTTTGTCTTCCGATATGTTAAAAAATGCCAAGGTTAACCGAAAATCAGAGGTTGCGTGCCATGGGTATGCATGAGACTGGGATACCTCCAGATGAGCTCGCAGCTGAGTTCGGAGTCACTGTGGTCACTATTTACCGTCTCATTGGAAGGTATAGAACCACTGGATCTACTGCCGACCGACCGCGTTCAGGTCGACAAGAGTTACGACCCCTGCACAAGGCTGACACATCAGGACGACTCACGGGATCGCTTCCTTCCGGCGACGAGGACAGCAGCAATTACTCCTCGTAGAACTAACAATAGAATCAATGCACAAACTGTACGCAACAGACTCGCTGAACACGGCATCCGAAGTAGGCGTCCATACCACGGACCAATCCTTACCCAACGTCATCGTACCGTCAGAATGGAATGAATACGTCAGCGTGTTCGGTGGACTCAGCAGCGTTGGAGCACAGTTCTTTTTAGTGATGAATCACGATTTTGTCCACGCCGCACTGATGGTAGGACAAGAGTGCATCGCCGACGATGAGAGAGGTTTTCCGATGCTTCCGTGCGAGAATGCGACCGTTTCGGTGGGGGTAGTGTAAAGGTTTGGGCAAGAATTTCCTTGCACCATCGAACGCGGCTGATCTTCATCGATGATAATCGATGGTAATCTGAATGGACAGAGATATAGGGACGAAATTCTTAACGCTGTTGCTGTCCCGTCGTTCAACGCTAACGTCGGATTGCAGTTATTCCAGAAAGATAATGCCCGATGTCACGCGGCGCGTAACTGTCGTGACTTTCTTGAGGAGCAGAGCATCGCCAGATTTGTCGCCAATCGAGCATCTTTGGGATCAAATGGACCGTCGGGTAAGACTTCATGATCTTCAGACATTAGGCGATTTACGTAATGTTCTAAGGCAGGGGTGGAACGCAATACCACAGGGTGACATCCAGAGACTTATCACCGTCGATGTCTTGCCACCCAAGAGGCAAACGGTGGGCATACACGCTACTGACTGCATGTGTGAACTTTTCATTTCACCCCATATCCCATATCTGAATTGCGACGTCCTGACGTGACGCTGGCAACAGTAAGAACATGAAATTATGCAAATTCATACAGCTAGACACGAAATATGAATTTACAATAATTTGTTTGGGATTAAAGTCGATAATGCTAAAAAATGCTCCTCAAAGTTTATTATACTTTCTTTTTTGACTCAGTATACAGTACGTGGAGAGTGTATTATCACTAAATCACCCGCAGATTGGAGACTCCACCCAAGCAATAATTGCAAATTTGTTGCAAAGCATAACAAGCACAAGCAAAGTTTCAGCCAATGGACCTCCGGGTTAAACCCGGAGGTACATTGGCTGAAACATTGCTTGTGTTTTTAGTCGATATATACAAAATTTGAAAGTTATAGTTTGGGTGATAACTCCACTCCGCGAGTGATTTAGTTACAATCCACTCTCCACGTACTGTACATCATATATATATATCATTTTTGTTTCCTCAAAAAACCGCGCCTTTACCCTCTCTTTTGAACGAGCTCTTTCCAATGAGGGGTCATAAGATAGGTTTTAAGGGGAAAATGAAAATCTTAATTGTTAAGAAATTGTTTGTCTTCTTTTTTTACCAACGGTACGTACCACTTGTTATTCATGCTAGGTAAAGGGTTATGAACTTCTGCTGCACCCAAACCTTAAGATTTCTACATTAGAAGTTTTAGTGGGGTTAAAAATCAACGAAAAAGATGAAGTAATGTCATTTGCAGTCGAATGCAGCTAAGTCAAATCTATCCAATTTCGGTAGAGAGATTTTCACTAGTACGTGAAAAGGATGGGCAGGTCCTGCTATCGAGGACAATCAAACAAAAGATGAATGAAATTAACAAACCTCCCTGGTCTTGCCCATGTGGCGATACACAACAATACATAACTTTAATTGGGTTGAGACTAGGAAGGTGTGGCCTATTACAGGGCATCACTGGGACTACAAACAATGTGATATGTCTTCAGTGTTTATCTTGTACGGCGACTTGTCAACATATTGGTGTTAAGTCTTTTTTTCACAATGTTGTTGGGTGAAAAAAAAACTAATGATGTGCCATTTCTAAACCCTTGCGCCGCATGGTAAATTTGTCCATGGAAACTGATGATCTTGCACATTGCATGCATGGTGCGCGAGCTTCGCGAAAACGACGTATTCCTGGAGCTCTTGTTTGAGCTTGTCATTTTGGGTAATATCATCAAATAGTGCCTTGTCGCAGGACAAAGACACGCTCCAGATACTAATGACGGGGGTTGGGGCTCAGGGGCGATTGTTTTCCCTGCCGTCTGAGATATGTTTTTTTTCTGTTGTTGTTGTTTAACCCTTTACCCAACATGAAAAGCAGAAACACTTGCAAAAAAAATTCTTGAATAACTATTTTTTTAATTTTTTGTCTCAAAAACACAGGCTGTGACCCCTCATTGGAACGAGCTCGACGAGCTCGTTCCAACGAGGGGTCATAACCTATGTTTTCGAGACAAAAAATGAAAAAATAATGAAAATTAATTGGCGATTTTTGAGAATAGCGCTGGTCGGTTTTGGCCGTTACGTTGGGTAAATGGTTAAATCGGGGTATCAAAGGTATTATTGTCGGTCCTGCATGTATGTCACCTGAAACGCGAATGGCCTATTAAATATGGCATGTCTACGGCGTGTGACAACCATCACTTGGGGGTGGGGGAATAAATCATCCACACTCACCCAAATGACAATCTATTGCATTCTACCCAAATGACAAGCTCAAATGAGAGCTGAAGGACGTAAACCTGGAGCTCTTATTTGAACTTGTCATTTGGATGGAGTGCAGTATCATCAAATAGCGCCTTGCCGCGGGATAAAGAGACACTGGTGAGGGCAGATATGTAGGCCTACTGATGATGAGGATTGGGGCTCTGAGGCGATCGCCTTCCCTGTGGTCTGAGATTTTATTTTTTTAAATCGCCGTATCAAAGATATTATTGTCAGCTTTGCATGCATGTCACCTGAGACGCGAATGATCTATTAAATACGATAAGTCTACCCAGGTGCGCCGGAAGCACTTCAGGGGGGGGGGGGGGGACTCCGGGAAAAGGGCATTTACTCACGCAAGCAGTCCGCCATGACACGCCGAACCACGCATGTGTCGAAGACCGAGGGACTGAGATGGGTGAATATGAGAGGAGGTGGGAGGGGGCACCTCCTCCCAAACTCCCCATTAAATTTTGAAAAGCTCCCAGAACGGAATTGGGTGTATTTTAGCTTTACATAGAGAATAAATCAATGAAAACAAAATTGAGTGACCTGGGAAGGGCATTGTCGGATCCCTCTCGCCCCCGTGATCCGAAGGCATGGAGGGCAGCTGCCTGCCCCCGTACTTCCGGCGTCCCCGTGTTTATGACGTGTGGCAATCACCACTTGGGAATAAGTCATCCATTCTTACTACCATCTCAGGCATACCCTTTCCAGATGGTACTGTCAGCGCATTGATGATGTCTTGGAATTTGTAAGGGAGTCGCAAGAAAATAATGTACGGTAGTAGTATTTCACTGAACAGCTGATTTCTGTTTGTTTGTTTGCTGGGGTTTAACGAAGCTCTCAGCAATCAGGGGCACTTCGTGTAGTACAGTTTTACGGGTGGAGAAAGCCGAAGTACCCGGAGAGAACCACCGAACAGCGTTAAGCAGCTATCGGCAAGTACACCATGGACGTGCAGTGCGTCTCAGTACCCAGCGCCATCGTACACACACAGTCATGGGAAATCGGGATTGTCTTGCCCAGGAATACAACACAGTGACCGCTGGTCAAGACTGAAAGTCGACCTTTCGGTTTTAAGTCAAATGTTCTAACCACTGGGCCACCGTGCCCCTTTATAACCGATAGCATGACCACAATTCTAAAAGCCATGACAAGCTCACGAGTCTGATCGATTTTATAGGCAGTTTTTCCTTACTTGTGAGCACACCAACTGGGCTGTGCACTGCAAAAAATATAGGTTCTCTTTAGAACCAAAACTGGTTCTAATCTTGTCCCTGAGATGGAACCAGCTCTGTTTAAACAGTATTTATTTCAAATCAAATAATTTACCAAGATCAGCATTCAATTTTAACAAAATATTACATGAGCTGAAGTAGATTCAGCACTAAACTTGGAGCTTATTCAACGCAGTCGCCAAACATTTTGAAACAAAGGAGATATGAACAGTTGGCTTATCGAACCAGTTTTGGTTCTGGAAAGAACCAAAACTGGTTCGATATGCCAACTGTTCATATCTCCTTTGCTTAATAATGATTTGAGACAACCTCGTATAAGCTCTAAACTTACGGCTGAAACCCCCTCAATTTATGTTTAATTCTGTTAATATTTAATGTTAATCTTTATAAATGTATTTGACTTGAAATAAATACTGTTTAAACAGAACTGGTTCCATCTCAGGGACAAGATTAGAACCAGTTTTGGGTTTAAAGAGAACCTATATTTTTTGCAGTGTGATACGAGAAGTAATTTTTACAGGGACGAGACATGTCGCCCCCTGAGTTCCAATGTGTTCTATTTGCCAGTAGGCGCATAGAACACATTGGAACTCAGGGGACGATGTCTCGGGCTGTGTTCACGCGGTCGGGTGTAAATGTAGCCATTTGCACTAAAAAATTCGATTTGGCACCCAAACTGTTCGTTGGTAAACATTTTGGCGCCAAAAATGTCCCTATCTCTCGCGAAGGAAAGCAGTGTAGCAGTGAAAAACGCGATTGATGACGTAACAAACAAAATCTATTACTTCTATTTTTTTATTGGGGTTTTAACCTCGTGTCGGACAGTTTTACGGGTGGAGGAAGCCGGAGAAAACCACCGAGCAGTGGAGAGCAACTGTCAAACTACGCAACGTATACTAACTCCGCACGAGCAGGGTTAGCATTGGTTGAAGACAAGTGCACCATCGACGTGCAGTACGTCTTCCACCGTGCCCTCCCGCAATCGGGATTAAGTGCCTATCCCAAGGACACAACGCACACGCTAAAAACTAAAGTGTTAAAAACTACACTTGAAGTGCTGTATCTAACACTTACTATGTGCTGAACTAGCACTTTGTTCAAGTGTAGATATCCCAGAACTTGACAGATGTTGACAATAATACCACTTGACAAGTGTAATGTCGCGACACTTAAAAGGAAACAACGCAGATGACGCGGATCAGGCTCGAACTCTCGAGCCTGATCCGCGTCATCTGCGTTGTGGCCTTTTAATTATGTACCCACCAAGCGCAAATCAAATTATGGACGATTCTGGAAGAACCACCAATGCTAGACACATGGGAAGTTCCATCCATTCAAGTTTCAGATGTCTGACGATTGTAATGCCTAAGTGCTAAAAGCATTGCACTTTGAGTGTTAAAATCAAACCCTAAGAGTTTGAATGGGTTTAACACCTTGAAAGTGTCAGTTTTAACACTTTAGTTTTTAGTGTGCAGCTGTCACTGGTGAGTATAGATTCGTGGACCTTTCGGTTTGAAGCCCAGTGCCGTAGCCATTGCGACACTACATCTCTGTATATATTGTTGAAATCCACAGCACTACGAAGCTTGAAAAATAGTAGTTATGAGTGGAGACAAGGTTGTGGCGCATGTTAGGGGTAGTATTTAAGAATTGAATGCATTTTTTTATAGCGCGCGCAAAAGCAGCCCGAAGGGCTGCTTTGAAGCAAGCCTAATAGACAACGTGTACGTGAAATTGGAAAAACCAAGGAATTCTATGTCATCCAGTCTAAACCGGACACCGGAAGTAAAAACATGGGGAACCCCAGCTCTCGTTTTCAGAAGCAAACAAATCGAATGACGCCCCCTAAAAAGCGAACGGTGCAATGTGAGATTTCTCCTTAGATCATTCCATGCAGACTGTGAATAATTTATTGGACATGCTTTTCAAAATTAAAGTTTTTCCAAACAAACTCAACTGTCGTTTGCTTTGCTGACTAAATGACAGAAATTGTCGAAAAGCTAAATGTTCCCATATATGC
The DNA here is from genome assembly GCA_031216915.1 of Pictodentalium vernedei. Lineage (NCBI taxonomy): Eukaryota > Metazoa > Mollusca > Scaphopoda > Dentaliida > Dentaliidae > Pictodentalium > Pictodentalium vernedei. Next base: position 59,490,612 of record CM062297.1, read on the forward strand.
ACTTTGGATTTCATCGTCTGCGGTAGCCGAGAGCGTAACGCGTTGCGCTCGGAGCCCAAGGATTGCGAGTTCGAACCCCAGCCGGGGAAACGTAACGTAATGCAATACCGGCGTGGATTCAAAACCACACTGCTCCTCCATAGTGCCATGTTCGGGGATGGTGCTACATGTATGCTCGTCCTATCGAGTGAGGACGTAAATGGCTGTCCCGTGTGCAGTAATTACTGTGCACGTTAAAGGACTCTACTGTGGCAAAAGAGCTACAGCTCGGCAAAATTCCCCCGATTCCCCCCTTGTATATAGTGTATATAGTGTACTTCATTACCTGTATAAAGAACCCCCGCAATGAATCAATCAGGGTCCTCCGAAAAATCAACGGAGGAGTGACTGTACAAGCGCATTGAATCGTGCAATACCGGGGCAACTACCGGAATAAAACGGGCGTAAGACGCGAATTGCAGCTTCAGTGCAACGAAATAAACCTGAGATGACTCTGGTGATGTGGGGTTCTCACAGTGTGCAGCGAAAAATTAACGCTGGGATTTCATATGAAGAAGAAGAAGCTGGCTGGCTGTTGGGATCCCGCTGTTGTTCGATTCTGCGGAGTATTCTGTCACGTGATTTATCTGTTTTGCATTTGCAAGTGCAAAACGCTGTTCACTTCAAACCAACACTGTGTGTTATTGGAACAAAGTTACCAAATGAAAAGCATCAACAACTTGTCCGTTTAAAAGTACGCACAGGTCGGATTGTGGCACAGGTCGGATTGTGGCAAAGGTCGTTTTCATTCAGTTATTACGAACCTAAGATGTCGAAGTGACATACTGTCTGAGAAACGTCCATGAATTACCATTTCCAAAACAGAAGTTCCGTTCCACAATGTATGTACCCCAGCGAAACAAAAACAATAAATTTTCGACAATACGTTTCGAGGCCAATTTTCAAGCGAAGACGCCTTACCCATCACAATGACTGCATGCATTCTCGTTTCTGACAATTGTGATGTTTTTTCTGTGCGCACAATTTATTGTGCCCGACCATTACTAAAGCTGTCCAACTTTTGAAATTTAAAAACGCCTATCCGCCCCCCTCCACCAAAAAAAACCCAAAAAAAACAAAAAAACAATAAAAATAAATGTTGCAGTGAAACTCTTTTTTTCTTTAAATTCGCACCAGATGAAAATAAAAAAACCCCAGATAACCTGAAATATTTCTCCATTGTCCAAATAGCTCATATTTAATTCATAATATTGCTGAAAATTTTCGAAAGATAATGAAAAAATAAAGCTTCCATTTCTTCCAGAAAAATGGATAGGGTGTGGGTTCACTGCAATCCATTGTTTCTTGACAAAGCCCACAATCAACCTGAGGCCTATTTCTTAATCATTACCAAAAATATTCAAGGGGTTAGTTTTTGTACTTTTGGATCAGTGAATGTTCAGACATGATCTAAATAAAAGTCATCTCTGTCAATGTTGTGTACGTATCATGTACAAAAAAATGTTCAACCATTTTCTTTGGTTGTTTATAAAAATAAGTTATGTAGTAGCCTGGTCAATTTCAATTTTTATTTGAAAACATATGTGGATGGTGGTGTGTAGGTAGGGTGGGGGTGGTGTGGATCTTGAATGAAAAACTTGTTGAGGTCCAAAATTTTTTTTTTGAAGGTTGGATTATGGGGTAATCGGAAAAAAAGTAACAGGAAAAAAAGTAACAGGAAAAAAAGCAACAGATTTGGGTAGGAAAAAAAGAAACAGGAAAAAAAGTAACACTTTCTTATTTTTATAAGGTAAAAAAGTAACAGGAAAAAAAGTAACAGATTTGGGTAGGAAAAAAAAAACAGGAAAAAGAGTCACACTTTCTTATTTTTATTTCATAAAAGTGATAGATTACTTAATTATGATTTAGTTATATTATTGAAACTAGTTAGATTATTACATATCAGTATAAGTACTACATAGTACATAGTTATAAAATAATTTAACAAACTTAATTATGATTTAGTTAGATTATTACATATCACACCTTGAAACTAGTTGGATTATTACATATCAGTATAAGTACTACATAGTACATAGTTATAAAATAATTTAACAAACTTAATTATGATTTAGTTAGATTATTACATATCACACCTTGTGTAATCTAATATTCTGGCCAATGCCAGTAAGAAAAGCTGAAATAGTAAGTGAACCTTGGGAATATAAACCACACAGATTTTTCAGTTTTCTATTCAGGGATTCAGCTGACTTCTGTTTGCGGATAACAGGCAGCAAACCAACTGACACCTGTTGAATAATTGTATTGGTCAGAGCTTGCTCTTTTTGAAACCATTGGATAGTTTTCCAGACTGATGGGTGCTGGTGGCCAAAAAGATTGTAGAACTTGTTGTTCCAGCCTTCACATGCATTATTTTTACGAGATTCGCCATCCAGCGTAGCACTATTAACATTCCATGTAGCTGGAGGATAGGCTGGAGGAGTTAATCTAAGTCGTAATGGTGCCAACACATCTGAAGGTGCGGCGCGAGGTTGCCTGTATCTACCAGTGACATAATTTTCATCAAAATACCTCAACAGTTCCTCGGCTTCTTCTGGAACAATGTCTTTGAGGTGATTCATACCATCACGCACATCTGAAACTGGCAAGAATGCAAGTGCATCCAGTTTCCCACGTTTAGTGCATTTCCTCCAGACCTTGTTCTTCCTTCTTACAGATACAGTGTACATGAAACCTTCATGACAAAGTTTTTTGCCCCTCTTATTACTCTCAATGACTTCCATGATGACTCAAGAACATTTAATGACTAATTCAAACTGCTGTCCAATATATAGTTTGCTGTGTGTTTATTTTTTCAAGAACATTGTTGTACATCAAAGAAGAGAATTCATGAAAGTAGCCACACTTGCTTGTGTTTATTTTTTCAAGAACATTGTTGTACATCAAAGAAGAGAATACTTGAAAGTAACCACACTTGCTGTGTGTGTATTACAATGTGTGTTCATTTGTTTCAAGAACATTGTTGTACATCAAAGAAAGCATGACGGATATCCTTGTAACAACATTGTCATAGCACACATGATCTCCAATTACAAAATAATTAAAAATATAAAAAATAAAATTATTATTATAATTATTATAATGAAAAATGAAATAATGAAAAAACACTGTTACTTTTTTTCCTGTTGTATTATTATAATTGTTACTTTTTTTCCTGTTTCTTTTTTTCCGTTTCTTTTTTTCCTGTTACTTTTTTTCCTGTTACTTTTTTTCCTACATTCGGATTATGGCGATATTCTGGACAAAATATTAATCTGTTGTCGTCTATTTTGTAGGGTACTTTCCGAAAATTACACCCAAACCGGCCTGCACAATTTCAGCCAAACCAGCTTCCACAATTTCAGGCCAAAACACCTTTGACACTGGTTGGGCGAGATATTTTTTCCTTACAAATTTTCAACTTTCCTATTTTTGGCCACAATATTTATAGGATGTTTGGAGAGATAAATTGATAATGCTACCAGAATGGGGAAAAAAATAGGCCCAAAATCTGGGGTAAAATGCCAAGATAAAAAATTAGGTCGGAAGTGATCACGCCTGGGAAGAAACTTGTGGATTTTGATCTGATAATTGAAGTCATAAAAACAGGAATTGGTTTCCTTGTTTTGTAATTTGGATATCAGTAAATTTAATTGCTACTTTCCAGATGACTTAAAAGTAACTTTGCTTGTTTTTTCATCCCAGTGGATATATTAAATTCATGAACTATTTTATAATTGCCAATATTCACATTGACTGCACTGCAATTTTTCATCATTTCTGATAAATGAAAAAGAAATAATGAATGTTTTTTGAAGAAAAAAGTGTTGACTGCGGAGTGATTCCTGAATGAAAGAATAATTTTACGGATGAAAATATGTGGATATTTTTTCTAAATTTTTGGCTCTTTTTTTCCTTTGAAGGGGTGGAGTTTTTTTTTTTTTATTTTTTGGGGAATTTTCAGGTGAAAGTGTTTTCAGCTCACGTTAAGAGACATAGTCATCCAGACACCCATGCTGGACCACTGAATGACCCCGTGTTATTCTGGTTCCACAACCCCAAAATTGAACTAAGAGATCATATCAGCTGAATAACAAGGTGGTACAGGCATACTCACAAACTTTCACTATACAACCCAGCAGTGGCAAGACACTTTGTCAAATTGTTCCAAGTACCAAACTGATCACATTAACTAAGAAACATCAGATTCAATTTATGTTTGTTGGGGCACTGGTCAATTGCTCTATTTCGTGACTGGTCAATTCATGTCTCCTTCCATCTCAGCCACTCAGACTGGTACTTTCTATTCTACACGTACCAGTCATGTTTTTCAAGTGGAACACTGTAGCACATCAACATCACACTTTTTTGGCAAGCACACACATGGCCTTCCAGGGTCCATAAAATCTGCCACTTTACCCACCTCCTAGGCAAGGGTTTTAATTTTATCAAACACAGAAGTCAGTACACAAGAGAAGTTGGCCCACAAGATAAGTCGACCTAAAACAAAGCCAAGATGGGTCAACCTAAAACAAAGTCCGGATTGAGCCTGTGGGAAAAGTTGGTCCTTAACCCTTTACCTAACGAATCGGCCCCATCCGCTTGCGTAAAATTCAAAATTTTCCAAAAAATGTCAACAAAAGCACATCATGTGACCCCTCATTGGAACGGGCTAATTCCGATGAGGGGTCACATGATGTGCTTTTGTTGACATTTTTTGGAAAATTTAAATTAAAATAACAAATTTTAATATTGTCGGCATTGGGTAAAAGGTTAACAAAGTTGGCACACAAGGGAACAATTCAGCCCCAAATGAAATACTTGTAGGTTTTTCTCAAATTATTTTTTTCAATGCTGCAACTGTTTATTGTACTGTATTTTTGTTATTTCGAAATTATTTAGAAATATTTTCTATTCAAAAAATCATATAGACCAAGAGTGCAAGAATGCAGTCCTACACAACATTTAACAACTGTATGGTTTCAATTTATTTATTTATTTATTGCTGTTTAAGATCACATGCTTGAGCACAATGTCTAATCGTGACCACAACATGGATATGAAGTCAAGTATAGCCAATTAATCGTCACATGCTGCCTATTTTAGAGGACTTCCACCCCAGGCACTGTTTACCAGGTCCTATTTTACCAGTACAACAGAGCTTGTTTACCAAAGTAAACCAGCACTACCTCACTTCCTAGGGTTCCCACGGGGGTATGGTTTCAAATAATTTTCTCAAATTATTTTGCAACTACTTTATTCATGATAATTTCTCGGATTGTAGGCCTCAAGCTTCTTCGGTTCAGTTCATTTGTCCACTTAAGGTGGATTCTGTTTTATGTTGACGACCCCTTAAACACTGTTTTAAATTTTGTTAAGTTTATGTCATTATAATTTGAAAAACACTGTGAGTTGCGCGCGTTTCTTGGTTTTACCAAAGTTCATATTAATCTTTATTGGAGTATGAACGTGTGGGAATGGGTACAAATTATGTATGAATTCCGAAGGGATTCATACAATTTGTACCCATTCCCACACGTTCATACTCCAATAAAGATTATAAAAATTGCATTCAATTCTTATAATTACATTCCGTAACTGTTTAAACTACTTTTCATCAAACAACAATGCAGAAGGACGAAAGAAAACATGAACGAACGAGGCGAAAAACCACCCTCACACAAAAGACAAAGCGCACAACTCTGATTTTTAATTTTCACAACTTTAGAAATGGAAACGAGTATTTTAGTAACGGGCTTTATGCCACAGTTGGAAAATGTCACCAAAGAAACAGCAGCGGAGTTTATCACTGCGAGAGGCGCTAAAAGTTAAAAACCCGCCCAAACACCGCCCGAATTACATTCTGTCAACTGCATGCGCTCTACCGTAAATGCGGGTCAAAGTTCGATCAAATCTATTCATTGGAAAATGAATTACATTTGGTCATGACGTTTTCATCCAGCTAACCAATGGGAATTGAGTATTTGGACCCAAAACGTATAACTACATTAACAATGTAATTATATGATGGTATTTTGCCTGTCCGGTGCAGTCATATTTTACCAAGAATTAAATTACAGCTTTACTGTCCATGTTTAGACTAACAGTAACTGGTTTTCCTCAGTACTGTTTTAGAAGTGTGTGACCTCACCACAGTGCATATCATTAATTCAGACTTGTCTTCTATTATTCATAAGTAAACATAAATATTTAACAATTCCGTATTTATAAAATATGATTATGTATTTATCTGTTTTCGTTCAAACATGATTTCCCTTTTAAGTTATTGATGAAAACGAAAGCCATTTTTGCCTCAATAAAGAGTAACAGTTAATGCATTTTTAAACGCTTGCTATTACAGTGGAACTCTGTTAATTGAATAGCTACTTTGCCAATGAAAATTATTCAATTAACAGGAGTATTCAGTTAACCATGAGCTCTGTCAAACAAGATATAAAAGATTAAATGGATGCACTGAGGCCAAATAGGTCTTTTAACAACGGAAACCTTGGGAGAGTCAGGATAATTTCTTGACAGGTTACAAGATTTTTTACTCAATTAACAGGAGTTTACTCTATAACCTGCATTCAATTAATAGGTCAAATTTGTGCTGGAGGTAAATGGTTTTGTGTTGGGAAATGATATTAAATTAACAGGGTTATTCAGTTAAGAGATATCCAATTAAGTGGGATCCACTGTATTTTGTCGAATACAGAATAAAGAATTTTATTTATTTATTGGTGTTTAAGGTCACATACTTAAGCAACATGGCTAATCGTGACCGTGTCAGTTTTGCGGGTGGAGGAAGCAGGAGTAATTGGAGAGAACCACCGAGCATCGACGTCGACGAGCAACTGTCAGCTCCTCAACATTTTAACTCTGTTCAAGCTCCGCCCCAAGAAGGGTTACAGCGGTTGAAGACGTGTGCACCATCGATGTGCAGTGCGCGTTAGTACACGGCGTCATCGTGTCCCCATGTAGGCAACTGGGATAAAGTGCCTTGCCCAAGACGGGGATCGAACTCGGGACCTCTAGCATAGAAGTCCAACAGTCTACCACTGAGCCACCGCGCTCCCGAATAAAGAATAAAAGTATCACATGCTCCAGCGAGTCTCGGACAAAATCGTATTTCGTAAACGATTAACCATGCATCTTTTTTACTCACAGAAATATGTACAACATGCATGTTTAAGTTTTTCTTGCAGATATTTGAAATTGGCCATAGATTTCATCGGCTTAGTGTCCAAGCCGTTGTACAGTCAGCAATGTTGATATAAGTTTCACATCTGTTTAGGTAAGATTGGAAAACAATGCCACTTGCCAACCGATTGTTGACTAAAGTCGGGTTAAGGAGTTCAAATATTCAGTTGTTTTAGTGAGAAAGCTGCAATTAAATATTTGCCGTTTACTTAAAAAGTGTGTTGAACCCGAGGCACCACATTCTGCACAAAAGAAGGTGATAGAGTGAAATTTAAAAATTTAAATTATAAACGCTGTTTTAAATTTTTCAGTTCAATTAAAGATATATGAGGCGATAAAAGTTATGGAATTAAATCAGCCATTTAATAAATAAGTATGTGACCATGTTAAACCTTTACCTAACATGAAAATCAAACGACACTTGCACACAAAATTCTTGAATAACTAATTTTTGTCTAAAAAACATAGGTTATGACCCCTCATTGGAACGAGCGCGTCGAGCTCGTTCCAAAGAGGGGTCATAACCTATGTTTCTGAGACATAAAGTGAAAAAAAAAATAATGAAAATTAAGTGGCGATTGTCGTGAATAGCGCTGGCCGGTTTTGGCTGTTACGTTGGGTAGAGGGTTAACTCCCATACGAGGCAGGCCCGTAACTATCGAAAAATATTGAGGTGTGTGTGTGTGGGGGGGGGGGGGGGGGGAGGGGGGGTATCATCATTCTGCCCTACTGTCAGCGCATATTGCCCTGCATATATATCACCACACAGTACATATCATATGATATCAGGTGCTCAGTGGGGCAGGGAACTCCGCACAAGAAGATAAATGGATATATTCTAAATAGAATTGTTGATTTTACAAGGACACCCTGGCCTCCTTTTGCATGGGCAGCAGGGCATATGAGATGGAAGTTGTACAAGACCATGATATATCAGGTCCCCAGGGTGCCCTAGCTGTTCAGCTCTATTCTGTTAGGCAGGGCAACATGCTGGCAAATATTCCTTGGCAGGGCAGTAGTTGCGTGGGGCGCAGACCGTTGTAACCGGACAGAGGCTCTACTCGCTGCCCTACGGACAGAAGATCTGAATTTTTTTATTGGTGTACCCCCCTCCCCCCATCCGCCCCACCCCTCACAAAGATTTGCGCCCCTGATACGAGCTGGTAAAGTAAGAGGGAATTTATTGAATTGAATATCACACACTGTACAAAACATAATGGCCAAGAAGGTTTTTCGAGTCACGTGTCACACGCATTTTGCCTATCTGACAGGCGACACTTCAATAGAAATAACTACAGTACGTGGAGAGTGTATTATCACTAAATCACCCGCAGAGTGGAGATTCCACCCGAGCAATAATTGCAAATTTGTTGCAAAGCATAACCAGCACCAGCAAAGTTTCAGCCATTGGAGGTCCATTGGCTGAAACATTGCTCGTGTTTTTTGACGATATGTATAAAATTTGAAAGTTATAGCTTTGGTGATAACTCCACTCCGCGGATGATTTAGTTACAATCCACTCTCCACGCACTGTACTCAGATTTCACGACTCTTTCTGTTATTATATATCCGGACAGTCAGCGATTCAGTGTAAAAACACCCGCTGTATTACATCACTGGCGAATAGACGCGACGCCAGGTTTCTTGTTGGGGAATCTTCTCTGTACCAAAAGGAGCGCGGTCAGTTGTTACGGCATTGGACTTCAAACCGACAGGTCCACGGTTCGATCCTCGCCAGGGGTAACTGCGTTGTGTCCCTGGTCAAGGCACTTAATCCCGATTGCCCACATAGGGACACGGTGGTGCTGTGTACTAAGGCGTACTGCACGTCGATGATGTACTTGTCTTCAACCAATGCTAACCCTGTTTGTGCGGAGTTAGTATGTTTGGGGGGGGGGGGGGCTTGACAGTTGGTCGCCGTTGCTCGGTGGTTCTCTCCTGGTACTCCAGCTTCCTCGACCCGACACGAGGTGACCCTGGCCATCGAAAGTGTCGTTAAACCCCAATAAAATAAATAAATAAATAAATAAATAAATAAATAAATAAATAAATAAATAAATAAATAAATAAATAAATTCTCTCCACCCATGCCGGAATCAGTAAGTATAGACAGTAGATACGGAGAGGCGCCAAAAAGAACTACTAACGAGTTATCCCTTTACCTAACATGAAAAGCAGACGACACTTGCAAAAACAATTCTTGAATACCGGTAACTAATTTTTTTCATTTTTTGTCTCAAAAACATAGGTTATGACCCCTCTTTGGAACGAGCTCGTTGAGATCGTTCGTTTCGAAGAGGGGTCATAACCTATGTTTTTGAGACAAAAAATGAAAAAAATAATGAAAATTAATTGGCGATTTTTGTGAATAGCGCTGGCCGGTTTTGTTTGTTACGTTGGATAAAGGGTTAAAGAGTTTGTTGAAAATTTCCAGTTCTTCTAAATATCAGAACCTCCCAGAAACACCCAGAACCCCCCCCCCCCCACACACACACACACCTCTAAATTACACTTGTGTAGATTTTTTAGAGAAAGTATTTCATTTCCAGTAGGCCTATGTGGTAAGCATTCGCAAGCAATGTCGAAGTGAATTTAAACTTGAAGTCGCCTTTGTCTGAGCAGTTCTGGTGTTTAATATTTTTCTCCAGACCCTCCCCCTCCCCTCCCCCCCCCCCCCAGAAACTCTCAGATTTCCCCTGGAACCTCTTCTAAATTACATTTGCATACTGTTTACAGGGAATATATTCCATTTCCAGATTGTTCTAGCGTTCAACCGAGACTAAAACTTGATTTATTATCAAATTGACTCTCATTTCAGCTCTTGAACAAAATTTAAGATTTAGCCAAGGGAGTTAACTCGGAATTTTACATTCATGAAATAATTTGGCCAATCAAATTCGAGCCTCCATCATTGCTTGAACTGAACACGCCGAAAGATGTCATGCAATAATAGCATTTGAATGAATAATAATATAAACACCGCAAAAGGTTGAATTGTTTTACAGACAATACGTTTTTTAGTTTAAATAGTATATACACTGCAATCAATATTTTAAGACCATAACACTGTCTGGCTTCGTATTATCTATTTTTTGTTTTAATTAAATGTTCTTTGTCGATTTGTTACCTATTTGTCACTTCATTCATCTCCAGTTGAAATATCGAATGACAGTGCCCCTATTCACTCAAAACCCACCAAACCCAATTACAGTTTGTTTTATATAGATGAAGGGGGGCGGTGGCGTTGCGGTAACGGGTTCTCGTCAGATCACTGAAATTAAGCAACGTCGAGCCCGGTTAGTCCCTGGATGGGCGACCGTCTGAGCGGTCAACTCATTGTGTCCCAGGGCAAGGCACCTAACCCCGATTGTCTACACGGAGGCACGGTGGCAGTGGCGGCTCCAGAAATTTTTTTGTGGGGGGAGGGGGGGGGGCAACTAGGGGGGGGGGGGGAGACTCCCATGAAGGGGGGCAAATACGTAAAGGATCATATCATTACTTTGTTATGAGGTAGTCCAAACTTGGACCCAAAGTCCGTAATATACTTTTTTTGGTTTGGTACGTCCTGTGGACGTACCAAACCAAAAAATTATATTACGGACTTTGGGTCCAAGTTTCGACTAAATGTAATGGTAATTAGCGGTCGGACTTTAAAAAAATCCTGGATCCGCGTCTGGTGGGTCTGTGCGTGAGAGAGAGAGAGAGAAGAGAGAGATCAAATAATTGAACAGTGCAAGGGAGATAATGCCCGTCTGTCATAATGCGAAATCCATGAATTGTTTTAGACAAGGGATATGGATAGACATGCCTTTGTTGGCTCATAACTTAATTATAACTTATAAGTATCTGCATCCGAGTCTTTAAATCTCTACTGCCTGGATGTGTTCATCAGCTAGCCTAAGTCTTTGGGCTAAGTGTGTATGGGAAATTATTGGGAATAAAAAAAGAGAGGGGTGTGTGTGTGTGTGAGAGAGACTGACTGAATGTGTTTGTGTGTGAGGGTGGATGGAAATGCATGCGAGATGGTTGGGGGGGGGGTGTAACTGGGGGGGGGGGCAAAGCCTTCGTTTGGGGGGGGGGGGGGCAAATGCCCCCCCTCCCCCATGCCCCCCCCCCCCCGTAGCGCCGCCACTGCACGGTGGTTGGTTGAAGACATGCCCACTGCACGTTGATGGTGCGCATGTCTTCAACCAATCTAACCCTGCCTGTGCTGCAGTGCGGAGTTACGATGTTGGGAAGCTGGCAGCTGCTCGTCGTTGCTCGGTGGTGTTCTCCGGCCTCCTCCAGCCGTAAAACTGTTACCGACACGAAATGACCTTGACTGTTAAAGTGTCGTTAAATAAATTTATATAGATGAGAGTCGGACCTCTGGTAGATTTAATTGTAATGTTGATGAATTTATCAATGATGACGGTACACCAAAAACACAAGAGAATGGTGTATCTAACACCGTTCCACATTATGGCGGTACACGCTAAAAACTAAAGTGTTAAAAACTACACTTGAAGTGCTGTATTTAACATTTACTTAGTGCTGAACTAGCACTTTGTTCAAGTGTAGATATCCCAGAACTTGACAGGTGTTACAATAATACCACTTGACAAGTGTAATGTCGCGACACTTAAAAGGATTATGTACCCACCAAGCGCAAATCAAATCTGGAAGAACCACCAATGCTAGACACATGGGAAGTGCCATCCATTAAAGTTTCAGATGTCTGACGATTGTAATGTCTAAGTACCTAAAGCATTGAACTTTGAATGTTAAAATTAAACCCTACGAGTTAGAATGGGTTTAACACCTTGAAAGTGTCAGTTTTAACACTTTAGTTTTTAGTGTGTAGTCACAGCTTTGACAGTGAAATGAATGTCTCAATTGTGTGTGTGTGTGTGTGTGTGTGGAGGGGGGGGGGGGGGTATTATGATTCATTAGCGGCCCTTCAACAGCCTGAAGTCTTTATGACCGAGTTCTGTTGATACACTCTGTTTAATTAATATCAAATTATTTGAATGAGAGAATGAATGCGCTCTGTTCGGTTCTAGGGGTTCTGGTATTTAGGAGAACCCAAAATGTCTAGTTCGGTCGGTCGGATTTATTGCCAAACATTTGAGACGCGACGCGTGCGATTCGTGCGATGCATAATAATGCTAGACTCTTCTTATTAATTTTTAATTTCGACATTGTATGATTCTTCTAATTTGGTCCTTGTTGTCAAACAAAGACAGAAAGTAATAAACCCGAGTTATATAATATAAGTTTGACGCAACGATTCATCGATTCAAAATTACACTCAGTAAAGATATGTTTGTTTATTTTTTCATGTGGAATTTTTTATGTATTTATATTTTTACGTTAATTCGTCCCAGTTATCCTTAGCGGCTTCAAATACCTCGTGACAATTCACCAGCATTGAGACAAATGGTGGCTCATAACTCATGATAACTGTGTGTTCAACTGCATTTCCAGTCCTAAGAACGTCGAAGTATCCGTTTGTAAGATGTATATGTTTTTTGGTGGTTTCAGGTTACTTTTTAAATCATGATCGCCAATACCACAGGTACTCGGCACAAGCTGTGAAATCGAAAGAAAAATGATATTTGATAGCATTTTTTGAATCGATGCCGACGTGCTTCCATAATGGTATATAAATATTAACAAGGTACAAAACTCGCTTTTCGAAAACGATAGCACTCATCTTCGTTTTAACCCCCCCCCCCCCTCAAATTAGATTCACATAACGTATCCAGCAGCAGTACCCGGTGTCAGTGGAAAGGGGGATGAATAAGCTTGACAGTGGTGTATTACAGTGGAAAGTAGGTTACGAGCGACAATTATCCGATTTATTATAAATAATTCGAGGTCCCATTGTCTATTTATTATTATTTATAATAAATCGGATAATTGTCGCTTGTTGCAATTTTTTCGGGTAGGTGCCTTTTTTCGCCTAGATCGACCGGACTAGAGGTGCCGAATTGACTTATACCCGGTGCCGAATTGACCAATGGCAGGTGCCGAATCGACCCAAAGCAGGTGCCGAATTGACCAGAAAACTGGTGCCAAATTGTCTTGGTGCCGAATTATCTGGTTACTGAATTAAAGCCCAAATATGGGCTTCCAGTACTCTACCAGTTAAGAAGCCCCAAACACCAATGACTCAAGTAGCGATTCTTGGTGAACCCTTAAAATAGGGAGTACAAATATTTTTTGAATAGATGTCGGAAAGGAGAAATACCCATGCTTCATGTATCTCATTTTTGAAAACTTGAACAAAACCCACAACATTTTTCCAGGGCCTCGAAAATCAATTTACTGTTTTCCAAGACTTTCTGTACCTTTCCATAACCTTTATGAACTCTGTAAAAAGAGATGCTCATGCGAGCCTAAAATGCTAACCTGGATCAAGTTGTCCACGTGCAAGCCTGAAAATAAGCAGACTGTCATCTGAAGAATGAGATACCAGAAGGTGAATTTGGTGATGCTATCCTGCACAGCGGGGAAGCATCACTAAATTTACCCTCTGTGAACCTCAGTCTGAATCAAAGTCTCGGGCCCATAGCGATAGAGGTGCCCAGAAGATAAAGTGGTGCAATGTGTAGGATAGCATCAGCAAATTCACCCTCTGGAGACCTCATTAAGCAAATGACAGATTGCTTATTTCCAGGCTTGTCAAAATGGAGTGGAGACAGTGTAAGTGTGGGGAGAGGGGAGCTTTTCATTGATTTGTTTAGTCAGAAAAATAAGAGCATTTTTTCAGCCAGTTTATTTCCAACCCATAAGAATACTCTGTAGCATAAAACAGACATCTGTTCCTGGCAGACCAGAAAAAAGGGTATTTCAAACCAGGGGTGGCGCCAGGGATTTCTCGACAGGGGGGCTGACCTCTCCGACAGGGGGGCTATAACATTTGACCTCCCAAACGAAGGAAAATGAGTGAAAATTGGTAAATTGGAGAACCAAAATAGAAGCAAATTGAGTATGTTTGTTGATTATTTAACCCTTTACCTACATGTAACCTGAAAAGCAGACGACACTTGCAAAAATAATTCTTGAATAACTAATTTTTTTTCATTTTTTGTCTCAAAAACATAGGTTATGACCGACGAGCTCGTTCCAACGAGGGGTCATAACCTATGTTTTTGAGACAAAAAATGAAAAAAAATAATGAAAATTAATTGGCGATTTTTGAGAATAGCACTGGCCGGTTTTTTGCCGTTACCTTGGATAAAGGGTTAAAGTAAACATATTTTAATAAGGTCGGGAAATATTTCATCTATAAAGCCAGTTTGACGAACGACATTAAGGAATTTCGTAAGACTCACTATTCTATATCAAAGTTCCAGTGCTGCACGGGTTCGATACAGACAAGACGAGATATCTACATTCGATTGTCGGAAATTTCTCGTGAAGTCGGGTTTACGAGACTCTCCGACGGACTGACTAGCCCCCCTGACCCCCCCCCCCCCCCCCTGGCGCCACCACTGCTTCAAACTCATTTCTATTTTAAGCCACAGGGTTCCAACAAGGGTGTGGAAAATTCTTTTTTGTTTGTTTTATGGGGGTGGGGTGGTGGTATTAAACTCCCTGCCAGGGTCACATTGTGTTGGTAAGTTCTTTACTGCATGCCTGTTCTATGAAATCCCCATTTACAGCAACACTAAATAAACCGCACAGAAAATGAAAATCGTTGACATACTATTTCGATAATAAGCAAAATTTCTCTGGAATTTTCTACAAATTGTGCACTGCAATTACAATTTCAATCGCTAGCGATAGCTAAAAATCGTCCCCTGAGCTCCAACGTGTTCAATGTGCCAGTTAGCACATAGAACACATTGGAACTCAGGGAACGAAATAGTAACACAGGTTCTCCTCACAAATTTGGTTGGCGATAAAATGTGTTCTTTTTGTTGATAGTTGTCAAATGAATTGTCGAGTGTCCTTCTAGTTATTGTTTTTATAGACATGAAGGCATGTAATAAACAAAGAACGACACACATATGTGAATGGGTTAATCGATATGGCACTTGTGCCATCGCGGAAGGATAAAACTCGTGGCCTGCGGCCTCTCGTTCTATCCTTCCGCGCTGGCAATCGTGCCATATCGATTAACTCATTCACATACACTTGTCATTCTGTGTATACGATGGCAGGAAGTCGGAGTACCCGGAGTACCTGGAGAGAATCACCAAGCAAATGTCAAGACTCCCATACGTACCAGCTCTATACAAAGCAGTTGAAGGTTCATGTAAGTGAACCATCAACATACAGGATGCTTTACTACACAGCATCATTGTGCCCCCCCCCCCCCCTCCCATGTGGGCAATCAGGATTAAGCGTCTTGCCCAAGGACACAACTTAGTTACCACAGGTCAGGATTAGGGCTGTCACGATTTTTTAATTTAGGAATCGATTAATCGTCGCAAATAATCGATAATAATCGATTAATCGTACCTTGATGACACTCTCCCCCTCTCTTTGAAGTCGTTAAAAATGAAGTTAAAGTTAGCTGACCAACCTCAAGTAAACAACGAAGACGATCCTCTTTTAGGTATATTCAAAGCTTTGATGTTCTGAACTTTTGAACCGTCAGTGTAATAATCAAGACCGGTCTTCAGTTGCGAACTTCGCAAGTTCGCAACTGAAGACCGGTCTTGATTATTACACTGACGGTTCAAAAGTTCAGAACATCAAAGCTTTGACGTACCTGACCGACAAATGCTTCTAACGGCTTCTTGGCATTTAACGTTGACATTCTTGACCTTTTACCTTTAGCATGAATAGTTTTTTCATCCAATTTTTTTTATTATTAAAAGTCTAAAATGGGGTAAAATTTTGCGATTCGTTGACAATGAAAAATACTAATCGATTTCGGGCTGACCGATCGACAATCGATTAATTGATTAATCGTGACAGCCCTAGTCAGGATTAAATGGTCAACCTTTCGGTTTGAAGTTCAATGCTCTAACCAATGAGCTACCATGCTTCCCTTTTTGCATGTATCAAATGCATCACCCAATAATACCAAATTTGGATCAAATCGGACAATCAGTTATCAAAACTAAACAAGTCCAATAAGGGCAGTAAGTCACAAAGAAATATTTGGGCACAGTTGGTTCGCAATCCCTTTATTATATATTATCATTGAAAAGCTATACAGTGGAACCCTGTTAATTGAATAGAGACTTTGCCAATGAAAACTAGAGGTACTGTGAGCGAGCTCACAAAGTGATACCCCCCGTGCCTGAAATGTATAAGTTAGATGATCTCCCCTTGGAAATGTCAGAACGAAATTATATTGCTTCATGCACATCTTCATATGGAGGTCTTCCATTGTGTAAAGTTTCATGAAAATTCTTCAAATGGTTCAGGAGGAGTTGCGCTTATAAGGATGGACAGACGGACAGACAGATGGACGGACGGACAGGGTGATTCCTATATACCCCCCAAAACTTTGTTTGCGGGTGGTATAATTATTCAATTAACAGGAGTATTCAATTAATAGGGATTGTGTCTCTTTCCTGTATTCTAGAGATAAACTTATCATTTATTCTATTACATCTTGTTTGACAGAGCTCCACGAGCTCTGTCAAACAAGATATAATAGATTAATTGACTGTATTGGATGTACTGAAGCCAAATAGATCTATAAACAAAGGAGAACTGGGGAGAGTCAGGGTAATTTCTCGACATTTCACAAGATTTTTTATTCAACTGACAGGAGTTTACCTTATAATCTATATTCAATTAACAGGTCAAATTTGTACTGGAGGTATGGTAAATGGTTTTGTATTGGGAAATTATATTCAATTCACAGGGTTATTCAGTTAAGAGATATCCAATTAAGTGGGCTCCACTGTATACTCAATTAGAAAAAACAATCTTGAACAAATTTACTAGAAAAATGTTGGCATGAAATGTTAAAGTCATTACAAAAATTTTATTTAGTCCAACGTGGGCAATGAATCTTAAAAAACTTCTATAAGGCTGGCTTGAAATCCCATTCATGAAATTATCTCCAAAAAGCTATAGATTAAGCATCGAAAAAAATCATTTTTCTTTATTTATTTATTGGTGTTTAAGTTCACATATTTCTGCACAATGGCTAATCATGAACACAACATGGAGATAAAGTTAAGTTTAATCCATCGTTTATACCCATGTTGCCCACTTTAGATAACTTCCACCCAAAGCATTGGTGACTGGGTCCTCTTCTATTAGTAAAACAGAGCATGTTTACCACAGTAAACAAGCACTGTTTCACTTTCCAGGGTTCCCACAGGGATCTCATTTATGTAAAACTAATCTGTGGACTCAAGGGTTAAAGAGCTAATGGTTAGAGAACTTATATTTTAGAATAGTGTGGAACATTTATTTATTTATTGGCGTTTAAGGTCACATATTAATCATGACCACAATGCAGAGATAAAGTCAAGTTTAGTCCATCGTTTATACCTATGTTTCCCATTTTAGAGAACTTCCACCCCAAGCATTGGTGACTGGGTCCTATTTTATCAGTAAACTAAAGCTTGTTTACCACAGTAAACAGGGGCAATGCATAGCATAGGCCACTGCCCCCGAAGTGTATGCAAGTTCGAAGTAGCCTTCAAGGTATTGTGGAACAGAACAATTTTCTAAGTTGAAAAAGGGCCATAACTCTGGGAAATGAAAGTGTCAATGACACTGTAGCTTAACTTGTCTGTGTGTTGTGTTTGATGAAAAGGATAATTTTCAATGTTTATGAAAGGATTATGAAATAAGACAAGAATTGTGATAATTGGGAATATGTTAATTTCTGTTCCCTGCATGCTGTGTTTTCAATAAAAATAATATGAGGTGTAGACTGTACCAAAGAATTGAAGGGGAGGTTAATGTGGCCCTCACATTAATGTATGTCAACCAAAGTTACCAAGTTACAGTGAAATTATTCCAAAACGAGTCATCCTGTCTAGTTACAATAAAATCACGTCATAAATACGGCCTGTAGACTGTGCTAAAGGTTTTTGGGTTTCCGGCCTGTATAGCCATCACAGTTGACCGATCGCAACCAAAAGGGGACATCCTCATCTCGAGATTATATGGAGTCATCCTACCAAGTTACAATGAAATCCCTTCATAAATACGACCTATAGTCTGTGCTATATTTTTTCGGGTTTTGAGCTTGGGCAGCCATCATGGCTGAATGATCATGACCAAAAGGGGACGTTCTCATCTAGACATTATTTGGAGTCATCCTACCAAGTTACAATAAAATCCCTCCAAATTAAATATGACTTGCAGACTTTGTCAAGTTAAGCTAAAATTATTGGATGGAACCTGCTCCTTGTGCATATCCAATCCCCCAGGCAGGTCTATCAGCATACCAAAGGAGATCCTAATCCAAGCTATGACTTTGAAATTACAATGCAAAATGTTTGTATGGACAGATGGATGGACAGATGGACAGATGGAGGGCTTCACTAGATACCCCTGAATCCTCCTTTGGAGGTTGAGGCATAACAAGCACTGCTTCACTTTCGCGGGAATCTTATTAATGTGAAACTAATCTGAGGACCCAAGGGGATAAAGAGCTAATGGTTATCATGCGTGCAGTATAATTATATTTTAGCATGGTGTGGAACAAAGTAAACAATAAGTACCATAATCTTACATATTCATTTTATTTTCAAAAATGCTTTTTCTCACACATATAACCCTTCAACCAGAAATAACCAAAGAATGGCACCATCTTCTATCACAAGGCTTATTTTGGGCAAAAACATGTTTTTTCACTCATTCAGTGCTAACTAACTTTATCATTTGAAGGGTAGAAACACTGCAAATATTTATATTTTGTTGTGTCAGTTAATAAAATCAGCTGGTTCTACAGTTAAAACTAGAAGTCCTGTCACGAACTGTGCACTTATCTAGGCTTAATTGCATGTAGGAATTGCGCGCAATTGCCATATCGAATGGCATCCAAAGCATGGCAGGTTCTCCTGATTACTCATAGCAAACACAGGCAATGCTTCTGCCAATGGACCTCCGGGTTACCCGGAGGTCCATTGGCTGAAACATTGCTTGTGCACAGGCCATATGTACAGAATTTGATAGCCTTACTATGGTCATAACGTGTAGATTAACGTGCAGATCGACATGCTATTTGTGCGCATTTCATGACAGGACTTCTAGTTTTAACTGTATATGCAAAAGTAAACCCTATGTTTCACGCAAGTCAAGGACAAGGGGAGCAAAAGTAGCAAAACGGGCACTCGACTCTGGGTTTGAGTTAAGACTGGGAGTTTACATCGTATCATCAAATGTATTGAGAGTAATCGCTTGACTGAACTGGTTACGTGAAATAATTCATGAGAGGTGGGGGACATTGTACAGACACGAGTGCACTATTGCACATGATTGTTTTACAATATGGTCCCTCGCCTCGAATGAATTATTTCACGTAAACAGTCCAGTCAAGCGATTACTCTGTTTATTACTTTTCATTATTAACCATAATTATATTATTTAACCATTTACCTAACGTAAAGGCCAGCACTATTCTAAAAAAAATCACCAATTAATTTTCATTATTTTTTCATTTTTTGTCTCAAAAACATAGGTTATGACCTCTCATTGGAACGAGCTCATTGAGCTTGTTCCAATGAGGAGTCATAACCTATGTTTTTGAGACAAAAAATAAAAATTAATAGCTATCAAGAATTTTTTTGCAAGTGTCGTCTGCTTTTCATATTAGGTAAAGGGTTAACCCCCCCCCCCCCCCCCCCCAAAAAAAAAAAACCCCAATGAAGTCCCTATTACATCCATGGCAAAGCGTCTTCGTTTGCGCACACGTATACATGACCCAATTGTTGATTGTATAATTCACTTGTGAAGTTATCGTTTATAATCAAACCTTGAAATCCCAGTAAATCACACCTTGGAAAGTAATAAAAAGTGGTAAATCAATAACACTGACATTAACTGGATTAACGCACAAATCGACGTGCTATTTGTGCGCATTTCATGACAGGACTTCTAGTTTTAACTGTAGGGTCAAAACTATTAACAATAATCGCACATTCAAATTTGTGTCTTCTTTTCAATTTTTGCCTTGAAAACACAGCTTTTGATCCTTCAGGTACAGAAGTTGGGAGCATAATGGTTTAGAGGTTACAGCATTGGACCTCAAACCAGAAGATCCATGGTTTGATCCTCGCCATGGGTAACTGTCTTGTGTCTTTGGGCAAGGAAGTTAATCCTGTTTGCCTCAGGGAACACCTCTGACCTTTCGATCTGAGGCTCCAATGCTCTGTCTAATGATCCACCATGCTACTGGGATGGATACTGCAATTATGTTACGTGAGGGTTAACCCTTTACCTAACATGAAAAGCAGACAACACTTGCAAACAAAATTATTGAATAAGTAATTTTTTTCATTTTTTGTCTCAAAAATGTAGCTTATGACCCCTCATTGAAACGAACAAATGTTGATGTTGGATTTAATCAGCTACTTATTTATTTTTTGGTATTTAACTCCAAGCACTCTAAAGTCAAAATGGCAAAGTTTTCAGTAGCAAATATTTCCCATAATGCAGTTTGATATTTAACCAAATATACCTTGTTTGACAGAGCTCAGTGAGCTCTGTCAAACAAGATATATTTGGTTAAATTCATAGTTAAACAAGAGAAAAACAAGGAGTTTGGAGTAAATTGAGTTGCACTACCAGAGTGATAGGGGTTAACTGGTTGAGTGCCAGAAGCCACTATGATGGCTCTCTTGAAAAGTGCTGAAAGCCACTTTAGTGGCTTTGCACTGCATTCATCAGCTTGCTGTTTGCATGGCAATATCAAGAAAGAATGTTGATATAATATTGTTTTGGTATAATTCATTGGAGAGTGCCAGGGGCACTCTCCAATAAATTGTTACATAACAATTATTTCTGAACAAAATCTTGCTAAACTAGGATGCCCCTTGTTGCTGGCATGGTATCTTAGCAAAACAAAAAATATGCATGTTACAAATCACCTTTGAATAATAATTTAGCACTCTACTAGTTGTGGTCACATATTTCTGCACTCTGGCTAAAAATCGTCCCCTGAGTTCCAATGTCTTCTATGTGCCAGAAAGCACATAGAACACATTGGAACTCAGGGGACGAAATAGTAACAAATTTGGTTGGCGATAAAGTGTGTTCTTTTTTTTGATAATTGTCAAATAAATTGCTGAGTGTCTTTCTAATAATTTGTCTTTATAGACGTGAAGGCATGTAATAAACACAGAACAACACATGTGTGTGAATGGGTTAATCGATATGGCACTTGCGCCATCGTGGAAGGACAAAACTCGTGGCCTGTGGCCTTTCACTCCATCCTTGCATTCTGGCACTCGTGCCATACAGATTAATCCATCCACACACACATGTTGTTCTGCGTATTTATCAATGTCATTTTCAGCATCTATGGCCATATTATGACCTCAAATGTACATCTATAAAGTCAAGTCGGGCAATTCAATTATGATCTTTCTGCTCATTCAACCCTTTACGCAATGGACAAGATATCAAAATTTGTAATTTTAATTTATTTTTAAAAATTTTTTCACAAAATGTCAACAAATCATATCATGTGACCCCTCATTAGAATTAGCTCAATGATATGTTTTTTACTGAAATGTTTTGAAATTTTTTTTTTATTTTTCAAGTGCTCAATTTGTAAATTACGCAGACAAATGTGACTAATTCATTTGGTAAAGGATTTGGAGGATTCACACCCCAGGCATTGGATACCAGATCCAATTAAAGCAGACTTGTTGTAAACATGAAGAATAGCGGACCTAATAAATTACTAAAAAAAATAACCAACTTTTTGTAAGTTTTCATGGTTTCGTTACATTCTTAGATGTTTCTTGAAATAACATAGTTTGGAAAGAAAAAAACAAACACTTTGTAGCATCTTTTTATTTTCTCGAATAAACTCACCGAATGTTTTCTTCATGAAGGCACCAGTGTTCGATCTGAGGATCGATTCTACTGAAGGGAGAAGTCAGTAAGTATCGAAGATAAATTAATGTTATAAAATCACCATCATTATTAGTTCACTGAAGGTTGGGTTCAGGTTAGCTAATCCTAACCGTTGATTTAATTACCCTATCCTGTTGGCACCTGGTGTGATTTTGGTAAGTTACAGTACAGTTGTCATGGACTGGTCACTTTCCACAGGTGGGCAATATTTCCATGGGCACAATAATTTTAGATTCCAAACACTAATTATAGGAATAATCATCAAAAATTTTAATTAATGGATCTGTGGATGTGCTTCATATTATCTTTGAAGTAAAATTATTTAAAATTATCCATATGAATTTGCCTTGTTACAATTTATTGGAGAGTGCCTATAGGCACTCTCCCATAAATTGTAACAATGCAAATACATGCAAACAAATTCAAACAGCCAAAAATAATTTAGCACTCGACCAGTTAACCCTTTACCAAACATAATGGCCAAAACCGGCCAGCACTATTCTCAAAATTCCCCAATTAATTTTCATTATTCTTTCATTTTGTGTCTCAAAAACATACGTTATGACCCCTCTTTGGAACGAGTTCGTCGAGCTTGTTCCAAAGAGGGGTCATAACCTGTATTTTTGAGACAAAAAATTAAAAGAATTAGTTAATCAAGAATTTTTTGGAAAGTGTCGTCTACTTTTCATGCTAGGTAAAGGGTTAAAGAAAAAAAATCAAAGCATGCAAAGTTACCGTGAAAAGGTAGAAAAAGTTGTTAAGTTTCTAGTAAATTGTTGGGTTCTCTATTTTTCATGTTTACTGAATTTGTCTACCCAGTTAACAAACACTGCTTCACTTCCGAGGATGACACAAGGAATTCCAACTTAGATGTGAGTCTTCCATGGAAGACGCATGTCGCCTGGCGTTTCAGACAGAATTCTAAGTGGAAAAGGGGCATAACTCTGGAAAAAATACAGCGGATCAAAAAATAAAATAGGAGGTGCACAATGCCATTATGTGATAAAGAATCACTGAAAGTTTCATCAAAATCCATTCATAGGTTAAAGAGGAGTGACGGATAAGAGAAAGTGTGACGCGGACGACGCAAGACGACAAAAGTAATCCCTATATGTCGCTCCCCACTTCGTGGGGCGGTGACACAAAAATGCTCGGCAACACAAAATTATTCAGATGCAGCAAATTACTACCCTACAAACTTGATTCAAACTAAATTTCTTCCAAAACTTAACATGTGCCAATCCTGCAGAAGCTCAACAAACACATCCCAATTAAGGGCAAAATACAATTTTCTGTTCAAATTATAAAACAAATTTTTCAAATATCTGCCGTAAAGCAGGCACAATACTGAGTGAAGTTTGGCAATTTATTGGATGAAGGGCTAAAACAATAAACATATACATGTACGAATTCAACGTAAATGCCATTAACAAAAATGCAAGTTACTTAGGAGGCATTGGAACAACATCTTATAATAATATAAAAACAGATGAATCTTGTGTTAAAATTATTAAAATACTGTAAATGTCTTTGTATTCGCAAAAGTGGTCTCTCAAGACAGGTGGTCTCTCATAACAGGTTTCAGGTTTTCTCAAGTCAGTGCATAACCAACCACAAAATTCAGAAATGGAGAAGAATGGATTTTTGTAATTACTTTGTAGTTGTTCTTTTTTATGAAGTTTTTGTAACAAATTGAAATGGACTGTTATAAAAATAAATTAGTGTTGAAAATCTTCATTGAAGATTTTCAACACTAATTTATTTTTATAATTTTTATAACAGTTCATTTCAATTTGTTACAAAAAGATTTTCAACACAAATTTATTTTTATTCCTATCTGTCACATTTCAGGTATGTATGAAATTGTTTATCCAGCAATAATCCTAATCTTTTCGCAGGGGTCTTATAAAAACATCTCAATATGTATTGAGTTAGCAATTGAAAGTCCAATTAAGAGCTTTTAATTAAGTTAGTATAACCACAATGGATTTTCCAATTCCAGAACAGGTAAAAAGTTTTTGCATGGTTTCAGTCTTCAAAGGGGCGGTCTCTCAAGACAGGTCTATTATGGCATAAAAATACAAGTTGGTACCAGGTCACAGTGGTCTCTCAAGACAGGTGGTCTCTCAAGACAGGTGGTCTCCCATAGCAGGTCCATTATAGAGTGAAACCAATCGGTGCCTGGTAGATGTGGTCTCTCAAGACAGGTGGTCTCTCAAGACAGTGGTCTCTTAAGACAGGTTTTACTGTATAACTATGAATTTAACATTCCGATGAAAGAAGACCACAGGACATTAGATATAGATAGGCATGGAATTTCTTACAGAAACTGCCAATGCAAAGCTTTGATGCTTGCCACATCGGTAATTGTAAGGTCTCACCCCACTGCCGGAAAAAGTTTTCTTCCACCACCAAGGTATTGAGACATATATAAAATCGAAGACACTTGGGAGAGATATGCTTCTCATCCCACCCCACGTGACAGCTATCTCACTCCACCCACGTGACCAACCTATATTGGCTTATTAACATATTTAAAGTGCGCAGGACGATTCAATCACTGCACGTTCTTCTGAAAACAAACAATGTGCTGTCACTTTTCGGAAATATTACCAGACGAACGTTTGTTGAAGAAAATAGATATAAAAACACAGACTGCAAAATCAAAGGATACTTGAGTCTTTTACATGAATTTTTGAATGAATGCCATTATGAGTGGAGCGAGTTGGACGAATTTCACGTGGAAAAGTTATGCAAAGACATTGCAGAATTCATAATATGATGTCATCGGAATGTGTCAATGTTCATTTCGCTAAAAATATTTAACCCCTGTCTTGCCGGCGTTGGGATTTCATTTTGTGGTATATACCTGTGGTATATACAGAACTTTTGTGCGCTCTTTCCGATAAGTTTTTTTCAGAAATTGAAAAACAAATTTGTTCGATATAGCTGCTCGGCCCACGTGCCCCTGAATTACAATTGATGACGTCAGACTGTTTTGGTGGGGGAGAAAAATTATCCCTGATGGCGGCGGGTGTGAGATGGGGGAAATCTCACCCTCGGGACAAGATATTTGGTCCAGACACTTGGCAAGCCTCGTGTCTAGGCCCAATATCTTGCCCTCGGGTGAGATTTCCCACCAGGATAATAATAATCTACACCATTATGAAACTCTACATTATATAATGATTGTGTTACTTCTGAAAAGTCTTTCAATTTTGAAAAAGGGAGGCATTCTTGTTTTTGCTACCATTTGAAGTGAAGCTTGCTATGGTTGAGTCCTGGTATGGGAAAAATGTTTTCAAGAAAAACATCAATGAATATCTGCACACCGTTCACACCACAGGTGGTGTCTTCCCACTAGACCAATTCCCCTTAGACCAACTACATAGTGTTTCTGATTAAGGGATGATTAAGGATAATTAGGAAAACAATTATTTATAAAAATCTGCCCAACATCTATAAAATATCGACAGGCTAGAAAATGAGCAGACTATCATCTGAAAAATGAGGTCCCCAAAGGGTGAATTTGGTGATGCTACCCTGCACAGCAGGGTAGCATCACTAAATTTACCCTCTGTGAACCTCAACCTGAATCAAGGTCTCAAACATAAGAAACAGATACCCAGAGGATAAACTGGCCCACTGTATGGGATAGCATCAGCAAATTCCCCCTCTGGGGACCTCATTCTGCAAATGACAGACCGCTTATTTTCGGCTTGAATTTCAATAACATTAAATACATGTATAAATATTTATAAATATATCAAATTATTGATATAGAATTATTTTTAAAGTAGAACACACCAGTTGGTCTAAGGGGAATTGGTCTTTTGTGAATTGGCCTCGTGGGATTTGGTCTACAGGGAATTGGTCTAGTGGGAATGAACCCCACAGGTGCATAGTAAGTAGGGATTCCAAAAATATTACCTGATTTTTCGAATAAGCTTTTCAAAGCATAATCAAATTTATTTGAGTTTGGTACAATACCTGAAATACAACTTCAATGGAGCAACCGTAAGTCTATCAGATGATTCTCCATGGAAGGCATGCGCAAAGACAGTGAGTAGCATTACTGGCCTTTGAAGTTTGTCGAATTATGTTGTTTAAGGACAAATTCTTGGAAAGTGAAGTTTGATGTCTTGTAATGCTAACAGCTTATAATTGATGGTGTATTGTTCACATTTTCGAGCTTGCATTGTATTGTTTGGCCTATTTCCCACCAAAAGATTTTAACCTTTGCAGAAAACACATTATAAATTATTGTGATGAGTTGATGGTAACATGGTCTGAGGTTTGCAGCTCGGAGCTTATGTTCAACCAAGATGCTTAGCATCTCGGTTGAACATACGCTCCGAGCCGCAAACCTCAGACCATATCACCGTCAACTCATCACAATAATGTATATGTTCCAATAAGACACTACCCACAGCCTAAAGCCTACATCATGGATATACAAGAGGCTTATTTACTAAACTTGTGATCGTTAAAAGTTGCCTTGTTCAAGGCAACTTTTAAGTATCACAGATTTAGTAAATAAACCTCTCATGTATCCACAACAGCACTTGATAAATAATCAATAAACCACATAAACCCATTCCATCTTAGTTCAAATCGTAAATTGGTTTGTAATTTAAACAACACTTCATCCGGAACACCGTTTGCTGCACACGTGAAACATCCAGAAAAATGCAGCGGCTTGCTGGTCACTCCATTGATGAAACAGTTATGAAACAGGCGACGCCATTTCAAATATTTTGCTTTGTGACGTCAGAAGATAACATTTGCCACTTCAGCCGTAAACATAAAATATACTACGCAAGCTATCATCCAATCAGAGGAGGAGGATTTTAGTCTTATTGGAACATATCAAAATTTGTTACTTTAATTTTTTTCCACCAATTCTTAAAATAATTTCAACAAAACCATATCATGTGGCCCCTCATTGGAATGAGCTCGTTCCCATGAGGGAGGCCACATGATATGAATTTTTTTCAACTGCACAATTTGTATGTGACATGGCAGATGCAGTTCATCTGTTAGGTAAGGTTAATCGCTTACTAGGTGGATGCGAGCCATGCTGTTATATACTCGTAAAAAGTAAAAATTGCAGGTGCTATGGTGTGCAAGAGTGACAGTTCACCTTAAAATCGAAAGACTGCTTTCGACAGTGAGTTACATGCTGATCAAACACAAGCCTGCAGACCAATTTATTATACAGACCAATTTATTATACACCGCAAATGACACTGGCATCTTGAGTTACCAAGCCAGCATAAAAATCTTCTCTTGGGCAGCCATTCATAAATTTACTTTCATATGATGTTGTGACCAACAAATTTATCTACCAATGAATAATTAACTCCTTTTTGTCCAACCACAAAAGTTGATAGCTACGATATTCAAGCATTTTACAGTATATAATAATTTAACATGATAAAAATGAACACATACAATATAAAACATGGTTGTTAACCCTTTACCTAACGAATCGCCCACATCCGCCCGCATAATATGCGATTTGAGCAGTTGAAAAAATAAAATTTTTCAAAATATTTCAACAAAACCATATCATGTGACCTCCTCATTGGAATGAGCTCATTGAGCTTGTTCCAATGAGGGGTCACATGATATGGTTTTGTTGAAATTAATTTAAAAAAATTAAAAAAATTATATTTAAAATAATAAGTTTTGATATCGTCTGCGTTGGGTAAAGGGTTAAAGATGAACCCTACCTTCCAGATGAGGTAGAGATAGTGATGGAAGACCTTTTTCACAAAGCAGAAATAAACAAAAAAAAAATATCATAAGGCCGCAATAAAAAAATTCCTAGATTTTCATCCCCAATTTTTTCAACCAGTCCCAATTTTTTTTTATTAGCATTTTAAAATTTTTTGTCATATCGTCTCCTTTTCGGATTACCACTTGAAAATTACTCTTAGGCCTAAAAAAGTTAAAAATATGTTTCTCAGGCCCTCCCGCATGGTCCTTTTGGCTACCGCATGCTCTCTTTTTTATAATCAATGCAAACTTGAAAAATAAAAATTCGATGGTTTATGTATGATATTTTACTCAAGTTAATAAAATTGATAAATTTGTCCCTTGATAATCCTGTCTCCGGGCAAAATAAAAAATAAAAATTGAAATTCACCCACCCAACCCAGTTTGACAAAAAGGTTGGATGAAAATCTCGGAATTTTTTTATTGTGGCCTAATGCTGTATTTAAAATCTTATAAATAGACATCACAAATTCATATTATTATTATTTCTTGGTGCTCAGCACCACATCAATATCCAAGGCTATTTAGTGCCGATACCCAAGCCTGAAAATAAGCAATCTGTCATTTGCAGAATGAGGTCGCCAGAGGGTGAATTTGTTGATGCTGACTCACACAGTGGGCTAGAGGCCCCCAATTTATCCTCTGGGTATCTCGTTCTGTTTAGGCCTGAGACCTTAATTCAGACTGAGGTTCACAGAGGGTAAATTTGGTAATGCTACCCTGCTGTGCAGGGTAGCATCACCAAATTCACCCTCTGGGGACCTCATTCTGCAGTCGACAGTCTGATTATTTTCAGGCTTGCCGATACCACAAATTCATAAATTATTATTTTTAACGATGCCCCTGAAAACAGACATTTTTTTTACAGTATACAGAGTGTAGATAATATATATATTTACTGATGTTGAAGATCAACAGCTATGGCTATATCATGACCTCAACGTACGAAAAAAATCAATTTTTGCAAAAGCGTTTATATTCATGCTGCTCACATAGAATCTATTATTTAGCCTGGAACACTACACTGGTTTGTCTTCGTGTGCTGCCAAATGCACAAGGATTCACATGCAGGTATGGAATCCTGGAAAAAGTATGGAATTGGTTGAAATAATTTTCCATACTCCTGAAAAGTATGGAAAATAGGATTTTTTTTTCAATATACTGGAAAAGTTCTGGAGAAATAAAATTCAATTGGAGTGGGTACGTGAATTGTGATGGAAAATGGAGAAAAAGTTTTACGCTACAAGAACATTCATGATCTCCTCCCACTGGACATGTTAAGCTGATGAATTACTGAATAGTGAGATTTCGGAGTCAAAATAGTGAGCTTTTTATTTTCTTTTGGCCCAACGAGGAAAATTTATTGAATTTAATAGGGTGACTATGTTAAAATGCTAAATTTTTGGGGTTCATTTAACTGGTAGAGTGCTGAATTATTTCTGGTCATAAAAATTTGTTCACATATATTTGCCTTGTTACAATTTATGGGAGAGTGCCAATAGGCACTCTCCCATAAATTGTAACAATGCAAATCCTAACAGTTTAAATAATTTCACTTCAAAGGTGATATGAACAACATCCACAGAATATGAAGCCTTTAAGTTGTGGTACTGACACTTCAGAATAAAGCCCAAATATGGGCTTCCAGCACTCTACCAGTTAACAAAAATTCATACTGGAAAACAGTGAAGTGAGCCTCACTTCAAAATAACTTAAAACTTAACCTATCTACTTCCTATGACCTGATTAGGAAGCATTTCCATACTCGGAACATATTGCGCACCTGTCTTTGTGGACTCTTTATACAGTTTCTCAGTACAATTCATACAAACTCTGATGTAAGCATACGCTTCAAGAACATGTTTCCAGACAGAGGGATTTCACAGCAGTTCGCATATGGTGAGCGAAGAGTTTGGTACATGTATTAGGTATGGAATTGTTTTGAGATTTTTTCGTTCACCCAACACTAAATCAGGTGTTTTGTTAAAAAGTTTTGGAAAAGTTAACATATTAACCCTTTACAAAACACGAAAAGCAGATGACACTTGCAAACAAAATTTTCGAATAAGTAATTTTTTTCATTTTTTGCCTCAAAAACATATTTATGACCCCTCATTGGAACGAGCTCATTGAGCTTGTTCCAATGAGGGGTCATCAGCAATGTTTTTGAGACAAAAAAATAATAAAAATTGAACGGTGATTTTTGTGAATAACACTGGCTGGATTTGGGATGAGTGAAGGGTTAACCATTCACTAAACATGGCCAGAAGATGACACTTTTTCATTTTTCCCTCAAAAACATAAGATTCTTATGACTTCACCTTAGAACAAGCTTAATGAGTTTGTTCCAAAAAAAGGTCAAAAGCTATAGAGAAACTATACTGAACCACGCACACCACTCAGCCACCGACAGACCCCAAAAAGGGAATGCTAGTTAACCAAGTATATACGAGGCCAGTACAGAACACACGGAATACTCAATTATTTAATTATTCATCAGATAGTTGCATCTAAGTACTTAATAAATAATGAATAATTAAATAATATTTAATATAAATAACTGAGTATTCCATGTGTTCTGTACTGGCCTCGTATATACTTGGTTAACTAGCATTCTCTTTTTGGGGTCTGTCGGTGGCCGAGTGCTGTGCGTTGTTCAGTATAGTTTCGCTAGGCAGTTGGTGCCGAAGGAAACTCTCTCAGCGTGGGTTTGAACCCCCGCCATGCCAATGTAAACAAAACCAGCATCCTTTCTTAATTCTATGGCATCTGAGAAATTTGAAAAAGACAACTGTCGCTGATTTCTTCTGAGGTGCAGTTCGAAGAACTAAGTACTTGAATGCAACTATCTGATCAAAAGCCATGTTTGGCAGGCAAAAATTGGAAAAAAAAATTAAAAATTTGAATAGCAATTTTTGTGACAATGACTCCCCCACACACTTCATTCAGACTGTCCATTCCACTGGCCTTAGGTGCCATCTCCAGATGATACAGTGGACCTGTTAACTGAGTAGTCACTTGGCCTGTAAAATATATTCAATTAACAAGAGTATTTAATAAACAGAAATTTGATTACTTAGCTCATTATGGTGACAGATTGTTTAATCTGTTATGTCTTGTTTGACAAAGATCACTGGGCTTTGTCAGACAAAATATTACAGTTTAAATATAAGTTATTACTACAATGTGGGTTTCCAAGGTGGTGACGAGTCTGTAAGGACGAGTAGATATTTGATCCAGAGACAAGGTCTTCAATACACCATCTTGGGAACTCACTTAGTGGTAATAACCAATTTATCTTATGATTTCATTTTGCAACAAAAACATCGTTTATGACACCTCATTGGAATGTGCTCAATGAGCTTGTTCCACTGAAGTCATAAGCTATGTTGGGTCAACGATTAAAACATGATACAAATTAACCTTTAGAGTGCTGAATTTTTTTTCAAAGGTGATTTGTAACATTTTTTTTTAAAGATTCTATTACTGGATAAGCAAAATTTTGTTCATGAATAATTGTTTTGCTATGATTTATTGGAGGGTGACTGTTGTCACTCTGTAATAAATTGTAACAAAACAATTTTATATAATCATTTTGCATTTTTACTAGTTAGAAAACATCAAGCTAATGCATACAGTGTTAAGACACTATAGTGGCCTTCAGCACTTTTCAACAGAGCCAAATCCGGGGCTTTTCTTGGGCATTTTCAAGCACTTTCCAGAGCCTTCATTTTGAACCATTTTACTCAGTACATACCAGTAAACAATTTTTATACATATATTCCATGGGAGTGGGGTGGGGGTGGTCACACTCAGTACATGCTCCCATTTTTATAACTCAATTTTTACTAACAAGCACCAAGGCCAGGGGACACAGTAGTATTCACAATGACACATGGATATCAGCTGCCGGAGGTAGAGGATGTCCATGTGTTATCTTGATAATACCATTCCCCATACATACAGAGCCCTTGTGCAGGTCTCCTGTTGTTTTGAGCTATTGCAAATTGGCTTTCCATGATGAGAGGAGGTGGTCCTGCCACCAAATCACTGCTACCCATGACTAAAATGTGCCACCTCTCTACTTCTAAATCCTGGATCCATCAGTGTATTCAGAACCATTATTATAATGCCTTCACTTGACAATGATTAGAGAGCTTCCCAAGTATATTTATTTATATATTGGTGTTTAACCCTTTAGGTCCTGGAGAATTTTATACAGTTTTTCTACACTTTTGACAGTCTACATCCTGTGGCTTTGTTGCAGTTGTGTCTATGCAAGGGCACTTCGAATGTAACTTGCAAGCTTCCCCACAGACATCATATTGGGGCACCTGTTCTATTGCAAACGGTCATAACAGCAGCCAAGACTTGCAAAGAAACAATTGCTCAGGCACTTCGAATGTAACTTGCAAGCTTCCCTACAGACATCATATTGGGGCACCTGTTCTATTGCAAACGGTCATAACAGTTGGAATTAGGCCCTTATGGGTTAAAGTCACTTTCAGCTTCTATGGCTATATCAGGTCTACAACATAGGTATGAAATCAAGTTTAGCCAATCATTGATACCTATGCTGCCTACTTTAGAAGACGTCAACCTCGGGCATTGGTTCCAGGTCCTATTTCAGCTGTAAAGGAGGACTTGGATCTTATTTTATTTACCAGCAAAGGAGGACTTGATTACCATGGTAAGTAAGCACTGCTCCAATTTTTGGGTTCCCACAGGAGGCGGTTCCCAAGGATCTGTATTAGGTGCCGGTATCATTTCAATGAATAAACTGCAAATTATGCAACTGAAACAGGAAAATACCACAACTTTTAAATATACATGTTAACAAAAATAAGTCAAGCTGCAGCTTAAATATATTATTCATGGACTTTGCATGACATACTTCCAGAAAGTCTGATTTTGAAAGAACTGGAATTTCAATTTTACAATTGAATCACATTAACCCTTAAGGGACTGTACAAGTGCCCTGAATTCCCATCAGCCCACAGCTTCTATACAAGCAGTGGCTTAGCAGTGATTTCTCGTCAAGTCTTGGCTGCCTGAACTGGCAGCCAAGACTTGACTAGGATCAACTGACCTCCACATGATGGCATGTTAAGAGCACCTGTTCTGAGGTCGTAAAAGTCAGAAATAGGCCTTAAAAGGGTCCATATGAATCCTGTATATATATTCTGAATCCTTCATGTGAAGTTAAGCTAGAACCATCCCTTTTTTCTAGAACATGAATTATGAAGTGAGAAAATGGAAGTCCCTAATTCTATACCTTCCTCACTTTGTATGGATGCAAACACTTCTGATAATGTTTGTTTGTTTGTTGGTGGTTAACGTCACATATTTATGCACCATGGCTAATCGTGACACAACATGGAGATGAAGTCAAGTTTAGTCAATCGTTGATCTACATGTTGCCCATTTTAGAGGACTTTCACCCCAAGCATTGGTGACTGGTTCCTATTTTACTAGTAAAGCGGAACTGGTTTACCACAGTAAACAAGTGCTGCTTACTTCCCGGGGTTCCCACGGGGAACTTCTGATAATAAATAGCTACAAACATTGGCAAGAATGCACAAACAAGAATAATTATAATTAGTTCGCTAAATAATTCATTCTTCATACAGATCACTCAAGCTTTAATATCACA
Source organism: Pictodentalium vernedei (assembly GCA_031216915.1). Taxonomy (NCBI): domain Eukaryota; kingdom Metazoa; phylum Mollusca; class Scaphopoda; order Dentaliida; family Dentaliidae; genus Pictodentalium; species Pictodentalium vernedei. The sequence goes on from CM062297.1 coordinate 59,524,282, forward strand.
TATTTTACAATCATTTTTTTAACCCTCAGGGGCCTGGAGATTTTTATACCTTTTTGCTGTATGTTGAAAGTCTATCTCATGTGGCTTTGCAGTTGTTTCTAGTCAAGTCTTGGCTGCCTACAGAGGCAGCCAAGACTTGCCTAGAAACAACTGACAAGGTATTTAAAAACAATGCATGTCGGGGCACCTGTTCCTTTGCATTAAAAAGTTATCAAAGTTGGAATTAAGCCCTTAACCCTCTATTTCCAACTTTTACAACCTCACAATAAGTGCTCTTAACATGTCATCATGAGGAGGTTCTGCTTACAATAGACAAATTACCTAGGTAGTGATCTAGTCTAGCCATGTCAGCCTTAACAGACATGACTAAAAATCACTATTAAGCTACTGGCATGTACAGGTTGTGGACAAATGTGAATTCAGGAATATTGTCCATGCCCTTAAGGGTTAAACTTTCATTTCTCAAGATACATGTTGACTAGACCATATTTCCTTTACATTCAAGTGTTTTCAAAAATTCATGTACACCGGTTTTCCAGTGAATATCAACTTTCTAAATATAGCTTTTGCAAATCCCCTCTCTAGTTCTATTTCGACATGCATGCGCAGTCAACCTGACTTCCGTCTCATTTTTATGTTATTCTGCAGATGATAACTATTTTGTTGTTAAATAAAAGTATTTCTGGTTGATATAATTGAACTTTTAATTGACAATAGAAGATTGTCTTTTTGAGGATGGTCTATATAATAAAACAGTTAAAAAAACAGTTATGGACTTTTGTGGTGGTGAATATGATGTGATATGAATCTAAAAAACTTTTAGCGACCGAGGCTAATGCCTCGGTCAATATAAGTTTTTTAGGGTTAACCTCGGTCAATATAACTTTTTTAGGTTCATATCACATCATATTCACCACAACAAAAGTCCATAATTGTATATTATATATTACCCTAAAGTTGAAGTATGTATACTTCAGAATAAAGCTCAAATATGGTGTTTCAACACTTGCCCAGATAACCCTGCACCCAATGTAATTACAAATCAAATTTTATTATTTTTATCATTTTTGTCTGAAATATATGACTTTTGACCCCCACCTCATTGAATTAAGCTATGTTTTTCAGACAAAAAAAAGAAGAAAATTTTTAATTGTTCATAAAATTTGCAAATGTCTTTTGCAATTCATATTCGGTAAAAAGTTAATGCAAATGTAAACTCTTCAACTAAAATTTCTGATAAAATCATGTCATGGCTGCTGTAAAATAGTTATGACTTGATTTTATGGAAAATTTAATTAAAAGCCTGACATAAATAATTCATTGATAGGTGGGCCTCTCAAATTTAACTGAACAGCCACTTTGATCCCCTCATTGGAATTCATTATTGGGGGTTTGCAATGTGCTTTTCCCTTTGGCAGAGAAGACACAGAAAGAACAAAATCTTGGCCACAGCTCAGTACATACCCCCACCATTGCATACCACATCAGTGCATCTTGAATTTCACTGAAATCCATCAACTCATTGCTGAGATATGGAACCGGATGGACGTATGGACAGACGCATGTAATCCAGTACCTCCAACCCCTCTCTCTTTTAGAGTGGGGGTACAATAATAACATGACAATGGATTTGGTATGTGTATATGTGTCTTGGGGTGAATGATATGCCAAGCTCATGCCACAAATTTCTCTAGGCCCCACAGTAACTAACCTTGCCCAGACCTATTAACTGGTTGAGTACTGGAAGCCCATATTTGGGCTTTATTATTAAGTGCAGGTACCGCATCTTCGAGGCTTCATATTGTGTGGATGTGCTTCCTATTATCTTTGAAGTGAAATCATTAGTCTGTGTGGATTTGCCATGTTGCAGTTTATGGGAGAGTGCCCTAATTTACAGTGGAACTCTGTTAATTGAATAGCCACTTTGCAAATGAAAATTATTCAATTAACAGGAGTATTCAATTAACAGGGATTGTGTCACTTTCCTGTGTTCCAGAGATAAACTTAGCATTTATTCTAGTATATCTTGTTTGACAGAGCTCCCTGAGCTCGGTCAAACAAGATATAATAGATTAAATGCCTGTATTGGATGTTCTGAGGCCAAATAAGTCTATAAACAAAGAAAACTGCAGAGAGTCAGGGTAATTTCTCGATGGTTTACAAGATTTTTTATTCAATTAACAGGAGTTTACTCTATAACCTATATTCAATTTACAGGTCAAATTTGTACTGGAGGTACGGTAAATGGTTTTATGTTGGAAAATAATATTCAATTAACAGGGTTATTCAGTTAAGAGATATCCAATTAAGTGGGCTCAACTGTACTGGTGGTTAAGGTCACATATTTCTGCACAATGGCTAGTCGTGACTGCAACATGGATATAAAGTTAAGTCCAGCACAATAATTTGTACCCACATTGCCCATTTTAGAGGACTTCCACCCCAGGAATGAGTGACCGGGTTCTATTTTTATAAGTAAAACAGAGTTTGTTTACCACAGTAAACAAGCACTGCTTCACTTCCTGAGGTTCCCAAAGGGACAGATAGAGTGGCCAAAGGCACTCTTCCATAAATTATAGCAAGGCAAAGCCATGTGAACATATTTAGAGGACCAAATAAAATTAGCATTCTACCAGTTAATGGCTGTGGATTGGAGCTTGTGTGTGTGTGTAGACTATGAAAACCAGCCAGACATGAAGAACGATGAAATGTGATTAGCACTTGTTGTCAGACTCTTGCATTCAAAATTCAATCTGATTTTGTGACTATCTCACTGGTCTGATTTAGTATTTGATGTGTGTGATGATTTCAGATTTTCAGTTCTCAAATTTTCACTGTACAGTGGAACCTGTCTTGAGAGACCACCCTTTGGGCCACACAAAAGTGGTCTCTCAAGACAGGTGGTCTCTCATAACAGGTTTCAGGTTTTCTCAAGTCAGTGAATAACCAACCACAAAATTCAGAAATGGAGAAGAATGGATTTTTGTAATTACTTTGTAGTTGTTCTTTTTTAATGAGGTTTTTGTGAGAAATTGAAATGGACTGTTATAAAAATTATAAAAATAAATTAGCGTTGAAAATCTTCATTGAAGATTTTCAACACAAATTTATTTTTATAATCCTATCTGTCACATTTCAGGTATGTAGGAAATTGTTTATTCAGCAATAATCCTAATCTTTTCACAGGGGTCTTATAAAAACATCTCAATCTTTAATGAGTTATGTAACTGAATAGTAATTGAAACCCAATTAAGAGCGTTTAATACTTTTAATTATGTTAGTATAACCACAATGGATTTTCCAATTCCAGAACAGGTAAAAAATTTTTGTCATAGTTTCAGTCTTCAAAGTGGCAGTCTCTCAAGACAGGTCCATTATGGCATAAAAATACAAGTTGGTACCAGGTCACAGTGACAGGTGTCATTCACACCTCTGAACTCAGAGTGCGAGCATCCTAATTAACACCATAATTATGGAAACACTGGAACTACCAGCGCGACTGAAGAGAACAATAGCAGCTCTGGGCATCTCTTGCCCTGTCACCTGGACTGTCCGGGAGACAGGCAAGAGAGTCCATCTGAACTTGGAGTTCGTCACTGATGAGCACAACACCACCACACCTTCTTCGGGGAGAGGTAGCACCTTTTGTGAGAGGAACCCCTCTCACACTGGTCCTCACCCGAAGAAGCCTGGACCTGGCCCTGAAAAGAAGAAGAGCAAGAAGAAGAAGAGTCCGTCCACCAAGCGCCGGGATTCCAGGCGCTTGGAGGAAATCCGGAATAGGAAGAAAGAGGTGAGCGAGAGGATGGAGGTCCTGGGGGCTGCTGCCAGTTCCCCTCCTAGTCCCACTAGTACACCCAACCAACTGCCAGCTCCTGAGCCGGTACTGTTGGATGAGGAACATCTGGTGGAGACTGAGGAGGAACCGGAGGTTGCCTTTTCACCACCTCCCACCCCTCACTCCCCACTTCCTTCTCTACTGGACAGCCCGGGTGAGTCAATCTCAGCAACACAGCCACCTAAATCTGCAGTCACCGCCGAAGAATTAAGGAAAATAAGAGAGATGGCAAGACGAGCAATTGAGATGGGAAACCGAATCGCCTCCGAAACTCAGGAGTTCAGGGAACAATCCAAGGCAGATCTCAAAAAGAAATTAGACGCAATCCATTCACCAAACTCAACACTAAACTCAACATCGTCGATTTCCACATCACAACCTCAACCACCTCCAAAGAAAAAGAGCCGGAAGAAGCCTAGACGGGGTTAAGCCACCTCCCTCCTTCCTTTTCCTCCTCCACTGCACCTTGACATCCTACAACAACAACAAACAGCTAACGAGGGTCGAAAGGGGCTTGTCCTCCAAATCGTCCCTGCGCGCCTTCGGAGCGTCAAACCATTTCGTTTGGCGGTGACAGGTGTCTCTCTAGACAGGTGGTCTCCTGTAGCAGGTCCATTATAGAGTAAAACCAATCGGTGCCTGGCAGATGTGGTCTCTCAAGACAGGTGGTCTCTCAAGACAGAGGTCTCTCAAGACAGGTTTTACTGTATATAAGATTAATATAATCCATCATAACCTAATGTGTGAGATGGAAAAGTGTGAGATACAAAATGGAGTAGGGGAAGGGAGAACAATATGTTCTTGACAACTCTCTCTGTCTCTACCAATCTGGTACATTATTTTATAATTCAAAATTATTTACTTGTGACCATAAGGCTGCGAGAATTGATTTTCAATAATTCAGAATTTGACAGTACAGAGGAACTCTGTTAACTGGTTGAGTGCTGGAAGCCACTATCAGGGCTTTCAGAAAAATGAGGGAACCAGAGCAAAAGCCAACATTTTCCTTACTCATGTTTCAGATTCAGTCAAATGCAAATAATATTTTGTTTATGTAAATTTGTTTTATTACAAATTGTTGGAGAGTGCCTGAGGGCACTCTCCAATAATTTGTAATACAATAAATTTGCATAACAAATTCAGGCCACCGAAAATAATCTAGCCTTCAACCAGTTAATTGAATAACTACTTTGCCAATGAAAATTATTCAATTAAGAGGAGTATTCAATTAACAGGGATTATGTAACTTTCCTGTATTCTAGAGATAAACTTAGCATTTATTCTATTATATCTTGTTTGACAAGCTCCATGATCTCTGCCAAACAAGATATAATAGATTAAATGCTTATATTGGATGTACTGGGGCCAAATAGTTCTATAGGGGAAAGTTCTCGAGGTGTCCGAACACTCTCTGTCTGCATCAATTGTGGGGTTGATGCTGTCACAGAGTACCATCCTATCGGGTGGGGACGAAAAATGGCTGTCCTCTGTGCGGAGAGAGACACACTCCGTGCAGGCTAAAGATCCCTTTGTAGCATTCGAGAAGAGCTAGGCCACGAGGATGCCGCTAGCCTATGAAGATCATCCCACACACATATGCCAGTGGGCCAAGGAGAGGTGTTAATATAAGTTGCATAACTTGTTCGCCAATCCTTGTAAAACAAATAAGATAAAATATATAAATAGGTCTATAAACAAAGGAAAACTGGGGAGAGTCAGGGTAATTTCTCAACAGGTTACAAGATTTTTTATTCAATTAACAGGAGTTTACTCTATAACCTATATTCAATTAACAGGTCAAATTTGTACTGGAGGTATGGTAAATGGTTTTGTGTTGGGAAATTATATTCAATTAACAGGGTTATTCAGTTACGAGAATCCAATTAATTGGGCTCCACTGTACTAAAATGGTGAGTTGTCTCTGTTGCATACGACTAATGGACCTTCTCTGCTTACTTAACTTCATGAGAAGGTTCTTTTGCAATACTGATTTCATAATTGGCAAAATATAAAAAAAATCTCTTTAAAGCCATACAAAGTAGATCTTCTGTTTCTCAGGCAAATTATTTGTAAAATTGCATGCGGGCGAGCGGTTTTTTATTTTATTTTTTATTTTGTAATTATTTCTTTGCCATCAAAAGTTCATGTCCTTGGTATGTTTTTGGCCTCATAATCTATGGAATAGCATGGGTAGTGGTGTATTTCATCCCTTGAGAGCAAGAAGGCTTTGCAATGCTAAAGCATTGCAAAGCCTTCTTGCACTCAAGGGACAAATTTATAAATTTTTTTAACTTGGGTACGATATCAGACATAAACTATTTAATTTTTTTTCTTAAAGAATACATTAGTTATAAAAAGAGAGCATGCGGCAGCCAAAATGACCATGAGTGAGGGCCTGAGAAACAGATTTTTTATTTTTTTAGGCCAAACATAATAATCTGCATTTAAAAATATATGTTAAAAACTACATACAAAATTCTATCTACAAAGGACTAGAAGTACATATATATTAGGATTGGAGTTAAAAAAAATGTATTTCAATATTAAAAATTAATTTTCAGTTTGATTGTGTGTCAATAAAAAGATTTTTCTAGCAAAACATTACACAATAAGGTCTTGACATATTTCCTTGTTTTTGTCTAATTTACAATACTGATAAAAAACTTGGCAATTCTGTACCTCAACGATTAACCCCCTCTACACTAATGTCATAATACCCAATTTTCAAGCCATATATTTCCCATAATGCAACTAGGAATTTAACCAATTCAATCTTGTTTGACGGAGCTCAGTGAGATTTGTCAAACAAAATTGAATTAATTAAATGCCTTGTGGCATTATTTATTTAGGTTTTATGACACTTTTGATCTTGTGTCAAATTTATAGGTGTAGAAGCTGGAATACCCAGAGAGAACGACATAGCAGCAGCAAGCAACTGTCAGACAGCCAAACATACTCCACACATGCAGTTAGCAGTGATTGAAGATGCCTAAAAGCACCAATTTATTTGTGTTTCAGGTCACATACTTCTACACAATGGCTAATCATGACCACAGCATGGAGATAAAGTCAAGGTCAGTCAATTGTTTATACCCCATGTTGCCTATTTTAGAGGACTCTCACCTTAAGCATGAGTGACTGGGTTCTATTCTACCAGTGAAACAGAGCTTGTTTACCACAGTAAAAAAGCACCGATTCACTTCCTGGGGTTCCTGCAGGGGGCCAAAAGCACCAAAAAATAAATAAAAAATGCCGATAGGATCACCAATCCAATGTTGAGTTGTGACAGCACAAAAGTGGGTTTAATCATTATCAACTTATCTTCCGGAAACAAAATGTTTACAATTTACTATGTGAAGAGTCACTGTGACCTTGCCCTTTTGACCAAGTGATTGCAAAATAAATAAGGCTCTTTCTTGCACCAATGCCAACCTACCTATGAAGTTTCATGAACGTGGCTGGAAGCATTGTCAATTTATCATTTGGAAACCAATTGTTTATGATTTATTATGTTCAAGGTCACTGTGACCTTGACCTTTGACTTAGCAAGTCCAAAATAAATAGGGGTCTTCCACACACTTAGACCAACCTACCTACGAGGTTTCACGAATGTGGGTCAAACCATTATCAGGTTATCATCCAGAAATTAATTGTTTATGACTCACTATGTTGAAGATCACTGTGACCTTGACCTTTCACCTAGCAAGTCTAAAATACAAAGGCTTCTTCCCCTCACTGATGCCAACCTATGAAGTTTCATGAATGTGGGTCAAACCATTATCAAGTTATCATCAGGAAACAAATTGGTTTTGATTTACTATGTTCAGGGCCACTGTGACCTTGACCTTTGACCTAGTGAGTCCAAAATAAATAGGGTTCTTCCCCTCATGAAGGCCAACCTACATATGAAGTTTCATGAATGTGGGTGAACCATAGTCAAGGTATCATCTGGAAACCAATTGTTTATGATTTACAATGTTCAAGGTCACTGTGACCTTGACCTTTGACCTAGCAAGTCCAAAATAAATAGGGTTCTTCCTCTCATGAAGGCCAACCTACATATGAAGTTTCATGAACATGGGTCAAAAAACCATTATCAAGTTATCATCCGGAAACCAATGGCTTATGCCCGCCCGCAAACCAGGGCACCCACCAGCCTGCCCACTATTCATCAAACTATAAGTCGAGTTGACTTCGTCACAACTCAACTAATAAATACACATACTCGTAGTCAAAAATATACTAAATATTATAATAAATAACTTTTGTATTTAGTACTGCTTAAACGAACACACCATAAATAGTTTTGTCCCTTCCAATGACCTAATTTTTAAACCAGACCAATATGGATTTCAAACAATACTAATACAGCTGTGGATAAGACACAGTTTTCCAATGACAGGGATTTGATCAGCAAACAAGAGGTCTGCATCGCAAAGCGCTGCTAATGCCTCCGGCCGCAAACAAATTTCTAAGTCAAAAGAGTGAAAAAATTCCATAACTCTGGAAAAAATGGGCGGAAGAAACTCACCCTATACATGTATTGTTCCCCAATGCTGCTCTATCACATCACCAAATATCATTCAAATCGGAGTAACAGTGGTGGAGATGCAAGCGAAAATGTTGGTATGGACGGGCCAACATTGGAGGTTTAGGGGATATTATTATTAGGGGCTACCTCCAAATTAAGGCAGTGTTAGGGTTAGGAGTGGGGTGGGGTTAGGGTTAGGGGTAGCCCAACAGTAGGGCTTAAGGTTGGGGAGGGTTAGAACCCGGGGGGGTTAAGGTTGGGGTCAGGGGTGGGGTTTTAGTTTTAGTAGCCCCTAAACCGAAAAATAGCTCCTAATCCTATTGGTTTGGCTAGGGTGGGGTTGGGTCAGGGTGGGGTGAGGTTAGGGTTAGCCCCAGAGTAGGGCTTAAGGTTGGGGGGGTTAGGTCCCAGGGGTGGGTGGGGGTTAGGGTCTGGGGTGGGCTTTTAGGGTTTAGGATCAGGGTGGGGTAGGGTTAGGGTTAGGGTGTGGTTTTTGGGTGGAGGGGTGGGGGTTAGGGTTAAATATAAGTTCTAGGGTGGAGGGGTGGGGTTTTGGGTAAAATAAGGTTTTGGACATACAAAATGTTTTTTTGGTAGCCCATAAACCCGAAATGTTGGAGCATCCGGACAGACGGACGAATGAATGGACAGAGGTCTCCACTAGATACCCCCTTCGACTTTTCAAGTCACTGGCATAACAATAGTGGTATTTTGAGGAGAAAATTGATAATCTTATAATAAAGAAAAAGATCAATTTTGCGATCAGTGTACTGAATAAACCCTTTAACCCTCTATAAAATGATTTTGAAAAATCAAACGACCAAGCTGAAATTGTTTCCCATAATGCAACTCTGAATTTAACCAATTCAATCTTGTTTGACAGAGCTCACTGAGCTCTGTCACACAAAATTGAATTGTTTAAATTGTTTCATAGGAAAAAGTGGGGCACGGTGGCTCAGTAGGTGGAGGTGCAGGCTGCAATCCCACCTGTGGAAACTGCGTTGTATCCTTGTGCAAGACATTTCACCTCAATTTTCCAGGTGGGGGCACGGTGACGTTGTGTACTAAAGCGTACTGCATGTCGATGGTGCACTAACCAATGCTAACCCTGCTTGTGTGCAGTTTGTATGTTGGGGAGCTGACAGTTGCTTGCTGTTGATCGATGGTTCTCTCCAGGTACTCCGTCTTCCTCCACCCGTAAAACTGTCATGGTCATGATTAGCCACTGTGCAGAAATATGTGACCTTAAACACCAATAAATAATAATAATTCATAGGAAAAATTGATACTTGAAATTTCAATAGTTGGTCATCAGTATTTATTGGGTTAACACTATATATATATAAACTTGATGATAGACTCACTAAAAATCATCCATCATGTTCAATGCTTTTTACCAGTAATTGGTTTTCACATGAAAGAAAAATTGTTAAAACATAAATTACAGTGACAATAGAAATTACTGACATTAGGCCACACAAAGTAGATCTTCTGTTTCTTAGGCCATTATTTGTGAAATTGCATGCGGGCGAGCATTTTTTTATTTTATTTTTTATTTCAGTAATTACTTTTTTGCCATCAAAAGTTCATGTTCTTGGTTCAAGTTTTAGGCCTCATAATCTACAGAATAGCATGGGTGGTGGTGTATTTCATCCCTTGAGAGCAAGAAGGCTTTGCAATGCTAAAGCATTGCAAAGCCTTCTTGCACTCAAGGGACAAATTCATCAATTTTTTTAACTTGGGTAAAATATCAGGCATAAACCATTTAATTTTTATTTTTTTAAAGTTTAAATTGATTATAAAAAGAGAGCATGCGGCAGCCAAAAGGACCATGTGGGAGGGCCTGAGAAACAGATTTTTTATTTTTTTAGGCCTTAACTCCTTAAATGCTTCTAGCAGATATTAATTTCCAGGACAGCAAATCCTTACCATTAGAATAAATACAAATTTGGCACTTCTAATAAATTTTCACCTAAAATATTTCATCAACTTCTGGACCAATGCTTTAATGACTAATATTTTCTCACTTTTCTCATCAAATGTAGTCATGGCTTGTTGTAAGGCAGCTATGACTTTAATGGATGAAACATTTAAAAAAATACTTAGCAGGTTAACATTTAGAGGGTTTTTTTTTTTTTTTGCTAAAAGATAAGGCTTTTGATAAACGAAGTAATTCCATATACCTAAAATACAATAATAAAGGGTAAAATATGAAAAAATAGCAAATATTGGGTTTTTTAAATCATTAACCCTTTACTTTAACCCACAAATAACAAAATGACACGTTCAAAATTTAAAAAGTTAAAAAATTTATAGTAATTTATATATTTTTTATACTTACCAATGACCAAGACTTAGCTGGTGCCAACTCATAAATATCTAGGGCCAAACACAAATTTTGTCCCCCCCTCCCCGCCCCCCCAATCCCCCAAATTTGCATCAAAAACTGAAAATCACATGTCCTATATGGTCCTCCACACTTTTACTCCACTGCGCATGCGCAGTGTAAAGGAGGTCTCGAAATTGGCACAATTATCATTCTGACAACCAGTGCCTGGTAAGTGTTATGTACTCAGCGGGGAGGTATGAGTTCCCAACTCATGGGAGGGCCACCCCTGTCTGGGTCATTGGGAAGTATAAAAAATATATAAATTACTATAAATTTTTTAACATTTTTATACTGTAGCAATGACCCAGACTTAGCTGAATAGAAAAAGACTGGAGGACCTAAGACATAAAGGAAAATCCAAAAGGCTCAACCTCATGTAACAGAATTATCCCCTCGAGGAGAAAAGGAGAAATAGGCTTTACATGTATCTTTCTTATTTGCATCAAAAAAGAGACACAACACCATTCTGTAATTGAGCACAATAACATCAATGATCTCTATTAACATCCAGTATAACCAGTTATACTAAGTCCAGAGAAATGAGACTCTTTATACTCATTAAAAATGTCCGAGGATTGTATATTAACGTCCGTATAGCACATGACATATACAAATGCTTCACCCGAGCTACACTTTAAAAATATTACATGGAGGAGTTAATATTAGCTTTACACTTTAAAACCATCCTGGCACCGACTCAGAATTACTGATTCCAGAGGAGGTATTCCCTTGCTTTTCACTATAAAGCAGGTGACCTAAGGGAACACCTCCCCCCCCCCCCCCCCCCCCCATTCCTCTTGCCCTGGATCAAATACCCCAGAGCGAAGAGGAGAGCAGGACAAAGTCACTACCGGGACAGAAAGCCTGCATAACTATAGTTGCAACTGTTTAGTGGACAACATTCTGAGCAACAGACAACGGACCTAAACAACGCAGATCTCCAGAAATGGACTCAATATTTCTAAGATAAAAATTCGTGAAAGTGGAAGGCTGAGACCAATATGCAGCCTTCATTAGATCTGTAATAGCAACACTATTAGTGTAAGCCCAAGGTGTAGATAGAACTCTTACTTCATGAGCTGAAATCTTAAGCACAGACTGCTGAGTTGAAGATAATTTATCAAAAGCAGTACTGATACGGTAGTTAATAGAATCCATCTAGCAATAGAATGGACCGAAATGTGGAGGAAGCTTCTGCGGCATGTCAAACAACAGGCACCCGAGTAGATTTATCCACGGTCTCTGTGGAGACAGAGATGCTACCAACAGATTTTGCATTGAGATTGCTTTATCTTGAGCAATATCTGCTGAATCAACGGCGCTGGAGGATACGCATATCCTATCATTCCGAACCACGAGATCGATAGCGCGTCTACTGCAAACTCTAGAGGATCCGGACATGGTGACAGATATGTCTGCAATTGATTGTTGAGATGCATCGCAAATAAGTCTATCATTGGCCGCTCCCATTGGTAGCAAATCTGATTGAATACTCGTTTGTTGAGAGTCCATCCACGGCAACAAGCGACCCCTCTGTGAAAGGGAGTCCGCTAATACGTTCAGATGACCCAGAATATGACGGACCGATAGGAGAACTTGATGTTCTAGTACAAACAGAAGGATTCTTTCCGTTAAAATGAATAACGGAATGGAATGAGTGCCTCCCTGGTTCCAAATATATGCTACTACCATCGTATTGTCGGACAGAATTTGCACGTGTGCCTTCAGAATAACATTCATCCAATGACGTAGCGCAAGCCGAATTGACATCATTCCTTTGATGTTTATGTGCTTGATTAGGAACTGCGGATCCCAAAGACCCTGGCACTTCGAATCCGTTGGGCTCAATGTTGCGGCAAACCTGTTTGACTGGCATCCATCATAATCGTAAAACTCAGATCCGGCAATTGCAGTGGAACTCCCTGAGTTAATCACTGAATATCTGCCCAAGTCTGAATCTCTTGTGTCAATTGATTTGACAAGAGGATGTCCATATCAAGCGGATGAATCTTCACCCTCCAATTCTGAGTCAGAAAGATTTGGAGAGGACGAGTGCGTAGCCGCCCCATCAGAATAAGATCCACGGCAGCTCTTCACAAACCTATCAGTCTCATGAATTCTCTCGCTGTAACTTTGTCTGAGTGAAGACAATAGCGAACATAACAACTGATTAATTTTTCGCTCTGGTTAATGGCACACGAACGAGATTGTTGTGCATCTCGAAGCTCATCCCCAGGTGGGTGAATGACTTGGATGGCATCAGATCTGACTTCTTGTTTACTATGAAACTGAGACATCGGAGCAATAGAAGCAGATTCTGCACATCGTTCTGAAGCGTTAACTCGTTGCCGTACCTCTGAAGAATGTCGTCCAGGTAGGCCGATGTTACCGCAGACGAATAAGCTCGGAAATGAGTCATTACCGATTTCATTACTCGAGTGAAAGCCCAGGGCGCTAGATTCAGAACGAAGCACATTGCTCGGAGTTGATACACAACTCCTAGGGTGGCGAAGCGAAAATACTTTCTAAACGCCGGATGTACCATGACGTGAAAGTACGCATCCTTGAGATCTATGCTCGTAGCATAGTCATTAACCCGAATGCTCGCTCTGACCGATCGGATGGTCTCCATATAGAATTTTGGAGCCATGATCAGCTTGTTTATCCCGCTCAGATTATGACTGGACGGAACGAGCCGTCTGGTTTCGGAACCAGAAAAAGATGGCTGTAGAAACCTGGAGATTCCTGGTTTTCTACAATCTCTATCGCATTCTTCTCCAGAAGAGACTGAACTTCTGATAGAAGCGAGCTTCTTTTCTGCGGATTTGACGGAAGTTGATTCCATCTTGGACTTTGAGTTAACGGAGGTTTTCCTTTGAAGGACAGTTTTAGTCCTTTCGAAATCACCCCTTGAACCCAAGAGTCGTCTGTAATCGACTCTCAATTGGTTGAGAAACTCGATAGTCTTCCGCCCACTGGAACACGATAGAGGTTATACCATCACCTCCTGGACCTGCGAGGCTTGAGGAGAAAATTGATAATCCTCAAGGAGAAACCACGTCCTCCGTGGCCCGCACCTTGCCCCGTCGACCTAGGGGCGTCTGACCGGTTGTCTCGGCCAGTATTACAGCCCCTACCTGAGTCGCTACCCTGACGGTCTCTAGAGTACGACCTAGAGGACACATAGGAACCTCTATAGGAACTTCCCTTGGACGTATTCGCCCCAGAAGTGCCTGTCCTACTCTTCTCCGCTGAATCCGACTTATTGGAAGCGGATTTGAACAGCAGAGAGTCTGAAGCTTTCTTAGTTATCTGATCATAGATTGCGGAAAGCTTGCCATCGAAGAGAAGCTCTCCGGAGACCGGAGAGACTCTGAGAGAGTTTTTCACCTTACTATCCACACGCGTGGATGTAGCCAGGGCCGCATCACGTCTAACCAACTCCAGATTTGCCACTGAAAGGGCGGAGTTATATGTGGAGAATGCTATGGCCCTCGAAAGAACTCTTAAGGAGGTTGTACATCCTTGAATTCTTTTCCTTCGAGACGTAATGATAATGCTCTGGTAAGGTGATCTGCGTACGATAATGCGTCTAAGCTAGCTCTGTTAGACGATATTGTCGTTTCCAACGTCATGGTTGGAATTGACATAGACGACAGTATAGACAATTTTAGGTCTTCGGCCTGGTCATCTAGACGCAGAGGAACTCTCGGAATGCCCTGTCCTGCCATTTCAAATTTATTCCCTGAATTGATGAAAGGCAGATGTAGAACATTTGCCGATAAGAAACCGGACCTGCCCATTTTGGTAGCAAGTTTATATATAGCGTCATTCAATAGTTCAAATGTCCTTGAGACATTTCTGGACTGTGTCGGAAACTCAGGGACGATGTCCCTAAACCGATTAAAGAATTCTGTGTCCAGTGGCGCTATCAGTCTCTTATCCGGCAAGGCAGCATTTTGGTTCAGAGGAACAACGTCAGGAAGATAATGCCGGATGAACTCTATGGCAATTTTATGTTGTTCCGAAAGGGAAAATTTCAACTCCTCCGTATCCCTTTCGCCATCCTGTCGGACCACTTGTAATTCTTGGTCGTCCGTGCCTGAACCTGCAGCGGAACGTACCGACCCAGCTTCCTCGGATAATTCCTGATCCGACAAAGTTTCTGTCGGTTGCTGGGATGTTGCGATAATTTGTGCTATCTGCGACAGCACGTCCGTAACGGAGGCCTGTGGAGCTGCGGTCTTACGGGATTTAGCCGCTGGAAGCTCCTTGGACGTTGACTCCTGCATACTTCTTTTATGCGAACGTCCGGAGTATGAAGGCCTCGTATCCTTGGCTACTGGATGGCGTGACCTGGTCATCGTGGAATCCCTGGTCGGCGAGGTTGGCTGGATATCACTGGTCACGTAGCCAAGGTGCGGTAGTGTGTGCTGCTGTGAGGATGAGGAAGCCAATAGAGCAGTCTCTCCGGACTGTCTATATAACAGAGCGTCCTGAGCAGTGACGTATGCTCCGACTGAGGAACATTTTGTACCACAACATCTGAGCCCAGATGTTGTTGTACGAGAGAGGGACCTCTCTCGCTCGCAGCACGGATGGACCTTGTCGAGGTAGGAACCGAACTAATAGGCTTCCTCCGTACCATCCTCGTATCCGTCGTCACTGGGTCTGCAGGTTGTATTTTTATGGTGCTTGCATCACCCAAATCTCCTTCCTGGACCGCAACGGACGAACCCAGCTACCGAGCCATTCAATGAATGGTCGCTACACCGGGTGAGCTAGCGAACGCCAAAGCCGTCGATCCTATTTGGGACCTCTTAGGCAATTGTCGTATCTGCATGTTCACTTTTGCCACTAGCTCTTCATTTGACTGTGACGACGGAAGCACACTTTTAGAAGACATCACGGAAACATCACCCTGTTCTTGTTCCTCAATGAGGCCTGTGGAGCCGCGGTCTTACGTAATTAGCTGCTGGAAGCTCCAGGGACGTTCATTCCTGCATTTATATAATATGCGAACATCCCAACTGGAAAGGCCTCATGTCCTTGGCTAGCGGATGGAGTGACCTGGTCGACGTGTATTCCCTGGTCGGCGAAGCAGAAGCTCCAGGGACGTTCATTCCTGCATTTATATAATATGCGAACGTCACCTGGAAATCTGTGGTCACATAGCCAAGGTGCGGTCGTGTATGCTGACGTGAGGATGAGGAAGCCAAAAGAACAGCCGCGTCGGACTGTCTATGCGACGGAGCGTCCCGAGCAGGAGGAGTGGACGTGTGCTCCGACTAACTAATGAACATACAACAACATCGCGGCGCAGAAGTTGTTGTAAGAGAGAGGGGGCCTCTCTCGTTCGCGGTCCGGATAGACCAGGACGAGCTAGCTACCGGACTGACAGGCTTCCTCCGTACTATCCTCAGATCCGTCGTTGCTGGGTGTGCACGTTCGATGTTTATAGTGCTCGCATCACCCAAACTGCTTCCTTGGACCGCAACGGATGAACCCGGCTGCTGTGCCATTCGATGAATGGTCGCTACGCCGGGCGGACTTGCGGACGATTAACGCCTTCGATCCTATTAGGGACCTCTTCGGCAATTGTCGTATTTCCATTAGCACTTAGCCACTAGCCATAATACTGCAACGACAGAGACACACTTGTTGAAGACATCATAGAAAAATCACCCTGTTCTTGTTATTCTGAAAAAAGAGACTGATAAACTAGAGTGACCCTGCGGAGAGAGGACCAGAATGGACCCCTCACCGCTAACAAAATACCGTGACACACGTCTCCAACGTTGTCATTCCAATCAGCACACACTGAGCAAGAATTAGTGCGAGTACACTACAAGAAACACAATGAACATGAGAATCAGAGGAAGATTTCCTTGCATTACAATTTGAACAATATTTTTTCATCATGAAAAAATATAAACAGTCATAGTACTCGCACCAACCCTTGAAACAAAGATACATAATATAATATAATCAATTATAACATTTTGAAAAAATAATTTCAAAAAAAAAAAAAAAATTTGAAAAAAGTTTCAGAAGAGCCCAAGTTCCCAATGGGAACAATGAGCCCAAATGGATCCCAAAAAAGCCTAAGTGTGGACAAAATTTTTTAAACTATTTCAAAAAATTAATGTAACACTTACGGACAATATTAATGTATCTTGCTATAAACTGAACTAAGCAGAAGACAAGTAATCACTATCAGAAGTAACCGTTGTCAACATAAACAAAAAGTGTACAAAAACCGGAAACATGACTCCAGGCACTGATAAACATGGCCCGAAATAAGTTACCAATTCAAACACTATGTGATGCAAAACAGAGACTTCCACAGAAGAAACTGCAGAACACCAGATGGTAGATGCAGACCAAAATGCCTAAACACCCAAGGGTGAGGACGTAAACATGGGGAAAAACAGAATATTTATTCTGTTACCAAGCCAAAACTCCCAAGAAATTTTAGTAATCAACATTACAAAAATATGCCAAAAGCATGGGAGAATAGCTAGGGGGGAATAAAGGAAAGGGAGAGAGGAAACACTGAACAAACAATGGGACATTCATAGCAAGAATGACAACATCAGGGTCATGCCTTGAAAATAGGCAACATGAAATAATTTCGTAAAAAAATTATAAGTTACAACCCTGAACATTTCCTGCCACTGTTTCTTCCTCTCATCCTTCTATTTCCTCCTTAGATCCACCATTTCTCTCATAATTATGTGTCTGGCATCATTTAAACTGAGATTTACAAGCACAAATATCAGTGAGATGTAATGATGTGAGGGCCAAACAAAGAATGATAATTGCGCCAATTTCGAGACCTCCTTTACACTGCGCATGTGTAGTGGAGTAAAAGTATGGAGGACCATATAGGACGTGTAATTTTCAGTTTTTGATGCAAATTTTGGGGATTGGGGGCAAAATTTGTGTTTGGCCCTAGATATTTAACCCTTTACCCAACGAATCGCCCACATCTGCCTGCGTAATATGTAAATTCAGCAGTTGAAAAAATATTATTTTTCAAAAAATTTCAACAAAACCATATCATGTGACCCCGCGTTGGAACGAGCTCGTTCCAACAAGGGGTCACATGATATGGTTTTGTTGAATTTTTTTGAAAAATTTGAAAAAATGATATTTAAAATAATAAATTTTGATATCGTCTGCGTTGGGTAAAGGGTTAAGAGTTGGCACCAGCTAAGTCTGGGTCATCGGTACAGTATAAAAATATAAATTTTTCTACCTTAAAATATCTATTCATTTATTGGTGTTCAGGGCCACAACATAAGTTTAAAGTCAAGTTTGAACAATTGTTTATACCTACTTTCCAACCCACTGGTAACTGGATCCTATTTCACCAGGGAAACAAGACTTGTTTACCAGTCAACAAGCACTGATCTACTACCAACTGTGCATAGATGGTGAATCTCACTGGAAAAATCTCAACAAGCTTGTTCTAATGAGGGGTCATAAGCTTTGTTCTTGAGGCAAAAATAAAATATGATATGCCTCTTTCCAATCAAAATAGAAGGATTTGGGGCAGTTGATGTGGCATTCACGGTTAACATATAGTCGGCTGAGTGCTAGAATGTTCTATGTCCCATAGGGGACATAGAACATTCTAGCACTCAGGCGACGATATGTCAACCAAAGTTACCAAGTTACAGTAAAATCATTCCAAAATGAGTCATCCTACAAGGTTACAATGAAAACCCTTTATAAATATGACTCCTAGACTTTGCTAAAGGAATCTAGGTCATGTCCGGTGGTCACGGTTGACTGATCATGACCAAAATGGGAAATCTCATCTAGATATCATACTGACCTACCCTACCAAGTTACAATGAAATTCCTTAATAAAGTCAACCTGTAGACAGTGCTAATGGAATCTTGGTCATGCAAACAGGCGGCGGTAACGACTGACCGATCATGACCAAAACAGGAGAGTCTCATCTAGACATCATACGAAGTTATCCTTCCAAGCTACAAAGAAATCACTTCATAAATATGAACTGTAGACTGTACTAAACAAATCTTGGTCATGTGTTTGTGTGGCCATCACAGTTGACCGATCAGGGCCAAAATACGCCATTCTCATCTAGACATTATACCTAGTCATCCTACCAATTTACAATGAAATCCCTTCATAAAAGCAACCTGTAACGTGCACATGTGACCATCACGATTGACTGAAGCTGACAAAAATAGGATGTTCTCATCTAAACATTATACAGAGCCATCCTACTAAGTTACAATGAAATCCCTTCATAAATACAACCTGTAGATGGTGCTAAAGGGTTTGGGGTTTCCGGCCATACGCCATTCTCATCTAGACATTATACCTAGTCATCCTACCAATTTACAATGAAATCCCTTCATAAAAGCAACCTGTAACGTGCACATTTGACCATCACGATTGACTGAAGCTGACCAAAATAGGATGTTCTCATCTAAACATTATACAGAGCCATCCTACTAAGTTACAATGAAATCCCTTCATAAATACAACCTGTAGATGGTGCTAAAGGGTTTGGGGTTTCCGGCCATGCAGCCATCATGGTTGACCGATCGTCACCAAAACGGGACATTCTCATCTAGACATGACTTCAAACCTGCATATGAAATTTCGTGATGATCGGGCAAGAACTATGGGGTGTGGCCTGTGCTAAAGAAAATGTGAACAGACTAACAGACTCACAGACTTCCGCATGTGTGATGGCAATAGCTTATCTTGACTTTGTCAAGTTAAGCTAAAAACCAAAACCTTCCAGCTCTTTTTGCACAACACAGCATTATACAGCTCTGAAATAAGTAAAAAGCATTCTCTCTGATAAGGTTTCTGACTAAAATTATTAACAATCATAAAATGTGATACATGGGAACAAAAGGATGTAAATGAATGAACTGATGAATATAATAACGGCCTTATCAAGCAAAGCTTCCTAACTGATAAATGGAACACTTATATAAACAGGTAAATGCAATGACTCAAGAAGAATGAATTTCTGGAAACCTCCATCTTCACTTCATGAATTTTTAAGTTTTGGCTTCAGGAATATCTGAAAAAAATATTAAAAATATCACATCATTGGATATTGGTTAAAAAGTATCAATTATCTATGTTTACTGGGCTCTAAGCTAGGATCTGAAATTTTTCCGAAATGACCATCAGTACAAACTTTAAGAGAAACTCACACTGATAAAACAACAATAAATGAACCAGGTCAGAAAACTTTTGTTTGTTATTTCAAAGAATTCTTTCTTTTAATGAAAATATTTCTTTAACTCTTTACCCAACGCAAACAATATCAAAATTTATTATTTTAAATATAATTTTTTAAAATTTTTCAACAAAACCATATCATGTGACCTTTCATTGGAACGAGCTCGATGAGCTCGTTCGAAAGAGAGGCCACAGGATATGGTTTTGTTGAAATTTTTTGAAAAATAGTGTTTTTTTAGCTGCTGAATTTGCATATTACGCAGGTGAATGTGTGCCGATTCGTTGGGTAAGGGGTTATAATAATAATAATACAGTCAAACCTGTCTTCAGAGACCACCCCCTCCTGGCAGACAGAAGTGGTCTCTAAAAACAGGTGGTCTCTCAAGGCAATGTTAAAATTTTTGTAGGTCAGTTGCCTGCCAAGGGGTACAATCCAGGTATAATGGAAATGGGGTATTACTGTACATATGGGGAGGGGGGGGGGGACCCAAAACTCAACTTTGGTGTATAATTCATAGAGGAGATGGAAAGAGTGTTTCTCTCATATAATGTTTATGAAACGAGTCTAAGACTTTTCCATTTTGGCGATCCTCTGGAGAGCCCAAACGGAAAATTTCGGATGAGTTTCATAAATATTATTTGAGAAAAACACTCATTTCATATTCTATTTATCATATGACACACACATGCACAAATTAGCCACTTAGTATGACTTTTTAACCCATCACCTAACTTAAGTTGCAGACGGCACCTGGAAAAAACATCCTCGTATTACTAAAAATTTTCATTTTTTGCTTCCAAAACATAGGTTATGACCCCCTCATTGGAATGAGCTCGTTCCAATGATGGATCATAACCTATGTTTTGTCAGAAAAAAGTGGAAATATGAAGAATGAATGGCGTTTTTCTTGAAGGTAAAAGATTGATACACTATAACCCACCCAAAATAGGACAGATAACGTAAATTCTCCCTACTGAAATTATGCAAATGTGACCCAGTTGTATTTTGTTTAGCCAATCAAAATGTCCAGTTTTGAAATTGACCAATGAAAGCTCCCAACTCTAATTATGCAAATTATGAAAATGTGGTTCAGTTGTATTTTGTTCAGCCAATCAAATTGTCTAGTTTTGAAATTGACCAGTGAAATTGACGGAAGGCTTTATTTATCACTGATTAATATGAAAACAAAATATCAAATGTTTTAAAGAGAACAAAACGGTCGAGTCATATGATAAATTATTTTATTCATTTATATTATTTTGTATATATGTGAATCTATGAACAAGTACATATTGAATAAAGCATTATCAATAGCTGTGTATCTTATTTGTTTTCTGTATTTTGTGCAACTTAGAATGTCTTCTAATATGATTTGTGAAGCACATTACCAACTAAATACATTATAGGTCACCTGTTACCAAAGGCTGGTGATGATTCGACCATCCAGATGGGTGATATGGAACTACTGTCTTTGTTTTAGAGCAAATGTTGGTTCTCAAAGATTGTAAAAAACAAGAGATCCAAGGGACTTTAATCACTGACCTGATCATGTTGATTTTAGGAGTTATGGTAACATTAGCATCTATGGTTACTTAAGACCACAGAGCTCAAACATTTATTTATTTATTTATCGGTGTTTAAGGTCACATATTTCTGCACAATGGCTAATCATGACCACGACAGTTTTATGGGTGGAGGAAGCCGGAGTACCCGGAGAGAACCACCGAGCAACGACGAGCAACTGTCAGCTCCCCAACATACTAACTCCACACAAGCAGGGTTAGCATTGGTTGAAGACAGGTGCACCATCGACGTGCAGTACGCCTTAGTACACAGCGTCACCATGCCCCCACGTGGGCAAGGGGGGTGATGTGTCTTGCCCAAGGACACAACGCGTGGGATTCGAACCGAGGACCTCTCGGCTTGAAGCCTGCACCTCTACCTACTGAGCCACCACGCCCCCAGCTCAAACATGAACCCACGCATTTGATTTAAACAAGTTTGAATCTGACCACCCCTCCCCCTCATTCCCCCTTAAGGATACTGAAGTCCAAATATTAACAGAGTCTGCCTTGTGGATATACTGAATTAGAAGATTTTCAAAGAATATTCTTAACACTGGAGAAAGTTGAAATTCTTGCTCATATGAGCCCAAATACAGAACCCAGGGACGTGATTTTACCAAATTTGAATGTGACCCCCTAAGGCTACTGTATACCAAATATCAAATGAATCTGACAGGTGGATGTAAAGAAGATGATATTTAAAAAGAATATTCCTCACATTTCACTAAGTTAAGCTCAAGGCTCTCAAAAAACAACCCAAAGAACTAGCTTTGAACAAACTTGAATCTAACCAACCACACTGAAGAAGCTCAAATGTGAAGCCATGGGACTTGGTTTGAACTAATTTGAATCTAATCCCAATAAGGATGCTGTACAGGCCTTTATATTCACCTAATTTGGGCACATCAGATTCAAGTGAAAAATGTGCCCAAAATATGAGAAACTATGTTATTAGTCAATAGTCATACAAATATAATATAATACAGGGCTTTCCAAGACCTATTTTGCATCATGCAAAAGTATTTCTTTATTTTAGAATGTTATGACAAACTGTTGGTATCCATCTCCTAATTTGGGCACAGCCTTTACCACCTTAAGTTTGGGGTAATATATAGGCCTGATACTGTATACCAAATATCAAAAGCTTCTGAATAGTGGATCTGAAGAAGGAGATGTTTAAAGAATATTCCTCATATTGTACTTAAGTTAAAATTTGGGGCTCCCACAGTGAGCTGAAATATGAACTCAGAGTCCTGATTTAAATATGACCCCACTAAGAATGCTGTATACCAAATATCAAAAGATTCTGGCGATTGGATTTAACCCTCTAGACACTAATGTCGAAATATCAAAATTTTAAACTGCAACTTTTTCCCATAATGCAACTAGGAATTTAACCAATTCAATCTTGTTTGACAGAGCTCATTGAGCTCTGTCAAACAAGATTGAATTGGTTCAATTTCAAGTTGCATTATGGGAAAAATTTGCATCTTGAACTTTTATTTTGACATCAGAGTGCAGAGTGTCATAGAAGATTTTTAAAGGACATTCAAATGGATTTTGGGGGGCGCGGTGGCTCAGTTGGTAGAGGTGCAGGCTGCAAGCCGAGAGGTCCTCAGTTCGAATCCCACCTGCGGCAACCGCGTTGTGTCCTTGGGCAAGACACTTCACCCCCATTACCCATAAGGGGGCATGGTGACGCTGTGTACTAAGGCGTACTGCAGGTCGATGGTGCACCTGTCTTCAACCAATGCTAACCCTGCTTGTGTGGAGTTCGTATGTTGGGGAGCTGACAGTTGCTCGCCGTTGCTCGGTGGTTCTCTCCTGGTACTCCGGCTTCCTCCACCCGTAAAACTGTCATGGTCATGATTAGCCATTGTGCAAAAATATGTGACCTTAAACACCAATAAATAATAATAATAATAATAATAATAATAATGGATTTTGCGATACTATCTTTCCAGGCCATTCTGTTTATACTTTTTTCCATCGGGGTCTAGGCCCCCTCCCCCCCCCCCCCTCTTGCCCCCCTCCACCCAATCCCTTATATTTGGGACTTATTACACCACCACAGCAGGGAGGGCATGATGTCACAAAAGACTGGAAAAGATATTTAACTAACTGGTTATGGGCTACATTATTTTTGGTGGCCTGAAATTTGTTATTCAAAACTTGTTTCATTACAGATTATTGGAGAGTACCCACATGCACTCTCCAATAATTTGTAAAGCAAACAAATTTATACAAACAAAATAGTATTTGTGTCTGAATGAATATGAAACGTGAGCAAGGAAAATGTTGGCTTTTTGCTCTGGTATCCTTATTTTTCTGAAAGTCCTGATAGTGGCTTCGAACACTCAACCAATTCAAGAATATTCCTCATATTGCACTTGGTTAAAAATATGAACTCAGAGACTTGATTTGAACAAACTTAAATCTGACCCCACCAAGAATACTGTATACCAAATACCAAAAGATTCTGTTCTGACTATTACATTTGAAGAAGATTTTTAAATGATATTCCTCACATTGAATCAAGTTAAAATTTTAGCTCTGTAAGAGCCCAAATATAAACCCAGAGAATTGATCTGAACAAACTTGAATCTGACCTCATTAACTGGTTGAGTGCTGGAAGCCCATATTTGGGCTTTACTCTGAAGTTCACCAAGTACAACTTAAAGGCTTCATATTATGTGGATGTGCTTCATATTATCTTGGAAGTGAAATTACTTAGCCTCTGTAGATTTGTCTTGTTACAATTTACTATAGGCACTCTCCCATAAACCGTTTTGAAGCAAAGATATCTGACGAAACAAATTTTGGTGACCAAAAATAATTTAGCATTCTACCAGTTAAGGATGCTGCATACCAAATGTATTCTGATAGATCTGAAGAAGGTTTTAAAGAATTTTCCTCATAGTGGACCACATTAAAATTTAGCCATATTGGTGCATTGACTTCAAAATATGTGAATGTCTGAGAAGTTTCATAAAAATCAGTTGAGAAATGTAGGAGGTGTTGCATACCCCAAAATTTCATATGGAAATCTATATTAACTGGTAGAGTGCTAGACACCCCTATCATGGCTCAATTGAAAATTGCTGGAAGCCACTTTAGTGGCTTTACACAATATGCATAAGCCTGCTGTTTGCTCAGCACGAGAACAAAAATCAGTGGCGGCGCTACGAGGGGGCATGGGGGGGGGGGCATCCCCCCCCAAAAGAAGGCTATGCCTCCTCCCCCCCCATCTCGCATGCATTTCCATCCACAGGATGTACCAAACCAAAAAAGTATATTACGGACTTAGGGTCCAAGTTTGGACTACCTCATAACAAAGTATTGATATGATCCTTTACGTATTTGCCCCCCTTCATGGGAGTCTGCCCCCCCCCCCCCCCCCCCCCCCCCCCCCCCACAAAAAAAATTCTGGCGCCGCCACTGACAAAAATGTGTAAAATTATTCTGTTGTATTTTATCGGAGAGTGCCAACAGGGTTCGTACAGGTTTAACAAAATGAAATTCAAGCACTTTTCAAGGGCTATGTCATTCATTTTCAAGGACTATTTTTCATTCTAAGAAACCAACTGTGACATGTTCTTTTTATAACTGCTCTCCGCACAGTGCATACTTCAAGAATGAGTGTGTGTCAGGTAATATTCAGGCCCATTTCTGTCCTTTTGGTTAAGTTTCGGAACTTCTTGCAAAGTTGTTAGGTTGTTTGTGGTAATTTGACATTCAAAATCGATTATTCACAAACAATAATTCATGATTTATTATCAAATACCTCTGTTATTTTCATACAAAGTCAAGGTGAATCTTTGATATATTATCGCTTCCAGTAACTATCCTTTTGTGTGACATGAAATAAATGAAGCAGGCGGAGATGCAGACATTGATTGGAAAAACAAGTTTGCAAAACACAATTCACCGCTCATTTCAATTGGATGCTCTCCATAGTATAGCAGTCTGTGTGTCCAGTGAGCCATATGATCGTATGCAAATAGATCACATGCTGCTGTTTCAATTTTCTGATTGGTTAAAATTTACCTGTACATTATGATGAACGTAATCGTAATTTGTGTACTTGTGTTTTCTCTCATTATCATGAACAAGAAAAGTAGTGTGCAGAGCACACAGGCGTATTATACTATTTGTGTTTTAAACTTTAATATGCTACAGCGAATTCCCGAATTTTTTTGTTATTTTGGGCACTAAAACGTGGCATTTGGGCGGATTTTTTTAGCAGAGTAGGTTGGGGTCCAAGATTCAAGGACTTTTCAAGGGGAGTGGTGGTAATTCAAGCACTATTCAAGGGGAAAAGTCAATTTAAGCACTTTTCAAGACAGGCATTGAAATTCAAGCACTTTTCAAGACCGTACGGACTCTAGCCAACAGGCACTCTCCAATATATTGCAACAAGTCAATTATTTATGAACAAAAGTCTATTGCCAGTAGCAATAGAATCTTTAAAAAAAAATAGTCATTTTACAAACCGCTTTGGAAAAATAATTCAGCACTCAACCAGTTAAAAGGAAGTTCAAGGAGAGATGCCTTGGTTAAAATTGTGGTACCTGTAGCTTAAAATTCTGATATATGCAAACGACCTCTCAGTAGTCATTGCATTTAAAAGATTTCATCAAAATTGAATCATCTGTGTTATATGAGTTGCAAGCTGAAGAATTGCATACGGAAACCTATTATATCTAAGTTCAAAAGATAACTCCGTAAAATTACGGCAGATTACAAATTCTGAAACAGGCTCATGATCACTTGTTGGTGAACAGGTTTGAGAAGTTTCATCATAATTTAAATGTGGTAGAAGTTGTACACACAAGAATTTTAGAATGCATGTGATTTGACTCCGAATGTTTTACATAAGTTACAACGGGAAAGAAATATTTAACTGTTGTTTTCTGGGATTTTTGGTCCCAAACTGATTCCCGTCTGGGAGGCCGGGAACTACACTGAAATTTCAGGATTTTCCCGGGCCTTCTGGGAGAGTTAACATGTCTGCCCAAATCAAGCATACCAAGTTCAAACCAATCCATTCATAAATGCATACTGCAGAGCGTGCCAAGGAAAAATGTTGTCGCAAAAACGACAAAGTTAAAAGATCATTGCTAACAGCAATATTTCAGAGCAGCCATGACTAGATCTGATCAAAAAGTATTTTGAAAATACTCAGCAGGTTAAGAGTTAAGTGTCTTGTCACAAAGGACACAATTCAGACACCGCTGGTCAGGAACGAACTGTTGACTAGTGCTCAAACGACTAGTGAATTCCAAAGTCAACTAGTCAATACCCAAAAGTCAAGTCGACTTCGACTTGTCAATGGTGATAACCTGTCTCCTTATAACAGTGTTGGTGTTCCGGTAGAGTGCTGAAGGTCCAAATTTGGCTTCACTTGGGCATTCACATACAGCAACTTACTGGAACATTATTCTGTTAATGTGCTTCTAATTATGCTAAGAGTGAAATTATATAGTCTTATTTAATTTGCCTTGTTGCGATTTATGGGAGAGTGCCTATAGGCACTCTCCCATAAATTGCAACAAGGCAAATTAATAACATATCCTGATAGCCCAAAATAATTCAGCACTCTACTAGTACCAGTTAAAACAAACTACTGTCACTACTATTAGATGGCAATAGATGTATACATTGATTGCCCAATACTGCTGTTCAAACTGTCTGACAGTGGTACAGAAGGGATACTATTTACCTAAAAGCTTGAACTCCTCCGACTAGTCGACTGCACAATTGAGAGTCGACTACTGGTTTGCCCAGAGTCGACATTGACTAGTCGACTAATCGTTTGAGTAGTAGTACACACAAGAATTTTAGATGGAAATCTATATGAAATCTTCAAAGTTCAAGTGGTGATATCTTGGCTGAAATAGCCACAGCTTGAAAGTTTGGATATATGCTCATACTCACTTGTTAGTGGTCATGTTTGAGAAGTTTTATAAAAATAGGTTCATACTGGCAGTTGCACACACAAGGATCTCATATAGAAATCTGCATTAAATCTAATTATTTCATTTATTTATTGAATGGGGTTCAAGAGCCAGGGTCACCTGGTGTTGGACAGTTTTACGGGTGGAGGAAGATGGTGTACCCCGAGAAAACCACCAAGCAACAGTCAGCAATTGTCAAACTTCCCAACGAACTAACTCGACACAATCAGGGTTAACATTGGTTGAAGACAAGTGCACCACTGATGTGCAATTGGGATGAAGTGTCTTGCCCAAGCACACAATGCGGTTGTCACAGATAGGATCTGAACCGAGGACCTCTTGGCTTGCAGCCTGCATCTCTACCTACTGACCCACCATGCTCCCATCTTCTAAGTACCTGGTTAATAGTCACAGGTTAAAAATTTGGAAATATATGCATGAACACTCATCATTGCCATGTTGATGAGTTTCATCAAAATCAGTTTCTAAATGTGTGAGTCACACACAGGAATCTCATACAGAAATCCAAATTCAAGGAGAGACAATCTGGTTGAAATCATCATAGACAGAAAATTTACAAACATGTCCACGTTCACTTTTTAGTGATCATGTTTAAAAAGTTTCATCAATATCAGTTCATAACTGTAGGAAGAGCTGTGCTCACAAAAATGTCATACAAAAAATCTATAGAAATCTAAATTCAAGGGCACATAACTTGGTTAAAATCGGTGCAGATTTATATTTTGTTTATTTTGTTAACCTCATTTCAGCCTTTGGTCTTACGCTGATATGAAGTTACCTCCTGCTGATATATGTCCAATATGAAACTAACCAAGTAATAGCCTCCAAGTACTATTGGGAAGGATTTCTGATTGAGTGTTTATAAGTTCAAATCAAGCAAGAGTCAGCAGTATTGTGTACTTGAGAAAGATACTTCACTCCATTTGTTTATACAGAATTCTGGGAGCATTTAGTACACTGATGGTATACTAAGACAGAACACAATGAGTAGAGGGTAGAGTACGGGGAACTGGAATTAATGTCACGAGTTGGAATCTTTCATGCATTTTCATGAGCACCAAAGTCATTGCTTGAAATACATGAAAAACTCCAACAAGGGAAGTTCTGTCACTCATACTCTACCTGAGTTATGTACTGTATTAATACTGCAATTAAATTTGAATTGAGTGAATGAAGCCGATATATTAACTAGTTGAGGGCTAGATTATTTTTCGTGGTCTAAATTTGTTATTTAACCCTTTACCCAATGCAGACGGTATCAAAATTTATTATTTTAAACATCATTTTTTCAAAACATTTCAACAAAACCATATCATGTGACCCCTCGTTGGAACGAGCTCGATGAGCTCGTTCCAACGAGGGGTCACCTGATATGGTTTTGTTGAAATTTTTTTAAACATAATATTTTTTCAACTGCTAAATTTGCATATTACGCGGTTGGATGCGGCAATTCGTTACGTAAAGGGTTAATATTTGTTTCATTCCAAATCATTGGAGACACAAGCACTCTCCAATTTGTGATAAAACAAATTTGTATAAGAGTGTTCCTGCAGCTAATTAGTAAGTGGATTCCAGGCTTTTCAAGGCCATTTCCATGCCATATTTAAGGTTCTTCAAGGCTTCATAGAAGTAAAATTCAAGGTTTTTTAAGGTTATTGACTAAAAATCGAGAGTACAGTGCCAGTGGAAAAAAGTTGCAGAATAATCACAGGAAAATTTTTGATGGTTTTTATATTTTGAAAGACTATTTTCAAGGATTTTCCAGGCCACTTTTGGAGTTCTGGGGAAATTCAATGACTTTCGAGGCCTTGAAAATTGATTTTCAAATTTAAGGCTTTTCAAGGTTTTTCAAGGCCCACAGGAACCCTGTATAAACAAAATATTATTTGCGTTTGACTGAATATGAAATATGAGCTTTTGCTAATTTTTTTGAAAGCCCTGATCATTGCTTCTAGCACTCAACCAATTAACAGAAAAAGTACAACCCCCGACAGTCGGTTTAAATTCTAGCTTGACGCTGTTTTGTGTCCAAGCATTTCATTCTTGTCATAACATCACTCAAAGTTGTAACTACCAATGAGATGCATTCTTCAAAGACATTCTTACATGTAGTTTGGATTCCATGCATGGTGTACCAAGCACTTTTCTCAATGTCTGTATTGTATCAAGTAACATTGAATACACACAGAAATCATGGTATAAATGCCTTCAACCAATGCAATCAAGATCAAGCTTGCTTATAAATGGTTAGAATGTTGAAAAGTTTAACAGTTACTGGCTGCTGCTCAGTGGTTCCCTACAGCTACTCAGATTTCATTTTCTTTTTATTGGCATTTAATGACCCTTTCTACAGCCAGGATCACCTTGTTACGGATAGTTTTACAGGTGAAGTAAGCCAGAATATCCACAGAGAATCACCGGATGGCGGTGAGCAAATTTCAGACTCCCCAACATACTAAGCAGGGTTAGCACTGGTTGAAGACAAGTGTACCTTCAGCGTGCAGTATGCCTAAGTACAGAGCGCCATCATGCCCCCAGGTGGGCAATCAGGATTAAGTGCCTTGCCCAAGGACACAATGCAGTTACCCCTGGGGGGGTCGACCCAAGGACCTTTCAGCTTGATGTCCAATGCTGACTCAGGCTTCGTCTACCTTTAAAATTTTTGAAGAAGAAATCAATAAATAAACATACCTCACTTAGTATCACCCATGTATCTCCTTTTGATACTGATCGTAACCTAATGGAAGACAACTTTCCAATCTTCTCATCCACTGATCCCTCAGCTAAGCCCTTCTGGTCAAATTGACTAATTATCAAATAGCCATTATCGACTTGTGGGAAGCCAAGATTGTCACCTAATTTCTTATTTGTAACTGCTGATTGAGGAAGCACTTCAATTGTTGTGTTTACAAACTTGTCTCCAGGGTGATCTGGGTTACCACTTCTAAATAAATATCTACAAAAATTAAGATTGACAAAATATAAATTTTTCTTGCACAAATTCTTTTCTTTATACTATCATACAGTAAAACCTGTCTTGAGAGACCACTGTCTTGAGAGACCACCTGTCTTGAGAGACCACATCTACCAGGCACCGATTGGTTTTACTCTATAATGGACCTGCTATGGGAGACCACCTGTTTTGAGAGACCACCTGTCTTGAGAGACCACTGTGACCTGGTACCAACTTGTATTTTTATGCCATAATGGACCTGTCTTGAGAGACCGCCCCTTTGAAGACTGAAAGCATGACAAAAACTTTCTACCTGTTCTGGAATTGGAAAATAAATTGGGTTTCAATTGCTAACTCATTACAGATTGAGATGTTTTTATAAGACCCCTGTGAAAAGATTACGATTATTGCTGAATAAACAATTTCATACATACCTGAAATGTGACAGATAGGAATAAAAATAAATTTGTGTTGAAAATCTTTTTGTAACAAATTGAAATAGACTGTTATAAAAATTATAAAAATAAATTAGTGTTGAAAATCTTCAATGAAGATTTTCAACACTAATTTATTTTTATAATTTTGATAACAGTCCATTTCAATTTGTTACAAAAACTTCATAAAAAAGAACTACAAAGTAATTACAAGAAGAGGCCCCACAGGGCCTGAAGCGCTCATCTTGTACAGAACACAATTTAAACAGAGTCCAAGAATGAGTCTACATTAAGCAAGCCATCTCCATAGGCTACACTGTCAATCCTTGAGACCCTCAGGAGTGACAAAAATAATCTGGGCATCATGCCTTTTCTTCAGTTGATCATAAGTAAAATGTAGAGCTCCCCTATGAAGCCCCTTGATACAACCTGTGTGGATTAATTTTAGTACCTCTAGAGGGTAATGGATACAAAATTTTCAATTATTCAGCAAAATGGCCAATTCCGGCTCCCATAGAGAGCCCAAATATTAACCCAGGCTCTTGATTTGAACACAGTTAAATCTGACTTCCCTAGAGATGTTGTGTACCGAATATGAAAGCATTCTGACTGTTGGAACTGAAGAAGAGAAATTGTAAAGAAATTTCTTCGAATTACACTAAGTTCAAATTTGGGCTACCATAGCGAGCCCAAATATTGACCTATGGATCCGATTTGAACAAACTTGAATCTGACCCCCCTAGAGATGTTGTATACCAAATGTGAAAGCATTCTGACAAGTGAATCTGAAGAAGAAGATTTTTGAAGAAATTCCCTCATATTGTACTGAGTTAAATTTCATGTTCCCATATGGAGCCCAAATATTAACCTAGGCACTCGAATTGAACAACCTGGAATCTGACCCCCCCCCCCCCCCCACCCGTAGAGATGTTGTATACCAAATATAAAAGCATTCCCATCCCCCCCCCCCCCCCCCCCCCCCCCCCCCCCCCTCTGACCCACCTAGAGATGTTGTATACCAAATATGAAAGGATTCTGATTGGTGGATCTGAAGAAGAAGATTTTAAAAGAAATTCCCTCATATTGCACTTAGTTAAAATCAGGCTCCCATAGGTAGCCCAAAATAATAACCCAGGGACCAGATTTGAACAAACTTGAGTCTTACCCTCCAAGAGATATTGTATACCAAATATGAAAGGATTCTGACTGATGGATCTGAAAAAGATTTTTAAAGAAATTTCCTTATATTGCACTCAGTTAAAATTTCAGCTCACAAAGGGAGCCCAAATATCAACACAGGGGCTAAGATTGAATCTAACCCTCCCAGAGATGTTGTATACCAAATTTGAAACCATTCTGACTACAGGGTCTAAAGAAGATTTTAAAAACAAGTCGGAACTGGACTAAAAATTTTCAGGCTATAAATTTTTTTTTTTTGGTCTCAAAATTGAACGAAACGCATAAGGAATGAAAAAAAATTTTCTTCAAATTTTGGTCCAAAATTTCCAAGTCGGAACCCGATGTAAAATTTTTTTTTTTTTTTGTCTCCAAAATTAACAAAACGCATACAAAATCGGAAAAAATATTTTCTCCAATTTTCGTCTAAAATTTCTAAGTCCGAACCAGACCCAAAATTTTCAACCCAGGGACTCAATTTGAACAAACTTGAAACTTAACCATCTAGAGATGATGTATACCAAATGTTAAAGGATTCTGACTGGTGTATCTGAAGAAAAACATTTTTTAAGAAATTTCCTCCTACAGGGAGCCTGATTATTAACCCAGAGACTCGATTTGAACAAACTTGAATCTGACCCCCCTACAGATGTTGTATACCAAATATAAAAGGATTCTGACTGGTGGATCTGAAGAAGATTTTTAAAGAAATTTCCTCAAATTGTACCAAATTAAACTTTGGGCTCCAATAGAGAGCCCAAATTCTAACTCAAGGACACGATTTGAACAAACTTGAATCTGATGCCCTCTAGAGATGTTGTATACCAAATATCAAAAGATTTCATCTGGTGGATCTGAAGAAGAAGATTTTTAAATAATATTCCACATATTTCACTAAGTTAAAATTTGGGCTCCCATAGAGAGCCCAAATCTTAACCCAGGGACTTGATTTGTACAAACTTGAATCTGACCCCCTAGAGAAGTTGTATAACAAATATGAAAAGATTCTGACTGGTGGATCTGAATAAGAAGATTCTTTTGAATTTTAAAAAAAAATTATGGATGCTATCAGTTATGTCCCTTGTGGTGCCCCCTGAGGGAGCAACAAGTTTATTTGAACAAACTTCAATTGACATATGATAAAGAACATGCTCACCAAATTTGGTTCAATTTGGTGCAGTAGTTTGTGAGGAGAAGTTGATAATTGCAAAAGTTATAAAAAGAGAGCATGCTGTCGCCAAAAGAACCATGCAGGAGGGCCTGAGAAGCAGATTTTTAACTTTTTTAGGCCTAAAGGGTAAAGAATATTTGACGGAAATTGTGCTTGAGTTTGACATATATATCAGATACACACAGATCTATTTTGTTCCAGTCATACTGCTGACAACAGAGATTCTGGATTGAGAAAAAGTGTATACTTTTGTAAGGCCAAAAAAAAAAGAAAAAAAATTCATTTCTGCTAACAGACTAAAAAAAAATAGGGCCGGTAGGCAGGAAAATTTTTCTATTTTATTTCTTTTTTCCTTTTTATTTTTTTCCAGAATGCAGTTCCCTTCACCCAATTTATAACCTTTTCGACCAACTGGACAAACTTCACACCAAAATTGTCGTTCAGCCCGCACAGTGTCATGTCCTTCCCGACGTTGAACAAAAATCTGATTCGGGACTTGACCGACATTTAATAGTCAACAAATCTGACTTATCTTTGTGAATCATACAGAATCATATAGAAAATTTCTTCCATCATCATGGAAACTTTCAAGCTTCATATGACATTCATTTTATCACAGTGAAGACATTTTTCAAAAGTCATCGCGAGTAGCACATTGGGGAATGACACTTCACTTTAATACAACTCGCCAAATTTTGTAGCTCGACAGGCTTTTATATAAAACATTTTTTTCCATTAAATCTTAATTTTTTGAAGATCAATATATGCACGATTTAGAAAGGGACAAAACTGCAGATGTTTTTTTCTCACTTTTCTGAGATTTCAATAAAATGCTTAGACTCGGTGGCTTGAAATAGGGTCGGTCTGGTTAGCAGAAAAATAAGTCTTTTTTATAGGCCTAATAAAAGCTAAACCTGCCTAAAATACTGTGTTTTTTCAGTTTTCTCTTGCTAATCTTTTAAACCTGTGCATTATGGCATCACATTTGTCTTTATCAAAACTAATTATCTCTTCTTGCACAGTTTAAAATTCAGCATAATGTACCTCATCTGACAGAGATCCGTGAGGTCTGTCAAATGAGACACAAATTGTTGAATTCTTGACCACACAAAGAAAGCTAATATGTTGAAAACAAGCCTGGAAATAAGATATCTGTCATTTGCAGAATAAGGTCCCTAGGGGTGAATTTGCTGATGCTGTTCCAAACAGTGGGCTAGAATCCCCTATTTATCCTCTGGGTACCTCTTTCTGTTTAGGCTTGAGACCTTGATTCGGATTAACCCCCTTCACTCTGATGTCAAAATACCAAAATTTCAGGAAGCTGTTTTTTCCCATAATGCATCTAGAAATTTAACCAATTCAATCTCGTTTGACAGAGCTCAATGAGCTCTGTCAAACGAGATTGAATCGGTTAAATTTCTAGTTGCATTATGGGAAATTTTTTCTGCCTGAAATTTAGATATTTTGACATCAATGTGCAGGGGGTAAGGGTCACATGGGGAGTGGGGGGGGGGGGGGGAGGGGGGATTTAGTAATGCTAGGGTAGTATCACCAAATCCACCCTCTGGGGACCTGAAGGTGACAGTCACCATATATCCAGGCTTGGTTGAAAATGAGGAATTCTAGATACCACAACGGACTGTTATTTTATTTTTCTGTGCTACATCATATTTCTGTCCAATGCTGTACATGTATGTGCATTTTGTAAAAAAAGCTTAATAAGAAAATAATAAAATCCTTAATTCAGGCAAAAAGCCTGAAAACTACCATTCCAAAAAACCTGAATTCAGGCATAAAGCTGAAAACTAACATCCAGGGCTCAAAATAAGCGGTGTCGCGTCACTTTTTGCTATGCAAAACTTGCAAAAAGCTACACAATGTTAAATTATGTATAGCATTTTGCGATACAAGATAATCAACTGCAGCCTATTAGGCTGCAGTTGATTATCTTGTATCGCAAAATGTAAATGAAAATTTGCAAACAAATTTGAAAACTAGTTCACTGATGCTTTACTTCTGATTGTGGAACATTCCAGGCATAACTCAGATTAACTCTCCATCAAGCAACATTAGCAACTTACTATGTAAGATGAGTTCTGTTGGTTTAAATACCTCCTGTTTTTACAACATTTTGCATAAAATGTCCATTAAAAATAACTACAAGCCCATCAAATTAAAAATCCCAACTTCCATTTTGAGAACTCGATTAAACAACCAAGACGCCATTTATAACAGTATACAAGTACATGCAACCCTTAAAGGCAGTTCAGTTAAAAAAACATAGTAAATGTTTCATGTGTTGCAGATCATTTGGAAATGCCCAGAAATGGATGGAAACTATTCTATCTACTTAGAAGAATTCAATATAAAACAGCATAACATAACTCTGGTATACAAAAATAGCTATGTAATTTTTACAAAATGCTATTCATTTTTTGGAAATGCGTAACATTTTGCTACGCAAAGAAAAAAAGTTATTTTGAGCACTGCTAGCATCCCTTGACAAGGTAATCTGGATGGATGGACAAACAGCAAATAAAGGGATATAACTCCATTGAAAATCACTGAACTCCTCTCTGCACTCAACTTCAACTGGAGAATCTGATCCAAACCACAACAGCTGAATTTCATAGGAATCTGATCACAAGTGGCTGGGTTATTTTGATGATAATATTGAATACCAAATATGTTGCAGACTATTTCTTCAGCTGTCTAGATTTTATTTATAAGAATCAGAGGAATGTATTCCTTTTTATATTCACAGAACTGTGGACTGCACATAATAAAGCATACAAGGCCCTACAAAGTAGATCTTCTGGTTCTCTGACCACTTTTTGTAAAATTGAATGTGGGCATGCCACTTTTTATTTTATTTTTGTAATTATTTCTTTGCCATGAAAAGTTCATGTACTTGGTTTGTTTTATATTTTAGGCCTCATAATGTACAGAATAGCATGGGTGGTGGTGTATTTTGTCCCTAAAGCATTGCAAAGCCTTATTACACTCAAGAGATAAATTTATCAATTTAATTAACTTGGGTAAAATATCAGACATAAACCATATAATTATTATTTTTTTAAATTTGCATTGGTTATAAAAAAAGAGCATGTGGCAAAGGCCACAAAATGCTAATTAAAAGACAAAAATTAGACTGAACCTGACTGACCAAAGTCTGAAAGTGCATGGTGCACTTGTCTGGTGTCCAACCACAGCAAACAGGAAGACACCTATTGTCAAACTCCTGCCTGTCATGTGCTACTCCAGCCCTTGAAATAAACATATTTTGACCACAGCACTACATTGCCATGGCAAAACCAGTTTGCCACGGCACTGCGACGGCATTTATTCTGGTTGTAAGTGGTTTGGTATCAGAGGCACACTGACAACGTGGTGAGCCTATGAGTGTCAACATGTGTGCCAAATTGTTGACCATTTTATTTTTACATGAGTTTTTGTTAATATTATCATCAAAAAGAATGATAGTTTACAGCAATTAGGTTACTTGATTGTTGTATGCAATCTTGCTTTTGGGCAATTATATTCACAAAATCTGCTGAATTTAGTCAACAACTGGTTCGAACAAATGCAACTCACCATCATTCAAACTGAAAAGATTACTCTGATTGATCTCAACTGTGCTGTAAACATGGCCACGCCACGATGACATCTCATGATCTGACAATTTGAATGACAATTTTTAACTCCAAACACATACTTTCTTCAATAATTATTACTCTTGATTTTCTACTGCTATCGACATTAAATGATATTCTTATGAAACAAAAACTGTGGCTGAGGAGCATTTAACACACACTGTTACCAACCACATATACCAGTATGCACGCTTTCAATTCTGGGAGTCATTCCTGACATTGTAGTAGTAAGCAAGTAAATAGGTCAAACCAGCTGCACAGTACTGTTACTCTGTGAAATTGATACCAACTTGTGACAAGTTGTCCTAGTCACAAATTGATTTTGATCGCCCACATATTTTATAGTTTGTAGAATTCTCTGGCATGTGCACTCTGTCAGTATCAATTAGGTTGTACATGTAACACCTAGTACTCAAACGATTCGTCGACTAGTCAATGTCGACTCTGGGCAAACCAGTAGTCGACTCTCAATTGTGCAGTCGACTAGTCGGAGGAGTTCAAGCTTTTAGGTAAATATTATCCCTTCTGTGCCACTGTCAGACAGTTTGAACAGCAATATTGGGCAATCAATGTATACATCTATTGCCATCTAGTAGTAGTGACAGTAGTTTGTTTTAACTGGTACTAGTAGTGTGCTGAATTATTTTGGGCTATCAGGATATGTTATTAATTTGCCTTGTTGCAATTTATGGGAGAGTGCCTATAGGCACTCTCCCATAAGTCGCAACAAGGCAAATTAAATAAGACTATATAATTTCATTCTTAGCATAATTAGAAGCACATTAACAGAATAATGTTCCAGTAAGTTGCTGTATGTGAATGCCCAAGTGAAGCCAAATTTGGATATTCAGCACTCTACTGGAACACCAACACTGTTATAAGGAGACAAGTTATCACCAATGACTAGTCGAAGTCGACTTGACTTTTGGGTATTGACTTGTCGACTTTGGAATTCACTAGTCGTTTGAGCACTAGTAACACCTGCATTCATATATAGTTTACTGGGGGTACTTTAGTTTATATCGATCAGTATTTTTTCGCAATTTAACTCATGGACAAAACTATTAACCCTTTACCCAAAGCAGACGATATCAAAATTTATTATTTTAAATATAATTTTTTCAAATTTTTCAAAAAAAATCAACAAAACCATATCACGTGACCCCTCGTTGGAACGAGCTCGTTCCAACGAGGGGTCACATGATATGGTTTTGTTGATATTTTTTGAAAAATAATCTTTTTTTCAACTACTGAATTTGCATATTACGCGGGCGGATGTGGCCGATTCGTTGGGTAAAGGGTTAACAGGCTTGGTACAGTGTAGAACAAGTCAAAAGGTTTTCAAGAATTTGAATTTCAATAAATAGCCACTAAGGTACCTAGTGAGTAGAGGTCTCCAGACTGTTGTTGAAGGTTCCTAAGATAAACTAGAGAAAGTGTCATCTCAGAATGACACAAAAAGATCCCCCCGCCACCTCCCCACACAACAAGTTATTGATGGTTGAATTTTAGGATGGATGGACAGAGGGATTGACAGATGGATGAACAGACTGATGGATGGATAGATGGACAAAATTAAATACTTAAGCTGGAAGTACTACAGTTTATTGCAAAGCTTTTAATTCAATTAACACGTATTTACATTACAATTATAAAAGGTGAAAATTGTAATTTAGATATTAAATTAAAAGTATTTAAATTTTTTTAACTGATGAGTGTGTTTGCCGCTCCTTTTTATGCAGTGCAAAGTTACATTCGGCTTAAAAATAAACATTACCCCTTGAAAAACAAAATTTTAGCAAGACTTTATACATGTTGCACATCTTCATTGTGTGTATGATCATATTCTGAAGTTTCAACTATGTGAATTGAAAAGTGGGGCAGGAGTTGATTACAGCATGACGGTACCATCCATTAAACAATTTCACGACGGATGGCCAGATGGACTGATGGATTGACAGAATCCTATATACCCCTGCCTAGAAGGCGGGGGTATAAAAAGTTGAGAAGGTGGATTTGTTTCGCCGATAGGCTGCTTCCATGAGGTCCGGAATAGATAATGAGTTAGCGTACACCCATGAAGTAGCCAAGACCCTAATTTTATGAAATATTATGTTGTTGGATATCCTATCTGTTGGTGTAAGTCATTCACATGCATGGTGAATAGCAAAATAGCAAATGAGGAATAGAGTGTGTAGAGATATCTTTTCTAATCGAAATAAGAGAGAGAAAGAATCTCTTCCTACTTTTCCTGATGAAACAAGTCCTAGAAACATAAGTCCTGATAGCACAAACTGGACATAAAACAGGTTGGTTCCCAGATTGGTCTTCTGGAGGTACAGCTCTAATAGTTCAGGGAAGAAGTAATGTTCAACCGATTACCAAAAACAGCTGCTGACCTGACAGATTACAGGTTATTTGAGCTCACAATTGGCCGATTCCGATTGTAATTCCGCGCACTACTGGACACATCGAGGCTCGAAAGAACTACATTAAATTGAACTTATGTTACAGGTTTACAGTTCGTTCGCTACAAGATAAGTCGAGACTCGAAAGAACTATATTAAACTGAACATGTTTCACAGTGTTAAGCTCCGTTGACTCAGGTCCAGTAAAATTACCAGTCGGGCACACTTGGGCAGTAAATGTGGCTCTCAGAGCCATGTTTACCACCCAAGTGCATGCAATGGGTAATTTTACTGCGACCTGAATCAATGGAGTGTAACCTTAACCTTTTCAGTATGAATTGGCGATTGCCGTAAGTACACTCAGTTGTAACCGTTACATGTTGTTTAAATTGTATATCCCGTAAAGAGGTGTCTAGAGAGATTAAGAATAGACATTGTGGTGGTTTTTCAACTTTATTGAATGGTATCATTGAGATCATTTCACAATATATCAGTTCAATGACAGCAGTTTGAAGAGTCCATATTCATAATTTGGGGGTAGACCAATTAATATTTTATTGGGGCTGCACGTTGAAAATATTGATTGGTCTAACCGCACATTTACCTTGTAGCCATCCCACTTAATGATATTTTGACGTAGCTTGTGACCCGGCCAGAAAAATGGCTTCTGGGGTTCAAAGGGTTAAACACTAGAAACACTTTTTTTCTCAAATATTAGGTTTTTTTCCCCAAATATTAGTTTTAATAAAAGTTCAAAGTGCAAGTACCTTCCCCTCTCTCTAAAATTATGAGATTGTATATAGCGCAGCACATGTATAGTGAACCATTATTCCAGAAGACAATGAAGACTGTTCACAGTTGACTAGCATTGTCAGCCCCCCTCCCCCCCCCCCCCCCCCCCCCCACACACACCAAGACAAGAGGAGAATGCTGTGGTACCAATGCACAACATGGGTAACAAGTGTTTGACCACCGAGGTGGTATTAGTCCCCTACGGCGCTTTTGTGACATAAGGTGTTTTTGTCACAGAAGACACTAGAGTATATAAGCATCTTGGATTTTTAAAAAAAAATATTGAGCGTGCATAATCCCCTCACAACCCTTTATCCATGTACCATATATGAAAGGCGTAGCTTGAACCATGTTGGAGGGAGGGGTGGTAACATAAAATAGAGAAAAAAGCTTAAAAAACACAACAAAAATGGCCGCCATTCGTCCATCTTGGATTTTGAAAAATAAATATTGACTGTGCATCATCCC
This sequence comes from Pictodentalium vernedei, assembly GCA_031216915.1. NCBI lineage: Eukaryota > Metazoa > Mollusca > Scaphopoda > Dentaliida > Dentaliidae > Pictodentalium > Pictodentalium vernedei. The sequence goes on from CM062297.1 coordinate 59,564,880, forward strand.
CTCAGAACCATTTATCCATGTACCAAAGATGAAAGGTGTAACTTGAAGCACATTAGAGGGAGAGGTGGTAACATAAAAACAGACAGACAGACAGACGGACAGACAGACAGATGTTAGATTTTGAAAAAAAATATTGAGCGTGCAACATCCCATTACAACCCTCTATCCATGTGCCAGATATAAAAAGTGTAGCTTGAACCATGTTGGAGTGAGGGGTGGTAACATAAAATAGAGAAAAAAGCTTAAAAAAACAAAACAAAAATGGCCGCCATGGCGCCATCTTGAATTTTGGAAAAAAAATATTGAACGTGCAACATCCCATTACAACCCTCTATCCATGTGCCAGATATAAAAAGTGTAGCTTGAACCATGTTGTAGTGAGGGGTGGTAACATAAAATAGAGAAAAAAGCTTAAAACATGAAAGTGTCAATGACACTGTAGCTCAACTTGACAAACTTGAACTTGGTAAGTTATAAATGAAATGGCAAAATTGAAGATCATTGGTACCAATGTCATTTTTTTTGCCAGTGGCAACATTTTTTGACAGAAACCGAAGAAAATCGATAGCTCCCATCTAGAGGCCTCCCCAAACAAGCATGCCAGGTTTCAAAGCAATCTGATCATAAATGTGCCGTGTAGGGTGTACAAAAGGGAAATATTGTGGTCTGACTAGACTAAATTCTAAGAACGTTGGCCGTGGCAACATTTTTTGATGGAAATGGAAGAAAATCGATAGCTCCCATCTAGAGGTCACCCTAAATAAGCATACCAGGTTTCAAAGCAATCTAATCATAAATGTGCCCTGTAGGGTGAGCCAAAGAGAAATATTGTGGTCTGACTAAACTAAGTTCTAAGAATGTTGGCTGCAGCAACATTTTTTGATGGAAATTGAAGAAAATCGATAGCTCCCATCTAGAGATCACCCCAAACAATCATGCCAGGTTTCAAAGCAATCCGATCATAAATGTGCCCTGTAGGGTGTGCCAAAGGGAAATATTGAGTCTTCTGACTAAACTAAGTTCTAAGAACGTTGGCCGTGGCAACATTTTTTGACGGAAATTGACGAAAATCGATAGCTCCCATCTAGAGGTCACCCCAAACAAGCATGCCAGGTTTCAAAGCAATCCGATTATAAATGTACCCTGTAGGGTGTGCCAAAGGGAAATATTGAGTCTTCTGACTAAACTAAGTTCTAAGAACGTTGGCCGTGGCAACATTTTTGGACAGAAATTGACGAAAATCGATAGCTCCCATCTAGAGGTCTCCCCAAACAAGCATACCAGGTTTCAAAGCAATCTGATCATAAATGAGCCCTGTAGGACTTCAACTGTGAATTTGAAACCTATTTTGAGGTTAAAGCTTTCAAAAATACATGTAGAAAGAAATATATCGGATAGTATAAATGCGGAGCAAGTGGTAAGTTCCAATTCAGCAAAGGAAACCGCATTTGATAAATTGATCATTTTATAGATACAGTGTTTTACCGTTGGTGTTAAAGGTCATAGGTCATGAAATATCGTGTTGAGTTTCATGTATTGATACTGGAAGCCCTGAATCTTGGCCTGCAGTCTTGAAAATGTTATTGGTGCATGAAAAGTGAACAACTGTTTTTTTTTAAATTCCATTCAAACATATACATAGAAATTACTGACAGTGGCCAGCTGATACATGGATGTTGCAATCGAGTGAAGTGTGTGGTCATTTTGGTAATTCAATTTTTGCTTTATTTTTGTCCAAAGCCAGGTGGCGCTTTCAAGCTCACACTGAATGGGGTGATTTTTATCATTTCATTCATTTGTCTTGTATTAAAATATAAATACAATTACATTATGGGAACAAAAAAGTTATTAATTAGGCAAACCAGGCTCTGATTTTTTTCTGTGATTTCCGCCCTTTTTATTTAACACATTTCACGAAGTGACAGCATTCAAGATTGTGCAGTTAAATAACTGCGTGTCCCGACTGATGGTTATCTCACATTCGGGTCAGTCGTTTTTTTAAATAACGAAAACCGAGTTGTATTTCCGATTAACCTCTCAGCACTAATGCAGGCATCAGGTTGTGGTGGCAATTGGAGAGTGCTGCCCATAACCTGGTTATCAATCATATGCTGGTTGTCAAATCTTATCCTTTGTTCAAGTTATAATGTTAATAAGCTCAGAATTCATAAAAATTAATTAAGTTCCATAACTCTGTAACAAAAAATTGTGCCGAGTCAGTTTTTGAACCCGTTTGAAATATAATTGGAAAATACCTGTATGGCAAATATTAGTTAAATCGGTGAATGTTTGTTCAAATTATTGTGCTAACGAGCTCAAAATTCATAAAAATTTACTAATTAAGGTTCAAAACTCTGACGAAAAATTGGGCTGGGCCAGTTTTCAAATATTAATCCAATCATAGAATGTTGTTGAAGTTATTGCGCTAACGAGCTCAAAATTTGTAAAACTTGACTAATTAAGGCCCATACCGTATTTACTCTATGTATTGGGACAGCTAAAAATAATTATTTTCACAGGTGTCCCATTTCTTAGAAAATGGGGAAAGAACACAGCCTGGTCTTGATTTGATGCTGAATAAAGTTGTATGTGATTCGTTTTCCATCACTGTATACGAAAATCGCCGTCCAATTTTTTTTTATATTTTCATTTTTTTTGCTTCCAAAACATAGCTTATGATTCCTCATTGGAACGAGCGCATTGCGCTCGATCCAATGAGGGATCATAAGCTATGTTTTGGAAGCAAAAAATGAAAAATTTTAGTTACTCAAGAATTTTTTTTATGAGTGTCGTCTGCTACTAGCGACGGGCTAACTGGAAAAAAATCTCCTGAATGTCCCTAACTTTGGAGCATAAAAAATTATAGTTATCTGGAAAAAATGTGTGTTCCAAATCATAGAGTGTCCCAAGACATAGAGTAAATACGGTATACAGTTTTTTGGCATGGGTATCATTTACTGTCATAAAATGGTTTCATTTACTGTCATAAAATGGTTTCCTTGGATGATATTTAGTCTCTTTGTGGGCCTGTGCTTACTAACAGGATTTTTCTTGCCAGTTTTAATTCTTGCCCATATCTGGGTATTTTCATAAAAGTTTTGCTCATCTGGTATTCATGAATGTGTTTTTTTCACAGGCCTATATTTCAAAAGTAAGATTTTAATTGGCCTTTGGATTCGTGGATTTTGGGGACATTTATGATTGCCTGATTTTGGAGGGACTGGACCTTCTGGAGTGACTCTGTTCATTCCAGGAGGTGACATAAATTTCTGCCAATTTTCAGGGCACTAAGAGTCCTTGAATTACAGCATGGGTCTTGAAATTCTCCTTGAATATCACTTTGGGTCGGTTTGTAATCACTCAGGCTGTATTCCATTTCTGGTCCAGTGTACCAAATTAGGTCACCGTGACTTTGCTGCAGAGATCCACACATTTTGTCTGTACGATTCAGAGGCCATTTTCAAACTGATTTTCACCCAATTTTGCACAGAGGGACACAAAATGTAAAAAGGTACCAAAGTGAAATTTTCGATTTAACCCATATTTCGCCGCAATTGGCAAAAATCTCAAAATAAGGGTCTATAGGTACTTTCTCGAAACACATCTTGACGAAACACGTCAAGCTGAGTAAATACAGTAACTCTGCAATGAAAAATCGGGCCACGAAGTTTTCGAACTTGCTTGAGATATTCTTGAAAAAAACTTGTAAGACAAATATTAGTCAAATCCAAGAACATTTGTTCAAGTTATTACTCCAACAAGCTAAAAAAAAATTGGGTAAAAATCGACTAAGGCCTCACAAAGTAGATCTTCTGTTTCTCAGGCCATTTTTTGTAAAATTGCATGTGGGTGGGCGGTTTTTTATTTTATTTTTTATTTTTGTAAATATTTATTTGCCATTACAAAGTTTATGTTCTTGGTTTGTTTTATGCCCCATAATATACAGAATAGCATGGGTGGTGGCATATTACATCCCTTGAGGGCAAGAAGGCTTTGCAATGCTAAAGCATTGCAAAGACTTCTTGCACTCAAGGGACAATTTTATTAACTTGGGTAAAATATCAGGCATAAACCATTTGATTTTAATTTTTTTAAGTTTAGATTGGTCATAAAATGAGAGCATGCGGCAGTCAAAAGGACCATGCGGGAGGGCCTGAGAAACAGATTTTTATTTTTTTTTTGCCTAATCAAGGCCCATAACTCTGTAACAGAAAAATCGGGCAAAGCCAGTTTTCAAATGTGCTTGAGATATTCTTGCAATATTAGTCCAATCGAAGAACGTTTGTTGAAGTTATTGCGCTAACAAGCTCAAAATTTGTAAAAATTGAATAATTAAGGTCTATAACTCTGTAACAAAAAATCGGGCTGGGTCAGTTTTCAAGCTTGCTTGAGATGTTTTTGCAAAAAACCTGTATTGCAAATATTAGTCAAATCAGAGAATGTTTGTTCAAGTTATTGCCCTAACAGTGCATGGGCGGCTGGCTGCACACCGAGCCTGTCACCAAACCATAGGTCTCAGTTGTTAACACAACTCGACCTATAAACATTTTCAGCAAGATGTAATAGACAGCGGTCCATGAGCGCATGATACGCCCGTTATTAATTACAAGAGGGAACCACACAATATGAGTATACATGTGTACTTGTCAGGTTACATATACTTGCCACCAAAAAAATCATGAAAATTGCTCAAAGTCCAACATGTGGAAAATTGCCTATATTTTGATGAATAAAGTCCCATAACTCTGGAATGACAAATCGGACAGCGACACAAATCGAAAGGGAGATTCCTTCTATCAGCATATACTTGCAACCAAAAAATCATGAAAATTGCTCTAAGCATTTTCAAGTTATTGTTCGACATGTGAAAAATAAAGTCCCATAACTTTGGAATGACTAACCGAACGGCGACACCAACCGGAAGGGAGCTTCCTTCCATCAACATAAACACCCTACCAAAAAATCGTGAAAATCTCTTGAAGCGTTCTCGAGTTATCGTACGACGTGTAAAAAATCACCAATTTTCTGAGTAATAAAGTCCCATAACTCTGTTACGACTAATCGAACGGCGACACGAAACGAAAGGGAAGGGAGCTTCCCTTCATCGGTATACACCACCTACCCAAAAATCACAAAAACCTCTGAAAGTGTTCTCGAGTTATCGTACGACGTGTAAAAAATCAACAATTTTCTAAGTAATAAAGTCCCATAACTCTGGAGTGACTAATCGAACGGCGACACTAAACGACAGGAAGCTTCCCTCCATCAATATACACCACCTACCCAAAAATCACGAAAATCTCTCAAAGTGTTCTTGAGTTATCGTACGACATGTGACCGGATGGACAGACAGACAGACAGACAGACAGACAGACAGACAGACAGACAGACAGACAGAAGTATACTATAATACGACCCATTTTTTTCAAAACGAGCATATAAAAACTTACTTTTCTAATTCTAACGGTTCCATAAATTTAAACTCTACAGTGTCACCAATCTCAGGTGCTAGTGCCCAGAAAAATGTTTCACCGATATATGCTTTATGAAGAGAATATGTCTGATACACTTTCAGACTTGTCATCACAATGGCAGGAGGATTAACATGCACTCTATGAATACCTTGTTTACCAAAGTCTTTATCCTGAAATACAAAACAAATTGAATCTTCAACAGGTATTATTTAGTCCTTCCCCAGACAGCCAAAAGCTGCCACTTTTATTTGAAAAAATTGCCCCAAATGTATTCTTCCTTGAGAACTCTAATGGTAGGTTGTATTTGTCTCTTGACATTGTTTTTTCATCATTGGTGGCTGCCTGTATAGGCACAAGCCAGAAAATAAGCAGACTGTCATCTGCTAAATGAGGTCCCCAGAGGGTGAATTTAGTGATGCTACCCTGCACAGCAGGGTAGCATCACTAAATTTATCCTCTGTGAACCTCAAGCTGAATCAGGTTCTCAAAACTAAACTAAAAAGGTACCCAGAGGATAAACTGACCCACTGTATGGGATAGCATCATCAAATTCACCCTTTCTAAAAAGGTACCCAGAGGATAAACTGACCCACTGTATGGGATAGCATCATCAAATTCACCCTTTCTGTCGAATCCCTCTCTTACACACTAAGCATTTATCTAGTCTTCATTTAATTTGTGTATACTACTGTATCTTGTGTTGCTCAGATCTTTCTTGTTAACTGTTCTTGTGAAGTGTATATACTTATCAATTATTCAATAAATATTGTTTAAACTAAATTCACCCTCTGGGGACCTCATTCTGCAAATGTCAGACAGCTTATTTTCAGGCCTGTATAGGCAGCCAACAATGATGAAGAAATACTATTAAGTCATCTGCTGCTGTGTACAACTATAAATGGTAGTTATTAGCATACAATTAGTCTGGGAATTTGACGGAGAAGGGACCACATTTATAAGTACTTTCACAGGTAGAACTCTGCTCAAAATTTTCAAAGTTTCCATAATACAGTGGAGCCCACTTAATTGGATATCTCTTAATTGTATATCCCTGTTAATTGAATATAATTTTCAAACACAAAACCATTTACCATACCTTCAGTACAAATTTGATCTGTTAATTACATATGGGTTGTAGAGTAAACTCCTGTTAATTGTATATAAATTTTTGTGATATGTCAAAAACATTACTGTGACACGCACCAAATACCCCTCATTTATCAACCTTTTTGGCCTCACTACATCCAATACACGCATTTATTCTATTATATCTTGTTTGACAGAGCTCTATGAGCTCTGTCAAACAAGATATAATAGAATAAATGCTCAGTTTACCTCCAGAACACAGGAAACTGGCCAAATCCCTGTTAATTGTATATTCCTGTTAAACTGGAAAAATGGATATTCAATTAAGAGGATTCTACTGTATACCGGGATCGATCCCTGGTTGGGGGAAGTTCTCTCGGTATCCGAATTCTCTCTGTCAGCATCAATTGTGGGGTTGATGCAGTCACAGCGTACCATCCTATCGGGTAGGCCGTAAAATGGCTGTTTTCTGTGTGGAGAGAGACACTCAGTGCAGGCTAAAGAACCCCTCGTAGTATTCGAGAAGAGCGAGGCCACAAAGTTGCCACTACGAAGGTCATCTCACACCTGTGCCATTGGGCCAAGGAGAGGCGTTAATATAAGTTGCATAACTTGTTTGCCAATCCTTGTAAAACAAGATTAAATAAATAATTTAGCTTTCTTCAGTCATTATTTGCAAGCACCAACCGCACTTGAGTTAGTAAGTTAGAGAGTCTACTGTTGGACACAATGTGACCCTGGCTGTTGATTGAAAGTGTTGTTAAATCCCAACAACCCCAATGCCAACATGGGGGCAGGATGGCATTGTGTAGTAAGGCGTATGTTGCACTTGTCTTCATCTGCAACCAATGCTAACCCTGCTTGTGTGGAGTTAGTATGTTGGGGAGCCTGACCATTGTTTGCCATTGCTCGGTGGTTATCTCTAGTTTCCTCCACCTGTAAACTGTCCGACACGAGGTGACCCTGGCTGTCAAGTGTTGTTAAACCCAAATAAATAAATAAATAAATAAATAAATAAATAAATAAATAAATAAATAAACCAACAGTGTACACACACAACTTGTCAGATTAGTAATTAATTAGTTTTATTATATACTTTATAAATAACCACATTTCTATTGGCTGGATCTTATACATGTGACTGGTACTCAAAAATCCATGTACACTGGTTTTCCAGTGAAAATCAACTTTCTAAATATAGCTTTTAGAAATCCCCTCTCTAGTTCGATTTCAAACGATGTACAAGGCCACATGGACAGGCCTTGTAACTGAACAGTTGATAAGATTTGTCAGCAAAGTTACAATCCGTCAAAAAGATTAAATACTTACAGTTAACTTTTGAAGTTTTCCTCTTAGAGATGATTGAGTGCCTATGTGTTGAAATAATGAAGGTTTATATCTACGCCTGTAATCTCTTTTCATTCTTGAGCAATGTTTCTAAAAATAAACAAATCTTCCAATGACTTGTGTTTTCAGCATTTAAATTAAAAAATAGGCCGATGAAATCGTCAGATGTGTACCCATACGTGCAACGAGTAGAAAGCTGTATAACGGAAGGCCACCACGGATGCCGACATTATGTACACCATACATGGTATGGGTACATATAGAAATGGATTGGAGGAGTGCCTAATTTGATGGATAAAGTGTTAATATCTCCGGATCAAATTATCAGATTTACATAAAAAACTATACAGCACAGCACATCAGTACCCGAATACATATATAAAGTAACATGACAATCGGATTGATATTTTTTGAGTTATCTCATGCCAAAGGGATTGGAGGAATTTTCAATTTAAAGGATAAAGGGTTAATATCTCAGGATCAAATTATCAGATTTACATTAAAAACTATACAGCTCGGTACATCAGTAACCTGAACACAAATATAAAGTAACTTGACAAACCAAGCAATATTTTTCAAGTTATTGAATGTCAAAGGGATTGGAGGAATTTTCAATTTGAAGGATAAAGGGTTAATATCTCAGGATCAAAATAACAGATTTACACCCAAAACTATACAGCTCAGTACATCAGTAATCTGAACACAAATATAAAGTAACTTGACAATCCAAGCAATATTTTTCAAGTTATTGAATGCCAAAGAGATTGGAGGAATTTTCAATTTGAAGGATAAAGGGTTAATATCTCAGTATCAAAATAACAGATTTACACCAAAAACTATACAGCTTGGCACATCAGTAACCTGAACACAAATATAAAGTAACTTGACAATCCAAGCAATATTTTTCAAGTTATTGAATGCCAAAGGGATTGGAAGAATTTTCAATTTGAAGGATAAAGGGTTAATATCTCAGGATTAAAATAACAGATTTACACCAAAAACTACACAGCTTGGCACATCAGTAACCTGAACACAAATATAAAGTAACTTCACAATCCAAGCAATATTTTTCAAGTTATCAAATGCCAAGGGATTGGAGGAATTTTCAATTTGAAGGATAAAGGGTTAATATCTCAGGGTCAAAATAACAGATTTACACCAAAAACTATACAGCTCGCCACATCAGTAACCTGAACACAAATATAAAGTAACTTGACAATCCAAGCAATATTTTTCAAGTTATTGAATGCCAAAGGGATTGGAAGAATTTTCAATTTGAAGGATAAAGGGTTAATATCTCAGGATCAAATCATCAGATTTACACCAAAAACTATACAGCTCGGCACACCAGTAACCTGAACACAAATATAAAGTAACTTGACAATCTAAGCAATATTTTTCAAGTTATCGAATGCCAAAGAAATGGATACGGACGCCGGACGGACGGACAAAGGATGGACGAATGACGGATGGCCACCCCTGATGCCGGCATTATGTGTACCACACATAGTATGGGTACACATAAAAATCTAAATATATGTACAAGTGAAATGAAATGAACGCCCACCACACCCTTTTGTCCTTTGTACACAATACAAACTGTGGAAAAATTTTCTTTTGCAAACACAAAACGTTTATTTTATTTTCCCATACCACAGTTATTTGTAACAAGGGTCCCAAAAGGCCTGGGGTGGATACCTTAGAAAGTTGTTTAAAGAGGGATTTAATGTCCCATTCAAGCATCTATAATTAGTTAACACAACAGATGAATGAAGTCATGTACAGTAAGTTCAACGTGGATTGTAACAAAAACGCCGCCGTGGTGTGTTCTCCACTGTGGAGTTCCAGTGTTCCACAGTGTTTGATCAGTGGAAGACAGTTTTCAAAACACTGTGGCCCACCGTGGTCACGAGCGTTAAGGATTACCTTAATTGCTTTTGCATGTCAGTCAGTTTCTCTGCTGATTAATAAATACTGTCCTGTTGAGTCAACTGGCAAGACAACTGCATTTGTTACTGGTAGTAGATAATTTATTTTAAATTTTAATTGGAATTTGGTGGAGGCAGACGGCGACTATTGCTGTGGTTTGAAATTGTAAATTGGGAATAGAACAGTCAGTTCCATTTGGTAATGTACAAAGTCTTCGTCACTTTCAAAACTAAACTGTTGTGTTTGCACGATCGATTTGATCGAGGAAATAAATAAACCAGACTTGAGAAAAACAACTAATATTCGCCAAGTTCCCAATTTCACATTTTGTTTACAGCTGTAGGCCAACACATGATGAGTCATGTTTTTCTTGTGCCAGAAGTGGGGGCGAAAAAGCCTCCTGCATCACGAAAGCGCCCATGGCGCACGGCTAATGATCAAAGTGATACCAGTTTACGACACTGAGTAAACTCGACCAGCCCATCCCTTTCCTGTCTTACTCTTGTCGGGCTACGCAATTAAAGATTCTTCCAAAAAGGATATAGTAAAAAGAAAATATAGTGTTTTTGAATGGATACCAAAATGTATCTCACTCGTGACTGAAACTACCGGGTAATGATTATTTCTCAGGGGGGGAGGGGGGGGGGGGGGGGTGTATGGGAGATATTTGCATACTGAAACAAATATACTTCATCCAATTCTGTATTTTTGCAGATTTTTCAACGTTCCTCAACATTGTTGTTATTTGTATTTTGTATTATCAATTGAAATAGCTAAGCCTGTGTGTATGTAAAAATATGTGGGTGAATGTAGGGGAGATACCGAATTAAAATATCTGCGAATGTGCCATTCTAAGAGAGAGTACACTTCAGTGGGAAAGAGATAGAGAGAGACAAATATACGTTATTGAGGGGGAAGAAAAAGTGAAAGAAAATTAGTACATGAAAGCATACGCAAGTGCATGTGGGCATATGTCTACATATTACTCTGTGTATGTGAGGATGTGTGTGTGTGTGTGCAAGGGTGTGTGTGTGTGTGTGCATGTGTGTGCAAGGTGTGTGTGTGTGTGCAAGGGTGTGTGTTGGTCTGCGTGCATAATTTTTGGTTTTTCAGGTTTGGGTTTTTTTTTTATGAACTACTGTAAAAATGACCTACCTCTCATGAAAATGTGTCTCATAAGCCTTCATAGGCTGGATTTCAAATAAATATTTTGTAAATACTCTATATATATTATGTATGTGTATTGAAATGTGTCACTGAAATAAAATATTCTACTACTACTACATTAAAGTAGTCGAGATTGAAGTGATTAATTAAATATAGTAGATTAAACTACCACCTGCACAAGGTGTGAAATAACATTTGAGTGGTGCGACAAAGCAGAGAAGCTGTTCTTCAAACCAACATCTGTTTTAACACCTCTGCACATGACAAGCTTGAGAACAAATAAGAGACAAATCAACATTTTCAATTACTTTTTATTAATTCAGCAATCATAATTAGAGCCATGTGTATATAAAATCAACAGAAAGTTAAAAAATTTATAGTAATTTATATATTTTTTATACTTACCAATGACCCAGACTTAGCTGGTGCTAACTCTAACAAAACCAGGGCCAAACACAAATTTTGCCCCCCAATCCCCAAAATTTGCATCCAAAACAAAAAGAAATCATGTCCTAAAGGACCTCCATACTACGCCTCTACTGCGCATGCGCAGTGACGCAGACGTCCCGAAATTGGCGCCAATTATCATTCTTACTGGCAGTGCCTGGTCAGCGCTATGTACTCAGCGGGGAGGCAAGAGTTCCCAACTCCTGGGAGGGCCATCCCCGTCTGGGTCATTGGTAAGTATAAAAAATATATAAATTACTATAAATTTTTTAACATTTTTATACTGTACCAATGACCCAGACTTAGCTGAATAGTAAACAGGCTGGAGGGCCTAGGACAGAGAGGAAAATCCAATAAGCTCAACTATATAATAAAGAGATAACCCCTTAAGGAGAAAAGGAGTATTAGGCTTTACATGTATCTTTCTTATTTAATATTAAATTAGAAAGATACAATACCCTTAATAATTGAGCACCATAATATTCATGTTCTCTATTAACATCCAGTATATCCCTTATACTAATTATTTTTAAAGTAAGCCAATAAATAAAGTAGTCCAGAGAATTGAGACTCTTTATAGTCATTTAAAAGTGTCCGAGTATTGTATATTAAAGCCCGTTTGACACTTGACATATACAAATGCTTCACACCGAGCTACACTTTAAAAATAAGACATGAATGAATTTTAATATTAATATTACACTTTAAAACCATCCCGGAAGCGACTCAGAAATACTGACTTGGAGGAGGCATTCCCTTGCTTTTCACTATAAAGCAGGTGACCTAAGGGAACACCGGCCCCCCCCCCCCCCCCTTCCCCTTGCCCTGGGTCAAATAGCCCAGAGCGAAGAGGGCAGCCGGATGGAGTCACTGCCGGAACAGAAAGCCTGCATAACTATAGTTGCAACTGTTTAGTGACGACATTCTGAGCAACAGATAACAGACCTAAACAATGCAGGTCTCCAGAAATGGACTCAATATTTCTGAGATAAAAATTCGTGAATGTGGATGACTGAGACCAATAAGCAGCCTTCATTAAATCTGTAATAGCAACACTATTAGCATAAGCCCAAGAAGTAGCATGAGCTCTTACTTCATGAGCGAAAATCTTAAGCACAGACTGCTGAGAAGAAGATAAATTTTCATAAGCAGTACGGATAGTTAATTGAATCCATCTAGCAATAGAATGGACCGAAATGTCCTTTCTATTAGGCATCAAAGACAGAAAGAAACGTTTTCGTCCCTTTCTGATGAACTGAGATCTCTGTTTATAGATACGTAATGCTCTAACAGGACAGAGTAAAGGCCTACGCCCCTCTGAAGACGGAAGAGCCTTAATAACAATAGGTTCCGGATATTTATTAGGAGCCTGATTCTTAGCTAAAAAACCCACATTAGTAGTGAAGGTGATAGTGTTCCCGACACTACGATAGTGAGAATCATCCACCGACAGTGCATGAAGCTCACTGACTCTTCTAGCAGAAGAGAAAGCTAAGAGAAAAGCTGTCTTATAAGATAAGAATTTGAAATCTACTGTCCCAAGAGGTTCAAATGGCTTTTCCTTCAATTTAAGAAGAACCCAAGCTAAATTCCATTTAGGAATTAATCTAAGAGTTCTGGGTCTATTTATCGAGAAGTTTCTAACTAACTTAGATAAAGAGACATTAGATCCAATTTGTAAACTATCATGATGTGCATAGGTATCAGATAACATAGACCTATAACCCTTAATAGTAACAGGCTGCAGTTTGATTTCGTCAAACAAGTATACTAGAAAGTTTGCAATGTCTGGTATAGAGGGATCGAATACATCTACAGAATGATCCCTACACCAACGACGAAAAACCTTCCACTTAGCCGCATAGTTTAGCGAAGAGGAGGTCCTCCTACAGTTAGAAATCGCGTCCACTGCTCGTCCTGTAAAGTGCTTGCCATGCAAGAAGGACCGCACAACGGAAAAACGTGAAGGTTGAGACCTTGCGGGTTGTGATGAAGTTGGTGCGATTTCCCCTGCGAAAGAAGATCCTCCCGCGGAGGAAGCTTTCGCGGTAGGTCCCACAACAGACACCTGAGTAGATTTATCCACGGTCTCTGTGGCGACAGAGATGCTACCAACAGAATCTTGCATTGAGATTGTTTTATCTTTAGCAATACTTGTTGAATTAACGGCGCTGGAGGATACACATATCCTATCATTCCGTCCCAGGGGATCGACATAGCGTCTACTGCAAATGCTCTTGGATCCGGACACGGAGACACATACGTCTGCAACTGATTGTTGAGATGTGTCGCAAATAAATCTATCATTGGCCGTTCCCACTGGTAGCAAATCTGATTGAATACTTGTTTGTTGAGAGTCCACTCCGACGGCAACAAGCGACCCTTTCGTGAAAGGGAGTCTGCTAGCACATTCAGACGACCCGGTATGTGACGAACCGAAAGAAGAACGTGATGTTCTAGCGCAAACAGAAGGATTCTTTCTGTTAGATTGAACAACGGAACTGAATGAGTGCCTCCCTGATTCCGTATATATGCCACTACTGTCGTATTGTCGGATAGGATTTGGACATGAGCATTGTGAATAATGTCCATCCAGTGACGTAACGCAAGCCAAATTGACATCATTTCCTTGATGTTTATGTGCTTGCACAGGAATTGCGGATCCCAAAGACCCTGGCATCTCGAATCCGTTGGGATTAATGATGCACCCCAACTTTGACTGGCATCCGTCATAATGGTAAAACTCGGATCCGGCAACTGCAGCGGAACTCCCTGAGTTAACCACTGAATGTTTGCCCAAGTCTGAATCTCTTGTTTCACTTGATCTGACAAGAGAACGTCGAGCGAATGAATTTTCACACTCCAATTCTGAGTCAAGAAAATTTGAAGAGGACGTGTGCGTAACCGCCCCATCGGAATGAGATCCGCAGCGGCTCCGCACAGACCTATCAGCCTCATAAATTCTCTCGCTGTGACTTTGTCTGCGTGCAGACAATAGCGAGCGTAACAACTGACTAATTTCGCTCTGGTTAACGGCAGACGAACGAGATACTTGTGCGTCTCGAAGCTCATTCCCAGATGAGTGAATGACTTGGACGGCACCAGATCCGAGTTCTCCTCGTTTACTATAAAACCGAGACGTCGGAGCAATAGAAGTAGATTCTGAACATCGTTCTGAAGCGTTAACTCGTTGCCGTACCTCTGAAGAATGTCGTCCAGGTAGGCCGACGTTACCGCAGATGAATGAGCTCGGAAATAGATCATTACCGAGTTCATTACCCGAGTGAAAGCCCAGGGTGCTAGATTCAATCCGAAGCACATCGCCCGGAATTGATACACCACTCCTAGGACTGCAAAGCGTAGATACTTTCGGAATGTCGGATGTACCATGACGTGAAAGTACGCATCTTTGAGATCTATGCTTGTTGCATAATCGTTCACCCGAATACTCGCTCTGACCGACCGAATCGTCTCCATATAAAATTTCGGAGCGATGATCAGCTTGTTTATCCAGCTCAAATCTATGACTGAACGGAACAAGCCGTCTGGTTTCGGAACTAGAAACAGATGGCTGTAGAATCCCGGAGTTTCCTGGTTTTCTACAACCTCTACCGCGTTCTTCATTAAAAGAGACTGCACCTCTGATAACAGAGCGTCTCTTTTCTGCGGATTTGACGGAAGTTGAGTCCACTTTGGACTGCGAGTTAATGGAGGCTTTCGTTTGAAGGATATCTTTAGACCTTCCGAAGTCACTCCTCTCACCCAAGGGTCGTCCGTAATCGACGCCCATTCTTGTGAAAAGCTCGACAACCTTCCGCCAACCGGTACGCGATAGAGGTTTAAGCCATCACCTCCTGGACCTGCGAGGCCTGCGGTAGGAGAAACCACGTCCTCCACGACCCGCACCTCGCCCCATCGACCTCGGGGCGTCCGACCGATTGTCCCGGCCCGAAGGACGTCCCGAACGAGAGTCGCTACCCTGACGGTCTCTCGAATAAGACCAAGAGGACCCACCGGAACCTCTATAGGAACCTCTCTTGGGCGCATTAGACCCAGAAGTGCCTGTCTTATTCTTGTCTGCTGTATCCGGCTTCTTAGAGGCAGATTTGAACAACAGAGAATCCGAAACTTTCTTTGTAATTTTATCATAAATAGCAGAAAGCTTGCTGTCAAAGAGAAGTTCTCCGGAGACCGAAGCGACTCTAAGAGAGTTCTTCACCTTAGAATCCACAAGTGTGGATGTAGCTAGGGCTGCGTCACGTCTAACCAACTCCAGATTAGCCACTGAAAGGGCGGAGTTACACGTGGAATAAGCTACTGCCCTTGAAAGAAGTCTTAAAGAGGATTGTATATCCTGAAACTCTTTCCCTTGAAGGCGCAGTGATAACGCCTTAGTAAGGTGATCTGCGTAAGATAAGGCATCTAAATTGGCTCTGTTAGACGCAATAGCTGTTTCCAACACCGCGGTTGGAATAGAAGCCGACGACGGTAATGATAGCTCTAAGTCTTCCGCCTCGTCGTCCATACGCAGAGGAACTCACGGGATACCCTGTCCTGCCGTATCGAATTTATTCCTTGCATTAATGAAAGGCAGGTTGAGAGTATTAGCGGACAAGAAACCTGCTTTCCCCGTCTTGGAAGCAAGTTTAAATATAGCGTCGTTCAATAATTCAAATGTTCTTGCAACATTATTGGACTGCGACGGAAACTCGGGAGCGATGTCCCTGAACCGCTCAAAAAATTCAGAGTCCAATGACGCTATAATCCTCTTGTCCGGAACCGCAGCAGTCTGGCCCGACGGAACAACTTGAGGGAGAAAGTGCCGGATGAAGTCCACGGCAGCTTTATGTTGTTCCGAAAGGGATAGCTCCAAATCATCCGTATCCCTTTCACCATCCGGTCGGACCTCATGATGTTCCCGGTCGTCCGCCCCCGATGCTTCGGCGGAGCATACCGACCCAGCGCCGTCAGATAATTCTCGATCCGACACCGTTTCTGTCGGCTGCTGGGATGCTGCGATAAGCTGTGCTATCTGCACAAGAATGTCCGGCGTCGAGACCTGAGGAGGCGCAGTCTTCCGCTGCTTCGCCGAGGGCAGCTCCGCATCAGATGGCTCCCGCATACTTTTTCTATGCGAACGTCCGGAGTCCATCGGTCTCGAATCCCTGGCTGCTGGATGGTGTGACCTGGTCGCCGTAACATCCTTGATCGGCGAAGCTGGTAATATATCGGCGGTCACGCAGCCAAGGTGCGGTCGTGTGTGCTGACGAGAAGAAGAAGCCTTAGCAGTCTCCACGGACTGCCTATACAACGGAGCGTCCCGAGCGACAAACATATGCTCCGCTTGCGACACATTTTGTACCACAACATCTGGTCCCAGATGTTGTTGTACGAGAGAGGGGCCTCTCTCGCTCGCGGCCCGGCTGGACCTGGACGAGCTAGGAACCGGACTCAAAGGCTTCCTCCGTTCTCGCTTACTATCCGCCGTCACTGGGTGTGCATCTATTATGTTTATAGTGCTCGCATCACCCAAAATTTCCTCATGGACCGCATCGGACGAACCCGGCTGCCGAACCATTCGGTGAATGGACGCTACACCGGGCGAGCTAGCGGACGACATTTGTCTAATCTCCATGAGCACTTTTGCCGCTAGCTCTGAATTCATTTGTGACGACGGACGCACACTTGTAGAAGATAACATGGAAACATCACCCTGTTCTTGTTCCTCTGAAATAGAAACTGAGAGAGTAGAGTGACCTTGCGGAGAAAGAGCCGGCATAGCCCTTTCTCCAGAAACAACATATCGTGACACACGTTTCCAATGTTTCTCATCCCAATATTCACATATAGGACAGGGATTAATGCGAGAACACTGACTACAATTAATACAATGATCATGAAAGTCAGAGGAAGATTTCTTCCCATTACAATTTGAACAATGTCCCTTCATTGTGAAAAGACAACAAGTCCTAGTTACTCGCACAAACCCATGACACAAAGATACATAATAACATGATCCATTAATAAATGAAAAAACAATTGCAAATCAAAATAATTTTGAAAAAATATTTTTTCAGCGAAGCCCAAGTTGCTGAAAAGTAACGTTGAGCCCCAATGGATCCGATGGCAAAGTGTGGTCAAAAATTTTAAATTTATATTAAATAATTAATGAGACACTTACGGAAAATATAAATGTATCTAATAGTGAGATAAACTACACCAAAGGCAAACAGCCCCCTTCAAAAAAGGCTGTTGCCAATGTAAACAAACAGTGTAAAATACCAGAAAACATGACTCCAGGCACTGAAAAAACGGGCCCGAAATCAGTCATCCCAATTACACTCTATCTGATGCAAGACAGAGACTCCCAGGGGAGAATCTGCAGAACATCAGATGGAAGATGCAGAACACAACGTTTATACACCCATTGGTGAAAACGTAACTATGGGGAAAATAACAGAAAACATTCTGTATCCAAGCAACTCTCCCAGGGAAATTTTAGAAATGAACTTTCTCAAAAATATGCCAAAAGCATGGGAGAATTGCAAGGGGGGACTTTAGAAGGCTAGGGGAGAGGAAACACTGAATAAGCAGTGCAACATTTAGCAAGAATGACAACAAGAGGCCCATGCCTTGAAAATAGGCAACTTAACATAATTTCATCAAAAAATTTTAAGTACAGCCCTGATTATTTTTTGTCACTTCTTTTTCCTCTCCTCCTTCTATATCCTCCTTAGAATCACCATTTCTCCAAAAATTACGTGTCTGGCATCCTTTAAACTGAGATTTACAAGCACAAAGATCAGTGAGATGTTGACTGATGAAGGGCCAAACAGAGAATGATAATTGGCGCCAATTTCGGGACGTCTGCGTCACTGCGCATGTGCAGTAGAGGCGTAGTATGGAGGTCCTTTAGGACATGATTTCTTTTTGTTTTGGATGCAAATTTTGGGGATTGGGGGGCAAAATTTGTGTTTGGCCCTGGTTTTGTTAGAGTTAGCACCAGCTAAGTCTGGGTCATTGGTACAGTATAAAAATATAATATTTTGTTTATTTTTCAATAATGACATGCCGATCGACAAACCAGACAATCACACATCATAACCCTAGCTCAAACATGCCCCGAAATTTCGTATTTTAATTTTTGGGTTTTATCCACCCACATGTGTCTTGAAACCCCAAAAATTAAAATAGGTCTTTCAGGCCCCGTTTTCCCTTGATACCCCTCCCCATCCTGGAATATACTATGAAAGAAAAACCTCACCAACTTGGCTACGAATGCAAAACCTCACCAAATTGGCTGTGCATTGCTTAACCCTTAAGCCCCCATATAGCCCCAAACCGCCACTTTTATACTGCATTGAAGCAGGTGCTCCCTTGTGTAATCTTTTTTATTACTCTTGTGTGTAGAATGAATTTTCCCTGGCAGTGGTTCTACATCACTGCTGGCTGCCTGTATAGGCAGCCAGCAGTGATGTAGAACCACTGCCAAGTCATCAATAACTGTGTAAGCAGAAAAAGGCCATAAATACTTTAAAATTAATCTGAGGACTTAAGGGTTAAAATGTTTATGGTTGGAGTCAAATTAGGGAAACAAACTATCAAAAAAACTTTATGCATGGCATCAAAAATTCACCTTTGCATCCTTTTGTATATTTTATATTCTTTTCTCCTGTCAAGAGAGTACATGTAAGTATTTTCTGAATACAACAGAAGCAGAGGCGGGGCGGGGTGGGGAGAGGGACTCAAAACTTTGGGGACCACGTGCTTGCCCCAACAGTTCAGGATTCTTGGGTAAGAGACCCCCCCAGCCGCCCGTCGTATTTGAATACTAGCTGCAACTCATGAGCCCTTTTCCAACTTTAATAACTTTTGTAAGCATTTTTAGAAGGGGGCCGCAAATGACCAATGGTTGTAACTTTGGAGTCTATGAAGTGATAACTTTATTAAAAGCAATCTGACGTAATAAAGTTATCATTTCCAGAATTGTGCAGCCAAAAGCTAAAATAGTAGGTCACTGGATACTTATTGAGGAACTTGCTATTTGAAACATGATGCTAAAAAATTACATTTTGATGGCCAAAAATTGAATTTTTCACCCCATAAGCCAATGTAGAAAAAACACGGGTCCTGAATTGTTTGGTTTCATTCATTCGTTCGTTCTTTCGTTCGTTCGTTGACAGTTATGGGGCGTGGACATTCATTTAATAGAGTTACACCACCAGAATGATGGACAAAGCAATCAAGGGAAAAAGGGGGGGGGGGGGGGCAGTTTTGATGAAAGGAACTTCACCTGACTTTAGCTGCATGGGATGGATCACGTCATCTTCGAACACACAAATATGGAATTTTCGAAAATTGTACTTCCTCACCAAACAACCCCACAACAATATACATTTTCAGCACTGTGGCTGTTGGTTTTGTACCATATGCATTCACATAATGGGATAATATTTAGTAAAAGTTGCCAGTGATAAAACGGAGAATTGTGTAGTGCGTCTGGGCCGGTCGCACATGGTCATCTTTGAGCGGGAACCCATAGTCAAGTAATATTTAGTAAAATTTGCCAGTGATAAAACGGAGAATTGTGTAGTGCGTCTAGGCCGGTCGCACATGGTCATCTTTGAGCGGGAACCCATAGTCGCGTTGTCGGAGTTTTGCTTCGTCACAACGTGCAAACTATTATTCAATCAACAAACTTTATTTGTTTGAAAGGAAAACATGTTTCTCTTGCATTAAAAAATAACAAATTTTTCAGGAATTTCTTTTTATGGGGCGAGTTTAATATTTGTTTCATTTGACCCAGTTGCGAAGTTTGAACGGATAATATTATTAGTCTATTCACCACAAAAGACAAAAAAATCTCTGTTCTCCGCGATAGAATTAAGTTTTGTTTGCAGTCAGATCAGCACTAAAAACGAATGGTTTTTACTTTTACGTTTCACCCTGAAATTGTCGCAAGTACTGGTCTCAAGGGATTAATATATTGATATTTCTGTGTTCTATAATCTCAATCACTGGTCATTGCGGTGGAGTCACTCGGCACAGTACTTGCGATTGCATACCGGTTGCACTGATAATTAATTCTCGTTAATCCCCAACACATGGAGTCGCAGTGGTCAGTAATTAAGTCCAGTGGATCCAACATGGGTTTTAATCCTCTACACTTTATGTCACCTCCACAGTGACGGGTGTTTTTGTTACAACCCACCTTGAACGTACTGTAATTATTTGTAACTCTGTTGTTCAGGTCTGATGATTTACATGCCCAGATTTCCACTAATGTTGAAAAAGCCAACAGTCAGCAGTCCACTCAGTAATTTCTTCATTTGCTTTAAAATGAATTTTGAATTGATTTTATGCCAAAAAAAAATGGTCACCCACTTCACCAGGGATGGATCCAAGTTGGGTGAAAATGTTATCCAATGGACCCCATCTAGTACCAAGGACAATATGGGGACAAATTGGGAGAACATATTTTGTTTTACATAAAACGGCTTGAAATCCTTTTAAACCTATTCTAAAGCAAAGAAAAATGAAAGTGTCAATGACACTGTAGCTCAACTTGTCAAGACAAAGACATGTACATGTATAGTATGTGACACAGCAATGACAAACATCTAGGTAATGACCTGATAACAAAGGTACATATAAAGTATTGTAACGGTCTGTACATAAATACTGAGCGTTGCCTGTAACAAATGTATAGGTAAAGTATTGTAAAGGTGGGTGACAGTCAGATGCTAAACTAAAAAAAATCTTTGAGTCCCAGAGTGGGTCTGACTGAACCCCAAAATATTTGTTCTCATAGCACAGTGATAACAAAGGCACCCCAAAACACACTCATTCCTGTCCCAAGGTGAAAACAAAGGTACCCAAGAAGTTTCGTGAAGATCAGTTCACAAATATGAGCTGTGTAGAAGTTATGACAAAAAACTGATTGGACCTGATTTCGGTACAAAATGGCCACTGGCAGCCATCTTGAATTTTGGACCACGCCCAGAAACACTCGTTCTCGTCCCAAGGTGATAACAAAGGTACCCAAGAAGTTTTGTGAAGATCGGTTCATAAATACAGCCTCTAGCCCGAGCCGTATTGACATGTGCACTTACAGAGTATAAGTAGCACTGAATAAATCAAAGTTCATCTAATTTGCATAATTTCTGCACGAGAAAAAAACCTGTACTATATGTGATGTATTCCATGTTACTAAACATTCATACAAACATTTATTCAAATCAGAACTTTCATACAGAAGTTCTGTACAAAAGACTGATTGCACTAATTTTGGTACAAAATGGCTGCTGGAGGCCATCTTGAAATTCGGACCACACCCAAAAACACTCGTTCTCATCCCACGGTAATAACAAAGGTACCCATGAAGTTTCGTAAAGATCGGTTCATAAATACGGCATCTAGCCTGAGCCATATAGAAGTTGTGTACAAAAAACTGATTAGACCTAATTTCGATACAAAATGGCCACTGGCAGCCATCTTGAATTTTGGACCGCACCCAGAAACACTCGTTCTCGTCCCAAGGTGATAACAAAGGTACCCAAGACGTTTCGTGAAGATCGGTTCATAAATACAGACTCTAGCCCGAGCCGTATTGACATGTGTACTTACTGTGTGTAAGCAGCACTGAAAAAATCGAAGTTCATCTAATTTGCATAATTTCTGCACGAGAAAAAAACCCGTATTATATGTGATGTATCCCATGGTACTAAACATTCACACAAAAAATTATTCAAATCAGCGCTTTCATATGGAAGTTCTGTGCAAAAATCTGATTGCACCAAATTTTGTACAAAATGGCTGCCATCGGCCATCTTGAATTTCGGACCGGACCCCAAAACACTCGTTCTCGTCCCACGGTGATAACAAAGGTACCCAAGAAGTTTCGTAAAGATCGGTTCATAAATACGGCCTCTAGCCCGAGCCGTATTGGCATTTGCACTTACAGTGCTGAAAGTAACACCAAAAAACATCAAAGTTAGTTTAATTTGCATAATTTATGCACGAGAAAAAAACCCGTATTATATGTGATGTATCCCATGGTACTAAACATTCACACAAAAAATTATTCAAATCAGAGCTTTCATATGGAAGTTCTGTACAAAAAACAGATTTCTGCATCGTCGGTACAAAATGGCAGCTGGCAGCCATCTTGAATTTCGGACCGCACCCAAAAACACTCGTTCTCGTCCCACAGTCATAACAAAGGTACCCAAGAAGTTTCGTAAAGATCGGTTCATAAATACGGCCTCTGGCCTGAGCCATAGCAGCTTGGCACTTACAGCTCTGAAAGTAACACTAAATAAATCAAAGTCAGTCTAATTTGCACAATTTACGCACGAGAAAAAACCCGTATTATATGTGATGTATCCCATGGTACTAAACATTTATACAAAACTTTATTCAAATCAGAACTTTCATACAGAAGTTTTGTACAAAAAACTGATTTTTGCATCATCGGTACAAAATGGCCGCTGGCAGCCATCTTGAATTTCGGACCACACCTAAAAACACTCGTTCCCGTCCCAGGGTCATAACAAAGGTACACAAGAAGTTTCGTAAAGATCGGTTCATAAATACGACCTCTAGCCCGAGCCATAGCCAATTGTTGACGTACGGACAGACGGACGGACGGACAGACGGACGACGGGCCATGACAATAGCTCAAATTTGACTTCGTCAAAGTTGAGCTAAAAATGAACACAACCCATCACCAAAAATATGAATCCATCCATGTGTTATATTTAAAACAAGTGCAATGTGAAGCGTGGCATATGCCCTTGACAGTGTCGTAAAAGGGTAGGTAAATACTCTCAGGGGCAAAACCAAAATCAAAAGGAAGCTTCCTCCAGACACCTACAATGCATCACAAAATAAACAAGAGGCCCCAGAGGACCTGAGGGCGCTCACCTGACATGGTAGCCTAAATATCAACCCAGAGATTTGATTTCAACAAGTTGCATCTACTCCTCCTAAGAAAAGCTTATACCAAATATCCAATGATTCTGACTAGGGGATCTAAAACAAGAGGCCCCAAGGGGCCTGAGGGAGCTCACCTGACATGGTAGCCTAAATATCAACCCAGGGAATTGATTTCAACAAGTTGCATCTGCTCCTCCTAAGAAAAGCTTATACCAAATATCCAAAGATTCTGACCAGTGGATCTAAAAAAAAAAAAAGAAGATTTTTAAAAAATATTCCTCATATTGAACTAAGTTATAATTCGGGCTCCCACAGGAAGCCCAAATATGAACCCAGGGATTTGGCTTTAACAAATTTGAATCTCACCCCCCAAGGATGCTGCACACCAAATATCAAAACATTCCGACTGCTGGATCTGAAGAAGATTTTTAAAGAAAATTCCTCATTTTGAACTAAGTTACAATTCAAGCTCCCACAGTGAGTCCAAATATGGACCTAGGGACATGGCTTGAACAAACTTGAATCTCACCCCCTAAGGATGCTACATATCAAATATCAAAACATTCCAACTGCTGGATCTGAAGAAGATTTTTAAAGAAAATTCCTCATTTTGAACTAAGTTATAATTCGGGCTACCACAGTGAGCCCAAATATGAACCCAGGGACTTGGTTTGAACTAACTTGAATCTCACCCCCCTAAGCATGGTGCATACCCGATATCAAAAGATTCTGCCTGCTGGATCTTGAGAAGAAGATTTTCAAAGAAATTTTCCTGAAATGCACTAAGTTTGAATTCAAGCTTCTATAGTGAGCCCAAATATGAATCTAGGGAGCCGATTTGAAAAAACTTGAATCAGATCCACCCCACAATGTTGCATACCAAATATCAAAAGATTCTGCCTGCTGAATTTGGAGAAAATTTTTTAAGAAATTTGCCAGAAATGCACTAAGTTCAAATTCGGGCTTCTATAGTGATCCCAAATATGAATCCAGGGGGCCGATTTGAACAAACTTGAATCAGATCCACCCCACAATGTTGCATACCAAATATCAAAAGATTCTGCCTGCTGGATCTGGAGAAGAAGATTTTTGAAGAAATTTGCCTGAAATGCACTAAGTTTGAATTCGGGCTTCTACAGTGATCTCAAATATGAATCCAGGGGGCCGATTTGAACAAACTTGAATCAGATCCACCCCACAATGTTGCATACCAAAATATCAAAAGATTTTGCCTGCTGGATCTGGAGAAGAAGATTTTTGAAGAAATTTGCCTGAAATGCACTAAGTTCGAATTCGAGCTTCTATACTGAGCCCAAATATGAACCCAGAGGGCCGATTTGAACAAACTTGAATCAGATCCACCCCACAATGTTGCATACCAAATATCAAAAATTCTGCCTGCTGGATCTGGAGAAGAAGATTTTTGAAGAAATTTGCCTGAAATGCACGAAGTTCGAATTCGAGCTTCTATACTGAGCCCAAATATGAACCCAGGAGGCCAATTTGAACAAACTTGAATCAGATCTACCCTACAATGTTGCATACCAAATATCAAAAGATTCTGCCGGCTGGATCTGGAGAAGAAGATTTTTTAAGAAATTTGCCTGAAATGCACTAAGTTCGAAATCGGGCTCCTATACTGAGCCCAAATATGAACCCAGGGGGCCGATTTGAACAAACTTGAATCAGATCCACCCTACAATGTTGCATACCAAATATCAAAAGATTCTGTCTGCTGGATCTGGAAAAGAAGATTTTTTAATCTTTTTCCCATTGCCTAGTGTTAAAAAGTGCTAACTCAGCACTTTTTCAAAGTCCTGAAAAAAGTACCTTGTGATCAAACCGATAGGGATTTTTTTTAACCATTCTATTCTACTGGATAAAAGTAAGCTTTATACAAAATAAGAATTCTCTGTGCCGTGTAGTTTTGGAGATATGGCAGTTTTAAGGTTTTTCCTATTTTTAGCTCCCGAGGTTCCCACGGGGAAATGAGAAAATTTTTTTTTGCATCAATCAACTACTTATGACCCATTATCATCTCATATCAAATTTGGTTCAAATAGACCTCACAGTTCTGAAAATAGAAATTTTAGGCGTGGCCAAAATTTTTGCCCCTCTCATAACGAAGGCAAATAATGCCCGACAAACTTCTCTTGAACAAACTTGATTCTAAACCTCAAAAGGACTCTGTATACCACATATCAAGTCTCTGCTACTGGTGGTTCATTAGAAGAAGATTTTCAAAAAATTTGGCCATTTTTTCCCCACACCTCTGCTCAATATGAGCCGGAACCTATTTTGGATAAAAATCAAAATGCCCCTATATAACCACTACTTACATGAAATTTAATTAAAATGTGGACAGTGGTTTAGGAGAAAGAGGCTCAAACACCACCTTCACGCAGGACGACGGACGACGGACGAAGAGTGATAAGAAAAGCTCACCCTGACTTTCAGTCAGGTGAGCTAAAAAAGATTTTTAAAGAATATTCCTCATATTGAACTAAGTTATAATTCGGGCTCCCATAGGGAGCCCATATATGAACCCAGGGACTTGGCTTTAACAAACTTGAATCTCACCCCCCTTTAAGGATGCTGCACACCAAATATCAAAACATTCCGACTGCTGGATCTGAAGAAGAAGATTTTTAAAGAAAATTCCTCATTTTGAACTAAGTTATCATTCAGGCTACCACAGTGAGCCCAAATAGGAACCCAGGGACTTGGCTTGAACAAACTTGAATCTCACCCCCCTAAGCATGGTGCATACCCGATATCAAAAGATTCTGCCTGCTGGATCTTGAGATTTTTTAAGAAATTTGCCTGAAATGCACTAAGTTCGAATTCAGGCTTCTATAATCAGCCCAAATATGAATCCAGGGGGCCAATTTGAACAAACTTAAATCAGATCCACCCTACAATGTTGCAAATCAAATATCAAAAGATTCTGCCTACTGGATCTGGAGATTTTTTAAGAAATTTGCCTGAAATGCACCAAGTTCGAAATCGGTCTCCTATACTGAGCCCAAATATGAACCCAGGCGGCCTATTTGAACAACTTGAATCAGATCCACCCCACAATGTTGCATATCAAATATCAAAAGATTCTGCCTGCTGGATCTGGAGAAGAAGATTTTTTAATGTTTTTCCCATTGCCTACAGTGTTAAAAAGTGCTGACTCAGCACTTTTTCAAAGTCCTGAAAAAAGTACCTTGTGATCAAACCGATAGGGATTTTTTTTAACCATTCTATTCTACTGGATAAAAGTAAGCTTTATACAAAATAAGAATTCTCTGTGCCGTGTAGGTTTGGAGATATGACAGTTTTAAGGTTTTTCCTATTTTTAGCTCCCGAGGTTCCCACGGGGTAATGAGAAAATTTTTTTTTGCATAAATCAACTACTTATGACCCATTATCATCTCATATCAAATTTGGTGCAAATCGACCTCATGGTTCTAAAAATATAAATTTTAGGCGTGGCCAAAATTTTTGCTCCTCCCATACCAAAGGCAAATAATGCCCCACAAACTTCTCTTGAACAAATTTGATTCTAAACCTCAAAAGGACTCTGTATACCACATATCAAGTCTCTGCTACTGGTGGTTCGTTTTCAAAAAGTTAAAAAATTTATAGTAATTTATATATTTTTTATACTTACCAATGACCCAGACTTAGCTGGTGCTAACTCTAACAAAACCAGGGCCAAACACAAATTTTGCCCCCCAATCCCCAAAATTTGCATCCAAAACAAAAAGAAATCATGTCCTAAAGGACCTCCATACTACGCCTCTACTGCGCATACGCAGTGACGCAGACGTCCCGAAATTGGCGCCAATTATCATTCTTACTGGCAGTGCCTGGTCAGCGCTATGTACTCAGCGGGGAGGCAAGAGTTCCCAACTCCCGGGAGGGCCATCCCCGTCTGGGTCATTGGTAAGTATAAAAAATATATAAATTACTATAAATTTTTTAACATTTTTATACTGTACCAATGACCCAGACTTAGCTGAATAGTAAACAGGCTGGAGGGCCTAGGACATAGAGGAAAATCCAATAAGCTCAACTATATAGTAAAGAGGTAACCCCTTAAGGAGAAAAGGAGTATTAGGCTTTACATGTATCTTTCTTATTTAATATTAAATTAGAAAGATACACTACCCTTAATAATTGAGCACAATAACATTCATGTTCTCTATTAACATCCAGTATAACCCTTATACTAATTATTTTTAAAGCAAGCCAATAAATAAAGTAGTCCAGAGAATTGAGACTCTTTATAGTCATTTAAAAGTGTCCGAGTATTGTATATTAAAGCCCGTTTGACACTTGACATATACAAATGCTTCACACCGAGCTACACTTTAAAAATAAGAGATGAATGAATTTTAATATTAATATTACACTTTAAAACCATCCCGGAAGCGACTCAGAAATACTGACTTGGAGGAGGCATTCCCTTGCTTTTCACTATAAAGCAGGTGACCTAAGGGAACACCCCCCCCCCCCCCCCCCCCCCCCCCACCCCTTCCCCTTGCCCTGGGTCAAATAGCCCAGAGCGAAGAGGGCAGCCGGACGGAGTCACTGCCGGAACAGAAAGCCTGCATAACTATAGTTGCAACTGTTTAGTGGACGACATTGTGAGCAACAGATAACGGACCTAAACAATGCAGGTCTCCAGAAATGGACTCAATATTTCTGAGATAAAAATTCGTAAATGTGGATGGCTGAGACCAATAAGCAGCCTTCATTAAATCTGTAATAGCAACACTATTAGCATAAGCCCAGGAAGTAGAAAGAGCTCTTACTTCATGAGCAGAAATCTTAAGCACAGACTGCTGAGAAGAAGATAAATCTTCATAAGCAGTACGGATAGTTAACTGAATCCATCTAGCAATAGAATGGACTGAAATATCCTTTCTATTAGGCATCAAAAACAGAAAGAAACGTTTCCGTCCCTTTCTGATAAACTGAGATCTCTGTTTATAGATACGTAATGCTCTAACAGGACAGAGTAAAGGCCTACGCCCGTCTGAAGACGGAAGAGCCTTAATAACAATAGGTTCCGGATATTTATTAGGAGCCTGATTCTTAGCTAAAAAACCCACATTAGTAGTGAAGGTGATAGTGTTCCCAACACTACGATAATGAGAATCATCCACCGATAGTGCATGAAGCTCACTGACTCTTCTAGCAGAAGAGAAAGCTAAGAGAAAAGCTGTCTTATAAGATGAGAATTTGAAATCTACTGTCCCAAGAGGTTCAAATGGCTTTTCCTTCAATTTAAGAAGAACCCAAGCTAAATTCCACTTAGGAATTAATCTAAGAGTTCTGGGTCTATTTATCGAAAAGTTTCTAACCAACTTCGATAAAGAGACATTAGATCCAATTTGTAAACTATCATGATGTGCATAGGTATCAGATAACATAGATCTATAACCCTTTATAGTAACAGGCTGCAGTTTGATTTCGTCAAACAAGTATACTAGAAAGTTTGCAATGTCTGGTATAGAGGGATTGAATATATCTACAGAATGATCCCTACACCAACGACGAAAAACCTTCCACTTAGCCGCATAGTTTAGTGAAGAGGAGGTCCTCCTACAGTTAGAAATCGCGTCCACTGCTCGTCCTGTAAAGTGCTTGCCATGCAAGAAGGACCGCACAACGGAAAAACGTGAAGGTTGAGACCTTGCGGGTTGTGATGGAGTTGGCGCGATTTCCCCTGCGAAAGAAGATCCTCCCGTGGAGGAAGCTTCCGCGGTAGGTCCCACAACAGACACCTGAGTAGATTTATCCACGGTCTCTGTGGCGACAGAGATGCTACCAACAGAATCTTGCATTGAGATTGTTTTATCTTTAGCAATACTTGTTGAATTAACGGCGCTGGAGGATACGCATATCCTATCATTCCGTCCCAAGGGATCGACAGAGCGTCTACTGCAAATGCTCTTGGATCCGGACACGGAGACACATACGTCTGCAACTGATTGTTGAGATGTGTCGCAAATAAGTCTATCATTGGCCGTTCCCATTGGTAGCAAATCTGATTGAATACTTGTTTGTTGAGAGTCCACTCCGACGGCAACAAGCGACCCTTTCGTGAAAGGGAGTCTGCTAGCACATTCAGACGACCCGGTATGTGACGGACCGAAAGAAGAATGTGATGTTCTAACGCAAACAGATTCTTTCCGTTAGATTGAACAACGGAACTGAATGAGTGCCTCCCTGATTCCGTATATACGCCACTACTGTCGTATTGTCGGATAGGATTTGGACATGAGCATCGTGAATAATGTCCATCCAGTGACGTAACGCAAGCCAAATTGACATCATTTCCGTGATGTTTATGTGCTTGCACAGGAATTGCGGATCCCAAAGACCCTGGCATCTCGAATCCGTTGGGATTAATGATGCACCCCAACCTGTTTGACTGGCATCCGTCATAACGGTAAAACTCGGATCCGGCAACTGCAGCGGAACTCCTTGAGTTAACCACTGAATGTTTGCCCAAGTCTGAATCTCTTGTTTCACTTGATCTGACAAGAGGACGTCTACATCGAGCGAATGAATTTTCACACTCCAATTCTGAGTCAGGAAAATTTGAAGAGGACGTGTGCCTAACCGCCCCATCGGAATGAGATCCGTGGCGGCTCCGCACAGACCTATCAGTCTCATAAATTCTCTCGCCGTGACTTTGTCTGCGTGCAGACAATAGCGAGCGTAACAACTGACTAATTTCGCTCTGGTTAACGGCAGACGAACGAGATTGTTGTGCTTCTCGAAGCTCATTCCCAGATGAGTGAATGACTTGGACGGCACCAGATCCGACTTCTCCTCGTTTACTATAAAACCGAGACGTCGGAGCAATAGAAGAAGATTCTGAACATCGTTCTGAAGCGTTAACTCGTTGCCGTACCTCTGAAGAATGTCGTCCAGGTAGGCCGACGTTACCGCAGACGAATGAGCTCGGAAGTAGATCATTACCGAATTCATTACCCGAGTGAAAGCCCAGGGTGCTAGATTCAATCCGAAGCACATCGCCCGGAATTGATACACCACTCCTAGGACTGCGAAGTATAGATACTTTCGGAATGTCGGATGTACCATGACGTGAAAGTACGCATCTTTGAGATGTATGCTCGTTGCATAATCGTTCACCCGAATACTCGCTCTGACCGATCGAATCGTCTCCATATAAAACTTCGGAGCGACGATCAGCTTGTTTATCCAGCTCAAATCTATGACTGGACGGAACGAGCCGTCTGGTTTCGGAACCAGAAACAGATGGCTGTAGAATCCCGGAGATTCCTGGTTTTCTACGACCTCTACCGCGTTCTTCATTAAAAGAGACTGCACCTCTGATAACAGAGCGTCTCTTTTCTGCGGATTTGACAGAAGATGAGTCCACTTTGGACTTCGAGTTAATGGAGGCTTTCGTTTGAAGGATATCTTTAGACCTTCCGAAGTCACTCCTCTCACCCAAGGGTCGTCCGTAATCGACGCCCATTCTTGTGAAAAGCTCGACAACCTTCCGCCAACTGGAACGCGATAGAGGTTTAAGCCATCACCTCCTGGACCTGCGAGGCCTGCGGTAGGAGAAACCACGTCTTCCACGACCCGCACCTCGCCCCGTCGACCTCGGGGCGTCCGACCGATTGTCCCGGCCTGAAGGACGTCCCGAACGAGAGTCGCTATCCTGACGGTCTCTCGAATAAGACCAAGAGGACGCACCGGAACCTCTATAGGAACCTCTCTTGGGCGCATTAGACCCAGAAGTGCCTGTCTTATTCGTGTCTGCTGTATCCGACTTCTTAGGAGCAGATTTGAACAACAGAGAATCCTTAGCTTTCTTTGTAATTTTATCATAAATAGCGGAAAGCTTGCCGTCAAAGAGAAGTTCTCCTGAGACCGAAGCGACTCTAAGAGAGTTCTTCACCTTAGAATCCACTAGTGTGGATGTAGCTAGGGCTGCGTCACGTCTAACCAACTCCAGATTTGCCACTGAAAGGGCGGAGTTACACGTGGAATAAGCTACTGCCCTTGAAAGAAGTCTTAAAGAGGATTGTATATCCTGAAACTCTTTCCCCTGAAGGCGCAGTGATAACGCCTTAGTAAGGTGATCTGCGTAAGATAAGGCATCTAAATTGGCTCTGTTAGACGCAATAGCTGTTTCCAACACCGCGGTTGGAATAGAAGCTGACGACGGTAATGATAGCTCTAAGTCTTCCCCCTCGTCGTCCATACGCAGAGGAACTCTCGGTATACCCTGTCCTGCCGTATCGAATTTATTCCTTGCATTAATGAAAGGCAGGTTGAGAGTATTAGCGGACAAGAAACCTGCTTTCCCCGTCCTGGAAGCAAGTTTAAATATAGCGTCGTTCAATAATTCAAATGTTCTTGCAACATTATTGGACTGCGACGGAAACTCGGGAGCGATGTCCCTGAACCGCTCAAAAAATTCAGAGTCCAATGACGCTATAATTCTCTTGTCCGGAAGCGCAGCAGTCTGGCCCGACGGAACAACCTGAGGGAGAAAGTGCCGGATGAAGTCCACGGCAGCTTTATGTTGTTCCGAAAGGGATAGCTCCAAGTCATCCGTATCCCTTTCACCATCCGGTCGGACCTCATGATGTTCCCGGTCGTCCGCCCCCGATGCTTCGACGGAGCGTAACGACCCAGCGCCGTCGGATAATTCTCGATCCGACACCGTTTCTGTTGGCTGCTGGGATGCTGCGATAAGCTGTGCTATCTGCACAAGAATGTCCGGCGTCGAGACCTGCGGAGGCGCAGTCTTTCGCTGCTTCGCCGAGGGCAGCTCCGCATCAGATGGCTCCCGCATACTTTCCCTATGCGAACGTCCGGAGTCCATCGGTCTCGAATCCCTGGCTGCCGGATGGTGTGACCTGGTCGCCGAAGAATCCTTGATCGGCGAAGCTGGTAATATATCGGCGGTCACGCAGCCAAGGTGCGGTCGTGTGCGCTGACGAGAAGAGGAAGCCTTAACAGTCTCTGCGGACTGCTTATACAACGGAGCGTCCCGAGCGACGGACGTATGCTCCGCTAAAGACACATTTTGTACCACAACATCTGGTCCCAGATGTTGTTGTACGAGAGAGGGGCCTCTCTCGCTCGCGGCCCGGCTGGACCTGGACGAGCTAGGAACCGGACTCAAAGGCTTCCTCCGTTCTCGCTTACTATCCGCTGTCACTGGGTGTGCATCTATTATGTTTATAGTGCTCGCATCACCCAAAATTTCCTCTTGGACCGCATCGGACGAACCCGGCTGCCGAACCATTCGGTGAATGGACGCTACACCGGGCGAGCTAGCGGACGACATTTGTCTAATCTCCATGAGCACTTTTGCCGCTAGCTCTGAATTCATTTGTGACGACGGACGCACACTTGAAGAAGATAACATGGAAACATCACCCTGTTCTGGTTCCTCTGAAATAGAAACTGAGAGAGTAGAGTGACCTTGTGGAGAAAGAGCCGGCATCGCTCTTTCTCCAGAAACAACATATCGTGACACACGTTTCCAATGTTTCTCATCCCAATGTTCACATATAGGACAGGGATTAATGCGAGAACACTGACTACAATTAATACAATGATCATGAAAGTCAGAGGAAGATTTCTTCCTATTACAATTTGAACAACGTCCCTTCATTGTGAAAGAACAACAATAAGTCCTAGTTACTCGCAAAAACCCCTGACACAAAGATACATAATAACATGATCCATTAATAAATGAAAAAACAATTGCAAAACAAAATAATTTTGAAAAAAATATTTTTTCAGCGAAGCCTAAGTTGCTGAAAAGTAACATTGAGCCCCGATGGATCCGATGGCAAAGTGTGGTCAAAAATTTTAAATTTATATTAAATAATTAATGAGACACTTTCGGATAATATAAATGTATCTTATAGTGAGATAACCAACAGCAAAGGCAAACAGCCCCCCTCAAAAAAGGCTGTTGCCAATGAAAACAAACAGTGTAAAAACACCAGAAAACATGACTCCAGGCACTGAAAAAACTGGCCCGGAATCAGTCATCAATAACACTCTATCTGATGCAAAACAGAGACTCCCAGGGGAGAATCTGTAGAACATCAGATGGAAGATGCAGAACACAAACGTTATACACCCATGGGTGAAAACGTAACTATGGGGAAAATAACAGAAAACATTCTGTAACCAAGCAACTCTCCCAGGAAATTTTAGAAATGAAATTTCTCAAAAATATGCCAAAAGCATGGGAGAATTGCAAGGGGGGACTTTAGAAGGCTAGGGGAGAGGAAACACTGAATAAGCAGTGCAACAATTAGCAAGAATGACAACAAGAGGCCCATGCCTTGAAAATAGGCAACTTAACATAATTTCATCAAAAAATTTTAAGTACAGCCCTGATTATTTTGTGTCACTTCTTTTTCCTCTCCTCCTTCTATCCTCCTTAGAATCACATTTTCTCCAAAAATTACGTGTCTGGCATCCTTTAAACTGAGATTTACAAGCACAAAGATCAGTGAGATGTTGACTGATGAAGGGCCAAACAGAGAATGATAATTGGCGCCAATTTCGGGACGTCTGCGTCACTGCGCATGCGCAGTAGAGGCGTAGTATGGAGGTCCTTTAGGACATGATTTCTTTTTGTTTTGGATGCAAATTTTGGGGATTGGGGGGCAAAATTTGTGTTTGGCCCTGGTTTTGTTAGAGTTAGCACCAGCTAAGTCTGGGTCATTGGTACAGTATAAAAATATAAGGCCATTTTTTCCACACCCCTCTCCTCAATATGAGCCGAAACCTAATTTGCATAAAATCAAAATGCCCCTATATAACCACTACTTACATGAAATTTAATTAAAATGTGGCCAATGGTTTAGGAGAAAGAGGCTCAAACACCACCTTCACGCAGGACGGCGGACGACAGACGATGGACGACAGATGACGGTCGAAGAGTGATAAGAAAAGCTCACCCTGACTTTCAGTCAGGTGAGCTAAATATGTCGATAGGATCACCAATCCAGTGTTGAGTTGTGACAGCACAAAAGTGGGTTTAATCATTATCAACTTATCATCCGGAAACCAATTGTTTACAATTTAGTATGTGAAGAGTCAATGTGACCTTGACCTTTGACCTAGTGATTGCAAAATAAATAGGGTTCTTTCTTGCACCAATGCCAACCTATCAATGAAGTTTCATGAACATAGGTGGAACCATTGTCAAATTATCATCTGGAAACCAATTGTTTATGATTTATTATGTTCAAGGTCACTGTGACCTTGACCTTTGACCTAGCAAGTCCAAAATAAATAGGGGTCTTCCACTCACATAGGCCAACCTTCCTATACATGAATGTGGGTCAAACCATTATCAAGTTATCATACGGAAACCAATTTTTTACAATTTACTATGTTAAAGGTCAATGTGACCTTGACCTTTGACCTAGCAAGTCCAAAATAAACAGGGTTCTTCCTCTCACTGATGTCAACGTACTTATGAAGTTTCATATACGTGGATCGAACCATTATCGAGTTATCATCCGGAAACCAATTGTTTAATTTAATATGTTCTGGGTCACTGTGACCTTGTCCTTCAACCTAGCGAGTCCAAAATAAACAGGGTTCTTCCTCTCATGATGGCCAACCTACATATGAAGTTTCATGAATGTGGGTTGAACCATAGTCAAGTTATCATCCGGAAACCAATTGTTTACGATTGACTATGTTCAAGGTCACTGTGACCTTGACCTTTGACCTAGTGAGTCCAAAATAAAAAGGGTTCTTCCTCTCACCGATGCCAACCTACCTAAGAAGTTTCATGAGCGTGGGTTGAACCAATATCAAGTTATCATCCGGAAACCAATTGTTTATGCCCGCCCGCACGCCATTCACCAAACTGTAAGTCGAGTTTGACTTCGTCACAACTTGACTAAAAAAAATCCAGCAAGAGGATCACAGATCCAGAAGTCGAGTTTTGACATTAAATTCTGAAGAAATAAGCTATTTGTAGCAACAGTGACCTTGACCAACAGTGATGACTGCAGTGTTTATGCATGAAACTCTACCCATGGCAACAAATCAAACAATGAAATTTACTTTTCTAAAGAGGTTAGCAATTTAAAATGTGATTCCGAAATCAATAGGTGTCTTCCCTTCCTATAAGGTAACCTGTGGTATAAGTTTGGTAAAGGTGCGTCAAATAGAACTAAAGTTATTGCCCAGAAACCAATTTGTCACAAAATATTCTATTGATAGTAACAGTGACCTTGACCTTGGGGCCCCAGACTCCGAAATCGATAGGTGTCTTTCCTTCCTATAGGGTAACCTGGGGTATAAGTTTGCTGAAGATACACTTCAAAACTCGACTAATAAAAATGATTTGAGTTAGCATTCATTAGTTATTGGATGAAACCAAATTCAATATGGTGGCCATATTGAATTGGCTAGCTGGATCAAAATCAAAAGGACGCTTTCTCTAGACACCAATAAAGCATAAGCGAAAATTGAAATTGATTTGAGTCAGTATTCATTAGAAACCAAATTCAATTTGGCCACCATGGAAGCCATAACGAACTGGCCACTGGCAGCCATCTTGGTCCTGCTGACTGGTCCAAAATGAAAAGGAAGCTTCCTCTAGACACCAACAATGCATAATTAAATGAAAGTGTCAATGACACTGTAGCTCAACTTGTCAAGACAAAGACATGTACATGTATAGTATGTGACACAGCAATGACAAACATCTACATAATGACCTGATAACAAAGGTACATATAAAGTATTGTAACAGACTGTACATAAATACTGACCGTTGCCTGTAACAAATGTATAGGTAAAGTATTGTAAAGGTGGGTGACAGTCAGATGCTAAACTAGAAAAGAAATCTTTGAGTCCCAGAGTGGGTCTGACTGAACCCCAAAATATTTGTTCTCATAGCACAGTGATAACAAAGGCACCCCAAAACACACTCGTTCCTGTCCCAAGGTGAAAACAAAGGTACCCAAGAAGTTTTGTTAAGATCAGTTCATAAATACGAGCTGTATAGAACTTGTGACAAAAAACTGATTGGACCTAATTTTGGTACAAAATGGCCACTGGCAGCCATCTTGAATTTTGGACCGTACCCAGAAACACTCATTCTCGTCCCAAGGTGATAACAAAGGTACCCAAGAAGTTTTGTGAAGATCGGTTCATAAATACAGCCTCTACCCTGAGCCGTATTGACATGTGTGCTTACAGTGTGAAAGTAGCACTGAATAAATCAAAGTTCATCTAATTTACATAATTTCTGCACGAAAAAAAAACCCTTACAATATGTGATGTATTAAATGTTACTAAACATTCATACGAAAATTTATTCAAATCAGAACTTTCATACAGCTGATTGCACTAATTTTGGTATAAAATGGCTGCTGGTGGCCATCTTGAATTTTGGACCACACCCAAAAACACTCGTTCTCGTCCCAAGGTGATAACAAAGGTACCCAAGACATTTTGTGAAGATCAGTTCATAAATACAGACTCTAGTCTGAACCGTATTGACATGTGTACTTACTGTGTGTAAGTCGCACTGAAAAAAATCAAAGTTCATCTAATTTGCATAATTTCTGCACGAGAAAAAAACACGTATGATATGTGATGTATCCCATGGTACTAAACATTCATACAAAAAATTATTCAAATCAGCGCTTTCATATGGAAGTTCTGTGCAAAAATCTGATTGCACCTAATTTTGTACAAAATGGCTGCCATCGGCCATCTTGAATTTCGGACCGGACCCAAAAACACTCATTCTCGTCCCACGGTGATAACAAAGGTACCCAAGAAGTTTCGTAAAGATCGGTTCATAAATACGGCCTCTAGCCCGAGCCGTATTGGCATTTGCACTTACAGTGCTGAAAGTAACACCAAAAAACATCAAAATTAGTCTAATTTGCACAATTTACGCACGAGAAAAAAAACGTATTATATGTGATGTATCCCATGGTACTAAACATTCATACAAAAAATTATTCAAATCAGAGCTTTCATATGGAAGTTCTGTACAAAAAACAGATTTCTGCATCGTCAGTACAAAATGACGGCTGGCAGCCATCTTGAATTTTGGACTGCACACAAAAACACTCGTTCTCATCCCACGGTCATAACAAAGGTATCCAAGAAGTTTCGTAAAGATCGGTTCATAAATACGGCCTCTAGCCCGAGCCGTATCCAACTGTTGACGTACGGACAGACGGCCAGACGGCCAGACGGACGATGGGCCATGACAAAAGCTCAAATTTGGCTTCGCCAAAGTTGAGCTAAAAATAAACATGATTTGAGTCAGCATTCATTAGTTATTGGGTGGAAACCAAATTCAAGATGGCTACCATGGAAGCCATAATGAACTGGCCACCATCTTGGTCCAGCTGACTGGTCCAAAATGAAAAGGAAGCTTCCTCTAGACACCAACAATGCCTAATTAAACTAGAGGTACTGTGAGCAAGCTCACAAAGTGATACCCCCCACGCCTCAGTTGTTGCGCTTACGAGGACACAACCATATGATGTAGCAATTGAAATGTATAAGTTAGATTATCTCCCCTTGGAAATGTTAGAACGGAATTATATTGCTTCATGCACATCTTCATATGGAGTTCTTCCATTGTGTAAAATTTCATGAAAATTCTTCAAATGGTTTAGGAGTTTCGCTAATAAGTATGTACAGACGGACAGATGGAAGGACGGATGGACATGGTGATTCTTAAATACCCCCCCAAACTTTGTTTGCCTAGGGGGGGGGGGGGGGTAGGGGGAATGGGGGTGGGGGGTATAAGAATAAACATGATTTGAGTCAG
Source organism: Pictodentalium vernedei (assembly GCA_031216915.1). Taxonomy (NCBI): domain Eukaryota; kingdom Metazoa; phylum Mollusca; class Scaphopoda; order Dentaliida; family Dentaliidae; genus Pictodentalium; species Pictodentalium vernedei. The sequence continues at coordinate 59,603,103 of CM062297.1, forward strand.
CATTCATTAGTTATTGGACGAAAACCCAATTCAATATGGCCACCATGGTGGCCATATTGAATTTGAAAGCTGGACCGAAATTGCAAGGAAGCATTGTCTGGTCATCCACAATTTACTACTCAAGGGATGAAATACACCACCACCCATGCTTTTCTGTAGATTATGAGGCCTAAATCTTGAACCAAGAACATGAACTTTTGATGGCAAAAAAGTAATTACTGAAATAAAAAATAAAATAAAAAAACGCTCGTCCGCATGCAATTTCACAAATAATGGCCTGAGAAACAGAAGATCTACTTTGTGTGGCCTAAATTTTCCACTTTTTCCACAAACCCAAATTTTGGCTCCCATGGGGAACCCAAATCGGTACCCAGGGATATAACTTGAACAAATTTGAATCTGATCACCCTATGGATGTTGAATACAAAATATCAAAAAGATTTTAATTGGTGGTTCTAAAGAAGAATTTTAAGGAATTCTCATATTGAACTAAGTAAAACTTTAGTCTCCATCAGGGAGCCCAAATATGGACCAAGGGACTTGATTTGAACAAACTTGAATCTGATCTTCATAAGGATGATGAGTAACAAATATCTGAGGATTCTGAAGAAGAAGAGTTGTAAAGAATTTTTCTCAAGTTGCATGGAGTCAAAATTTTGGCTTGCATAGAAAGGCCAAATATGAACCCTCAGACCTAATTTACCAAGTTATCCTACTAAGTTACAATGAAATCCCTTCATAAAAACAACCTGTAAACAGTGCTAAAGGAATCTAGGTCACATAACCAGGTGGCAGTAATGGCTGACCGATCGTGATAAAAATAGGACAGTCTCATCTAGACATCATACTGAGTTATCCTTCCAAGTTACAATGAAATAAATATGAACTGTAGACTGTGCTAAACAAATCTAGGTCACTGTTGACCGATCACGGCTAAAATAGGACATTCTCATCTAGACATTATAGCATCCTACAAATCTGAGTTCTTGAGAGTACTGGTAAACATTTCTGTGATGTCCGACAATGTTCATTGAGTGATAAGCTTTGCTACAATGTTCTACAAAACACCTTTGGCGGTGTCAATCATTTTCTCTTTTTATTGAACGATACAGTATCACTGGCATTTTTTAAATTTATTTAGTCACTCTAAAGCTAAGATACTACCTATTTGGGGTTCAAGTACGAAATGTCCCTCAGAGCGAACCCCCCCCCCCCCCCCACCCCTCAAAATCACTTTGTGATTGTTTTTTCATATTTATTTTTGTGCATGCATATGAGAATTTTGTCGCATTTCGCAAAGAGAATAACAATACTGTATCAATGTATACAACATATTGCATCACAAATCATGATATGATACTACTAAAATCACACCCTATGATGGTTTTATACATTTTGAATTTTGCCGCCGAAATAAATATGACAAATGCGGACTGAAAAACGAATGTGCCATTGCCTGAGAATCAGAAGATTAATTTTGTTCATGCTTAACCCTTTACCTAACATGAAAAGCAGACGACACTTGCAAAAATAAATTCTTGAATAATTAATGTTTTTCTTTTTTTGTCTCAAAAACATAGGTTATGACCCCTCATTGGAACGAGCTCGACGAGCTCATTCCAATGAGGGGGTCATAACCTATGTTTTTGAGACAAAAAAAGAAAAAATAATGAAAATTAATTTGGTGATTTTGAGAATAGCACTGGTCGATTTTGGCCGATACGTTGGGCAAAGGGTTAACACACAATCAAGAAGTCTATTGAGACAACATTTGAATACTTTCGACTGTCAGTGGCATCTAACCACGCTTTGGCTCCATGAACAGGGAGCAAAGACATGGCAAGAAATCACTGCTAGGCACAAAGACTCAAGATGGGGGTAATAACTGGAGGCCCTAGTTAGGAATATACCTTCATAAACTCTGGCATATAAAACTATATAGTTATGATTGGTGCTTCAACATTTTTTTTATTTTGTGAATATTCAAGGCGTTTTAAGACCTAATAAATTGTTCAGGATTTCAAGGTTTTGAATGACCCTCCGACAAATTCAAGGCCATTCCTTGAATACAAGACCCCATGGGAACATGAAATTCTGGAAAACTACACTGTTTTTCAAGATTTAAAAGCGACTTGATGCATTTCTATTAGATTGACTGTGTCAACACAGATTAGATTCTGTTAGTTTATTAATGATCTTTAGGTGCGCATGTACTGCTCTTCTCATTTTCACCTGCCTAAAAACTACAGGCTGGCTGCACTCAGGACATGGTTCCTACAGCTGAACTGATAAAATTCAAGGCTACTCAAGGTCGATTATTTTTCAAGGTCTAACAATAGCCAAATTCAAGGATTTCCACAGTCCAGCCTTCACTAGTCTTACCTACAACCCTCTGGTCATTACCACCTTCTCCCACTTTCATTCAAGGGAACTGGGAGGAGGCGGAAATATAGAATAAATAGTTACCAGGGCTGGTAATCAGATTTAAACCATGAGTAGGATAAGGGTTTTAACCACTCGGCTTGCCGAGTGGTTAAAACCCTTATTCTACGAGTGGTTTAAATCTGATTACCAGCCCTAGTAACTATTTGTTTTATTTATGTCATGCTCTTAATAATCAACTTTGTCACTTAAAATGGAGAAAAAACGACACTTTCTATCGCAAACTCATGGGTTTGTTTTGTTTACATCTGCGCTGGAGGCAGTACAACCGACTTCACGTGAATGCTTGATTGACAGCTAGACACATCATCAAAGTTGATTGAATTTACCTTGCTTTTTCTGTCAAATTATTATTAACATTCTACAATTTTATTTTAAATATTTTATTATAGGTATTTTAAACTTAATAAGCCAATGCACGAAGTAGATAGTACTGCAAAATGTTTGAATGAAACATCGCGAAGTGTGAATGTATCGAAGTCAGCAAATTGTGTCATGTCAAAGGTCAAGTTGGATGAACTTCCTTCCTACTATAGGTGTAAATTTTTATTAACCGCAGTAAAAGCTTTACATCGGTAGTGGGGTTAAAAGCTAAAATTTAACATACAGGATTTTCACAGGTAGTAACATACGCTAGCATGGTATAAATGACTGAAGGGACCTAGTTAGGACAATGCCTTAATGAAGTACAGCATATAAAACCATAGAGTTATGATTATGCACTTCATCAGTTTTTATTTCATGATTATTCAAGGCTTTTTAGGCCCTCCTAGCCCAAATTGCAGGACATCAAGACCTTGAATGACCCACAGTCAAACTCAAGGCCCTTCTTTGAATATAAGACTCTGCAGGAAACCTGAAGGTTTTAACTCGCTGAGTGCTGGATTATTTTTGGTGCACCAAATTTATTAAAAATTTGTTTTTTTACAAATTATTGGAGAGTGCCCACAGGCACTCAGACTCTCCAATACTGTAATGTAACAGAACAAGCTTGTATAAACGAAATATTATTTGCATTTGACTGAATAGGAAACATGAGCAAGGAAAATATTGGCTTTTGCTCTGGTACCTTCATTTTTTTGGGAAGCCCTGATAATGGCTTATAGCACTCAACCAAGGAGCGTGGTGGCTCAGTTGGTAGAGGTGCAGGCTGCAAGCCGAGAGGTCCTCGGTTCCAATCCCACCTGCGGCAACCGCGTGTCCTTGGGCAAGACACTTCATCTCCATTGCCCGCATGGGGGCATGTCGATGGTGCGCATGTCTTCAATCAATCTAACCCTGCCTGTGCTGCATTGCGGAGTTACGATGTTGGGGAGCTGGCGGCTGCTCGTCGTTGTTCGGTGGTTCTCTCCAGGTACTCCGGCTTCCTCCACTCGTAAAACTGTCACGGTCATGATTAGCCATTGTGCATAAATATGTGATCTTAAACACCAATAAATAAATAAATAAATAAATAAATAGCACTCAACCAGTTAAAAATAATGATTGTTTAAAGCAACAGACTCCATTATTGGACCTCCATCAGTGATTAGCGGTCTAACAATCATCAGAGTTATTTATTTATTGATGTTTAAGGTCACAGACTTATGCACAATGGCTAACTGTGACAGTTTTACGGGTGGAGGATCCCAGAGTACGCGGAGAGAACCACAAGCAACGACGAGCAGCTGTCAGCTCTCCAACATCGTAACTCTGCACCGCAGCACAGGCAAGGGTTAGATTGGTTGAAGACATGCGCACCATCGACGTGCAGTACGCCTTAATACACAGCGCCATCGTGCCCCCATGTAGGCAATCAGAGTTAAGTGCCTTGCCCAAGGACACAACACGGGAGTGCGAATCAGTCGCTGAAATGGTCAGCGATCCAACTACTAACCGTGCTCAACATTGCTTAACTTTGGTGCTCTGACGAGAACCGGTTATCGCGACACCACCGCGCCCCACACAATCATCAGAGAACCTTGGCAAAGTACAGACTGCTTTTGTCTGTGGAGCTACTAATCTCCCTTTGTTCTGATAATGAAGTACAATGCCGTCAAAATCAGATCATTGTTATATAAACGTACCTGATCCTTTTCAGGACTACAAACTTTTACAAATAAAATATGATCCAATAACCAGTCTACAGGTTTATCAGCATGGAACATGAGAAAAAACTCTGCAACAAATGGAACATCAGATGCCTTAAATAATTTCCCTGAAACACAAAAAATATGAATGTGTCAATGACAGCTCAACTGTCTAAAAAGGAACTGAACGAAATAGAAAGATCCAGTAATGCAAAGTCGTTCAATCAAGTTTCTACAGAATTGCATGGAACTGATTTGCTTTACTGGTAGAGTGCTAGAAGCCCATATTTTGGCTTTATTCGGAAATGCAGGTACCGAAAGTTAAAGGTTTCATATTCTGTGGATGTCCTTCATATTATCTTGAAAGTAAAATTACTTCATCTTTATCGATTTGCATTGTTACAATTCATGGGAGAGTGCCTATAGGCAATCTCCCGTGAATTGTAACAAGGCACTCTACCAGTTAAGTGACTCAGACTTTACCATTCAAGATGCAACTTTTGGCTAACCGGTCATCCGTTAATTTGCTTATATTTAAATTTGCATAACCACAACGTGAACGAAATGAGTGTTCTAGTCAAATTTTACATGCTGCAGTGTATAGAGGGTTAAACTATTTTATCGGGTTTGACAGTACAGCTGGGAGATTTTGATTTTTTCGGTTCAGTTTCAGGAAATGAAAGTGTCAATGACACTGTAGCTCAACTTGACAAACTTGAACTTGGTAAGTTATAAATGAAATGGCAAAATTGAAGATCATTGGTACCAAAGTTATTTTTTTTGCCAGTGGCAACATTTTTTGACAGAAACCGAAGAAAATCGATAGCTCCCATCTAGAGGCCTCGCCAAACGAGCATGCCAGGTTTCAAAGCAATCCGATCATAAATGTGCCCTGTAGGGTGTACAAAAGGGAAATATTGTGGTCTGACTAGACTAAATTCTAAGAACGTTGGCCGTGGCAACATTTTTTGACGGAAATGGAAGAAAATCGACAGCTCCCATCTAGAGGTCACCGTAAATAAGCATACCAGGTTTCAAAGCAATCCGATCATAAATGTACCCTGTAGGGTGTGCCAAAGGGAAATACTGAGTCTTCTGACTAAACTAAGTTCTAAGAACGTTGGCCGCGGAAACATTTTTTGACAGAAATTGTAGAAAATCGTTAGCTCCCATCTAGAGGTCTCCCCAAACAAGCATACCAGGATTCAAAGCAATCTGATCATAAATGGGCCCTGTAGGGTGTGCCAAAGGGAAATATTGAGGTCTGACTAAACTAAGTTCTACGAACGTTGGCCGTGGCAACATTTTTTGCCAGAAATTGAAGAAAATCAATAGCTCCCATCTAGAGGTCACCCTAAATAAGCATACCAGGTTTCAAAGCAATCAAATCATAAATGTACCCCGTAGGGTGTGCCAAAGGGAAATATTGTGGTTTGACTAAACTAAGTTCTAAGAACGTTGGCCGCGGCAACATTTTTTGACGAAATTGAAGAAAATCGATAGCTCCCATCTAGAGGTCACCCCAAACAAGCATGCCAGGTTGCAAAGCAATCCGATCATAAATGTACCCTGTAGGGCGTGCCAAAGGGAAATATTGAGTCTTCTGACTAAACTAAGTTCTAAGAACGTTGGCCGCGGCAACATTTTTTGACAGAAATTGAAGAAAATCGATAGCTCCCATCTAGAGGTCTCCCCAAACAAGCATACCAGGTTTCAAAGCAATCTGATAATAAATGTGCCCTGTAGGGTGTGCCAAAGGGAAATATTGAGGTCTGACTAAACAAAGTTTTACGAATGTTGGCCGTGGCAACATTTTTTGCCGGAAATTGAAGAAAATCGATAGCTCCCATCTAGAGGTCACCCTAAATAAGCATGCCAGGTTTCAAAGCAATCAAATCATAAATGTGCCCTGTAGGGTGTGCCAAAGGGAAATATTGTGGTTTGACTAAACTAAGTTCTAAGAACGTTGGCCGCGGCAACATTTTTTTACGGAAATTGAAGAAAATCGATAGCTCCCATCTAGAGGTCACCTCAAACAAGCAGACCAAGTTTCAAAATAATCTGATTATAAATGCGACCTGTGAGGTGTGCCAAAGGAAATTGTGGATGTACGTACTAACGTACTAACGTACGTACGTACGTACGCCGACAGACGAGAAGTGATGGCAATAGCTCAGCTTGACTTTGTCAAGTTGAGCTAAAAACCTCGGTTTTGGTTCAGTTTTTCTAAGTTTTAAGAACCAGTGAGTTAGTGTAGGCCTCTAGACACAGAATTAGGTGAGTATTGGGACACTATTTATATTTATTTATTTATTGGTGTTTAAGGTCACATACTTATGCACAATGGCTAATCATGACCGTGACAGTTTTACGGGTGGAGGAAGCCAGAGTACCCAGAGAGAACCACCGAGCAACAATGAGCAGCTGCCAGCTCTCCAACATCGTAACTCTGAACTCTGCACCGCAGCACAGGCAGGGTTAGATTGGTTGAAGACATGCGCACCATCGACGTGCAGTACGCCTGCATAACCACAACATGAACGAAATGAGTGTTCTAGTCAAATTTTGCACACTGAATGGCCCAATTCTCATTAATAGTATAATCCTGTTAACCCTTTACCCAATGTTATGGCCAAAATCGGCCAGCGCTATTCTAAAAAATCGGCAATTAATTTTCATTATTTTTTTCATTTTTTGTCTCAAAAACATAGGTTATGACCCCTCGTTGGAACGAGCTCAAAGAGCTCGTTCCAATGAGAGGTCATAACCTATGTTTTTGAGACAAAAAATGAAAAATATTAGTTATTCAAGAATTTTTTTGGCAAGTGTCGTCTGCTTTTCATGTTATGTAAAGGGTTAACTGAATATTTTACTCTGGCAAAGTTGCTATTCATGCAGTTAAGTGGTTTTTGCTGTAGACCATGTGTTACTTCAAAAAACAGTCAACCGTCAATGGATATCACCTAAATTTGAGAATGAGAAATAAAAATGTCTCATATGGGATCAAAAATTACAATGGCTATATATTATGATCAAAATGAGATCATATTAATGTGCCAGTGATGGTCATACTGACGGCCACTAACAGATTATCTTTTCTATTCTTTAAAACATTTGAAACCAAATGAAATAAAAGTGTCAATGACACTGCAGCTCAACTTGTCCAAGTAGGGACTGAACTAAATAGAAAGCTCCAGCAATGCCAAGTCATTTAATCAAGTTTCTACAGAAAATACACCCCACCAAAGCTACATATGAAATCTGAAAAGATCGGGCGAGGGATGTTACCTGCAGGGTATACTAATGGAATTGGTGACAATTTATATGCCAAATCCAAGATGGCCGATGGTGGTCATGTTTTTCAACAAAACTAAGAAAAATTTGATAGCTTCCATCTAGACATCACACAAAAGCTACATATGAAATTCGAAAAAGATGGGGTGAGGGATGCAGTCTGTAGGGTGTGCTAATGGGATTGTTGACAATTTATATTCCATATCCAAGAAGGCCGGTGGCAGCCATGTTTTTCAACAAAAATTTCATAACTCCCCAAAATTACAAAATGCAACATGTAGGGTGTGCTTTAGAAATCTAAGAATACTTCCATGGTAGCTATTGTGATCAACAAAGGAGGTTCTCATCTACTCATCATACTGAGGAAGCTGGCTGAGTTTCATGAAAATTGATGCATAAATGCGATTGCAAGATGTTCTGAAGAAATCAAAGATGGCTGCCATTGGCACCCATTATGTCCAGCCAACCGTCACCAAAATAGGACATTCTCATTAACTCGTCATACCAAATCAAACTGCCAGATGTCAAGAAAATTGATACATAAATGTGACCAGCTACCTGTGTTGAAGAAATTCATGATGGCCACTGTGTCAGCAATTATAGACAGATGACCATAACCGCAAGAGGACATTCTGTTCTAGTTATGAATATAAATGTGCATATGAAATTTGATGATGATCAGGAAAGAACTGCAGGCTGTAGCCTGTGCTGAATGAATTGCTGACAGTATTCTGAAGAAATCCAAGATGGTTTCAATGGCAGCCCTCATGGGCCCCCAACCTTTACCACAATATGATTTTTATTACTTTCCAAAGTGTGATTTACTGGGATTTCCGGTTTTTTTTATAAACAATAACTTCACAAGAGAATTATGCAATCAACAATTATGTCATGTATCTGTGCGTGCAAACAAAGACGCTCTGCCATTGGTGTAATGGGGACTTCATTGTTTTTTTTGCTTTTTTTAACCCTTTACCTAACATGAAAAGCAGACGACACTTTCAAAAAAAATTCTTGAATGATTATTTTCATTTTTTGTCTCAAAAACATAGGTTATGACCTCTCATTGGAACGAGCTCGATGAGCTCGTTCCACTGAGGGGTCATAACCTATCTTTAGAGACAAAAAAATGAAACTAGAGGCTCTAAAAAGCCTGTAATCGCTCACCTGGAACTACATATAAAAATGTGATTTCCCATATTCTTTCCATGGTAACTATGAGCTGCAATTGTTACCATGCTTGCAACATTACATCAACATTACATGAGGATCAACGGTAGAAGGTGTCCCAGTCCACAATCCCGCGAAGTTTTAAAACATTTGAATCCATCAAACAGAATCATAGAATGTCTCTGGTGGCAATATTCTCCACCCAACGGGAACAAAAAGAGGATCATTTGTGAAGGGCCTCCTATAGACCATTCCTGACTAGTTTTGGTTCACGTCGTCTCAGTAATTCCAGAGAGAAGATGAAAATGAGATTTCCCATAGGGCTTTTCTATAGTAACTAAAAACCGCAATTGTGGCCATGTTTGCAACACGAACAAAATCAGGATCGTTTGTAGAGGACCTCCCATAAACCATTCCTGCCAGGTTCATGTCAGCTCAGTAGTTCCAGAGAAGATGAAAATGTGATTTCTCATAGGATTTCTGTAGTAACTATAAGCTGCAATTGAAGCCATGTTTGCAACCCAATCACCATTAAATGAGGATCATTGGTAGAGGGGGTCTCAGTCATCAACCATGCAAAGTTTCAAAACATTTGGCCCTGTGGTTTCAGAGGAGAAGATTTTTCAAAATCCACCAATCAGAATCAAAGGATGCCTTTGGCGGCCATGTTTTCAAACCTATGGGATCAAAATGAGGATCGTTTGTAGAGGACCTCCCATAGACTATCCCTGACAGGTTTGGTTCATGTCAGCTCAGTAGTTCCAGAGAAGATGATGAAAATGTGATTTCTCATAGGGTTTCTACAGTAATTATAAGCCGCAATTGCAGCCATGTTTGTGACCCAATCAACATTAAATGAGGATGGTTGGGAGAGGGGGTCCCAGTCATCATTTATGTGAAGTTTCAAAACATTTGGCCTGGCAGTTTTAGAGAAGATTTTTGAAAATCCACCAACCAGAATCAAAGAATGCCTCTGGAAGCCATGTTTTTCATCCGACAGGAACAAAATGAGGATCGTTTGTAGAGGACTTCCCATAGACCATTCCTGCCAAGTTTGGTTCACATCGGCTCAGCGGTTACAGAGAAGATGATGAAATTGTGAAAAATTTACGGACGCCGGACGCCAAGTGTTGAGAAAAGCTCACATGGCCTTTTAGGCCAGATGAGCTAAAATAATGAAAATTAATTAGCGATTTTTTAGAATAGCTCTGGCCGGATTGGCCGTTATGTTAGGTAAAGGGTTAAATAATATAATTATCATTAATAATGAAAAGTAACAAGTCGCCCCAGGGGGCCTGAAGGCGCTCACCTGACATGGTAGTCTAAATATCAAACCAGGGACTTGACTTGAATAAGCTGCATACGCCCCTCCTAAGAAAAGCATATACCAACTAGATGAAGCGATTGTGCCCACACAACACACAGGATTTTCCTTCTATTTTCAGTTCCTGCATTTTTACGTCCCAAAATTGAGATAAACACATAAAAAACAGATTTTTTTCCCAAACAAAATACTTTCAGCCTAATTTTTTTTCTTCTTCTTAAAACGCATAAAAAAACGATAAAACTAATTTCAGGATTTTGGTCCAAAATTCTCCAAGTCCCACCCAGACCCCAAATTTTCAGGGTAAAAAAAAAAAAACAAATTTTTTTTGTCTTAAAATTGAGAGAAATGCATAAAAAACAAAAAAAAAAATTTTTTTCAGGATTTTCTAAGTCCAACCCGGACCTCAAATTTTCAGGGGAAAATTTTTTTTTTTTTTTTGGTCTTAAAATTGACCAAAACGCAGAAAAAAACCCAAAAATTTTTTTAGGATTTTGGTCCAAAACCCGGACCCAAAATTTTCAGGGGGAAAAAAAAAATTTTTTTTGTCTTAAAATTGACAGAAACGCATAAAAAACAAAAAAAATTTTTTTGATTTTGGTCCAAAATTTTCTAAGTCCCACCCGGACCCCAAATTTTCAGGGGAAAAAAATAATTTTTTTTTGTCTTAAAATTGACAGAAACACATAAAAAACAAAAACAAAATTTTCAGGATTTTGGGCCAAAATTTTAAGTCCCACCCGGACCCCAAATTTTCAGGGGGAAAAAAAAAAAAAAAAATTTTCTCTTAAAATTGACCAAAACGCATAAAAAACAAAAAAAAATCTTTTGGGGATTTTGGTCCAAAATTTTCTAAGTCCCACCCGGACCCCAAATTTTCAGGGAAAAAAAATAATTTTTTTTTGTCTTAAAATTGACAGAAAGGCAAAAAAAACAACAAAAAAAAATTTCCGGATTTTGTTCCAAAATTTTCTTAGTCCAACCCGGACCCCAAATTTTCAGGGGAAAATTTTTTTTTTTTTTTTGTCTTAAAATTGACCAAAACTCATAAAAAACGAAAAAAAAAAAAAAAAATTTCTTTTGTCTTAAAATTGACAGAAACGCATAAAAACAAAAAAAAAATTTTCAGGATTTTGGTCCAAAATTTTCTAAGTCCCACCCGGACCCCAAATTTTCAGGGAAAAAAAAATAATTTTTTTTTTGTCTTAAAATTGACAGAAAGGCATAAAAAACAAAAAAAAATTTTTTTTCGGATTTTGGTCCAAAATTTTCTAAGTCCCACCCTGACCCCAAATTTTTCAGGGGGAAAAAAAAAAAAAATTTTTTTGTCTTAAAATTGACAGAAACGCATAAAAAAAAACAAAAAAAAAATTTTCAGGATTTTGGTCCAAAGTTTTCTAAGTCCTACCCGGACCCCAAATTTTCAGGGGAAAAAAAAATAAATTTTTTTTGTCTTTAAACTGACAGAAAGGCATAAAAAACCAAAAAAATTTTTTTTTAGGATTTTGGTCCAAAATTTTCTAAGTCCCACCCGGATCCCAAATTTTCAGGGGAAAAAAAAAAAAAATTTTTTGTCTTAAAATTGACAGAAACGCATAAAAAACAAAAAAATTTTTTTTTCGGATTTTGGTACAAAATTTTCTAAGTCCCACCCAGACCCCAAATTTTCAGGGGGAAAAAAAAAAAAAAATTTTGTCTTAAAATTGACAGAAACGCAGAAAAAGCCAAAAAAAAAATCTTTTGATTTTGGTCCAAAATTTCTAAGTCTGCAACGGGACCCCAAATTTTCAGCCTAAATATGAACCTAGGGACTTGGCTTCAACAAACTTGAATCTCACCCCCCTAAGGATGCTGCATACCAAATATCAAAACATTCTTATTGCTTGATCTGAAGAAGAAGATTTTTAAAAAATACTCCTCATACTGCACTAATTTAAACATTTGGGCTCCCATGGAGAGCCCAAATATCGACCCAGGCAATTCATTTCAATAAACATGTGAAACAATCTTCCAAAGATGTTATATGTGAAATTTTAAAGCTTTTGGAGCAGTGGTTTCGGAGAAAAGTAGTCTTATGTTTTTCCCATTACCCACAGTGTTAAAAAATGCTGACTCAGCACTTTTTCAAAAGTCCCCAAAAAGTACCCCATGATAAAACCGATGTCAATTTTTTTTGACCATTCCATTCTGTTGGTCCTAAGGAAGCTTCACAACAAATAAGAATTCTCAGTGCCGTGTAGTTTTGGAGATATGGGCGTTTTCATTTTTTTCTATTTTTAGCTCCTGTGGTTCCCACGGGGCTATGGGAAAAAAATTTCTGCATAAATTAGGTACTTATGACCCAATAAGCACTCACGTAAAATTTGGTTCAAATCGGCCTCGCGGTTTGGAAAATATAAATTTGGGGCGGGGCCAAAATTTTTGCCCCTCCTTTAACATCGTCAAATATAGCCCCTCCAACTTCTCTTGAACAAACTTGAGTCTACACCTCAAAAGGAAGCTGCATACCAAATATCAAGTCTCTGCTATTGCTGGTTCTTGAGAAGAAGATTTTTTAAGAATTGGAGCATTTTTTGCCCATCCCTCTACTCAATATGAGCCGAAACCTAATTTGACAAAAAATCAAAATGCCTTTATATAACCCCTAATCACATGAAATTTCATTAATATGCGGCCAGTGGTTTGGGAGAAAAAGGCCCAAACACCACCTTCACGCCGGATGCCGGACGAAAAGTGATCAAAATAGCTCACCCTGACTTTCAGTCAGGTGAGCTAATAAACAGAGTAATCGCTTGACTGGACTGGTTACGTGAAATAATTCATTTGAGGCGAGGGACTATATTGTAAAACAATCGTGCGCATTCGTACCCTCGTGTTTGTACAACGCCCCTCACCTCTCATGAATTATTTCACGTAACCAGTCCAGTCAAGCGATTACTCTCTATTTCTTCTACTCATCATACTAAGTCACCTAGCAAAATTTTTAAAAAATGGATGCATAAATGCATCGTGTAGCTTATGTTGAAATAATCTGAGATAACAACTGCAGGTGGCCATCGCAGGCAGTCAAGCATGACCATATTGAGACAGCCTCATGGCATGAACCTGAACATGCATATAAAGTTTAATGAAGGCAAGAAAAGAACTGCAGGCTCTAATTGTGGAATTGACTTTGTTAAGTTAGGCTAAATATGAGCCATTGATCAAGTTTTGATTTGCAACATTCTGGTTGATGGTGTACAGTATGGCTGTCATACTCCAGGTGGTAGCAAGGGTAGCCTTCACTCTGACCAGTGTTTCTTGGATTACAATTGGGAGCTTCATTGTCAAGTTGTTAGCACCTTGGTGTCCAAGGTCTGCTGCAATACAACTGCAGTACAACCCAGTGCTTCAGTAATTACAATTTTGCTGATAAAGATTTTTATTAACCGATAAATGCATGCAAGGACATCACTGCTGACTTGCGTATGGATTTCGACCAGTCCATGGTGACTGTACAGTATACACCCATCATGGTTAATCCTCTGTACAATGATCTTGTAATATCAAATTTTCAAGATACAACATTTTCCCACAATGCAACTAAAAATTTGACAAATTCAGTCTATCTTTTCAGCCCAAACTGAAATCAGTTCCTAAATGTAGGAGATGTGTACATCTCATATAGAAGTCTATATTACTTTTTCAAAATTCAAAGAGAGATATCTTGGTTAAAAGTGTATCAAAGATTAACAATTTTGGAATATGCCTAGGTTCAATTGTATGTTGTTATGTAAGTTTCATTAAAATCGGTTCATAGATGTTGGGAGGGGAGCGCGGTGGCTCAGTTGGTAGAGGTGCAGGCTGCAAGCCGAGAGGTCCTCGGTTCGAATCCCACTTGCGGCAACCGTGTTGTGTCCTTGGGCAAGACACTTCATCTCCATTGCCCGCGTGGGGGCACGATGACGCCGTGTACTAAGGCGTACTGCACGTCCATGGTGCGCATGTCTTCAACCACTCTAACCCTGCCTGTGCTGCAGTGCGGAGTTACGATGTTGGGGAGCTGGCAGCTGCTCGTCGTTGCTCGGTGGTTCTCTCCGGGTACTCCGGCTTCCTCCACCCGTAAAACTGTCACGGTCATGATTAGCCATTGTGCATAAATATGTGACCTTAAACACCAATAAATAAATAAATAATGTTGGGAAGTTGCACACACAAGAATTTGGACAGACATACTGGCTGACGACTTCTCCAGAGGTGAATGTTTAATTTTTACAGAACCTTGCCAGAAATGCAGAGTGGATCAGATAGTATTACATGTGGCAATGCTGTCCAGGGTGCCAGGGTTGAAAGGTTTCAGTCTTTCAATTTTGAAAATGGGAGGTGGGCTGTATATTGCTTGCTAGCATTTGAAGTGAAGGGCGCTATTGTTGAGTCCCAGCACTGGGAAAATATTTTCAGGAAAAACATCAACAAATATCTGCACACCATTCACTCCACTGGTGCACAGGAAGTATAGATTCCAAATTTCCCGATTTTTCAACAAAGCTTTTCGCAGCAATAATAAAATATATATATATAATACATCAATGGAGCAATCATAAATCAATCAGATGATTCTCCATAGAATGCATGAGCAAAAAGACAGTGTGGGGCATTACTGGCCTTTGGAATTTGTCAAATTATTGTTGTCTACATACCTATTCTTGGAAAGTGAAGTCTTGGAATGCGACAGCTCATAATTCATGGTATGTTGCGCATGGTACAGAATGACACGCGTGTGTGAATGGGTTAAATGATATGGCACGAGTGCCAGGGCAGAAGGATATAATGTGAGGCTACAGGCCTCAAGTTTTATCCTTCTTCGATGGTACAAATGCCATATCGATTAACACATTCACACACGCATGTCATTCTGTTTATTATATGCCTTCACGTCTATAAAAAATTATTACGACACACAGCAATTCATTTGACAACTACCAACAAAAAGAACACATTTTATCGCCAACCAAATTTGCAAGGAGAACCCATGTTACTATTTTGTCCCCATAGTTTCAATGGCACATAGAACACATTGGAACTCAGGCGACGATTTTCAGCTCTCGCTAGTGATTCAAATTGTAATTGCGTTGCACGATTTGTAGAAATTTCCAGTGAAATTTCGCTTCTATTTGGAAATAGTCCATCAACGATTTCCGTTCTGCACATATGTGTGGAACCAATTTTTATTTTCCAATTGGTTTAATGTTGCTGTAGATGGGGATTTCATAGAACAGCCATGTAATAAATTGTATTATTTGACCAATTCCCCCCCCCCCCCCCACTCCCCAAAACAGATTTTAACCCTTTACAGATAACACACATTATTAAAATTTGTTATTTTAATTATTTTCACTCAATTCTCAAAAAAAATTTCAACAAAACCATATCATGTGACCCCCTCATTGGAATGAGCATGGTCCAATGAGGGGTCACATGATATGGTTTTCTTGAATGTTAAAAAACAATTTTCTACTGCACCATTTGTATATTACGTGGCATATACAGCCAATTTGTTAGGTAAGAGTTAATCACTTGCTAGGTTGAATTGAAGCGTGCTGCTGTCAACTTGAAAAAAGTAAAAATTGCAGGTGCAATAGCATGCAAGAGTGACAGATCGCATCAAAATCAAAAGACTGCAAAGGTTTGCTTGACAGCACCAGGTTTATTATCATTCCCATTATTGTTATTCTCCATGTTTATATAGCAAGTTGGTATTGGTACATCCAACACAGGAATTTATCTGCAATATCCTCTTGGACTCCATGAGTCTTGTCAAATAAAAAATTACAGAATAAATGCATAGTTTAGGCCTAAAAAGGTTAAAAATCTGTTTCTCAGGCCCTCCCACAGGGTCCTTTTGGTTTCTGCATGTTCTCTTTTTATAAGTATACTACTTATGACTCATTATCATCTCATATCAAATTTGGTTCAAATCGACCTCACGGTTCTGCAAATAGAAATTTTAGGCACGGCCAAAATTTTTTTGGCCCCCTCCCATAACGAAGGCAAATAATGCCCGACAAACTTCTCTTGAACAAACTTTATTCTAAACCTCAAAAGGACTCTGTATACCATATCAAGTCTCTGCTACTGGTGGTTCATTAGAAGAAGATTTTCAAAAAATTTGGCCATTTTTTCCACACCCCTCTGCTCAATATGAGCCGAAACCTAATTTGCCTAAAAATCAAAATGCCCCTCTATAACCACTACTTACATGAAATTTAATTAAAATGTGGCCAGTGGTTTAGGAAAAAGAGGCTCAAACACCACCTTCACGCAGGACGACGGACAACGGATGGACGGCCGAAGAGTGATAAAAAAAGCTCATCCTGCCTTTCAGTCAGGTGAGCTAATAAAAACTGAAACAAAACAAGAGGCTCTAAAGAGCCTGTAATCACTCACCTAGAAGAACTAAAATTAACACTAGAAGTCCTGTCACGAACTGTGCACTTATCTAGGCTTAATGGCACACAGGAATTGCACGCAATTGCCATATCGAATGGCATCCAAAGCATGGAAGGTTCTCCTGGTTACTCATAGCAAACACAGGCAATGTTTCTGCCAATGGACCTCCGGGTTACCCGGAGGTCCATTGGCTGAAACATTGCTTGTGCACAGGCCATATGTACAGAATTTGGGTGCGCGGACATTTCCCCATCAGACATTTCCCCAACCAGACATTTCACCATCGGACAATTCCCCATCCGGACATTTCTCCATCAAGGGCGGACATTAACCCATCAGCATTCCCCCATCAGAGAACTGTGCACTTATCTAGGCTTAATGGCACACAGGAATTGCACGCAATTGCCATATCGAATGGCATCCAAAGCATGGAAGGTTCTCCTGGTTACTCATAGCAAACACAGGCAATGTTTCTGCCAATGGACCTCCGGGTTACCCGGAGATCCATTGGCTGAAACATTGCTTGTGCACAGGCCATATGTACAGAATTTGGGTGCGCGGACATTTCCCCATCCGGACATTTCACCATTGGACAATTCCCCATCCGGACATTTCTCCATCGAGGGCGGACATTAACCCATCAGCATTCCCCCATCAGAGACGGACATTTCCCCATCGGGGGTGGACATTTCCCCGTTGGATATTAACACCTTTTCCCATCGAGGACGGAAGTTTTCATTTTTTATTCTTTTATAACTCGAAAATTGCAATGAAAACATCCATATTGTTAAATCCACTTGTGTGATAAAAAGTGATGTATTCATTGAATTTCACATCAGTGAAGAGATGACCGTTTATCAATCATCTCAACAAAAAGTTAACTGTAAATTGCTCCGAAAACAGAACACAAATGTCTTATAAACACGAACATTTCAAACAATATTACTCATGTCGGCTTAATAAAAAGGGAATGATACACAACAAATCAATAGGAAAATTTCAAACAGACGGACCCACAAAAAATTTAGAAATGGATGGTGAAAAGACAGCATTGGGAATTGTCCGTTTTTCTGTTAAGCAGAATGGGGTATTGTCCGATGGGGAAATGTCCGGCCTAAATGGGATGGGGTAATGTCCGGATAGGAAAATGTCTGATGGGGAAATGTCTGGCGACCCAGAATTTGATAGCCTTACTATGGTCATAATGCAGAAATTAACATGCAGCTCGATGTGCTATTTGTGTGCATTTAAGGAGAGGACTTCTAGTTTTAACTGTACATATCCTTCAATTATTCTAATCAGAATCAGCGAATGCAGCTGGTTGCCATGCTCCTTCATCTGAGTGAAACAGAATGATGATTGTTTTCAGAGGACTTTCCATACATTATTTGTGCCAAGTTTGGTTCACATTGGCCAAGTAGTTTCAGATAAGAAGATGAAAATGTGATTTCCCATAGGATTCCCATAGTAACTATGTGCTGCAAATGTGGCCATGTGTGCAACCTGATCAACATTAAATGAGGACTGTTGGTGGAGGTTGTCCCAGTCATCAATCATGTGAAGTTTCAAAACATTTGGCCTTGTAGTTTCAGAGGTGAAGATTTTTTGAAAATCGAAAAATCGGAATCAAAGAATGCCTCTGACGGCCATGTTTTTCATCCGACAGGAACAAAATATAGAACCTCCCATAAACCATTCCTGCCAAGTTTGGTTCATATTGGCCGAGTAGTTTCAGAGAAGATGAAAATGTGATTTCCCAAAGGGTTTCCATGGTAAATATGAGCTGCAATTGTGGTCATGTTTGCAACCCAATGAACATTAAATGAGGATCGTTGGTAGAGGGTGTTCCAGTAATCAAGCATGTGATGTTTCAAAAACATTTGACCTTGTAGTTTCAGAGGAGAAGATGTTTGAAAATCGGCCAATCAAAATCAAAAAATGCCTCTGGACGCCATATTTTTCAACTGACAGGAACAAAATAAGGATTGTTTGTAGAGGATCTCCCCTAGACCATTCCTACCAATTCTGGTTCACATCTGCTCAGCAGTTCCAGAGAAAAAGATGAAAATGTGAAAAGTTTATAGATGACAACGGACGCCAAGTGATGGCAACAGCTCACATGGCCCTTTGGGCCAGGTGAGCTAAAAAATGCCCGCCCGTTTGCAATTTTACAAAAATGGCCTGAGAAATAGAAGATCTACTTAGTGGGGCCTCATCTCTAGAATACAGGAAGTGGTCATTCCCCCGTCAACTGAAAATTCCTGGTAAGTGAGTAATTTTAACTGGCAAAGTGGCTATTCAATTAACAGGATTTCACTGCATATAAATGTTGGTATGCTTCTCTGTCCATCATTGTTGGAAATGCATTCTGGCAATTTTTGAGATATAGTGATCAAGTTTGGGTCTCTGAAGTAATTTTGTCCAAGGAGAAAAATGGAATGGATTTCGGGTAATTCTGATAGATCACATTTTATTGGAGTTTAGTCAAATTTTGGGGTTTCCATTCATGAGGTATTACTGTTTATATGGACATTAACGGGATCAACAAATCAATATACTAGTTTGCTTTGCCCAACATTTAACATAAAAAAAACTGTCCCATTGAATGAATTAGCAACACCTTATCACATGCTAGTTCGGCTAGCAAATATAATACATTTGGTTAGAAATACAATAAATAATTGATAAAAACAATAATTCCTTACATATGAAAGTGTCAATAAGTCTGTATTAACCCTTCACCGAACACACCGGAAAAAATAGCCAGTGCTATTCACAAAAATTGCCAATTAGTTTTCATTATTTTTTTCATTTTCTGTCTCAAAAACATAGGATAACCTATGTTTTTGAGACAGAAAATGAAAAAAATAATGAAAATTAATTGGCGAAAATCAAAGAGCTCGTTCCAAAATGGGGTCATAACCTTTGCTTTTGAGACAAAAAATGAAAAAAAAAATTGTTATTCAAGAATTTTGTTTTCAAGTGTCGTCTGCTTTTCATGTTATTTATTTATTTATTGGTGTTCAAAGTCACATATTTATGCACAATGGCTAATCGTGACCGTGACAATTTTACGGGTGGAGGAAGCTGGAGTACCCAGAGAGAACCACAGAGCATCAACGAGCAACTGTCAGCTCCTCAACATTCTAACTCTGTTCACGCTCTCTTCAAGCAGGGTTACAGCGGTTGAACATGTGCACCATCGACATGCAGTATGCCTCAGTACACGGCGTCATCGTACCCTCATGTAGGCAACCGGGATAGAGTGCCTTGCTCAAGGACACAACGCAGGTCGTCCTGCTTTTCATGTTAGATAAAGGGTTAAATAAGTGTATGCAAGTAATGATCTGTTGAGGAAAAACAGAATTTTATTATCACATAATGTAAAACCATAACCCGACTCTTACCTATAAAGCCTAAATTTGAAAATTCTAGCAAAAGCCATTCCCCATTTTTCTGATTTTTGGCAAAATACTTCATAAGGTTTAGGTAACCTGGTTTGGCAACAACATCATCCTCCATCTGCAAGAACATAATGGTACTTAAATTCAGCATATATAAATACATGGGAAGGATACTGAACACAAAAGTCAATTTAATCAAAGTGTTTTTAAACAATCCTAAATTTTTCTGCTTTCAGGGTTCATACACTTTTCAGAGAATCAAATTCCATGACTTTTCCAAAACTTTAAAAAAAAATTCCATGACTGGGTTAGTTCGCACCCAAATAGAAAAGCCTTTCAGGCTTGGCAATTTCAGGAGAGCGATTTTTTAGCTCTCCTTACTGCCCTCCTGAAAGAATTAAGGAGAGCGAAAAATTGCCCTCCTAAATATTTTGGTCTGGGATGATTGAGATTACATGTATTATGCTCACATTAAATTTTTGTTGTAAAGCAAAAATGTAATTTAACTTCGAAGTCACATAACATCACGTAATTTCATTTTGAAAGTGGTTTAGTGGTAAAAGGTAATGGCTGCAACCATAACACAGTTGCAATCATTTGAAGCAAAATGGGTCACGGCAATATTTTTTTTTCTGTCAGTTTCAAGTTCAACAACTGACATCACAGTTTGAGGGGTAATTATTCAAGGAATATTGACACTATAATATACTACCATTACTACTATCCTGTCACTTGAAGCACTTGCACCAGGATGTGACTGTAGATTCAAGCAGACCTGTTGTCCAAGAAAGTCATACGCCTACCACTACCACCTTCAACCCCCCTTGGGGGGTTGAAGGTGGTAGTGGTAGGCGTATGACTTTCTTGGACAACAGGTCTGGGTACACACACAGGTCTTGTCAAGTGTGTGTTCGGTTGTTGAGTGAGCCATCTAGATGTCTAAGAGATTTCGCTTTACCTTAGTAAAGTTAATAAAATCATTGATGTAGTCTGTTAGTTTCAGTTTCAATGAGTTCGTTCAACTGGACACTTAAAATGCTGTGTAAAGCTAATTGCTCTCCTAAGCTGATTGAGGAGAGCGATTTTTTGCCCTCCTGCATTTTTCAGAATGCCAGGCCTGGCCTTTTTTTTGCATAATTTTTGCACAAGTCGTGTGCAATTTTTACACAAAATCAATCCTTTTTAAACCTGGTTACGAATTCCATGACTTTTCCAAAACTTGAACCCTTCCAGCGCATTTTCCAAAACTTTTCAAGGCCCTTGAATTTTTTTCTCAATATTCCATGACTTTTCCAGGATTCCATGACCCATGCGAACCCTGTGCTTAGAGAGGTTGTACATCAGGCTGTGACTGTTGGGAATGACACAACAATCACACTTGCACTCCCATAAAATAATTTCTAGGCATGTGAAAAACAGCACGCCTGGATTGTTCATGGCTGGAATCACACACAAATAACAATAAACAGACACCTAAGACCTAAAAAAAATTAAATTAAAAATCTGTTTCTCAGGTCCTTCTGCATGGTCATTTTGGCTGCCGCATACTCTCTTTTTATAACCAACGGAAACTTAAAAAAAAATAAAAATTAAATGATTTTAATATGTCTAATATTTTACCCAAGTTAATAAAATTGATAAATTTATCCCTTGAGTGCAACAAGGCTTTGCAATGCTTTAGCATTGCAAAGCCTTCTTGCACTCAAAGGACAAAATACACCACCACCCATGTTATTGTGTAGATTATGAGGCCTAAGGCAAACCAAGAACATAAACCATTGATGGCAAACAAATAATTAAAAAAAAAATAAACTAGAGGTACTGTGAGCAAGCTCACAAAGTGATATCCCCTGCGCCTGTCAGAAGGGAATTATATTGCTTCATGCACATCTTCATATGGAGTTCTTCCATTGTGTAAAGTTTCATGAAAATTCTTCAAATGGTTTAGGAGGAGTTGCGCTTATAAGGATGGACAGACAGACAGACGGACGGGCAGGGTGATTCCTATATACCCGCCCAAACTTAGTTTGCGGGGGGTATAATGAAAGTGTCAATGACACTGTAGCTCAACTTGACAAACTTGAACTTGGTAAGTTATAAATGAAATGGCAAAATTGAAGATCATTGGGACCAATGTCAGTTTTTTTGCCAATGGCAACATTTTTTGACAGAAACCGAAGAAAATCAATAGCTCCCATCTAGAGGCCTCCCCAAACAAGCATGCCAGGTTTCAAAGCAATCCGATCATAAATGTGCCTGTACAGTGTGCAAAAGGGAAATATTGTGGTCTGACTAGACTAAATTCTAAGAACGTTGGCCGTAGCAACATTTTTTGACGGAAATGGAAGAAAATCGATAGCTCCCATCTAGAGATCACCGTAAATAAGCATACCAGGTTTCAAAGCAATCTAATCATAAATGAGCCCTGTAGGGTGAGCCAAAGGGAAATATTGTGGTCTGACTAAACTAAGTTCTAAGAATGTTGGCTGCGGCAACATTTTTTGATGGAAATTGCAGAAAATCGATAGCTCCTATCTAGAGGTCACCCCAAACAAGCATGAAAGGTTTCAAAGCAATCCGATCATAAATGTGCACTGTAGGGTGTGCCAAAGGGAAATATTGAGTCTTCTGACTAAACCAAGTTCTAAGAACGTTGGCCGCGGCAACATTTTTTGATGGAAATTGAAGAAAATCGATAGCTCCCATCTAGAGGTCTCCCCAAACAAGAATACCAGGTTTCAAAGCAATCAAATCATAAATGTGCCCTGTAGGGTGTGCCAAAGGGAAATATTGTGGTCTGACTAAACTGAGTTCTAAAAACGTTGGCCGCGGCAACATTTTTTGTCGGAAATTGAAGAAAATCGATAGCTCCCATCTAGATGTCACCCCAAACAAGCATGCCAGGTTTCAAAGCCATCCTATCATAAATGTACCCTGTAGGGTGTGCCAAAGGGAAATATTGAGTCTTCTGACTAAACTAAGTTCTAAGAACGTTGGCCGCAGCAACATTTTTTGACAGAAATTGAAGAAAATCGATAGCTCCCATCTAGAGGTCTTCCCAAACAAGCATACCAAGTTTCAAAGCAATCTGATCGTAAATGTACCCTGTAGGGTGTGCCAAAGGGAAATATTGAGGTCTGACTAAACTAAGTTCTACGAACGTTGGCCGTGGCAACATTTTTTGCCGGAAATTGAAGAAAATCGATAGCTCCCATCTAGAGGTCACCCTAAATAAGCGTATCAGGTTTCAAAGCAATCAAATCATAAATGTGCCCTGTACGGTGTGCCAAAGGGAAATATTGTGGTTTGACTAAACTAAGTTCTACGAACGTTGACCGCGGCAACATTTTTTGACGTAAATTGAAGAAAATCGATAGCTCCCATCTAGAGGTCACCCCAAACAAGCATAAGAAGTTTCAAAGTAATCTGATCATAAATGTGACCTGTGAGGTGTGCCAAAGGAAATTGTGGACGTACGTACTAACGTACTAACATACTAATGTACGTACGTACGTACGTACGCTGACGGACGAGAAATGATGGCAATAGCTCAGCCTGACTTTGTCAAGTTGAGCTAAAAATGAAATAAAAAACCGCTTGCCCGCATGCAATTTTACAAAAAATGGCCTGAGAAACAGAAAATCTACTTTTTGGGGCCTAATCTATTATGAAATCAGCTTTGGCTAACTTCATACACAGTCAACATTGCCATGTCATACAATCGAGCAAACCCCATGATAAATGGTGCCTGCTTTATCTTTCATCAATGTAATGAGAAGAAATAGTCTATTTAAGACGTTTCTATTAGATTACCTCCTCGGTTATATTGCTTATCTTCAATAATTATTAAGTGCAATTAAACAGAGTATAGGCATTATGGCCCCCGGTCAGATTCAAAATTTTATGCACAACCAGTAAGGAAGTAGCCTATTGTTGACAAAAGAAGAGCTTTATTATTTATTTATTGGTGTTACATACTTCTGCACAATGTCTAATGATGACCACAACCACTTTATTAAAATCTTGAAAATTCTGCTGATAAGAATGAAGATGAATTCTTAAGATAACACAATACACAGAAGAACCCCTCTTAGGGCTAAAAAAAAATAAAAAATCTGTTTCTCAGGCCCTCCTGCATGGTCATTTTGGCTGCCGCATGCTCTCGTTTTATAACCAAATTTAAACTTTAAAAAAATAAAAATTAAATGGTTTATGTCTGATATTTTACCCAAGTTAAAAATATTGATGAATTTGTCCCTTGAGTGCTAGAAGGCTTTG
This sequence comes from Pictodentalium vernedei, assembly GCA_031216915.1. Lineage (NCBI taxonomy): Eukaryota > Metazoa > Mollusca > Scaphopoda > Dentaliida > Dentaliidae > Pictodentalium > Pictodentalium vernedei. The sequence goes on from CM062297.1 coordinate 59,627,513, forward strand.
CAATGCTTTAGCATTGCAAAGCCTTCTTGCACTCAAGGGATGAAATACACCACCACCCATGCTATTCTGTAGATTATGAGGCCTAAAACTTGGACCAAGAACATGAACTTTTGATGGCAAAGAAGAAATTACTGAAATAAGAAATAAAATAAAAAAACGCTCGCCCGCATGCAATTTCCGAAATAATGGCTTGAGAAACAGAAGATCTACTTTGTGTGGCCTTATGTAATATTACTAATGAGAGAAAGGAAAACATCTGCAAATGTTATACAGCATTATAATTATTCTCATACAGTCTGATATTACAGAGAGACCTTTCGCACAATGAATGGTGACTGATAAGAATTATGAATGGGATATTACATCACTGGAATATGTGTTCTTCCTATCAGTTGTACAGTAGAACCTGTCTTGAGAGACTGCCCTTTGGGCCACACAAAAGTGGTCTCTCAAGACAGGTGGTCTCTCATAACAGGTTTCAGGTTTTCTCAAGTCAGTGAATAACCAACCACAAAATTCAGAAATGGAGAAGAATCGATTTTTGTAATTACTTTGTAGTTGTTCTTTTTTATGAAGTTTTTATAACAAATTGAAATGGACTGTTATAAAAATAAATTAGTGTTGAAAATCTTCATTGAAGATTTTCAACACTAATTTATTTTTATAATTTTTATAACAGTCCATTTCAATTTGTTACAGAAAGATTTTCAACACAAATTTATTTTTATTCCTATTTGTCACATTTCAAGTATGTATGAAATTGTTTATTCAGCAATAATCCTAATCTTTTCACAGGGTTCTTATAAGAACATCTCGGGGCACGGTGGCTCAGTTGGTAGAGGTGCAGGCTGCAAGCCGAGAGGTCCTCGGTTCGAATCCCATCTGCGGCAACCGTGTTGTGTCCTTGGGCAAGACACTTCACCCCCATTTCCCACGTGGGGGCACGGTGACGCTGTGTACTAAGGCGTACTGCACGTCGATGGCGCACCTGTCTTCAACCAATGCTAACCCTGCTTGTGTGGAGTTAGTATGTTGCGGAGCTGACAGTTGCTCGCCGTTGCTCGGTGGTTCTCTCCGGGTACTCCGGCTTCCTCCACCTGTAAAACCGTCACGGTCATGGTTAGCCATTGTGCAGAAATATGTGACCTTAAAACACCAATAAATAAATATAAGAACATCTCAATCTGTAATGAGTTAGCAACTGAAACCCAGTTAAGAGCTTTTAATACTTTTAATTATGTTAGTATAACCACAATGGATTTTCCAATTCCAGAACAGGTAAAAAGGTACTGTCATGGTTTCAGTCTTCAAAGAGGTGGTCTCCAAAGACAGGTCCATTATGGCATAAAAATACAAGATGCTACAAGGTCACAGTGGTCTCTCAAGACAGGTGGTCTCTCAAGACAGGTGGTCTCCCATAGCAGGTCCATTATAGAGTAAAACCAATTGGTGAATGGCAGATGTGGTCTCTCAAGACAGGTGGTCTCTCAAGACAGTGGTCTCTCAAGACAGGTTTTACTGTAGTTTTCTCTTATCTGTAGTTACGATTACAGCTTCTCATCAATACTCACAGATATATCATATAGCAAAATATTTGAGAGCATTTCTGAGCCCTTAATGTGGAAGAACACTCTAAGATTGTTTCCTGAAGTGTAGGGTTCTTAAACTCCAAGCGGTGCGAAGTTTGAACAGTATGATTTTTAGGGTTGCATGGTATATAGATTTTAGTACCGGTGACGGTATTGAAAACAATACCGTGGTATATCGGTATACCGTGAAACAGTTCAGATTGAAAACAAAATAAAACTGAAATACATGTACCTCCTTACTTTTTTGAAAGTGCTTGATAAATGTTATGCACAAGGTCCCAGGTGAAAAACAACTGATGTAATTCGGTACATTCCAAGTTTTGAGTTTACTTTGGATGTAAAAGAATTTTGAAGTTCATTAATTCGTTGTCAGCAATCTGATACAAAAATGTTTCAAATCACACATATTCACAATTGCGAAATGTGCAACAATTTTTGTCAAATATGACAGATGAGTGACGCCATCACTGGGAGAAAACACTGTCGGCTGGTAATTGACACCTGCAGACTATCATGAAACTGAAGGGTGATCACGTCTTGGAGGCGTGCTTAATATCAACAGCCGACTGGCCTGACATGTGACAGATGACATTGTCATCTGAGGAAGTTTACTGCTGGAAGATAGAAGGGGAGGAGCTAATACTGGTTCTTTGTGTACCCAGGCCCTTGGAATTCCATCAACTGGACATCTGTTGTTTTGATAAAAAGTTTTGTTTGCCACTGTTTTTCATGAAGCCACACATATGCAATTAACACAATGTGACAACTGACTGGCTCAGAAATTAAACGCTTATCAGTCAAGAGAGGCTGACCATGTTTTTAGAGGAATTAAATTGACAAAGACTAATTTACTTGTATCCCAGATTCAGATGAAAGCCAGTAAACCCATGATAATTGGATGGCTTATTTTCATATTAAACACTAGGTTCAATAACTTTGTAGACATGGATTATTGGCGTCTTCCATTCAAATCACTCATTTTCCAAGAGCAGTAAGTGATACTTCTATCTTTTGCTCCAAAAATATCTTTTTTATTCATGATATCCCTTGCATTTAATATGTGTTTGCCATATTTTCGCGCATTATTTATATTTTATTTCAAGAAAACGCGAATTTCAAATCAAAATATCAGACCCCAAAATTGTATACCGTTACTCACGGTATACCAGTATTCATTTTTGATGGACGATTTTGAACCGGTGACGATTTCAATACCAGTACCAACCGGTACCGTAATACTGTGCAGCCCTAATGATTTTCGCAAAAATGGACTTGTTGTGAAATCTGCGAAAAGCACTTTTGGCCGCCAGACAAATTTACAACTGCTATTGCTTTTCATCAGTTTTATCAGTCGTCGTTCGTTTTGTGAAAGGTATCGATTTTTGGAATAAACTCTTAACTTGCTGAGTATTTTCAAGGTATTTTTCATCAAATCTAGTCATGGCTGCTGTGTGGCAGCCATGACTAGATTTGTTGAAAAAAATTCAACTGAATTTTACTTAAGAAATCATTGGTGAAAAAATCCATTTAATTTACAAGGAACAAATTTGATTACACATGGCTGAATTGTGAGTCAACAATATAAATAACATCCCAGTTTCCATAGGCAACACAGTACTTGAGGAGGTCTATAACATTCACCAACTTAGGAAGTATTGTAGACACCAAAAGAGGATCTGATGAAGACATCAAGACAAGGATAGGGAAGGCAAGAACCACTTTTTTATTCTCTAAGAAACATCCGGAGATCAAAGGAAATCACTAGGAATACAAAGATCAAGATATTCAACTCAAACATAAAATCAGTGCTTTTATACGGCTCAGAGAGATGGAGAACAACAATAACAACTCTGAAGAAAATCCAGTCCTTTATCAATAGAAACCAAAGGCAGATATTACACATCTTCTGGCCCAATACCATCAGCAACATCAGACTATGAGAAACAAGCAAATTCAGTGAATTCAAGTCTCCCGCTGGGTAGCAGTTTCAAGGGGAATTAATGCATCCAGTGGAATATAGTTGAGTTGCAAGTGGAAGTTATTTAGAAGAGACAGAACAGACAGTGCTTCAGACAGTGGTTATCAGATTTATTTTCACGGAGGTCACTGTCAAAGCAAGTAAAGTGATGTGGAGTATAACTGTGAGAATCACTAAAAATTAAGACTGTATGATAAGACATATTACATTAAACTGATGTGAAAAGTAATCCATATATGAAATTTCATTGAAATCGGTTGACTCTAAGGAAAGTTAGAGTTTGGAAACCATCAGCCAATCAAATTTAAGCAACCTAATTAAATATGCACGGAAAATGCCCATGTTCAAACTTGGACCCACAATTGATGAAAGTAATCTACTACCCAAATTTCATTGAAATCGACTAACTGTAAGGCAAGTTAGTGTCTGGAAACGAAAAACACAGAATGTGTGCACTTACTGTGTATCAGTAGCTAGCACTGAATAAATCAAAGTTTCCCTAATTTGCATAATTTTTGCATGAGAACAAAACCCGTATTATATGTCATGTATTGCATGTTATTAAACATTCATACAAAAAGTTATTCAAATCCAAACTTTTATATAGAAGTTCTGTACAAAAAACTGATTACACCTAATTTCGGAACAAAATGGCCACTGGTTGCCATCTTGAATTTTGGACCAAACTCCAAAACACATATTCTGGTCTCACAATGATAACAAAGATACCCAAGAAGTTTTGTGAAGATCGGTTCATAAATACGGCTTTTAGTCCGAGGTGCGTTGACGCACGGGGCAGATGGACAGGCAGACGGACAGATTTTCGGTACAAAATTTCCCACATTCGAACTTGACCTAGGTATTGATAAAAGTAATCCCTATATGAAATTTCATCGAAATCGGTTGATTTTAAGGAAAGTTAGAGTCTGGAAACAGTCAGCCAATCAAATTTCAGCAACCTAATTAAATATGTGCGGAAAATGCCCATATTCGAACTTAGACCCACAATTGATGAAAGGATCTACTACCCAAATTTCATCGAAATCGACTGACTGTAAGGAAAGTTAGAGTCTGGAACGAAAAACATGGAAGGACTGAAGGCCGGAAGGACACCCCAAATTTAATATCTCCCATTTTTTTAAAAAAGCGGGAGACAATAACTAAACAGGAACCCATTGACACTTGGATCAGGAGCAGGCAATGGACATGGATTGGTCATACACTCAGAAAGCCAGCAAACAACATCACAAGACAGGCTCTAACCTAACCTGGAACCCACAAGGCAAAAGAAAGAGAGGGAGGCCACACAATACTTGATGCAAGGATGCAGATTCAGAAATGAAACAGAAGGGGTACACATGGCAGCAACTGGCAAGTACAGCACAAGACAGGAATAAATGGAGAGGACTTGTTCGTGGCCTAATTTCTGACGAGGAATGAAGAGGCATAAAGCAAGTCAAGTCACATGTGCCTGAATTACACTTATTTCAGTGGCAAGAGAAATTCGGTCCTGGGCAGGAATATCTTCCAGCAACATGCAAGGAGTAAAAGTATGAAAATAAATGAAAGTGTCAATGATACTGCAGCTCAACTTGTGCAAGAAGGGACTGAACTAAATAAAAAAATCCAGTAATGCCAAGTCATTCACTCAAGTTTCTCCAGAAAAGACATTACACCAAAGCTACATATAAAATGTGAAAAAAAAATCAGGTACTAATGGAATTGTTGACAATTTATATGTCAAATTCAAGATGGCCAGTGGTGGCCATGTTTTTCAATGAAATGCAGAAAAATTTGACAACTCCCTTCTTGGCATTATACCAAAGTTACATATAAAATTTGAAAAAGATTGGGTGAGAGGTGTGGCCTGTAAGGTGTGTGAATGGAATTGTTGATGATTTACATGCCAAATCCAAGATGGCCACTACCAGCCATGTTTATTAAGGGCCCGTCCAACCTAACTTTGGTAAATTTTTTGACATTTTTCCCAATGCTTCAGAAACAGATAAGAGAAGTAAGGAAAGGCAAATTATATATCAAAATAATGAGTAAAGTGCATAGAAAAGGTACATATAATTTTTCTCAGGAAAAAAAGTGAATTTTATGATTTTGAAGAAGATTAATTTGCCAATGGCATAAGTAATGAACCGGAAAACCACAAAATAATTGGTAATTCGAAAGCCTTGTCCTCAATATAATGATAACATACTACAGACTCGGAGAAAGCATTTTTTTGACACACACTCCGGTGGGTTTTGATGTTTGAATGTAATAACACCAACACAAATTTTGGATGCTCCGAATGTGGCCATGTTTCAATGATGTTTATTCCGGTCATGTGATTACGATGTGGTTCTTGCAGAAACACTCAATTTGGGCAATCGTAATAATGCAAGGATGTGATCACACCCTTTATTTGTTCGAGACAATGTATGAGCGGATTTCCAAACAGGTGACAGCAAATATTTGTGCTGTTAATGTCATAACTGCAAAATATGGTTCGAAATTCCTTCTCGTGTTTACAGGCCGTCTGAACTTTTTTGTTGACAAAAAATCTGAATTATTGCGCACTAGAAAGACAACATGAACCACTTGTAAAAAAATAACCGAGTGTAATAACCGAGTGTATAAAATCGGGACGATACACATAAAATAAGGCAATATTCATAACAAAGTAAGCAGAATGCTTCAGAAATCACTTTTTCACGAAGTATATTCCAAGTGACCTGGAACTATATTGAGCGTGTTGATTTCCCCCAATGTTGTGAAGTTATTTACTTCCTAGTAACCATGGAATTTGTTGTGGCTGTGTTTGATGTCTGCAAAGGACTGATTGAAGATGGGTTGAAAATGATGCATTCACGCTTTTAAATAAGATGCGCTTGGACGATGCTGAGAATTTAGTTTTTTCTTGCAACCAACCATACTAACACAAGCGTCGATCAGTGTCTTTTGTCATTGTTTTACACTGACAAATGTGACAAATCTCCTTCACCGGAAACTATTCACCAATTTGCATATCACAATAAACATAACCGCTGTCAGCGTGACCATATGGTCAAAACCGAAACGAATTATCGAATCCAAGGACAAAATTAACTGCAATTGGCTTTTAAACAAATGAAATACACGAAATATTCGCAATTTCCTCATTATCCATGCCGAGTTACTTTTTAACCAGACCACATGTGTTCAGTTTCGCTTGTCGGCATCAAACTGATATTGTCTGTGGTAATTAAAAGTACGAGAAGGCGAAAGAAGCCAAATATTTCCCATCATCTATAAATTTATTAAAATTGATAATTCCTTTTATTTTACTGAAATTATGAATTGATAAGGTGGGTGTGTTGCGATTATTATGCCCCAGACCTGGAAGTTGGAAAATCAAAGGTGCATCTAGGGCCGTGCAGAGGTGACCTCTGTCCTCTTAGTCTTAGTCTTACCACAGTTACTGGAAGTTCTGGCTGCAACCACTTTTTTCACTGATAACAATGAAAGCACCACGTCAGTCCTGACCCTGTGATACACATACAGTGGTCTATATAATAATAGACAAGTAATGAAAGCCTATTTTGCCCTGACCGATACCCCTTTCCCAGTTCATTTGTGAATTTGTTCATTGAACAAAGATTCATCAACACAGTTTTCTTGTACAGCCCAAAATAAATAGGGTTCTTCCTCTCACTGATGCCAACCTACCTATGAAGTTTCAAGAAAGTGGGTTGAACCATTATAAAGTCATCATCCGGAAACCAATTGTTTTGATTTACTATGTTCAGGGTCACTGTGACCTTGAACTTTGACCTAGTGAGTCCAAAATAAATAAGGTTCTTCCTCTTAAGAAGGCCATCCTACATATGAAGTTTCAAGAATGTGGGTTGAACCAGTCAAATTATCATCCAGAAACCAATTGTTTATGATTTATTATGTTGATGGTCACTGTGACCTTGACCTTTCACCTAGCGAGTACAAAATAAATAGGGTTCTTCCTCTCACTGATGCCAACCTACCTATGAAGTTTCATGAAAGTGGGTCGAACCATTATGAAGTTATCATCCAGAAACCAACTGTTTTGATTTACTATGTTCAGTGTCACTGTGACCTTCAACTTTGACCTAGTGAATCCAAAAATAAATAGAGTTCTTCCTCTCAAGAAGGCCAACCTACATATGAAGTTTCATGAATGTGGGTTGAACCACAGTTAAGTTATCATCCGGAAACAATTGTTTAGGATTCACTATGTTCAAAGTCACTGTGACCTTGACCTTTGACCTAGCGAGTCTAAAATAAATAGGGTTCTTCTGCTCACCAATGCCAACCTACCTATGAAGTTTCATGAATGTGGGTCAAAACCATTATCAAGTTATCGTCTGGAAACCAATTGTTTACAAATTTACTATGTTGAAGGCCACTGTGACCTTGACCCTTCACCGAGTGAGTCCAAAATAAATAGGGTTCTTCCTCTCACTGATGCCAACCTACCTATACAGTTCCATGAATGTGGGTCAAACCATTATCAAGTTATCATCCAGAAACCAATTGTTTTGATTTATTATGTTCAGGGTCACTGTGACCTTGACCTTTGATCTAGCAAGTCCAAAATAAATAGGGGTCTTCCTCTCACAAAGGCCAACCTACATATGAAGTTTCATGAATGTGGGTTCAACCATAGTTAAGTTATCATCCGGAAACAAATGTTTATGATTCACTATGTTCAAGGTCACTGTTCTTCCTCTCACCGCGGCCAACCTACCTACAAAGTTTCATGAATGCGGGTCGCACCATTATCAAGTTATCGTCCAGAAACCAATTGTTTACACCTGCCCGCTCACTCACCAAACTATAAGTCGAGTTTGACTTCGTCACAACTCGACTAAAAATACACTACTAAAGTTATCATCCAGAAACAATAAAAATTGAAATTTTCTAAGTCACAAAAAAGTTGAGAAAGGCCCATAACTCTAGAAAAAATGATTGGATAAAACCTGTTACTTTTGAATATCCTTTCTCCCAAGATGGTCAATCAGCATACCAAAGCTCATTCAAATCTGATGTGCACTGACTGAGATACAGAGGTATAAAGTTGTTATGGACAAACAAACAGCGAAAAAAGTTGAAAAAGGCCCATAGCTCTAGAAAAAATGATTGGATAAAACCTGTTACTTGTGAATATGCTTTCCCCATGATGGTCCATCAGCATGCCAAATATCATTCAAATCCGACATGCCCTGACCGAGAAACAGAGGTCTGAAGTTGTAATGGACAGATGGACAAACTCCATTGCTAGATACCCTGAAAAAAATTGTTTTGGCAGGGGATAATTATGGTATCAAATCACAAATTAAACATACCCTTTATTTATCAGTAAAAGTTGGAATCATGGCAACAAAGTTTGAATAAAATATATGCATAGTCTAGTCTTATTAAGCAGCATTATATATATTAACAGAGATATAAATATATTTATATCAAAATTAAACAAGCACATGCAGAGTTGACACGATTTACCTTTCACCTAACACATCCAGGACATGAGACTTGCAAACAATCTAATGAGGGGTCATAAGCTATATTTTGGAGACCAAAACTGAAGAAACTGAGAATTGATAAATCTACAGTAATTAGAATTATTACTAAAATGCTGAATGTGCAGGATACTGTGCTGCAACATTCTAGAAAAATATAGATTAGACATTCTGACCTGGAAATAGCAGGATAAAGTGATTCAGAGCAAAATTAAGCATTTTCATCTGTTTTAATCTTTAACCAGTCCACAGGATATCAAAACATTTTATTTTAAATTTTGTTTTTTCAAATTTTTCAACAAATTTCAACAAAACCACATCTCGCATCCCCTCACTGGAACAAGCTTGTTCCAATGAGGGGTCACATGATAATGGTTTTGTTGAAATATTTTGTAAAATTTTTTTTTTTTTTGCAACTGATTAATTTGTAAATTCCTCGGCAGATGCAGCTGATTTGTTAGGTAAAAGGCTAAGTTGAATAGAGGGGCAAGCATGTTTAAGTCAAGGGTATGGGAGATACATGAAACAAAATATGAATGTTTTGTAATAGCACTGACTGTATGTGACCTTTATGTGATGCAAATGAATGTATACAGAATTATACAGGTGTGTGAATTGAATTGGTTAATTGATATGACACGAGTGCCAGATCGATTAACCCATTCACATGTGTGTCATTCTGTGTTTATTAAATGCCTTCATGTCTATAAAAACAATTATTAGAAGGACACTCAGCAATTTATTTGACAACTATCAACAAAAACACACATTTTATCGGCAACAAAATTTGTGAGGGGAATCTGTGTTACTATTTCGTCCCCTGAGTTCCAATGTGTTCTATGTGCCTACTGGCACATAGAACACATTGGAACTCACAGGACGATTTCATCTATCGTTAGGGATTCAGATTGTAATTGCAGTGCACGATTTGTAGAAAATTCTGGTGAAATTTTGCTTCTATTTAAAAATAGTCTGTCAACGATTCCACACATGTGTGCGGAACAGATTTTCATTTTCCGCAAGGTTTAGTGTTGCTGTTTGTTTGTTTGTTGGTGGTTAACGTCACATATTTATGCACCATGGCTAATCGTGACACAACATGGAGATGAAGTCAAGTTTAGTCAATCGTTGATCAACATGTTGCCCATTTTAGAGGACTTTCACCCCAAGCATTGGTGACTGGGTCCTATTTTACTAGTAAAGCGGAACTGGTTTACCACAGTAAACAAGTGCTGCTTACTTCCCGGGGTTCCCACGGGGATTAGTGTTGCTGTAGATGGGGATTTCATAGAACAGGCATGAAATAAATTTCTTTACCTAACAAACTATGCAAATCTGCAATGGCACCACATAGAAAAATCAATATTTCAGGTAGGGAAAAATGACATTTTTCTCTCCAAGCAAAGTTTACTACAGTAACTTTTTGGACTGAGCTAAACAAACTGATTCTAATAAAGCAGCTATTAACACTACAAAACATATTTTCAGATTCCTTTTGAAATATTTTAACCTATCATCTGCAGTCTGTTATTTATTTATTTATTTATTTATTTATTTATTTATTTATTTATTTATTTATTTATGTTTAAGGTCACATATTTATGCACAATGGCTAATCATGACCGGGACAGTTTTACGGGTGGAGGAAGCTGGAGTAACCGGAGAGAACCACCGAGCAACAACGAGCAGCTGCCAGCTCCCCAACATCGTAACTCCGCACTGCAGCACAGGCAGGGTTAGATTGGTTGAAGACATGCGTACCATCGACGTGCAGTACGCCTTAGTACATGGCGTCATTGTGCCCCCACGCGGGCAATGGAGATGAAGTGTCTTGCCCAAGGACACAACGCGGTTGTCGCAGGTGGGATTCGAACCGAGGACCTCTCGGCTTGCAGCCCGCACCTCTACCTTCTGAGCCACCACGCTGCCCCTGCAGTCTGTTAGGTAAGCAGAAAACACATTTGAATTCATAACACCAAGTATTTATTTATTTATTAGAGTTTAACAAAACTGTCTACAGCCAGGATCACCACGTCTCAGACAGTTTTATGGGAGGAGGAAGCCAGAGTACCCATAGAGAACCACCAAGCAACTGTCAGACTCCCCAACATCCTAACTCACACAAGCAGTGCTAGCATTTGGTTGAAGACAAGTGCACCATCAAAACACTGTATGCCTTAGTACACAGCACCACCATGCCCCCGTGTGGGCTATCAGGATTAAGTGTCTTGCCCATGAACACAATGCAGTAACCCCTGGTGGGGATTGAACCGTGGACCTTTTAAACTGAAGTCCAGTGCCTTAACCACTAAGCCACCACGATCCATAATACTAGACCTGTTTGTAAGCACAGCTAACGAAATACCCCCGCAATGTGTAGGCCAACCCAAAATAAAGATTGCTATCAAGTCGATTTTTAAAAATATGTTAGCACATTGTACAGGTGCTTCATTTTGATACTCAGAAAAGTGAAGGAAAATAAAGTGTCAACATATGGTGACACAAAAAATACCCCCGCATATTTAACAATGCAAGCCTGACTACAGGTGATACAGGTTTTGGGTATATACAAATACTAAGTCCATAAAGGGCAATGACTCTGGCAATAAAATCTCGACCAATACGTGCATTTCACTATTGGTATACAGCAATAGTATACACTAGCATACCAAAATATCAAGTCACTCAACCAAGTTATTCATGATTGAATTTTGGATGGATGGACAGATGGATGGACAGATGGATGGATGGACAGTCAGACCTTGTACTGTGGGTAGACATCAACAAGAATTTCATGTAGAAACCCATATTAAATCAAAGTTCAAGAGAGATAACCTGGTTAAAATTGTCGCAGATCAAAAATTTTGGAATATGCGCATGTTCACTTAGTAGTGATGATGTTTGAAAGGTTTCTTCAAAATCGGTTCTTTAATGTAGGAGGAGTTGCGCACACAAGAAATTGTTCGGACGGACAGACTCACGGACGTACGGATGGACGTACAGGGCGATTCCTATATAGCCCCTACTTCTTCGAAGCGGGGGTATAACTAGTATATAAAGCTAAGAGACAAAACTTCAATGTTATTCAAAAGATGACAAGCAAATGCCATGAGATGGTGACATTCCCCGCCCCACAGAAATGAGTCGGTCAAAATGTTTATAATCGATTCAAGGTACCTTTTACACAAATTATGCTTTAACTGGTTCATATTTGTTTTATTAAAAATTAGTGGAGAGTGCTCTAAAGCACTCTCCACTAATTTTTAATTCAACAGATATCTACGGATGAAATAACATTTTTTTTTTTGGTTGGCTATGAAGCATGAACATAGAATATAAAAAACTTTAGCATGGTACTCCGACTTTCCTTCACAGCCATGATAGTGGCTTCTAGCACTCAACCAGTCAAACAAGTAGAGACCACATACTAAATTTCATCCAAAATCACACACAAATGGGAAAAATGAGTGAAAAAATGACAAACTAAGAATCATAATTCCAGCAAAAAATTTTGAAGAAGGTTGGTTTTTGAACTCGATCAAATGGAAATCAACTTGCTTGTAGAAGTAATCAGTATTTATTTATTTATTGGTGTTTCAAGTCACATATTTCTGCACAATGGCTAATCATGACCATGACAGTTTTACAGGTGGAGGAAGCCGGAATACGCGGAGATAACCACCAAGCAATAGCAAGCAACTGTCAGCTCCCCAACATACTAACTCCACACAAGCAGAGTTAGCATTGGCTGAAGACAAGTGCACCATCAACGTGCTGTACACCTTAGTACACAATGCCACTGTGCTCCCACGTGGGCAATGGGGGTGAAATGTCTTACCCAAGGACACAACGCAGTTGCCGCAGGTGGGATTCGAACCGAGGACCTCTCGGCTTGCAGCCTGCCCCTCTACCTACTAAGCCACCACACACCCAGAAGTAATCAGTGCCAAGTTAAGAGGATACAAACTCACCAAGTGAAGCCCAAAGTTGGGGGTGAGGGACTGATACTTACATCATCAGCAGTAAAGATATAAGTTCTCAAAATAGCATTAACAAGAGGGATGATAATGCCCTCACCTGGGAGCACGGTGGCTCAGTGGTTACGGCATTGGACTTCAAACTCAATGGTTCATGGTTGGATCAGCACCAGGGGTAACTGCATCGTGTCCTTGGGCAGGGCACTTAATCCTGATTGCCCTCATGGGGGAATGGTGGCACTGTGTACTGAGGAGTACTGCAGGTTGATGGTGGACTTGTCTTCAAACAGCTTGTGTGGAGTTAGTATGGTATTTTCTTGCCACTGCTTGGTTGTTCTCTCTGGGTACTCCTGCTTCCTCCACCCATAAAACTGTCTTGACAAAAAGTGACCCTCAATGAGCTTGTTCCAGTAAAGGGTCATAACCTATATGTTTTTGAGACAAAAAATGAAAAAATACAATGCAAATTGAATGATGATTTTTGTGAACAGACAGTCCAGCATAATGTCACCACATTACAAGAAGAAAATTAAATTCAATGTTGATAATGTTAAGATCTATTTTGCAAAGTTTCAGACAGGTAAGACATATTTTTCAAGAAAATGTTAAAAAGATAAAACACCGTTTATTACCATGTTGTGTATTGTATATATCTGAATGCAGTTTGTTTTTTTCCTGGGGTTTAACAACAACCAAGAACACATGACGGACATTCTTACAGATGGAATACCTGGTGAGAACCACAGAACAAAAACAAACAACTGTCTGGCACAAGCAGAATTTAGCAGTTTTTGAAGGCAAGTGCATCAAAGATGTGCCGTACCCGTAAGTACACAGCGTTCAACAAGAAATAATAGATTAAATGCCAAAACTAGATGTATTAAGGATGTATTAAGGCCAAAAATGTCAATCAAAGTGGGCAATTTAGTGGACGTCATGAGTAACTTCCGACAGATTAGATTTTTTTTTATTCAGTTAACAGGAATTTACCCTATAAAATATATGTAGTTAACAGGTCAAATTTCTACTGAAAGTATAGTAACTGATTTTTAATAGGGTTATTCAATTTATTTATTTTTGGGGGTTGAATGGAGCTTTGAACAGCCAGGGCCACCTTATTTCAGACAGTTTTACAGGTGGAAGCCGGAATACCCAGAGAAAACCAAAGTGCAATGGCAAGCATCTGCCAGACTCCTAAATGTACTAACTCCACACAAGCAGGGTTTGCATTGGTTGAAGACAAGTGAACATCGATGTGCAGTAAGCCTAAGTACAAAGCGCCACTGTGCCCCCATGTGGGCAATTGGGATGAAGTGCCTTGCCCAAGGACACAATGCAGTTATCCCTGGCAGGGACCGAAGCGGACACCTTTCAGTTTGAAGTCCAATTCGATCGTGCTCACTGGTTATTAAATTAAAAGATATATGATTAACCTACAAGTCCCCATACAGTAGCAAAAAGCCCCTTTTATATTGCTCTTAAAAAGTTGTCCCAAGTGTGGATTGTTCTGAAAAAGCTGTCCCGAGGGTATTTTATATTGCTTTGAAAAAGTTGTCCTTAAGAACTCAGCTGGTAGGATGCATTTATCTTAACAGTGTTTTTACATAATTGCAATAATAATGTAGAAACACTGTTAAGTCATCTGCACCTGTGTACATGTTATTTATTTATTTATTAGGGTTTAATGACATTTTAACTGTCAGGGTCATATCATGTCAGTGACAGTTTTATGGGTGGAGGAAGCCGGAGTACCCGGAGAGAACCACCGAGCAGCTGCCAGCTCCCCAACATCGTAACTCTGCACTGCAGCACAGGTAGGGTTAGACTGGTTGAAGACATGCGCATCATCGACGTGCAGTACGCCTTAGTACACGGCATCATCGTGCCCCCATGTGGACAATCGGGGTGAAGTGGCTTGCCCAAGGACACAACGCAGGAGTCGGAATCGATCGCTCAGACAGTCACCCTTCAAAGGATTAACTGGACTCGACGTTGCTTAACTTCGGTGATCTGACGAGAAATGGTTACCACAATGCCACCGCACCCCCCCCCCCTCCCCCCATGTGTGTACATGTATATACAGTAGTTATTAAGTAAACATAAAATTAATCTGGAGAAATAAGGGTAAGTGCACTTTACTATATGAGGTCTTGGTCAAGATACAGACTGGTATGAATACTTCTCATAACACATAATTGGTGCACTATTCAAGTACAGAGAAACTCAGTTAATTAAATATTCTTATACATGCAGCCTCAATCACTGAGTATTCAGTTAACAAGAATTTGATTTTATTTCATTTTTGTGATAAACTGTGTGTTTATTCTATTATATCTTGTTGACATGGTAAAAATTATTTCAGAAGCTCTCAGATCGCACGTTCTTTTTAAAGTAAATTTCCCCCATATTTGATGAGAAAAAAAATTTCGTCTAGTTGGGCTCGTCTTGTTGGGATCGTCTTGTTGGGATATTTTTGCAATTCATCTTGTTGGGATTATCTTGTGAGGATGACACTGTGACAAGAGCTATGTGATTTCTAAATTTCAATCTGTTCGATTCCCATTGCAGTTTTTTTTGTAAAACTTTTGTTTTTTTGTTTTCTCATGAACGTGATTGTTCAACATTCCGAAAAGTCTTTCTGCTGTAAAAATATAACTGCATGTTGTTTCAACTTGAATGTTTTCACGGATTCTGATACAGGAGCATAAAAACAATGTGGTACCATAATTTAATAATTATACTTTTGAAAAGTGCTTTTTCAATTTTCGTATATTGAAACTTTTAAAGTCCCTAACAAACGTTTTTTAAAAACATGTAATGTTCTATAAATAATAATGAAAACAAATCATAACGAAGCATGCACTTGTATACTGCAGTTGCAACTTACAGATGTTGTATCAAGGGCCCCTGATAAACTGTATGCAGGGTATAATTATGAATTCAATGTATATTTTGTGTATACATACATGAAGAACCTGATGCAACACAACATCAATGCAATACAACATCAATGCAACACAACATCAATAAATAAATTAATGTCAGAGCTTTCATAAAGCATGCAAAGCACATTAACCCCTTACCCAATGCACATGATATCAAAATTTATTTTAGACCTAAAAAAGTTAAAAATCTGTTTCTCAGGCCCCCCAACCCCGCACGGTTCTTTTGGCTGCTGCATGCTCTCTTTTTAAAACCAATGCAAACTTGAAAAAATATATAATAAATAGGTACTGTGGCTGGTAATAAGATTTAAACCATGAGTAGTTTGTCAATGGTGTTTAAGGTCATATAAACCACGAGTAGGATAAGGGTTTTAACCATGAGGCTCTGCAGAGTGGTTAAAACCCTTATTCTATGAATGGTTTAAATCTGATTACTGGCCCTAGTACCTATTTGTTTTATTTATACCATGCTCCAAATAAAAAATCGATTTTGTCACTTAAAATGGAGAAAAAATGATACTTTCTATCACAAACACATGGGTTTATTTTGTTCACATCTGTGTCAGTGGGCAGTACTTCTGACTGCACATGTATGCTTGATTGACAGCTAGACACATTGTCAAAGTGGACTAAATTTACCTTGCTTTTTCAGTCAAATTATTATTAACAATTCTTAAATTTTATTTTAAATATTTAATTGTAGGTATTTTAAACTTAATAAGTCATTGCACATAGTAGATAATACCGTAAAATGTCATATGTCAGAATGAAACATTTCTAAGTGTACTACTATAGGTGTAAATTTGTGTAATGGAATTGCCACTGAAAACAATTTAACCGCAGTGGAAGCTTTACACTTAGAGCTGTATGTTAACCGAAACCGAACCGAGGTTTTTAGTTTTTTTAAAAAACCGAAACCGAAACCGTCGACATCCCGTAATCTAAGGTTTTTCGTTTTTTATTAAATACTCTCTTGCAGCAGGAATTCCCAGAAAGTAGCCATCCCAGAGTAGTGAGAGTACCCAGGCACTGCCATTGGCAGTGTCTGGGTACTTTCACTACTCTGGGAAAGCTACATTCTGTGAATTTCCGACATTTCAGTTTAGTTGTGTTTGCAGCTTTCCTCAAGTTGCATGTAGGTGTCAGACCTCGAAAAATGGCCAAGCACAATAAAAGTTCTGTGTATTTAGGTAATTATTATATTGGCCTTCCTGATTCTTCATGTATTATAGCTTATTT
Organism: Pictodentalium vernedei; assembly: GCA_031216915.1. Lineage (NCBI taxonomy): Eukaryota > Metazoa > Mollusca > Scaphopoda > Dentaliida > Dentaliidae > Pictodentalium > Pictodentalium vernedei. The sequence goes on from CM062297.1 coordinate 59,644,766, forward strand.
CGGGCATTCATTGAGTTTCACTCAATTTCACTACCACTGAATTTTACTTGGCCTCATGAACAAACCGAAAACCGAACCGAACCGATGTTTTACTCCACCTGAAAAACCAAAACTGAAACGGAACAAGAAATTTAAAAACCTACAGCTCTATTTACACTGGTAGTGGGGTTAAAAGCTAAAATTTAATATACGGCTTTTCACGGGTAGTAACATAGATGAGCATGGTATAAATAAAAATTGAATGGTTCATGTCAGATATTTTATGCAAGTCAATAAAATTGATGAATTTGTTCCTCGAGTGGAACAAGGCTTTGCAATGCTTTAGCATTGCAAAGTAATTGAACTCAAGGCACGAAATTCACCACCACCCCAGCTATTCTGTAGATTATGAGGCTTGAATCATGAAACAAACCAAGAACATGAACTTCTGATGGCAAAGAAATAAATACAAAAATAAAAAATAAAATAAAAACCCACCCATCCACATGCAATTTTACAAAAAAAAATTGGTGTAAGAAACAGATCTACTTTGTGGGGCCTTAATTATTTTTTTGTTCGAATTTAAAAAAATATTTCAACAAAACCATATCATTTGACCCCTCACAAGAACAAGCTCGTTGAGCTTGTTCCAATGAGGGGGTCACATAATGTGCTTTATTTAAAATTAAAAACATTTTTTTTTTTAATTTGTTAATTACAGAGGCAGATGCGGCCGATTCTTTAGATAAAGGGATTAACCCTTTCCCCAACAAGACATGCACAAACTAAATAACTCATAATATTAATTTTTTACTTCCAAATCATAGTGTATGACCACCTAACTAGAATGAGCACAAGACCTGTATTTTGGAAAGAAAATAATTAATATTTGAAAATGCAAAGTTTCTGTCTAATGCCGACAGATTTCATATTTATTAGGTAAACAATTAATTATTACAAAATTAACACTTCACCTAACATGAATAGCAGACAACACTTGTCAAAATGAGCTTGTTACAAGGAGGGGTCATAAGCTATGTTTTGGAGACAAAAACTGAAAAAAAAAACCCAAAAAAATTTGAATGGCGATTTTTGTGAATAGTGCTGGGTGATTAAATCAGTTACATTGGGTAACGGGTTAAGAACGTAATCGTGATATAACAACAGAATTCACATATCAGAGTATAGGAGTCTTTTGATGTTGATTCAAGATTCATAAAAAATGAAGTTTTTTTTCAAATTGAATCGAATCAGCATTATTGGCCAATTTGAAACTGAATCATATTGAAGAATCACTGGGCTCTGGTATGAACCCTAACTCTCAAACAACCAGTCTTAATTCCGTTTGAAGTTTGATGCTGTAATGGGCTGTTTATTTATCCACTTTTTGTGGAGTTTACACAAAGACATACAAATCTTCTTTCTTGCTTCAGGCATAGGTATTCCAATCAATAAGTATTCAATTTGCCTTGAAAATATCAAGACTTTTAACAGAATTAGTGGAACTATGCAGCAAAATCATAAAACTAGAGCTGTGATGAATCTTCATTCATAATGATCATCAAAGATTCGGTCAAATCAAGTCTCGATTGAGAAATATTTTTTGCACCGATTCAAATTTAATTATTGAAGTTTAACGACTCTTTCGAAACCCAGGGTCACCTCATGTCGGGCAGTTTTATGGGCGGAGGAAGCCAGAGAACCTGAAGAGAACCACCGAGCAACAGTCAGACTCCCCAACGTACTAACTCCACATAATCAGGGCTAGCATTGGTTGAAGACAGGTGTACAATCAACGTGCAGTACGCCTTAGTACACAGCACCACAGTGCCCCCGCACTGGCAATTGGGATTAAGTGCCATGCCCAAGGACACAATGCAGTGACCCCTGGAGGGGATCGAACCAAGGACCTTTCGGTCTGAAGTTCAATGCCGTAACCAGTGAGCCACCGCGCTCCGCACTGATTCAAAGAAAATTATTGTTTATGGTATTTTTTAGATTCAGTCCTGTAGAATATTTCAGGTGGCCCGGAAAAGCGAACCATAGGTTCGCTTTTCCGACCAACTGAAGTATTCTGGATAACTTGATTTAAACATAGGTGATGATTGATTGACTAGCATCGAATTCTGAACATAGAATTAGACTGGTGGCCTGAGAGTGTTGGCATGAACCCTGATCTTAAAAGAGTTCTGAGTTAAAAAGGCTGAACACAATGCTTGTTAGTGTTAGTAGAGAAATACACACAACATTCCACAACAATTACCTACGCCCATGCTATATATAATTTGAAATCCTGAAAATAAAATGCAAGGAAACAGATGTCACATGCAGACAATATGAAGGATTACATAACAGATACCAGTAGGCATGTTTAATAAAATAAGTTGTACAATAACACTGCAAACAAGAGCTACTGCTGAAGGCAATTTATACCCCCAATGAAGAGCTGGATCGATGAAGTATAAATGGATTAAAAACAAAGTAAGGACTGTAACTCTGCTGAAAAAATGGGAACAAATTTTTTTATAATATTTGCAGGTGTGGCTTGTCATAAGGATCCCTCATACCAAATTTGATTGTAATCCATCCACTCACTATTAAGATATTGCCGCAGATTGCCTGACAGATTCATGTAAGCCAGTATAACCCCCATTCTCATCGAGAGTGGGGGTATAAAAACATTATTTTTATATCCAGAGAGCATTCCAGGAATTGGTATCAGATACTTGTATCATTACTAAAGAGGAAATTAGATTTTCTCGGGGTTATCCTACACTTATCTCCATTTCTACTGCATGCTTAAAAACAGAGATCCCACACCAGAACATAAAAATATATCAGCATTATTCAGGAAGTTGTCGAGAAGATTTTGGAATAATTTAACCCCCTGCACACTGATGTCAAAATACAGAAATATCAAACAGCAGATATTTCCCATAATGCAATTAGGAATTAACCAAGTCAATGTTGTGTGACAGAGCTCAATAAGATTGAATTGGTTAACTGGACGAGTGCTAAATTATTTTTAAAAGGTGATTTGAATCTGGGTATTTTTTTCAAAAGATATAATAATAACACTTTGGCCAGCTGCGGATTTGTCGCAGTTCTCAGACGAGAAGACCATGGTTACCCCTGTGCTCCCAACTGCCTCCCTATTCCCACGCTTCTCCTCTCCTCCCAACACTCGGAGACGAACTGCTTGATGACATCCCTTGCTCCATTCTTCCCAATCTCTCCGATTAGCATATTAACCCTCTCCTTTGAGTCTCCCCCTAACCACATGTCCTTTGTTCTCCCATCCCACTTCCCCATTATACTTCCAGTGAATCTCATTCTTTTAGACTGATACTTTGGGCATTCTAGAAGAAAGTGTTCCAGGGTCTCCACCATGCCCAAGTTACACATCTGGCACTCCCTTTCACCGTCTTTCCCAATTTTTCCCCTCAGCTCCAGGGATCGCAACCTCAGCTTGAACAACAGTGACCGCCCCCCCCCCCCCCCCCCCCCCCAAGATGCCATCAAGGTACTCTTCAAAACCTGGCTTCTCTTTATCACACAGGCCACCCAAAGACCTCTTTGATTTGACTCCCTCTCACCAATTACGGTTACAATCCGCCATGACTCTTTCTCTGACGATTTTTTTACCCTGGTTTGCCCCATCGTCCAGGTCCAAGATCTCCAATGAGTAGTTCTCTATCACCAGCAAGAGTACCTTTAGTTAGGTAAGATTTTGTACATAGATAATTGTTTTGTAACAATTTATTGGACAATGCCAATAAACACTCTCCAATCAAGTACACCCAAACAATTTTATATAACAAAAGTCTTCTAATACAGTAGAATCCTCTTAATTGAATATCCATTTTGCCAGTGAAAATTATTCAATTAACAGGAGTATACAATTAACAGGGATTTGGTCAGTTTCCTGTGTTCTGGAGGTAAACTGAGCATTTATTCTATTATATCTTGTTTGACAGAGCATTTATTCTATTATATCTTGTTTGACAGAGCTCTATGAGCTCTGTCAAACAAGATATAATAGAATAAATGCCTGTATTGGATGTAGTGAGGCCAAAAAGGTTGATAAATAAGGGGAATTTGGTGCGTGTTATAGAAATTTTTTCGACATATTATAAAAATTTATTTACAATTAACAGGAGTTTACTCTACAACCCATATGCAATTAACAGATCAAATTTGTACTGAAGGTATGGTAAATGGTTTTGTGTTTGAAAATTATATTCAATTAACAGGGATATACAATTAAGAGATATCCAATTAAGTGGGCTCCACTGTACTGAGCATTTATTTATTTATTTATTTATTGATGTTTAAGGTCACATATTTATGCACAATGGCTAATCATGACCGTGACAGTTTTACGGGTGGAGGAAGCCGGAGTACCCGGAGAGAACCACCGAGCAACGACGAGCAGCTGCCAGCTCCCCAACATCGTAACTCCGCACTGCAGCACAGACAGGGTTAGATTGGGTGAAGACATGCGTACCATCGACGTGCAGTACGCCTTAGTACACGGCGTCATCGTGCCCCCACATGGGCAATGGGGGTGAAGTGTCTTGCCCAAGGACACAACGTGGTTGCCGCAGGTGGGATTCGAACCGAGGACCTCTCGGCTTGCAGCCTGCACCTCTACCTACGGAGCCACCGCGCCCCCACACTGTACTGAGCAAACATCAAGCTAATGCACAAAGTGGTTTCTGGGACTTTTCAATGGAGCAATGATATTGATTTCTAGCACTCAACTGGCCTCTAGCACTCAACTAGTTAAATCTTTTGGGAAAAATTGGTAAACTTTAATATTTCGACATAAGTGTGCAGAGGCTTAAGGATGTCAGTGGCCAGATCTTTTTTATACAAGCATAACAGAACTCTGCTACCACAGTGAGAAAGTACTGTTCCACTTCCTGGGATTTGCATGGGGAAATAGGACAGGAACAGCCCTCTGATCTAAAAATAACTGGATTGCTGAGATGTTGGCAAAAAAGTTACAACCTAAGCTGCCCCTTCACGATGACGTCAAGTTATTTAACATGGCAAGTCCTCCCATGGATGGCATTTGAACAGTGTAACAGCTTTCACATAATCAAAGAAGAGCTACACAAATCGTGGGTTACTTCCCCTCACCCGTAGGCATGTTCGAAGTAGACTTGAAGGTATTGTGAGACAGAAAAATTTTCTAAGGTGAAAAAGGACCATAACTCTGCGAAAAAGGAGATCCTGGTCTGTCCATCCATCTGTCTGTCCAAAACATTTGAATGGACAGACAGATGGATGGACAGACCAGGCGCGTAGCCAGGATATCAAAGTTAGGTGGGGCAAGAGTAATATCTAGGGGGAGGGGGGGGGCTACTTCAGCGATCTGAACATAGCGGCTACCTCCCTACATAGGGGGTGACCACTATGTTCAGATCACAGAACTACCAGGGGGCATACACAATAGGATGTCCAGCATCATCTAAGACATGTAGACAGCGAGATGGGGGGGGGGGGGCACCCCCTCTCACTGGAGAGTGTTGGAGGGAGGGGGGTGCTCCAGAAAAAATTGTGAAATTTGAGACAAAAAAAATACAATTTCTTTGACTCTGAGTCTGCCTGTGTCCATAAAATATAAGTTGTGGGTGGCATCAATAATTAGACCACATCACTGGGTTGGAGGGGGGTGGGGCGACTGAAATTGGAGGGGAGGGGAGAGTAAGTGCACCCCACCCTCACCCCAACTGGCTCCATGCCTGGGATAGACAGATGGATGGACAGACAGATGGAGGGCTTCACTATATGCCCCCAAATCCTCCTTTGTAGGTCAGGGGCATAACTGGTAATAAGTGTCATCTTCCCTATGCTGGCACAATTTTGTGTCAATAATGACTAAAATACATTGTAAATATTCAATTTGTATTGCAATGAAAACTGTGTATATCAATAAATTCATTTTTGATAGACATTAAAGTAAAAGTGATTGGCAATGAGAGGTGTCGGAAAGTTGAAAACTTATCAGAAAATTTTTAGGTTGTGTATCATTTATTTAGAGCAACAATTCCAGGGCTTATTAGATTCACCTATTTCTAATAGGTGGATCTATTATTATTGCTATTTTTCTTTTTTTTTTTTTTTCTTTTTTTTTTTTTTTTTTTTATTTCACCGAATCTTGTCTGACGGGTTACGCGAAAACGGTCTGTACGATTTTGTTGAAATTCGGTACATCTATAGAACATCATGCGAAGTTTATCACCTGGGTCATGGCATTTCTGAAGTTTTTCGTTTTCTGCCAAAATCGTACAAAATGTAGCCAAAATGTCACGTTTTGCCCCAATTCTCAAAAATGCTCTGGGCGATTGGGCCGAAATGTTCCAAGCGTTTGAAGCATGTGCACCTGCATCTGTCTGCATAGGCAATATTACCCACGTTGACCCTGTTTTGCCACAAAAGTCACCTGAAAATGCATCTTTGGCGAAAATTGCCAACATTCACATGCGATTTCTCAGCACTGAAACCACATTTTCTCAAATCACGTCCAGTGAGAAGATTGGGCATTCATCCAAGAACAATTTTGCTGTTATATGTTTTATTCATAGTTTTAGCTTTCACCCAATTTTCGGGCCTTGAATCAGAGGACCCTAAAACTCTACCTAAAATTCGCTCATTTTGAGTTCAGTTTTCTTCCACTTTGGAATGAAATATCGAAAAATAATTTACATGTCCGCATTCACAATTGCGTACCGATCATATTTGCTGTTGTAAGTTTGGTTGTAAAGTTTACCCCTATGCCCATTCTGGTTGCCTAAAAGTAGGTACCGTCCAAGAAAACTTCAATTTTTTTAGAATTTGGTAACTTTAAGTGTCAATTTACTCCATATCTAATTAATTGAGTACTGAATGTTTTCTATGGCTGCATGCAGCAGTCAAAGTATGACAACTTTTGTTTTATATGTTATTATTAAAAGTTTAACCCTTGCCAGATTTGGGAGTTCCCATAAGGGTACTGTCGGAATAATTGTTGTTTTCGCCAACTTTCACGTGCGATTTCTCAGCACTGGACTCATATTTTCTCAAAGTTTTTCCCATGAAAAGATAGAGCGTACATCCTAGAACAATTTTGCTGTTATATGTTTATTCAACGTTTAATCTTCATATAGTTTTCAGGCCTTGAATTGGACTACCCTCAAATTCTTTATAAAAGTGGTTTACTTTGCTAATGCCAGTTAAAATTTCTCAAGCTTGCTGTTATCAGTAACTGTCAAGCTGTGATTAATGTTTTATTTATTTGTACAATATCATTAGTAGCTGACCGGCATTCTCCAGATGCTGTTTTCTCTTATTTGATAGAGCACTCCACTTTTCAAAATATCCATTAACCCTCTTTTATGGTTTTTATTGTAACAGAATTCATAAATGTGAGCAAAGCAATATTGCTATAATGCAGTTGATTTCTAACTTAACCCTGCATGCACGGTTACGGAGAAGTAGATATGGATTTCCAGCAATTATGGCTGGAATAATATGAAAGTCTATGAGTGTGTAGGCCTACCTACCTGTCTAACAGAAAGTACGTCCTGACTTCGATTTTAACCATTCACCAGTCATGTCTGTGTGAAAGGGTAGAGTCGAAAGAGTTGTCAGAAATGCCTGTCTACCCTGACTTCGAAAATAAACCATACAACAGTCATGCCAGTGTGAAAGAGAACAGTGTGTTAACCCTTTGTTACTGATTTTCTCATTGCAACAGAATAGATATATGTGTGGTGACACTATGTCCTAAGCAGTATTGCTATGATGCTGTTGATTTCTAACTTAACCCTATGCACGTGGTTGCAGAGAAGTAGACATGGATTTTCAGCAATTATGGCTGGAATATTATGAAATGCAGTCTGTCAGTCTACCTACCTGTCTGACAGCAAGCCCGTCCTGACTTCGATTTTAACCATTCACCTGTCATGCCTGTGTGAAAGAGTACATTCGTAAGAGTTGTTAGAAATGCCTGCCCGCCTGCCTGCCTGCCTGCCTGCCTGCCAATCTACCTATCTACCTAACATCAAGCCTACCCTGACTTCGATATTAACCATTCAACAGTCATGCCTGTGAGAAAGAGAACAGTTGGAAGAGTTGTTAGAAATACCCGCGCGCCAGCCTTTCTGCGCGCTTGCCTGCGCCTGCCTTCCCGACTGCCTGTGCCTGCCTGCCTGCCTGCATGCGCACCTGCTGGCATGCCTGCCTGAGCCTGCCTGTGTGCCTGTCTGTGCTTACCAGCGCCTCCCTGTCTGCGCCTGAACACAGTCTGTCTGTTTATCTACCTGCCTGACATCAAGCCAGCCCTGACTTCGATTTTAACTATTCACAGTCACGCCTGTGTGAAAGAGTACAGTCGGAAGAGTTGTTAGAACTGCCCGCGAGCCTGCCTGCGCCTGTCTGCACTTGCCCGAGTCTGCCTGCGTGCCTAACTGCGTGCCTGCCTGCGTGCCTGCTTGTGCCTGCCTGCCTGCCTGTCTGCACTAGATGACTGCGCGCAGTCTGTCTACCTATCTACCTGCCCAACATCAAGCCCGTCCTGACTTCGATATTCACCATTCAACAGCCATGCCTGTGTGAAAGAGTACAGTTGCCCGCCTGCCTGTGCGCCCTGTATGCCTATGTCTGAGCCTGCCTGCGCCTGCCTGCCTTGCCTACCTGCCTACTGGCTGCCCGCACCCGCTGCCTGATTGCGCGCATTCACTTGTCTTCCTCTTTGGAACGGAATATCGAAAATGATTTGCATGTGCGTATTCACAATTGCCTACTGAGCATATTTTCTGTTGTAAGATTTGTTGTAAAGTTTAACCCTATGCCCATTCTAGCATCATAAAGATAGGTCCCATCCAAAAAAAAAAAACATTTTCAGTTCAAGTGACAATTTACTCCATATCCTAATTGATTCAGCGCTGAATGTTTTCTATGCGCCAGAAACTCTGTCAAGCTGTGATTGATGATCCTTGGAAACTGAGATGCTTTATTTATTTATGCTATCCTTTATAGCTGACCAGTATTCATTCTCCAGACAACTGTTTTCATTTTATCACTTATACAAATGATTTGAATATCACTGTGACTTGTGTAACCCTTCGTAATCAAAGATATTTGAGGGTACTGCGTGAAAACTGTAATTTTCAAAATATTCTTTGCAACCTGTTCATATTCAAAAGCTATTTGAGAGTACTGTGTGAAAAACTGTAATTTTCAAAATATTCTTTAACCTTCATTTACTGATTTTTATTGAAACTGAATTCGTAAAAATGAGCTGGCATTGTTGATTTCTAACTTAACCCTCACGCGTGGTTTCAAAGAAGTAGATATGGATTTCCAGCAATTATGAATGGAATACGGAATGCCTTCTGTTTTTCTGCCTACCAAACTGCCTGAGAGCAAGCCCACCCTTACTTCGATTTTAACCATACACCAGTCATGCTAGAGTAAAAGAGTACGGTGGGAAGAGTTGTTATACAGGACTGCCTGTCTACTTGCATGCATGCCCTAACGCCCGCCCACTCGACCCACCGCCGGCCTTGAATTCGGCATTAACCATACAAACTTTCTGTCCCATATAAATGTGCTAATATTTAAAGCTGAACAGTTCATCAAATAGACAGAAATAAAGTCAAACTCGACTGGTGACAGGTAAATAGTGAATGGAAACGTCATTGCATTTGGAATAGAGTAGGGACGAATTGTCCGCTCGGTTTCACGTTGTCCCCAGGCAGTCACGCCACTCGATAAAGATACTTACCTGTCAAGCAGGGAAAGTAGAACAACATCTGAACATTTCGTGTGGCTGCCTTCGGTGGTCTGGACACAGTGGACGTAGGAGCGACACTGCTGTCTGCTCAATTTTTATGTCAAATTAGCCAAATTACCGCATTTTCGCCATTAACCCATGCGCGCTTTCTGTCCGATTTTCATTTTTGGCAATCATCTAACAGTCACCAGCTTAGCGGGGTCGATTTGGCGCAAGTGTACACAAAGCATCTTTCTGTCACCAGCATCTCTCCACCGGTGACTGTGAATCAAAACGATTCAAGTGGAACTACCTCAGAGAGGGAACAGTCCCACAACCCCAGGCATACACCCAGCGTCAGGTTGCACCGGTTAGAACAGCACCAAATTAAAACTATCACCGACACTCATCACAACGCTATATCTCAGCCAATTCTAGGCCGATTTCCATGAAATTTTCACTCATTTTTCACAAAGAGTTTCGGCATGGTTTTTCGCCACCGTGTCATGTTGTCAGTTTCTGTCGGGACGGTCTAAAATAAGCAGTTTAACTCCACACTTTCTGTCCCATGTGAATGTGCGAATATTTAAAGCTGAACAATTCATCAAATAGACAGAAATGATGCCAAACTCGACCGACTTGTGGTGGGTAAATAGTGAATGGAAACGGCATTGCGTTGGGAATAGAGTAGGGACGAATCGCCCCCATAGTTTCCACGCGATCCACGTTGTTCCCACGCGGTAACGCCACTCGACAAAGATACTAGCCTGTCAAGCAAGGATAGTAGAACAAGATCTGAAGATTTCGTGTATCTGCCTTCACTGGCCTGGACGCAGTGGGCATATGAGCGACACTGCTGTCTGTTCAATTTTAATGTCAAATTAGCCAAATTTCCGCATTTTCGCCATTAACCCAAGCGCGATTTCTGTCCACTTTTCATTTTTGGCAATTTTCTAACTGTTACCAGCTTAGCGTGGTCCATTTGGCGCCAGTGTACACAGTGCATCTTTCAGTCACCAGCGTCTCTCCACCATAAACTGAGAATCCACGATTTCAAGCGGAACTACCCCAGAGGGGGAGCAGTGCCACAACCCCCGCCAATACCTTTAGAAGATAGGGTTTGCAATGCTTCTGATGTCTGTAAAGACGCCGGCGATGTGGAATCCGAGATGCATTTTGTCATGGACTGCCCGGCCTATACAAACATCAGGAGACAGTTGTTTGCAATAATTAACAGGAATAATGCAGACTTCTCAAATGCAAGAAAACAAGATCGGTTTGAATTTATTATGAAAAATAATACGCCCTCATTATGTCACACCATCTGCAACATAATCCTGCTGTTCTTCAGGAAAAGAGAAACAATAATTGCAAAATAGTAGGTCATTAAACTGACCTAGGGTTTTGAGATTATATACTTATATGTATGATACATTAGCTTTATTTACTTTATTGTTTCGTTTATTATTTGTTTCTAATAATCATATCATTTCTCTGTAAACTCTTTATGCAATCTGCCTCTCTGTAGGTGTTATTTTGCTTGAATAAACTATTACTATTACTATTACTGTACCCAGCGTCAGGTCGCACCAGCTAGAACAGGACGAAATTCAAACAATTACCTCAACTCATTAAAACGCTATATCTCGGCCAATTCTTGGCCGATTTCCATAAATTTTTCACTCTTTCTTCACAAATAGTTACCGCATCTCTTCACATGGAGAGCGACACCAATTTCCAATTCTATCGTGTTGAATGTCTGGAGAGGGTATGTGCACGTTCGGGGTGTGGGTTGAGAGAGAGGGGCGGCTGCCTCGAGGCCCATGCTTGGTTTAGGGACTTTCTAATAATATGACCGAGTTCGGGCGAGCTTCAGGTACAAACGCTGAAAGTTTGGGATGGCTGCTGCGAAAACGTTCGCCACAATCTATGGTGTCACACATGCACATGTTGTTATTATTAAGTACACGCGATCTGTTCAACGGGTTTGCTATTTAGCCCTAACTTGGACGTTAAGCATACAGCATTCACGCCAATGTGAAAGAGTATTGCCGAAAGAATTGTTAGACACTGTAGGGAGTTTTCTATCGGCTATGCACTTGATATAGCCTAAAAACCTACCAGCACTATACGCAATCTCATTCCGCCACTGTCTAAAAAAAACAAGCGGAATAGGTGAATCTCTCGATTTCTTGAAATCGAAAAATCTAGTTAGATTCACCTATTTCTAATAGGTGAATGTATTGTTATTGCTATTTTTCTTTTTTTTTTTTTTTTTATTTTTTTTTTTTTTTTTTTTTTTCTTTCACCGAATCTTGTCTGACGGATTACGCGAAAACGGTCTGTACGATTTTGCTGAAATTCAGCACACTTGTAGAGCACCATACGAAGTTTCTCACCTGGGTCATGGCATTTCTGAAGTTTTTCGTTTTCTGCCAAAATCGTACAAAATGTAGCCAAAATGTCACGTTTTGCCCCAATTCTCAAAAATGCTCTGGGCGTTTGGGCCGAAACGTTCCTAGTGTTTGAAGCATGTGCACCTGCATCTGTCTGCATTGGCAGTATTAACCACGTTGACCCTGTTTTACCACAAACGTCACCTGAAAATGCATTTTTGGCAAAAATTGCCAACATTCACATGCGATTTCTCAGCACTGCAACCACATTTTCGCCAATCACGTCCAGTGAGGAGATTGGGCATTCATCCAAGAACAATTTTGCTGTTATATGTATTATTCATAGTTTTTGCTTTCCCCCAGTTTTCGGGCCTTGAATCAGTGGACTCTAAAAGTCTACCTAAAATTCGCTCATTTTGAGTTCAGTTTTCTTGTACTTTGGAATGGAATATCAAAAAATAATTTACATTTCCACATTCACAATTGCCTACCGATCATATTTGCTGTTGTAAGTTTGGTTGTAAAGTTTAACCCTATGCCCATTCTGGTTGCCTAAAAGTAGGTACCGTCCAAGAAAACTTATTTTTTTTTAGAATTTGGTAACTTTAAGTGTCAATTTACTCCATATCTAATTGATTGAACGCTGTATGTTTTCTATGGCTGCATGCAGCTGTCAAAGTATAACAACTTTTGTTCTATATATTATTATAAAAAGTTTAACCCTTGGCAGATTTGGGAGCTCCCATAAGGGTACTGTCGGAACAATTGCTGTTTTCGCCAACTTTCACATGCGATTTCTCAACACTGGAGACATATTTTCTCAAAGTTTTTTCCATCAGAAGATAGTGCTTACATCCTAGAACAATATTGCTGTTATATGTTTTATTGAAAGTTTTACTCTTCACCCAGTTTTCGGGCCTTGAATTGGAGTACCCTCAAATTCTTTTGAAAAGTTGTTCACTTTGCTGGTATAATATTGCTCAAGCGTTGTTATCAGTTAGTGTCAAATGTGATTATTTGTGTAACTTTGTAACTGACCAGCATTCTCCAGATGCTGTTTTTCTTATTTGATAGAGAGCACTGCCAAAATACTCATTAACCCTCTTTTACTGATTTTTATTCCAACAAAACAATATTGCTATAATGCTGTTGATTTCTAACTTAACCCTGCATGCGCCGTAACAGAGAATTAGATATGGATTTCCAGCAAATATGGCTGGAATAATATGAAATACGGTCTGTCAGTGTGTATGCCAACCTACCTGCCTGACAGCAAGCGCGCCCTGAATTCGATTTTAACCATTCACCAGTCATTTCTGTGTGAAAGGGTAGAGTTCAATATTAACCATACAACAGTCATGTGAAAGAGAACGGTCTGTTAACCCTTTTGTTACTGATTTCTTAATTGACACAGAATAGATAAATGTGTGGTGACACTACTTCCTGGGCAGTATTGCTATGATGCTGTTGATTTCTAACTTAACCCCGTGCACTTGGTTTCAGAGAAGTAGAAATGGATTTTCAACAATTATGGCTGGAATATTATGAAATGCAGTCTGCAGGCTGTCTGCCTACCTACCTGCTTGACAGCAGGCCTGTCCTGCCTTCGATTTTAACCATTCACCTGTCATGCCTGTGTAAGAGTACATTTGGAAGAGTTGTTAGAAATGCCTGCCTGCAGTCTGTCTGTCTGCCTATCTACCTGCCTAACGTAAAGCCTACCCTGACTTCGTTTTTAACCATTCAACAGTCATGCCTGTGAGAAAGAGAACAGTTGGAAGAGTTGTTAGAAATGCCTGCGCGCCAGCTGCCCCGCACACTTGCCTGCGTCTGCCTGCCCGACTGCCTGTGCCTGCCTGCATGCATGCGCACCCGCCTGTGTGCCTGCCTGATCCTGCCTGTGCGCCTGTCTGCGCTCACCAGTGCCTCCCTGCCTGCTCCTGGTCTCTGATTATCTACCTGCCTGACATCAAGCCAGCCCTGACTTCGATTTTAACTATTCACCAGTCACGCCTGTGTGAAAGAGTAGTCAGAAGAGTTGTTAGAAATGCCTGCGCGCCTGCCTTCCTGTTTGCGCGCCTGCCTGCGCCTGCCCGGGTCTGCGTGCCTGCCTTCTTGTGCCTGCCTGTCTGTGCCTGCCTGTCTGCACTAGATGCCTGTGCGCAGTCTGTCTGCGTATCTACCTGCCTAACATCAATCCCGCCCTGACTTCGATTTTAATCATTCAACAGCCATGCCTGTGTGAAAGAGTACAGTTGCCTGCCTGCCTGCCTGCCTGCCTGCCTGCCTGTGTGCCTGCCTGCTCACTCTGAGCCTGCCTGCCTGCTCACTCTGAGCCTGCCTGCATGTTCCTGCCTGTCTGTGCCTGCCTGTCTGCCTACTGTCTGCCTACTGCCTGTCCGCGTCCGCTGCCTGATTGTGCGCATTCACTTGTCTTCCACTTTGGAATGGAATATCGAAAATGATTTGCCTGTGCGTATTCACAATTGTCTATTGAGCATACTTGCTGTTGTAAGATTTGTTGTAAAGTTTAACCCTATGCCCATTCTAGCGTCATAAAGGTAGGTCCCATCTAAAAAAAAAACATTTTCAGTTCAAGTGACAATTTACTCCATATCCTAATTGATTCAGCGCTGAATGTTTTCTATGCACCAGAAACTCTGTCAAGTTGTGATTGATGATCTTTGGAAACTGAGATGCTTTATTTATTTATGCTATCCTTTATAGCTGACCAGTATTCATTCTCCAGACAACTTTTTTCATTTTATCACTTATACAAATGATTTGAATATCACTGTGACTTGTGTAACCCTTTCGTAATCAAAGCTATTTGCTTGACAGCAAGCCCGCCCTGACTTCGATTTTAACCATTGCCCTGTCATGCCTGTGTGAAAGAGTACAGTCGTAAGAGTTGTTAGAAATGCCTGCCTGCCTGCTTGCCTGCCTGCCTGCCAGTCCGAAAAAGCCTGTTAAACCACCCGCCAGCCTACCTGCCTGCCCTGGCGTCGGAATTAACCATACAACATTCATGCTAGTGTGAAAGAGAACAGTAGGTTAACACTCTTTTACTGATTTTTATTGCAACAGAATTGATAAATGTGTGCTCGCACTATTTCCTAAGCAATATTGCTGTGATGCTGTTGATTTCTAACTTAACCCTTTATGTGTGGTTACAGAGAAGTAGATATGGATTTTCCAGCAATTATAGCTTGAATAATATGAAATGCAGTTTATCAGTCTGTCTGTTTGCCTACCTACCTGTCTGACAGTAAGCAGGCCTTGACTTCGAGTTTAACCATTCCCCTGTCATGCCTGTGTGAGAGTACAGTTGGAAGAGTTGTTAAAAATGTCTGCCTGCCTTCCGTAAAAAAGATTGTATACCCACCAGCCTGCCTGTCTGCCCTGACTTCGACATTAACCATACCACATTCATGCCAGTGTGAAAGAGCATGACAACTTTTGTTTTATATGTTATTATTAAAAGTTTAACCCTTGCCAGATTTGGGAGTTCCCATAAGGGTACTGTCGGAATAATTGTTGTTTTCGCCAACTTTCACATGCGATTTCTCAGCACTGGACTCATATGTTCTCAAAGTTTTTCCCATGAAAAGATAGAGCGTACATCCTAGAACAATTTTGCTGTTATATGTTTTATTCAACGTTTTAATCTTCATACAGTTTTCAGGCCTTGAATTGGACTACCCTCAAATTCTTTATAAAAGTGGTTTACTTTGCTAATGCCAGTTAAAATTCCTCAAGCTTGCTGTTATCAGTAACTGTCAAGCTGTGATTAACGTTTTATTTGTATAATATCATTAGTAGCTGACCAGCATTCTCCAGATGCTGTTTTTTCTTATTTGATAGAGCACTGCACTTTTCAAAATATCCATTAACCCTCTTTTATGGTTTTTATTGTAACAGAATTCATAAATGTGAGCAAAGCAATATTGCTATAATGCAGTTGATTTCTAACTTAACTCTGCATGCTCGGTTACAGAGAAGTAGATATGGATTTCCAGCAATTATGGCTGGAATAATATGAAAGTCTATGAGTGTGTAGGCCTACCTACCTGACTAACAGAAAGTACGTCCTGACTTCGATTTTAACCATTCACCAGTCATGTCTATGTGAAAGGGTAGAGTCGGAAGAGTTGTCAGAAATGCCTGTCTACCCTGACTTCGAAAATAACCATACAACAGTCATGCCAGTGTGAACGAGAACAGTCTGTTAACCCTTTGTTACTGATTTTTTCATTGCAACAGAATAGATATATGTGTGGTGACACTATGTCCTAAGCAGTATTGCTATGATGCTGTTGATTTCTAACTTAACCCTGTGCACGTGGTTGCAGAGAAGTAGACATGGATTTTCAGCAATTATGGCTGGAATATTATGAAATGCAGTTTGTGAGTCTACCTACTTACCTGCCAGACAGCAAGCCCGTCCTGACTTCGATTTTAACCATTCACCTGTCATGCCTGTGTGAAAGAGTACATTCGGAAGAGTTGTTAGAAATGCCTGCCTGCCTGCCTGCCTGCCTATCTACCTAACATCAAGTCTACCCTGACTTCGATATTAACCATTCAACAGTCATGCCTGTGAGAAAGAGAACAGTTGGAAGAGTTGTTAGAAATGCCTGCACGCCAGCCTTTCTGCGCGCTTGCCTGCGTCTGCATGTGCGCCTGCCTGCCCGACTGCCTGTGCCTGCCTGCCTGCCTGCATGCGCACCTGCTGGCGTGCCTGCCTAAGCCTGCCTGTGTGCCTGTCTGCGCTTACCAGCGCCTCCCTGCCTACGCCTGAACACAGTCTGTCTGTTTATCTACCTACCTGACATCAAGCCAGCCCTGACTTCGATTTTAACTATTTACCAGTCATGCCTGTGTGAAAGAGTACAGTCGTTGTTAGAACTGCCCGTGCGCCTGCATTCCTGTCTGCGAGCCTGCCTGCGCCTGCCTGTGCTTGCCCGAGTCTGCCTGCGCGCCTGCGTGCCTACCTGCCTGCCTGCCTGCTTGTGCCTGCCTGCCAGCCTGCCTGCCTGTGCCTGCCTGTCTGCACTAGATGCCTGCGCGCAGTCTGTCTACCTATCTACCTGCCTAACATCAAGCCCGTCCTGACTTCGATATTCACCATTCAACAGCCATGCCTGTGTGAAAGAGTACAGTTGCCCGCCTGCCTGTGCGCCCTGTATGCCTCGGTCTGAGCCTGCCTGCATGTTCCTGCCTGCCTGTGCCTGCCTGCCTACTGGCTGCCCACACCCGCTGCCTGATTGCACGCATTCACTTGTCTTCCTCTTTGGAACGGAATATCGAAAATGATTTGCATGTGCGTATTCACAATTGCCTACTGAGCATATTTTCTGTTGTAAGATTTGTTGTAAAGTTTAACCCTGTGCCCATTCTAGCATCATAAAGATAGGTCCCATCCAAAAAAAAAAAAACATTTTCAGTTCAAGTGACAATTTACTCCATATCCTAATTGATTCAGCGCTGAATGTTTTCTATGCACCAGAAACTCTGTCAAGTTGTGATTGATGATCTTTGGAAACTGAGATGCTTTATTTATTTTTTGTGTAATATGATTCTAACTGGCCAGCAGTCTCCAGATGTTGTTTTTCCTATTTGATAGAGAGAGAGTACTGCCTGAAAAAAATACACTTTTCAAAATTTTCATTAACCCTCTTCTACTGATTTTTATTGCAACAAAGCAATATTACTATAATGCTGTTGATTTCTAAATTAACCCTGCATGCGCTGTTACAGAGAAGTAGATATGGATTTCCAGCAAAAATGGCTGGAATAGTACGAAAAACGGCCTGTGAGTGTGTATATCTTCCTTCCTGCCTGACAGTAAGCACACCCTGAATTCGATTTTAACCATTCGCCAGTAATTTCTGTGTGAAAGGGTACAGTCGGAACAGATGTCAGAAATGCCCGCCTGCCCTGACTTCAACTTTAACCACACAACAGTCATGACAGTGTGAAAGAGAACAAATAGTCTGTTAACCCTCTTTTGCTGATTGTTATTGCCACAGAATTGATAAATGTGTGGTAATATTATTTTCTAAGCAGTATTGCTAGGATGCTGTTGATTTCTAAGTTAAACCTGTGCACGTGGTTTCAGAGAAGTAGATATGGATTTTCTGCAATTATGGCTGGAACATTATGAAATGCAGTCTGTCAACCTACCTACCTGCTTTACAGCAAGCATGCGATGACTTCGATTTTAACCATTTTCCTGTCATGCCTGTGTGAAAGAGTCCAGTCAGAAGAGTTGTTAGAAGTTCCTGCCTGCCTGCCTGCCAGCCTGAAAAAGCCTGTTAAACCGCCCGCCAGCCTACCAGCCTGCCCTGGCTTCGACATTAACCATACAATATCCATGCCAATGTGAAAGAGAACATTAGGTTAACCTTCTTTTACTGATTTTTATTGCAACAGAATTGATAGATGTGTGCTCGAACTATTTTCTAAGCAGTACTGCTGTGAGGCTGTTGATTTCTAACTTCACCCTGTACGTGTGGTTTCATAGAAGTAGATATGGATTTTCCAGCAATTATGACTGGAATCATATGAAATGCAGTTTATCAGTTGGTCTGCCTACCTACCTGCCTGACAGCAAGCATGCCCTGACTTCGAGTTTAACCATTCACCTGACATGTTTGTGTGAGGGTTCAGTTGAAAGAGTTGTTAAAACTACTTGCCTGCCTTCCCGAAAAAAGCCTGTATACCCGCCAGCCTGCCTGCCTGCCCTGACTTCGACATTAACCATGCTACTTTCATGCCAGTGTGAAAGAGCACAGTCTGTTGACTCTCTTTTACTGATTTTAATTCCAACAGAATTTAACCCTGAGGTTAACCCTTGCAGATTTGAGAGATCCCATAACGGTACAGTCGGAATAATTGTTGTTTTCGCCAACTTTCAAAGGTGATTTCTCAACACTGTAACCATCCGTTCGCCTTTCGGTGGTGCAACATGAAGCCGCAAATAGTTAAGGTTGAAAAGTTCATCAAAATAAACAGATATAATGCCAAATTCAGTCGGTGACAGGTAAATAATGAATGTAAACTGTCGGCCAGGGAGAGTAGAACACACTCTGAGAATTTCAAGTTGCTGTCTTGCACAGTCGGGACATAATTGGCATATATCCAACAATGTATCTGTTCAATTTGAATATTAAATTAGCCAGATGACGGCTTTTTCGCCACCGTGTCAAGTTGTCAGTTTCTGTCGGTACGGCCTAAAATAAGCAGTTTAACTCCACACTTTCTGTCCCATGTGAATGTGCGAATATCTAAAGCTGAACAATTCATCAAATAGACAGAAATGATGCCAAACTCGACCGACTTGTGGTGGGTAAATAGTGAATGGAAACGGCGTTGCATTTGGGAATAGAGTAGGGACGAATCGCCCCCATGGTTTCCACGCGATACACGTTGTTCCCACTCGACAAAGATACTAGCCTGTCAAGCAAGGATAGTAGAACAACATCTGAAGATTTCGTGTATCTGCCTTCACTGGCCTGGACGCAGTGGGCATATGAGCGACACTGCTGTCTGTTCAATTTTAATGTCAAATTAGCCAAATTTCCGCATTTTCGCCATTAACCCATGCGCGATTTCTGTCCACTTTTCATTTTTGGAAATTTTCTAACTGTTACCAGCTTAGCGGGGTCCATTTGTCGCAAGTGTACACAAAGCATCTTTCTGTCACCAGCATCTCTCCACCAGTGACTGTGAATCAAAACGATTCAAGTGGAACTACCTCAGAGAGGGAACAGTCCCACAACCCCAGGCATACACCCAGCGTCAGGTTGCACCGGTTAGAACAGCACCAAATTAAAACTATCACCGCCACTCATCACAACGCTATATCTCAGCCAATTCTAGGCCGATTTCCATGAAATTTTCACTCATTTTTCACAAAGAGTTTCGGCATGGTTTCACATGGAGAGCGACATCAATTTTGCATTTTTGAATGTCAAGAAAGCGTATGTGCAGTGTGTGATGGGGGGGGGGGGGGGGGGAGTCCCGCGACGGGCCCATGCTTGGTTTCGGAACTTTCTAATAATATGACAGAGTTTGCGCGAACTTCAAGAATAAACAACAAACGCTGAAAGTTTGGAATCGCTGCTACGAAAACATTCGCCACAATCTGTGATGCCACATATGCACATGTTGTTATTATTAAGTATACACGATGTGTTCAACAGGTTTGCTATTTAGCCCTAACTTGGAGATTAACCATACAGCATTCACGCCAATGTGAAAGAGTATTGCCGAAAGAATTGTTAGACACTGAAGGGAGTTTTCTATCGGCTATGCACTTAATATAGCCTAAAAAACTACCAGCTCTATATGCAATCTTATTTCGTCGGTGAATCTCTCGATTTCTTGAAATCGAAAAATCTAGAAGGAGGGGGTTGGACGGGTACGATGTGTTCAACAGGTTTGCTATTTAGCCCTAACTTGGAGATTAACCATACAGCATTCACGCCAATGTGAAAGAGTATTGCCGAAAGAATTGTTAGACATTGTAGGGAGTTTTCTATCGGCAATGCACTTAATATAGCCTAAAAACCTGCCAGCACTATACGCAATCTTGTTCCGCCGCTGCCTAAAAAACAAGCGGAATAGGTGAATCTCTCGATTTCTTGAAATCGAAAAATCTAGTATTGAGATTATTTTTCCATTTCGATGATTTTTGTCTCACGGGTTTCGCGAAAACGGCCTGTGCGATTTTACTGAGATTTGGCACACGTATAGAGTTCCATCTGAAGTTTCTCACCTGGGTCATGGCATTCCTGAAGTTTTTCGTTTTCTGCCAAAACAGTGGAAAATGTAGTGAAAATGACACGTTTTGCCACAATTCTCCAAAACCCTCTGGATGATTTGGCTGAAACTTTCGTCATATTTGTAGCATAACTTACTGAATCTGGCTACAGAGGCGATATTTCTCGCGTTGACCCCCCTTTCGCCACAAAATTACGAGCAATGTGCATTTCGGGCAAAATTGACCAGTTTTCACATGAGATTTCTCAGCACTGCAGCCGAATTTTGTCGAAACGGTTCCCGTGAGAGGATTGGGCCTTCATCCAGGAACAATTTTCCTGTTACATGGTTTATTCAAAGTTTTAACCTTCACCCAGTATTCGGGCCTAGAATTCGAGTACCCTTAAATTCTTCGTAAAATTGGTTCATTTGGAGGTCGCCTTTCGGCCATTTTCGAATGGAATATTGAAAAATGATTTAGATGGTCGTATTCACAATTGCGTACCGAGCATATTTGCTGTTGTAAGTTTTGTTGTAAAGTTTAACCCTATGCTCATTCTGTTTGCATAAAGATAGGTGCAGTCCAAAAAACTCTCATTTTTCAGAATTTGGTAAGTTTAAGTGACGATTTACTCCATTCCTAATTGATTGAGCGCTGAACGTTTTCTATGGCTGTATGCAGCAGTCATAGTGTGACAACTTTTGTTTTATATGTCATTACTAAAAGTTTAACCCTTAGGCAGATTCGAGACTGCCCATATGGGTACTGTCGGAATAATGGATATTTTCATAAAATCACTGAATATTAACAAGCGTGCAGTGATAGTTTGGAATAGAATATCCGAAAACGCTTTCGAAATTCGGATTCACAGTTCAATTCCAAGAATATCTCCTGTTATAAGGTTGCTGTAAAGTTTAACGCAGTCCCTGTCTCGGATGCTAAAGGTAGGTGCCGTCGAAAAAAACTCTAATTTTTTTCAGAATTTCGCTGGTTTAAGTGGCAATTTACTCCATTCCTAATTCATTGAGCGCTGAATGTTTTCCATGCCTGCATGCAGCAAGCATAGCACGACAACGTCTGTTTTATACGTTATTATTAAAAATTTAACCCTTACAGATGTAGGAGTTTCCATGTGGGTACAGTCGGAATAATTGTTATTTTCGCAAAATCACTCCCTGAATATGCTGGTAACCGTGCAGTGGCCTTTCGGTGGTGAAACACGAAGCCGCAAATAGTTAAGGTTGAAAAGTTCATCAAATAGACAGATATAATGCCAAACTCAGCCGGTGACAGGTAAATAATGAGTAGAAAAGTCGTTGAAATTGAGAAGAAAGTAGGGACGAATCGTCCCCTCGGTTTCCATCTGACCCACGGTGTTTCCACGCGGTCTTGGCACTTGACAAAGACACTAAACTGTCGGGCAGGGACAGGAGAAAACATTCTGAGAATTTGAAGTTGCTGCCTTATATGGTCGGGACATAATTGGCGTATATCCGACATTGTATCTGTTCAGTTTGAATGTCAAATTAGCCAGATGACGGCTTTTTCGCCACCGGGTCGAGTTGTCAGTTTCGGCCGGTACGCTCTGAAATAAGCAGTTTAACTCCAAACTTTCAGTCCCACGTGAATGTGTGAATATTGAAAGCTGAACAGTTCGTCAAATAGACAGAAATAATGCCAAACTCGACGGGTGACAGGTGAATAGTGAATGGAAACGTCGTTGCATTGGGAATAGAGAAGGGGCGAATCGTCCCCTCGGTTTCCACGCGATCCATATTGTCCCCACGCGGTCACGCCACTCGACAAATATACTAACCTGTCGGGCAGGAAGAGTAGAACAACTTCTGAAAATTTCGTGTAGCTGCCTCCAGTGGTCTGGACGTAGTGGGCGTATGAGCGACACTGCTGTCTGTTCAATTTTAATGTCAAATTAGCCAGATTACCGCCTATTCGCCATTAACCCATGCGCGATTACTGTCCACTTTTCATTTCTGACAAATATCTAACTGTTACCAGCTTGGCGAGGTCCATTTGGCGCCAGTGTACACAATGCATCTTTCAGTCACCAGCGTCTCTCCACCAGAAACTGAGAATCCACGATTTCAAGCGGAACTACCCCAGAGGGGGAGCACTCCCACAACCCCAGACATATACCCAGCATCAGGTCACACCGGCTAGAACAGGACCAAATTCAAACAATTACCTCCACTCATCAAAACGCTATATCTCGGCCAATTCTTGGCCGATTTCCATAAACTTTTCACTCATTCTTCACAAATAGTTACCGCATCTTTTCACACAGAGAGCGACACCAGTTTCCCATTCTATCATGTTGAATGTCAGGAGAGGGTATGTGCATGTTCGGGGTGTGGGCTGAGAGAGAGGGGCGGCTGCCTCGAGGCCCATGCTTGGTTTCGGGACTTTCTAATAATATGACCGAGTTCGGGCGAGCTTCAGGTACAAACGCTGAAAGTTTGGGATGGCTGCTGCGAAAACGTTCGCCACAATCTATGGTGTCACACATGCACATGTTGTTATTATTAAGTACACGCTATCTGTTCAACGGGTTTGCTATTTAGCCCTAACTTGGACGTTAAGCATACAGCATTCACGCCAATGTGAAAGAGTATTGCGGAAAGAATTGTTAGACACTGTAGGGAGTTTTCTATCGGCTATGCACTTAATATAGCCTAAACAATTAGCAGCTCTATATGCAATCTTATTTCGCCGCTGCCTAAAAAGACAAGCGGAATAGGTGAATCTCTCGATTTCTTGAAATCGAAAAATCTAGTATTGAGATTATTTTTCCATTTCGATGATTTTTGTCTCACGGGTTTCGCGAAAACGGCCTGTGCGATTTTACTGAGATTTGGCACACGTATAGAGTTCCATCTGAAGTTTCTCACCTGGGTCATGGCATTCCTGAAGTTTTTCGTTTTCTGCCAAAACAGTGGAAAATGTAGTGAAAATGACACGTTTTGCCACAATTCTCCAAAACCCTCTGGATGATTTGGCTGAAACTTTCGTCATATTTGTAGCATAACTTACTGAATCTGGCTACAGAGGCGATATTTCTCGCGTTGACCCCCCTTTCGCCACAAAATTACGAGCAATGTGCATTTCGGGCAAAATTGACCAGTTTTCACATGAGATTTCTCAGCACTGCAGCCGAATTTTGTCGAAACGGTTCCCGTGAGAGGATTGGGCCTTCATCCAGGAACAATTTTCCTGTTACATGGTTTATTCAAAGTTTTAACCTTCACCCAGTATTCGGGCCTAGAATTCGAGTACCCTTAAATTCTTCGTAAAATTGGTTCATTTGGAGGTCGCCTTTCGGCCATTTTCGAATGGAATATTGAAAAATGATTTAGATGGTCGTATTCACAATTGCGTACCGAGCATATTTGCTGTTGTAAGTTTTGTTGTAAAGTTTAACCCTATGCTCATTCTGTTTGCATAAAGATAGGTGCAGTCCAAAAAACTCTCATTTTTCAGAATTTGGTAAGTTTAAGTGACGATTTACTCCATTCCTAATTGATTGAGCGCTGAACGTTTTCTATGGCTGTATGCAGCAGTCATAGTGTGACAACTTTTGTTTTATATGTCATTACTAAAAGTTTAACCCTTAGGCAGATTCGAGACTGCCCATATGGGTACTGTCGGAATAATGGATATTTTCATAAAATCACTGAATATTAACAAGCGTGCAGTGATAGTTTGGAATAGAATATCCGAAAACGCTTTCGAAATTCGGATTCACAGTTCAATTCCAAGAATATCTCCTGTTATAAGGTTGCTGTAAAGTTTAACGCAGTCCCTGTCTCGGATGCTAAAGGTAGGTGCCGTCGAAAAAAACTCTAATTTTTTTCAGAATTTCGCTGGTTTAAGTGGCAATTTACTCCATTCCTAATTCATTGAGCGCTGAATGTTTTCCATGCCTGCATGCAGCAAGCATAGCACGACAACGTCTGTTTTATACGTTATTATTAAAAATTTAACCCTTACAGATGTAGGAGTTTCCATGTGGGTACAGTCGGAATAATTGTTATTTTCGCAAAATCACTCCCTGAATATGCTGGTAACCGTGCAGTGGCCTTTCGGTGGTGAAACACGAAGCCGCAAATAGTTAAGGTTGAAAAGTTCATCAAATAGACAGATATAATGCCAAACTCAGCCGGTGACAGGTAAATAATGAGTAGAAAAGTCGTTGAAATTGAGAAGAAAGTAGGGACGAATCGTCCCCTCGGTTTCCATCTGACCCACGGAGTTTCCACGCGGTCTTGGCACTTGACAAAGACACTAAACTGTCGGGCAGGGACAGGAGAAAACATTCTGAGAATTTGAAGTTGCTGCCTTATATGGTCGGGACATAATTGGCGTATATCCGACATTGTATCTGTTCAGTTTGAATGTCAAATTAGCCAGATGACGGCTTTTTCGCCACCGGGTCGAGTTGTCAGTTTCGGCCGGTACGCTCTGAAATAAGCAGTTTAACTCCAAACTTTCAGTCCCACGTGAATGTGTGAATATTGAAAGCTGAACAGTTCGTCAAATAGACAGAAATAATGCCAAACTCGACGGGTGACAGGTGAATAGTGAATGGAAACGTCGTTGCATTGGGAATAGAGAAGGGGCGAATCGTCCCCTCGGTTTCCACGCGATCCATATTGTCCCCACGCGGTCACGCCACTCGACAAATATACTAACCTGTCGGGCAGGAAGAGTAGAACAACTTCTGAAAATTTTGTGTAGCTGCCTCCAGTGGTCTGGACGTAGTGGGCGTATGAGCGACACTGCTGTCTGTTCAATTTTAATGTCAAATTAGCCAGATTACCGCCTATTCGCCATTAACCCATGCGCGATTACTGTCCACTTTTCATTTCTGACAAATATCTAACTGTTACCAGCTTGGCAAGGTCCATTTGGCGCCAGTGTACACAATGCATCTTTCAGTCACCAGCGTCTCTCCACCAGAAACTGAGAATCCACGATTTCAAGCGGAACTACCCCAGAGGGGGAGCACTCCCACAACCCCAGACATATACCCAGCATCAGGTCACACCGGCTAGAACAGGACCAAATTCAAACAATTACCTCCACTCATCAAAACGCTATATCTCGGCCAATTCTTGGCCGATTTCCATAAACTTTTCACTCATTCTTCACAAATAGTTACCGCATCTTTTCACACAGAGAGCGACACCAGTTTCCCATTCTATCATGTTGAATGCCAGGAGAGGGTATGTGCATGTTCGGGGTGTGGGCTGAGAGAGAGGGGCGGCTGCCTCGAGGCCCATGCTTGGTTTCGGGACTTTCTAATAATATGACCGAGTTCGGGCGAGCTTCAGGTACAAACGCTGAAAGTTTGGGATGGCTGCTGCGAAAACGTTCGCCACAATCTATGGTGTCACACATGCACATGTTGTTATTATTAAGTACACGCTATCTGTTCAACGGGTTTGCTATTTAGCCCTAACTTGGACGTTAAGCATACAGCATTCACGCCAATGTGAAAGAGTATTGCGGAAAGAATTGTTAGACACTGTAGGGAGTTTTCTATCGGCTATGCACTTAATATAGCCTAAACAATTAGCAGCTCTATATGCAATCTTATTTCGCCGCTGCCTAAAAAGACAAGCGGAATAGGTGAATCTCTCGATTTCTTGAAATCGAAAAATCTAGTATTGAGATTATTTTTCCATTTCGATGATTTTTGTCTCACGGGTTTCGCGAAAACGGCTTGTGCGATTTTACTGAGATTTGGCACACGTATAGAGTTCCATCTGAAGTTTCTCACCTGGGTCATGGCATTCCTGAAGTTTTTCGTTTTCTGCCAAAACAGTGGAAAATGTAGTGAAAATGACACGTTTTGCCACAATTCTCCAAAACCCTCTGGATGATTTGGCTGAAACTTTCGTCATATTTGTAGCATAACTTACTGAATCTGGCTACAGAGGCGATATTTCTCGCGTTGACCCCCCTTTCGCCACAAAATTACGAGCAATGTGCATTTCGGGCAAAATTGACCAGTTTTCACATGAGATTTCTCAGCACTGCAGCCGAATTTTGTCGAAACGGTTCCCGTGAGAGGATTGGGCCTTCATCCAGGAACAATTTTCCTGTTACATGGTTTATTCAAAGTTTTAACCTTCACCCAGTATTCGGGCCTAGAATTCGAGTACCCTTAAATTCTTCGTAAAATTGGTTCATTTGGAGGTCGCCTTTCGGCCATTTTCGAATGGAATATTGAAAAATGATTTAGATGGTCGTATTCACAATTGCGTACCGAGCATATTTGCTGTTGTAAGTTTTGTTGTAAAGTTTAACCCTATGCTCATTCTGTTTGCATAAAGATAGGTGCAGTCCAAAAAACTCTCATTTTTCAGAATTTGGTAAGTTTAAGTGACGATTTACTCCATTCCTAATTGATTGAGCGCTGAACGTTTTCTATGGCTGTATGCAGCAGTCATAGTGTGACAACTTTTGTTTTATATGTCATTACTAAAAGTTTAACCCTTAGGCAGATTCGAGACTGCCCATATGGGTACTGTCGGAATAATGGATATTTTCATAAAATCACTGAATATTAACAAGCGTGCAGTGATAGTTTGGAATAGAATATCCGAAAACGCTTTCGAAATTCGGATTCACAGTTCAATTCCAAGAATATCTCCTGTTATAAGGTTGCTGTAAAGTTTAACGCAGTCCCTGTCTCGGATGCTAAAGGTAGGTGCCGTCGAAAAAAACTCTAATTTTTTTCAGAATTTCGCTGGTTTAAGTGGCAATTTACTCCATTCCTAATTCATTGAGCGCTGAATGTTTTCCATGCCTGCATGCAGCAAGCATAGCACGACAACGTCTGTTTTATACGTTATTATTAAAAATTTAACCCTTACAGATGTAGGAGTTTCCATGTGGGTACAGTCGGAATAATTGTTATTTTCGCAAAATCACTCCCTGAATATGCTGGTAACCGTGCAGTGGCCTTTCGGTGGTGAAACACGAAGCCGCAAATAGTTAAGGTTGAAAAGTTCATCAAATAGACAGATATAATGCCAAACTCAGCCGGTGACAGGTAAATAATGAGTAGAAAAGTCGTTGAAATTGAGAAGAAAGTAGGGACGAATCGTCCCCTCGGTTTCCATCTGACCCACGGAGTTTCCACGCGGTCTTGGCACTTGACAAAGACACTAAACTGTCGGGCAGGGACAGGAGAAAACATTCTGAGAATTTGAAGTTGCTGCCTTATATGGTCGGGACATAATTGGCGTATATCCGACATTGTATCTGTTCAGTTTGAATGTCAAATTAGCCAGATGACGGCTTTTTCGCCACCGGGTCGAGTTGTCAGTTTCGGCCGGTACGCTCTGAAATAAGCAGTTTAACTCCAAACTTTCAGTCCCACGTGAATGTGTGAATATTGAAAGCTGAACAGTTCGTCAAATAGACAGAAATAATGCCAAACTCGACGGGTGACAGGTGAATAGTGAATGGAAACGTCGTTGCATTGGGAATAGAGAAGGGGCGAATCGTCCCCTCGGTTTCCACGCGATCCATATTGTCCCCACGCGGTCACGCCACTCGACAAATATACTAACCTGTCGGGCAGGAAGAGTAGAACAACTTCTGAAAATTTCGTGTAGCTGCCTCCAGTGGTCTGGACGTAGTGGGCGTATGAGCGACACTGCTGTCTGTTCAATTTTAATGTCAAATTAGCCAGATTACCGCCTATTCGCCATTAACCCATGCGCGATTACTGTCCACTTTTCATTTCTGACAAATATCTAACTGTTACCAGCTTGGCGAGGTCCATTTGGCGCCAGTGTACACAATGCATCTTTCAGTCACCAGCGTCTCTCCACCAGAAACTGAGAATCCACGATTTCAAGCGGAACTACCCCAGAGGGGGAGCACTCCCACAACCCCAGACATATACCCAGCATCAGGTCACACCGGCTAGAACAGGACCAAATTCAAACAATTACCTCCACTCATCAAAACGCTATATCTCGGCCAATTCTTGGCCGATTTCCATAAACTTTTCACTCATTCTTCACAAATAGTTACCGCATCTTTTCACACAGAGAGCGACACCAGTTTCCCATTCTATCATGTTGAATGTCAGGAGAGGGTATGTGCATGTTCGGGGTGTGGGCTGAGAGAGAGGGGCGGCTGCCTCGAGGCCCATGCTTGGTTTCGGGACTTTCTAATAATATGACCGAGTTCGGGCGAGCTTCAGGTACAAACGCTGAAAGTTTGGGATGGCTGCTGCGAAAACGTTCGCCACAATCTATGGTGTCACACATGCACATGTTGTTATTATTAAGTACACGCTATCTGTTCAACGGGTTTGCTATTTAGCCCTAACTTGGACGTTAAGCATACAGCATTCACGCCAATGTGAAAGAGTATTGCAGAAAGAATTGTTAGACACTGTAGGGAGTTTTCTATCGGCTATGCACTTAATATAGCCTAAACAATTAGCAGCTCTATATGCAATCTTATTTCGCCGCTGCCTAAAAAGACAAGCGGAATAGGTGAATCTCTCGATTTCTTGAAATCGAAAAATCTAGTATTTTATTTAAATTTGGGAGAATCCATTTGGATTCTCGCGAAAATTGTAGCGAGAATCCATACCTGCTATGAGTGTCCTAGGATCCCATGAGGCCACCATGGTTGAACCCCTGTTGTACACGGAAAATACATATTAACCCTTTACCCAACACAGCTTTTTCATTTTTAAATCATAAACTGAAATTCATAATTAAAAAAAAAACAAAACAATATTTACAAATAAAACCTTCCAAATATGGATGTCATTGGAACCGGCTCACTGAGCCGGTTCCAATGACAGCCATATTTGTACAATTTTAGTGACCAGGTGTCAAAATATTTCAGGCCACGAAAGCCTTGTATTGGCCAATTTGCTGCCGCTATGTTAAAGGGATAAACTGACTTTCACGCGAATCCAAGCAGTGGTGCACAAGAATCAAAAGGGATTCGCGCCGGTTTTGTTGCGCGAATCTTTGCGTGAATTGATTCTCAGATTCTCGTTGCATTATAAGCCCTGAATTCCCCCCCACCCCACCCCAGCAGTGTTGGTGGCAGGTTAGACACCTTTCTGTATGTGGTCAATGAGCATTCCAGCAATCCAGCTGTATGCATGGATACGTATAACCTTTATACAAATAAAAATAAAAGCAATCTCATTACCAATATATGATTATGCACTTATTTCACACAATTTCAAGTTCTGAGAACTGGAAAAGGTGTGAACAAGTTATATATGTTCAAGAGGAGGTGCTTTGAACCTCCTACTCTCCATCTTTCAAGTGTAGTTGGTCAGATTTGGGATTATCCCCGTGTCACCTCCTGAAAGGATTTCATTTTCAACATTAGGTATATATTTGAAATTTTGAAGACCTAATTCAAACGATGGAGAATATTTCTACTTCAGAACAAATGATCCAGCCTACATTGTGGTAACTTGCCTTAAAACAATATCTTGGCTGCCAAAACAGCCAGTAAACACTTGATTAGAGAGCACTGCAAAGTCATGTGACCGGGTTTATCATAAATTATGGAAACCTGTACACTCCCCTTGGGATAAATGCAGTTATTTACTTATAATTGGACCTTTTCTCTGTTCATACATTTTCAAGCAAAATGATTGGCTAAAGTATTTCTTTTCTTTTTTTCTGTCATAACACAATAAACTGAAAACCCCTGCACGCTCATATTGTTTCAACATGAAAAGTAATTAATATTTATCTCATCATATTAAAAAGACTTTCAAAATAAAATTTAATAAACAATGAAATTCTTATCATGCTTTTTATTCCATGTTCAATTTGTTTATATGCAATAGGTGATCATCTGCATTCATTATTTTACCCAATTCAGACGTGCACAATGGCCGGTCATAATAATCCACAAACGAAAATTGTGCGAACAAAACTTTCCAACTTTCAAATAGCAGTGATATGTATAGCTATTTCAAACAGAATTTTAGAAAACTATGCCTTTTTTCTTCAGTTACCACAAGGAAGCATCATGATGCAACCTGGTTTTTATTTTAACTCCGCAAAGTAGAGTGTTTAAATTTATTGCCTCTCAAGTTTAATTATAAGGAATGATTGTTTGTTTCTGTCTATTTCTTGAGTTATGAACCCCCAAAAAACAAAGGCCAAACATAGTGTAAATAAATGGGCTATTATTAGCTATCCCTGTGTTTTCCAGGGTGTATGGTAAATTCCCATACACCCTGGAAAACACAAGGATAACAGATTTATTTCAAAGAATTTTGGTGTACTTAATACTTTAACCTACATTGTGGGCAAAAACTGACAATAAATTGTACTTTGCAAGTTTCTTAAATAAAACCAGACAAATATGGATGTCATTGGAACTGGCTCAATGAGCCAGTTCCAATGACATCCATATCTGTAATATTTTTTTGCACATAAATATTAAATTTCCTGTATTTTTATTTTTCTTCTAACATAACCGAGCAGAAGGTATGAATTAATAATTAAAAATGGGTACTTTTTTAGCCATGTAACTTGCTCTTGTATATTCTTGTTTTTACACCGTGGTTAAACGCACGGTGTAAAAAAAGCCACTGTGGATTGCAAGCTACACCGTACCTCTCAGCCAATCAAAATGCAGTATTTCATTTCATTTGGAAATAAGCCTATTTACACAGTTTGGTCTTTGTTTTTTGGGGTTTATTACTCAAAAAATAGACCGAAACAAATCATCATTTATTATTAACTCTCTTAAGTAATTCATGATATAAAAATTGTTTGTTTTCATTATTTTATCTTTCAAATTTTTCGCAAAATTTCAACAAAAGCATATCTTGTGACCCCCATTGAAACAAGCTTGTTCCAATGAGGGAGTCCTATGGCATGGTTTTGTTGAAATTTGATTTTTTTTAATTTCAGCTTCACAATTTGTAAATTACATGCACGGATACTGCAGATTCATTCAGTAATGGATGGTCTTCTCTAATGCTGAAATTATAATTAATCATGAAAATTATTGGCTGTGTCAGTAAGGTGTCAATCTTCAGGCTATTACAGGGACTACACATGTAGTGAATTCAAAGAATTTGTTGCAACTTTCCAGCATAACTAGTTTTAAAAGGCTTCAAGAGTTCTGAAAACATTTATGGGTTTTTTCACAAAGCATAATTTTAAGGATTTGATTTAAGAACTTTGCTGAATACATCCCACAATCATGATATACCATCACAGTAAACTGGTTAGAATCACACATGCAACAAACAGAGGATACATGCACACACAAGAATTTAAAATAGTATCAGATGCTTCATTCAAATAAAAAATGTAGAAGCAGCCAGAGAGTAATTGTTAAAGTTTAAAAAACAAATGCATATTATATCATTTTTTAAATTTTTTCAAAAACTTTCAACAAAACCATATCATGTGACCCCTCTTTGGAACGAGCTAGACGAGCTCGTTCCAAAGAGGGGTCACATGATATGGTTTTGTTGACATTTTTCGAAAAATAATATTTTTTTAACTGCTGAATTTGCATATTACGTGGGCGGATGTGGGCGATTCGTTGGGTAAAGGGTTAACTAGGGCTAACATCATGCAAACAGAAATACCACTACAGAAAATGCAAGAGAACAAACCTTCAAGAAGGCAACTGTTTTCTGTCACATTTGCTTTCTCCATTGCAGTTTTAATAAAACTGTTGCTCTTATTAGCTCAAGAAAGCAAAAAATTTTGTTTGTTGACACACTTATCACGGACACTCATCCCAAACCTATTTCAGTTTATTAGTCAACACAAAGAGATTTGAAGAAACATTTACCTGTACATAATACAAGCCTCTACTGCAAGCATATAACATGAGAAATGAAAAATCTAAATTCTGTTTGGTTCGCCATCTGAAAATATGACAAAATTAAATTTATCTTATACTTGTTGAAGATATAGCCCATGTGTTATAGATTATCTATAACACATACCCCTATGTCATACAGATTGGAGAACGGACTATAGTCTTTTTCTATATTTTAATATAATGATGACATTCACAAAATTGTTTATAAATCGTGTCAAATCTGGTGAAATTGATTATCAAACATATTTTTGTCATAAATCATAAGAATTGAGGCTTAAGTATATTTTCTGTAATTGTTTTCCCAGTTACAGGGCCACTTTCTAAGGGGAACTATACTCTATCATTCACTTGAATTTGTAGCCTTGTTATGCACCAACAGCTTTTCCGGGCACATCACATGTATTCATGCCCAACAAGAGAAAGCAGTTGACTCCACTCCAGATGAGTCGACATTTTGACACGAAATCATCCCCAAAACCCTATTAAAAATGCAGAAAAGAACAAAAATGGTCGGTATAAGATAAATACAACAATACCATAGTGTGTTTTGATATGTTTGATATCTCAACTCGTTGGAAGTGAGTTTTTTTCGCTCGGCAAGCCTCGCGAAAAAAACTCACTTTCAACTCGTTGAGATATCAAACATATCAAAACACACTATGGTATTATCGTATATATAATCACTCTAGTGTTTCTGAGATATAACAGTACCAAATGTTTACAAACCGTTATCACAGAGATCATTTTTATAACCCAGGGTTCATACAAAAATTTGCTCACAAAGTTCAAGGGTTTTTCAGGGGTTTTCAAGGGCTTCTTCTTTTTTTTCAAGGGCTACATATACTATTCAGCTTGTTGTATGAGCTCTAAAAATCTAAGATTCATGTGACACAGATCTGACTTTGGAAGTCAGGAAGTACTGGTACCCAAAGTGTGATCTGTGTTACAGTAATCTTGGTAAAACGTTCCATACTTTTTTATGTTTTTTTTTTAACTGAGCGACACGAGCGCAACAAACAAGTAAAAGGCGAGAACACATATATTTACAATGCCCAGGAAATAGCTTGGTATTCAAGGGTTTTTCAAGCGATTTCTGAAAGTTCAAGGGTTTCTCAAGTGCCAATTTCAAATTCCAGGGTTTTTCAAGAAAAAACTCATTTTCAAGGGTTTTTCAAGAGCTGTATGAACCCTGTAACCCAAATCCTGGCCTCTACTCCCATCACTGAAAGAGGGAGTACATAAAGGTGTGAGGGGAGGGAAAGGGGAGCAAGGCATGAAATACACCCACAAAAAGTTGCATCGAAAATTTTGCAGCAAGTCAGATAAAGTGAATCAAAATACTTCAATGTTAGATGAGAATACACACTCACTTAATATGAAGACCATGGCCATGAAAGGATCAGCTGAAAAAATTAGAGATGCACTGTGTCAACCTTGTCACTTGTGGTATGCATTGGTGCCATGCATTACTACTTTCTGTTGGAAATTTTATTGTCTTGCTCTCACCCCTATAATTTTCAGGTGGTGGAAACAAGACATAGAGAGTAATCGCTTGACTGGACTGGTTACGTGAAATAATTCATGAGAGGTGAGGGACATTGTACAAACACGAGTGCGCAAATAAATTATTTCACGTAACCAGTCCAGTCAAGCGATTACTCTGTTTATTACTTTTCATTATTAACGATAATTATATTATTTAACCCTTTACCTAACGTAACGGCCTAAAACAGGCAGCGCTATTCTCAAAACCATATCATGTGACCCCTCGTTGGAATGAGCTCGACGAGCTCGTTCCAACGAGGGATCACATGATATGGTTTTGTTGAAATTTTTTGAAAAATAATATTTTTTCAACTACTGAATTTGCATATTACGCGGGCGGATGCAGGCGATTCGATGGGTAAAGGGTTAAATAAATATTTATTTTGTATACATATGAGAATCGTGTTGCATTTCGCAAAGAGAATAACAATACTGTATTAATGTATACGACAAATTGCATTGCAAATTGCGATGTGATACCGCTAAAATCACATGGTCGTTTTGTTCATTTTGAATTTTGTCTCCGAGATAAAAATGCCGAACGAAGGCTGAAAAAACGAATGTGCCGGTGCCCGAGAATCAAAAGATTAGTTTTCTTAATCCTAACTAAGTTTGCGGAAGAAGAACTAAGCTTTACCTAACAAAATTTCAAGTTCACCCAACAATATGTATTGTTAGACACAAAGGCTGCATCACATGTACAGTGTAGTCCACTAAACTGTATATCTATTAATTGAATAACATTGTTACCTGTATTTATCTTACAATCAACATGTATTTTGTCTGTATTAACTTCGCAACTGTCATATATATGCCCCCCTGATACAGATGTTCGTATCAGGGGGTCGGATACAAGCACGTTCCTTTTGTGTGAGTTCCATTTTTTTTTTTTTGTTCATCCGTATGAATAAATAGTTCGTTGTATATTCGTCTACATTCTTGACTTATCCCCAATATATTGTAAGATAAAATGATTATTACCATTATGTGGATGTATAAAATATTTATTACATGCCCATGCAGTCTCTCTTATGCAATACGGCATGCAATACGGCTGTGCAATACGGAATTCCGTATTGCGCATCAACCTGTTCCAACCGGGACTTTTTTTTATGCAATGCGACTGCATAAAGTGCATGGTGTTTACCACCATTGATAGAAAAGAAAATTAGGTCAGTAGGTGCTTGGGTCATGTAATAAATACAAAACCAAAAATTCGTCAGATGTGCATAGAAAGAAAACGTCTCAACCTTCGGTCTCGACGTGTTCTTCCTACGCACATCTGACTCGTTGAATACAAAACGACTCATTGAAACATACATGTAGTTTTGTCTATGTATCTGAGCCCCGCTCCAGGTTCTAAGGGTAGATCACGACAAGTCTTCGGATACATATTTTGTACATCCACATAATGGTAATAATCTCTATATACTTTACATACATCAAACCTTTTACCATATCTTCAGTACAAATTTGATGTTAATTGAGTAAACTACTTTTAACCCTTTACCCAACATAACGGCCAAAACCCACCAGGACTATTCTCAAACGTCGCAAATTAATTTTCATTATTTTTTCATTTTTGTCTCAACTAGAGGTACTGTGAGCAAACTCACAAAGTGATACCCCCCCCCCCCCCCCTACGCCTGAAAGGTATAAGTTAGATTATCTCCCCTTGGAAATATCAGAATGGAATTACATTGCTTCATGCAGATCTTCATATGGAGTTCTTCCATTGTGTAAAGTTTCATGAAAATTCTTCAAACGGTTTAGGAGTTGCGCTTACAAGGATGGACAGATGGTATAAGTTAGATTATCTCCCCTTGGAAATGTAAGAACGGAATTACATTGCTTCATGCACATCTTCATATGGAGTTCTTCCATTGTGTAAAGTTTCATAAAAATTCTTCAAACGGTTTAGGAGGAGTTGCGCTTACAAGAATGGACAGATGGTATAAGTTAGATTATCTCCCCTTGGAAATGTCAGAACGGAATTATATTGCTTCATGCACATCTTCATATGGAGTTCTTCCATTGTGTAAAGTTTCATGAAAATTCTTCAAACGTTTAGGAGGAGTTGCGCTTACAAGGATGGACAGACGGTATAAGTTAGATTATCTCTCTTTGGAAATGTCCAAACGGAATTATATTGCATCATGCACATCTTCCTATGGAGTTCTTCCATTGTGTAAAGTTTCATGAAAATTCTTCAAACGGTTTAGGAGGAGTTGCGCTTACAAGGATGGACAGACGGACAGACAGGGTGATTCCTATAAACCCACCCAAACTTTGTTTGCGGGGGGGGAGGGGGAGGGGGTATAAAAACATAGGCTATGACCCCTTGTTGGAACAGGCTTGTTGTGCTCGTTCCAATGAGGGGTCATAACCTCTGTTTTTAAAATAAATGAAAGTGTCAATGACATTGTAGCTCAACTTGTCAAGACAAAGACATGTACATGTATAGTATGTGACACAGCAATGACAAACATCTAGGTAATGACCTGATAACAAAGGTACATATAAAGTATTGTAACGTTCAGTACATAAATACTGACCGTTGCCTGTATCAAATGTATAGGTAAAGTATTGTAAAGGTGGGTGACAGTCAGATGCTAAACTAGAAAAAAATCTTTGAGTCCCAGAGTGGGTCTGACTGAACCCCAAAATATTTGTTTTCATAGCACAGTGATAACAAAGGCACCCCAAAACACACTCATTCCTGTCCCAAGTTGAAAACAAAGGTACCCAAGAAGTTTCGTGAAGATCAGTTCACAAATATGAGCTGTGTAGAAGTTGTGACAAAAAACTGATTGGACCTAATTTTGATACAAAATGGCCACTGGCAGCCATCTTGAATTTTGGACTGCACCCAGAAACACTCACTCTCGTCCCAAGGTGATAACAAAGGAAACAAGAAGTTTTGTGAAGATCGGTTCATAAATACAGCCTCTAGCCCGAGCCGTATTGACATGTGCACTTACAGTGTATAAGTAGCACTGAATAAATCAAAGTTCATCTAATTTGCATAATTTCTGCACGAGAAAAAAAACCTGTACTATATGTGATGTATTCCATGTTACTAAACATTCATACAAAAATTTATTCAAATCAGAACTTTCATACAGGAGTTCTGTACAAAAGACTGATTGCACTAATTTTGGTACAAAATGGCTGCTGGTGGCCATCTTGAATTTCGGACCACACCCAAAAATACTCGTTCTCATCCCACAGTGATAACAAAGGTACCCAAGAAGTTTCGTAAAGATCGGTTCTTAAATACGGCCTCTAGCCTGAGGCGTATAGAAGTTGTGTACAAAAAACTGATTAGACCTAATTTCGGTACAAAATGGCCACTGGCAGCCATCTTGAATTATGGACCGCACCCAGAAACACTCGTTCTCGTCCCAAGGTGATAGCAAAGGTACCCAAGATGTTTTCGTGAAGATCGGTTCATAAATACAGACTCTAGCACGAGCCGTATTGACATGTGTACTTACTGTGTGTAAGTCGCACTGAAAAAATCAAAGTTCATCTAATTTGCATAATTTCTGCAGGAGAAAAGAACCTGTATTATATGTGATGTATCCCATGGTACTAAACATTCATACAAAAAATTATTCAAATCAGAGCTTTCATATGGAAGTTCTGTACAAAAAACAGATTTCTGCATCGTCGGTACAAAATGGCGGCTGGCAGCCATCTTGAATTTCGGACCGCACCCAAAAACACTCGTTCTCGTCCCACGGTCATAACAAAGGTACCCAAGAAGTTTTGTAAAGATCGGTTCATAAATACGGCCTCTAGCCCGAGCCGTATCCAATTGTTGACAGACAGACGGCCGACGGGCCATGGCATAAGCTCAAATTTGGCTTCGCCAAAGTTGAGCTAAAAATGAATTAAATTAGTTATTCAAGAATTTTGTTTGCAAGTGTAGGCTTGAAGAAATATACATTTAAAAAATAAAATCATCAAAACCATATTATGTTTGTTTGTTTGTTTGTTGGTGGTTAACGTCACATATTTATGCACCATGGCTAATCGTGACACAACATGGAAATGAAGTCAAGTTTAGTCAATCGTGGATCTCCATGTTGCCCATTTTAGAGGACTTTCACCCCAAGCATTGGTGACTGGGTCCTATTTTACTAGTAAAGCGGAACTGGTTTACCACAGTAAACAAGTGCTGCTTACTTCCCGGGGTTCCCACGGGGAAACCATATTATGTGACCCCCTCATTGGAATGAGCTCTTTGATTTTGTTGAAATTTTTTGAAAAATTAAAAAAAAAACAAGAGGCCCCACAGGGCCTGAAGCGCTCATCTTGAAAAGAACACAATATAAACAGAGTCCAAGAATGAGTCTACATAAGGGAATACATATCCATAGGCTACACTCTCAATCCTTGAGTCCCTCAGGAGTGACAAAAATGATCTGGGAATCATGCCTTTTCTTCAGTTGATCATAACGTAAAATGTAGAGCTCCCCTATGAAGCCCCCCTTGATACAACCTTTGTGGATTAATCTTAGTTACACACCTCTAGAGGGTACTGAATACAAAATTTTTAATTCTTCAGCAAAATGCCCAATTCCGGCTCCCATAGGGAGCACAAATATTAACCCAGGCTCTCGATTTGAACACAGTTGAATCTGATTTCCCTGGAGATGCTGTGTACCAAATATGAACGCATTCTGACTGTTGAATTTGAAGAAGAGAAATTTTAAAGAAATTTCTTCATAGGGCACTAAGTTAAAATTTGGGATACTACAGCGAGCCTAAAGATTAACCTATGGATCCGATTTGAACAAAATTGAATCTGACCCCCCTAGAGATGTTGTATACCAAATATGAAAGCATTCTGACTAGTGGATCTGAAGAAGATTTTTGAAGAAATTCCCTCATATTGTACTAAGTTAAATTTCAGGTTCCCATATGGAGCCCAAATATTAACCCAGGCACTCGAACTGAACAAACTGGAATCTGCCCCCACCCCCCCCCCCCCCCTCCCCCAGAGATGTTGTATACCAAATATGAAAGCATTCCGACTGGTCGATCTGAAAAAGAAGATTTTTTAAAGAAATTTCCTCATATCGCACTTAGTAAAAATTTGGGCTACCATAGCGAGCCCAAATATATACCTAGGGATCTGATTTTAACAAACTTGAATTTCAGGTTCCCATATGGAGCCCAAATATTAACCCAGGCACTCGAACTGAACAAACTGGAATCTGCCCCCCCCCCCCCCCCCCCCCCCCCACCACAGAGATGTTGTATACCAAATATGAAAGCATTCCGACTGGTCGATCTGAAAAAGAAGATTTTTTAAAGAAATTTCCTCATATCGCACTTAGTAAAAAGCCCCCCCCCCGCAGATATTGCATACCAAATATGAAAGCATTCTGACTGGTGGATCTGAAGAAGATGATTTTTTAAAATTATCCCCCATATTGAACCAAGTTAAAATTTGGGCTTCCATAGGAAGCCCAAATATTAACCTAGAAACTTGGTTTGAACAATCTTGAATCTGACCCTCATAACAATGATGTATATCAAACATTAAAAGATTCTGACTGGTGGTTCTGAAGAAGACTTTTAAAGAATATTCCCCATATTACCCTATGTAAAAAATTTGGGCTCCTGTATTGAACCCAAATATGAACCAATGGGCTTTATTTTAACAAACCTGTATCTGACTCCTCTATGAATGTTGTATACCGAATATCAAAGGATTCTGATGATTGGTTCTGGAAAAAAGATTTTTAAAAAGTTTTGCAAATATGCTGACTCAGCATTTTATCAATGCCCATTGCAGAACAGCCTAACATAACCGATGGCAATTTTTTTTACCATTCAATTCTACTTGTCCTAAGGATACTTCATACCGAATAACAGCTCTCTGTTCCGTGTGGTTTGGAAATATGGGCGTTTGAAAATATTTCTATTTTTAGCTCCTGGGGTTCTCATGGGGATGCAGGAATTTTTTTTTTGCATGGGTCAAGTACTTATGACCCAATAATACCACATACCAAATTTGGTTTGAACCGGACCATCAGTTCAGAAAATAGAAATTTTGGGCGGGGCCAAAAATCTTAACCACCCATTACAAAGTCAAATATTGCTTCACAAACTTTGTTTGAACAAATTTGATTCTACACCTCAAAAAGAAGCTCCATAGCAAATATCAAGTCATTGTACACATTGGCTCATGAGAAGAAGATTTTAAAAATATTTTGGAGCGTTTTCCCCCACTCCCTCCCTATGGGGCTGGGTATGCTGAGTTGAACAAAAATGCAATGCCCCTTTGGGACCATCACTCACACAAACTTTCACTTGAATTGGCCCAGTGGCTTTGGAGGAGAAGACCAAAACATGGTGTGGACAGACGATGGACAGAGAGTGATGAGATTAGCTCAGCTTGATGAGCTAAAAACAATTAAAAAAAAATAAATGTGATATTGTCTGTGTTGGGTAAAGGCAGGGTTTCCGTTATGCAGACATGGGGTCCCATCAACGGCCCTATTCCCCTCGCTGACTTTCCCCAACCCAAAAGGTACTCGTGAGGCGCTCATCAAAGACACTTGTATAAGGCTCGCATCAAAGTAGAGAATAACAAGGGAACAAGGAACAGAAAAACAGCAACCAGTCTGAACATTTTTGTTACCAAGTTGCAAAAACCTTGACTATAGAACGACAGGACCTGGTGATGTTTAAATGGCATATGTGCATGATTTGGGTTGGGTTCCATTGGTCCACATTGGTAAGTTTTGTGTACACTCCGAGGACAGCCAATTTAACACGCACAAGGCATAGTTCATCCACTTGGGCGTCTCAGGAGTGCATTTCAGACAGATGAAATCTTGAGGCCGGTAATGGTGAACCCAAGGATCCGATGGGGCGACCAAGGTCGCCCCGTCGGATACTTGAATTCCCCATTACCGGTCTCAACATTTTTTCCCTGGCGGAAAGCCTGGTAAAGGGTTAAGGATATTAGACTTCATTCCAGTTATATAATAACAGCAGGCAATATTGCATCTAGTGCTTTCCAAAAATCTCATATTATTTGCAATATGGTGGAGTACACTCAATTAGATATCTTTTAAGTGAATAACCGTTATTGGAACATAACTTCCAACCACAAAATAATATACAACACCTTCAATGCAAATTTGACCTGTTAATTGCATAGACATTGTAGAATACATTCCTGTTAACCCTTTACCCAACGTAACGGCCCAAACCGGCCAGCGCTATTCTCAAAAATCGCCAGTTAATTTTCAAAATATTTTCATTTTTTGTCTCAAAAACATAGGTTATGACCCCTCGTTGAAACGAGCTCGTCGAGCTCGTTCCAACGAGGGGTCATAACCTATGTTTTTGAGACAAAAAATGAAAACAAGAGGCCCCAGGGGACCTGAGGGCGCTCACCTGACATGGTAGTCTAAATATCAAACCAGGGACTTGACTTGAATAAGCTGCATACACCACTCCTAAGAAAAGCATATACCAACTAGATGAAGCGATTGTGCCCACACAATACACAGGATTTTCCTTCTATTTTCAGTTCCTGCACTTTAACGTCCCAAAATTGAGATAAACACATAAAAAACAGATTTTTTTCCCACACGAAATACTTTCAGGTAAAAAAAATTTTTTTTTTTTGTCTTAAAACTGACCGAAATGCATAAAAAACAAAAACAAAAATTTCCGGATTTTGGTCCAAAATTTTCGAAGTCCCACCCGGACCCCAAATTTTCAGGGTAAAAAAAAAATTTTTTTTTTGTCTTAAAATTGACAGAAATGCATAAAAAACAAAAAAAATTTTTTTTTCGGATTTTGGTCCAAAATTTTCTAAGTCCCACCGGACCCCAAATTTTGAGGGGAAAAATTTTTTTTTTTTTTTTGTCTTAAAATTGACAGAAATGCATAAAAAACAAAAAAAAATTTTTTTCGGATTTTGGTCCAAAATTTTCAGTCCCACCCGGACCCAAAATTTTCAGGGTAAAAAAAATAATTTTTTTTTTTGTCTTAAAATTGACCAAAATGCAGAAAAGCAAAAAAAAAATTTTTTTCGGATTTTGGTCCAAAATTTTCGAAGTCCCACCCGGACCCCAAATTTTCAGGGGAAAAAAAATAAATTTTTTTTTTGTCTTAAAATTGACCAAAACGCAGAAAAACAAAAAAAATTTTTTTTGGGGATTTTGGTCCAAAATTTTCAAAGTCCCACCCGGACCCCAAATTTTCAGGGGAAAAATTTTTTTTTTTTTTTGTCTTAAAATTGACAGAACCGCATAAAAAACAACAAAAAAAAAATTTCCGGATTTTGGTCCAAAATTTTGTAAGTCCCACCCGGACCCCAAATTTTCAGGGTAAAAAAAATAAATTTTTTTTTTGTCTTAAAATTGACCAAAACGCAGAAAAACAAAAAAAATTTTTTTTCGGATTTTGGTCCAAAATTTTCGAAGTCCCACCCGGACCCCAAATTTTCAGGGGAAAAAATTTTTTTTTTTTTTTTTGTCTTAAAATTGACAGAAATGCATAAAAAACAAAAAAAATTTTTTTCGGATTTTGCTCCAAAATTTTCAAAGTCCCACCCGGACCCCAAATTTTCAGGGCAAAAAAAAATTTTTTTTTTTGTCTTAAAATTGACAGAAATGCAGAAAAAACAAAAAAAAAATTTTCGGATTTTGGTCCAAAATTTTCTAAGTCCCACCTGGACCCCAAATTTTCAGGGAAAAAAAAAAAAAAAATTTTTTTTTGTCTTAAAATTGACCGAAACGCAGAAAAAACAAAAAAAAAAAATTTCCGATTTTGGTCCAAAATTTTCTAAGTCCCACCCGCACCCCAAATTTTCCGGCGAAAAAATTTTTTTTTTTTTTTTTTTTTGTCTTAAAATTGACCGAAAGGCAGAAAAAACCCAAAAAAAATTTTTTCGGATTTTGGTCCAAAATTTCGAAGTCCGCAACGGGACCCCAAATTTTCAGCCTAAATATGAACCCAGGGATTTGGCTTCAACAAACTTGAATCTCACCCTCCTAAGGATGCTGCATACCAAATATCAAAACATTCTTATTGCTAGATCTGAAGAAGAAAATTTTTCAAAAATACTCCTCATACTGCACTAATTTAAACATTTGGGCTCCCTTTGAGAGCCCAAATATCGACCCAGGCAATTGATTTCAATAAACATGTGAAACAATCTTACAAAGATGTTATATGTGAAATTTTAAAGCTTTTGGAGCAGTGCTTTCGCAGAAAAGTAGTCTTATGTTTTTCCCATTACCCACAGTGTTAAAAAATGCTGACTCAGCACTTTTTCAAAGTCCCCAAAAAGTACCCCATCATAAAACCGATGGCAATTTTTTTTTATCATTCCATTCTGTTGGTCCTAAGGAAGCTTCACAACAAATAAGAATTCTCAGTGCCATGTAGTTTTGGAGATATGGGCGTTTTCATTTTTTTCTATTTTTAGCTCCTGTGGTTCCCATGGGGCTATGGGGAAAAAAATTTCTCCATAAATTAGGTACTTATGACCCAATAAGCACTCATGTAAAATTTGGTTGAAATCGGCCTCGCGGTTTGGAAAATAGAAATTTGGGGCGGGGCAAAAATTTTTGCCCCTCCTTTAACATCGTCAAATATAGCCCCTCCAACTTCTCTTGAACAAACTTGAGTCTACACCTCAAAAGGAAGCTGCATACCAAATATCAAGTCTCTGCTATTGCTGGTTCTTGAGAAGAAGATTTTTTAAGAATTGGAGCATTTTTGCCCCATCCCTCTGCTCAATGTGAGCCGAAACCTAATTTGACAAAAAATCAAAGTCCGCAGACACAACCCCTTCTCACATGAAATTTCATTAATATGCGGCCAGTGGTTTTGGAGAAAAAGCCCAAACACCACCTTCACGACGGGCGCTGGACGACGGACGAAAAGTGATCAGAATAGCTCACCCTGACTTTCAGTCAGGTGAGCTAAAAATTAGTTATTCAAGAATTTTTTTTGCAAGTGTCGTCTGCTTTTCATGTTAGGTAAAGGGTTAATCGAATAAACAATCTTGTAATATGTCAAACAAAAATTGCCGACAATCACCAAATTCCTCTTGTTCGTAGACATATTTGGCCTCAGTGCATCCAATACAGGCATTTAATCTATTATATCTTGTTTGACTGAGCTCAAAGTAAGCTTTTAGAAAATTAGGTTTTGAGGAATTATTATTCCATAATTTATTATTATTATTTATTTATTGGTGTTTAAGGTCACATATTTCTGCACAATGGCTATTCATGACCATGTCAGTTTTACGGGTGGAGGAAGCCAGAGTACCAAGAGAAAACCACCAAGCAATGGCGAGCAACTGTAACCTCCCCAACATACTAACTCCACACAAGCAGGGTCAGCAGTGGTTGAAGACAAGTGCAATATTGACGTGCCGTACGTCTTAGTACACAATGCCACCATGCCCCGTGGGCAATGGGCAGGGGGGGGGGGGGGAGTGTCTTGCCCAAAGACACAACACGGTTACTGCAGGTGGGATTCGAACCGTGGACCTC
Organism: Pictodentalium vernedei; assembly: GCA_031216915.1. Taxonomy (NCBI): domain Eukaryota; kingdom Metazoa; phylum Mollusca; class Scaphopoda; order Dentaliida; family Dentaliidae; genus Pictodentalium; species Pictodentalium vernedei. The sequence goes on from CM062297.1 coordinate 59,689,637, forward strand.
TCGGCTTGCAGCCTGCACCTCCACCTACTGAGCCACCCCACCCCACCCCTGTTCCATAATTTAATTTTGAGCTGAAAAGTGAGACAAAGGTTTCCATCTAATCAACAGAATCGTGGTATTTTCAAGTCTTATAGTGAATCAAGCCACACAAATTATTTTCTTGTTGATTTATTCACAAGATATTTTGGGCACTTCCGATTAAACACTTAAGCTTGAACCCCAAATGTCACTTGGCTTTATTGCCCCTTCCAGTTCATATACCTTCTTTGTGGGATTTTCTCTTATCTTTTTATTACTTGTTCAGACCAAAAAACTGTTGATAATAAACAATCACGTTTTATCGAGTTTTAGATCTTCACTTTTTGTGCCATCACATAAAAGTTATATTCAATACACATGAAAGTTGTTCGATAAAGATATCCAAAACATTATTTTGCAGAGTGACTGACTTGGCAATATCACCCACCCACTAGAGATGGGCAATATACCGAAAAACCGAACCGATACCGATATCATGAGGACACCGAAAAACCGAACCGACCCAATCTTTGAATACCGAAACCAACGGTATTTTCAATTTTCCCTGTGCATTCACTATTTATAAGGCCTTGGTGAGGATTGATAGCAGTTGAAGTGTTCATTTTCATGAAAGAAGTGACTGATTTTATTTTTCAGTTTTGTTAAGCCTTAAGGACCAGGGCAGTTGTACTAAATTATCAATAGTCTACGACCTGTACATGTCCAGTTGCTTAGCAGTGATTTCTAGCCAAGTCTTGGCTGCCTTAACAGGCAGCCAAGACTTGGCTAGAAATCACTGACCAGATCATTTTACTACTGTCATCAGGCCCACCTAAAGATGACATCTTCAGGACACACATTCTATGATTACAGACGCCTTAAGTGAGCTTGAAAAGTTAAGGCGTATTTAGAACAAGTCACCAAATTACTGTAGATATGATCTGTGTTGACAAAAGATTGACAATGTTGAGCCCATCAACAATGGCATGTGTAGCACTGTGATAGAATGATACAAGAACAACTTATTCTGTATTTTTTCGGACATGGATTCCCCTTTGGTACTATCAGTGAATCTGAAGTCACATACCGAATACCGAACCGATACCGCGGTACGCCCACACAAAAATACCGAAACCGATACCGAACTCAAAATTCCAATACCGCCCATCTCTACCACCCACCCACTCCATCCAAAGAAAAAAAAATAATAAATGTGTTGTAACTTCAATTAGCAAAAAGAGTTTATGTAAAACAGAGAAAGTCTTGCGAAAACATTTACAAAACACATTTTTTAAATTTGTTAACCCTTTAACCCAACATGAACAGCAGACGACAATTGCAAAAAAAATTTTTGAATAACTCATTTTTTGTCTCAAATACATAGTTATGACCCTGCATTGGAACAAGCTCGTTCCAATGGGGGGTCATAACCTATGTTTTTGAGACCAAAAAAATGAAAAAAATAATGTAAATTAATTGGCGATTTTTGAGAATAGTGCTGGCCGATTTTGGATGTTACGTTGGGTAAAGGGTTAAAGGCTGTAGATACAAACACCTGCATTAAATACCAAAAGAATAATATGTGAACAATTTCAATGCAGTTTAACCCCTTGAATGCTGCTGGGAGAAATCACTTCCTAACACAGGACTTCTCTTGCCAAAGATATATATAAGTATAATTTGGGCACATTTTATCACATTTTCCCCAATAATTTGAATACAGATATTCACCGAGGATTTCTTGAGTCAAATCTAGATGAATTTTTCACCAAATCTAGTCATGGCTGCTATGCAGCAGCCATGATTAGATTTCATGAAAAAATATCTTGAAGATACTCAGTGGGTTAAGGATTAATACTGTCATTTGGGAATAAAAAGAATGAAAAATACAGAAATAAATATAAAAAAATCTCTTCACTTACTTGACTCGCTGTTTGTCATCACCAAAAGTCTCCTTCAGAGAATCCAGAGGAGGATAAAAACCGGCAGGTGGGGCTATCACTTCTATCAGACCACTTTCCAAGTATGTTGGAAATCTAAAACCAAAAAAATAATTAACAATATGCAGAATTATTATGATACATACATCACATTTCCAAGTGTCAATTCTGCGACCTGGAATTTTTTTGTATGAACAAAAATACATCCTAAGCAGTAACATTACAACAGAAATACAAGGGTGGAGTCCGGAGGACTTGAATCAATGACCCGAGGAAAATACAGAAAACATGCCAAAATTTTAACTTCCTGCAATATAAGGAATAATTTGGGCTTAATGGGTAGCCGAAATATGAACCCATGAACTTGACTTGGACATACGTGCATCTGCCTGTATACCAAATATGAAAAGTTTCTGCCAGGTGGATCTGAAGAAGATTCTTAAAGCATTTTGTTCATAGTGCACAGAGAACATCAGTCCAAATATGAACCAATGGACTTGGCTTGAATAAACTTGAATCTGACACCCTATGAGGAAGCTGTATACCAACTATCAGAAGATTCTGACCAGTGGATCTAAAGAAGATTTTAAGAATTTTCCACATATTGCCCTAGGTTACAATTTGGGCTCACACAGAGAGCCCAGATATGAACCTAAGGACTTGATCTGATCAAACTTGAATCTAACCCCCCCCCCCCCCTCCCCCCACCCAGTCTGTATACAAAATATGAAAAGACTCTGGTGAATCTGGAGAAGAAGAATTCTACATATTTTCCTTATATTACACTAAATTAAAATTCAGGTTCCCAAAAGATGCCCAAATATACGTAGGAAATTATATTTGAAAAAACTGGAATCATGCCACCCATGAAAATTTTGCGTATTAAATGTCTACAGATTTTGAATGGTAGATCTTAAGAAGATTTTTAAAGAACATCCCTCACACACAAATAAGTTAAAATTTGGGCTCAAAATTTGGGAGCCCAAACATGAACTCAGGGACTTGGTTTGAACAAATTTCAATCTGAACCATCATCATAACCACCCCCCCCCCCCCCCCACCCACCCTCACCCCCAAGAATGCTAAATACCAAGTATGAAAAGTTTCTCATACTGAAGTTAAAATTTGTTTGGGTTAATCCTTTACCCAACGCAGACGATAGCAAAATTTATTATTTGAAATATCATTTTTTCAAATTTTTCAAAAAATTTCAACAAAACCATATCATGTGACCCCTCGTTGGAACGAGCTCGACGAGCACGTTCCAACAAGGGGTCACATATGGTTTTGTTCAAATTTTTTGAAAAATAATATTTTTTCAACTGCTGAATTTGCATATTACGCGGGCGGATGCGGGCCATTCGTTGGGTAAAGGGTTAAACCCCCCATAATCCAATAAGGAACCAAATCATGACCCAATACACTTTATTTGAACTACAGGTGATCCAATAATCAGTATTGGCTATCAGTATCAACAAAAGGAGATTTCCCAGCCTATATCATTGCTGGTATGTTTTCAGCAATTTTGGGTTGGAAAAATTTCGGCAGTCATCATTGTTTTATTATCAAATTTCCTGAGAAAAATGAATAAATGTTGGGATCTTCTATTTTCAATATAATTACAACAAAGACAGTGATATTTTATTAAAATAAATCACTGGTTATTGCTGTTCTTCTTATTCAGTATCACCCATTTTTGAATGTTAACAAAAGGAAATTTTCAGAACTTGTGCGCAATGTATCAGGGTTTCTGCTAGACCGGCTGCAAGTCCGTCGACCGGACCCATTCCCCTCGCCAATCATACTATGATCAGTCAGAAAAGCTGGTGGTTAAAATGTCGAGTACAATGCTGTATCGTAACGACACTCAGGATCCTTTGTTTCCACGTAATATAGGCATAATTATGTAGTATACTATGCCTACTATTACTAGCCACAACCTGATACTTTATAACCCCCAGACGAGAGGGGGGAAACAAAGTTCAAATCCTAAACGTCGCCTATAAAATTCCGGACTCAAATTGTCGTGTTTGGTCCGAAATCATTGGCTTTTATTTCGAGCAATAAATGATGTAATTGCACGTGCATGACGTCACACATCCACATCATGGTTCTTTTAGAATATTTCGTTCTCTCTGCATTTCCAATTATTTACGTTGGCACGTATCAGGTTGTAGAAAAAAAATTGAGGTCAAGCATCGCAGTCACTGTCAGGATTCGTGGATTTTGTGTTGTTTTGGGTTTGTATTTTTATGAAACAACCAACCAGATGTAGTATTGTGTGTCCCGTGGAAATTTAGAGAATTGTAGGAGGAAAAAATACATATTTTTCACTTCAATTATTCAGCATTTTAGCGACCAGAATGCCCCCAGAGAGCACCTAAAAATCAAAATTGAGAATCCCCCCAGACCCCCCTCATTATGCACGTGCCTTTGGCACATGCGGTAGACGCCTTTGGCATCTGGGTTTCACTTTCCTTAAACTACCGGACCCACACATTTTCCCCTAGCGGAAACCCTGAATGTATACACCACTTGTCTAGTCAGACAACTGTCTAGAATTAAGCATAGAACACTTCCACAAAAGTAACATGCAGTCCAGTACATTGCAAATGAGCAAAGTGTACCGCTTCTGTATTGCTTAAACCTTTACCCAATGAATCGGCCACATTCACCCGCATAATATGCAAATTCAGCAGTTGAAAAAACTATTAATTTTCAAAAAATTTCAACAAAACCATATCATGTGACCCCTCATTGGAACGAGCTCGTTGAGCTCGTTCCAACGAGGGGTCACATGGTATGGTTTTGTTGAATTTTTTGAAAAATTTTAAAAAATAATATTCAAAATAATAAATTTTGATATCGTCTGCGTTGGGTAAAGATTTAAACATAACTCATTCTTGACAATGTGTTGATTCTCTAATCTTATTTATTTATTTATTTATTGGGGTTTAAGGACACATTTAATAGCCAGGGTCACCTCATGTTGGACAGTTTTTCGAGTGGAGGAAGCCAAAGTACCCAGAGAGAACAAACAAGCAGTGGCAAACAACTATCAGAGTCCCCAACGTTCTAACACCACACAAGCAGAGTTAGCATTGGTTGAAGACAAGCACACCATTGACTGCAGCATGCCTTAGTACACAGGATTCTCAGACGTAAGTTTTCATCTGGTAAGTTGATGTCAGAAAGTTGAGTTATAATCAATATCAAAACAAACTAGACTTCATGATTCTGGAGAATCATGGCTTTTCCAGACGAGGTTTCATGATCTTTTATGACCCCAGAGTGTCTGAAGAATTGTTTTTAAATGTATCACTAAAGTATCTTTATTGATGCCTTGACAGAAGTGGGAATAATTGTCTCAAATGGCCAAGTTTGATAAAAGAAAGGTTAGATTAAAATCATCATTATTTGTGGAGAGGGTTAATATCAACATCAGCATCCAAAAGGTCTGTCCGACAAAAGAAGTTATGTTTGGTTACCACATACCCATTAAGTGCTGAGGCTATTTGCAAACAGCCCATTATATCTCAAATTTATCTAAAGTTTTGATGCTTGGCAGTTTGTTGAGGGTTAATGAATGCTGGTGAGAATAATTCTTCTCAAGAGTCTATTTGTTCTTGAAAATCTGTAAGAACCACTTGAAGAAATCCACAGAAAATGTGAACTTCAAGTTCTTAAGGGCAGTCTGTCTTTTATCCGACAAAACAGGGTTAAGGCTTGTTTTTTTGAATACCCTTAATACTTTCAAACATTAACCCCTAGAATACTGCGTCCAATAAAAGAGGTTACGATTATCTGTCACATACCCATTTGGTGCTGTTGGTGTCCAAAAACAGCCAATTTTATCCAAATTTTGACGTTTAGCTGTCAGTGGAGGGGATAACAAACGTATTGTAGAAAATTCTATCTACGCAACTTGTAATACCACACTAAGACCTGCCAATGTCCAATTGTTCTTGAAAATCGCCAAGAGGCAGTTAGTGAAAATGTAAATTTTAAGTTTTTAACTGGTAGAGTGCTGGAAGCCCATATTTGGCTTTGTTCTGAAGTGCAGGTACCACAGCTTGAAGGCTGATATTCAATGCCTGTGCTTTGTATTATGTTTGAAGTGATATTATTTAATCTGTAAGGGTTTGCCTTGTTAAAATTTATGGGAGAGTGCCCATAGGCACTCTCCAATAAATTGTAACAAGGCAAAGACATGTGTACAAGATTTGATGGCCAAAAATAATTTAGCACTCTTCCAGTTAAGGGGCATCTCTCCTTAACCAGTCCAAAATGGGTTAGGCTTCATTCCTTTAAATATCCTTACTACTTACAAAAATGATCCTCAGTGAATTCTAAGAACGGTAAAAGAAGTTTTGTTTATCTTTTACATACCCATAGGGTGCTTTTGGTGCCTGAAAACAGTCCATTTTATCAGAATGTTGATGTTTAACAGCCCATGGAGGGTTAACAAACAAATGCTCAATGGAATATTTTTATGTAGAAAGTAAGGTCAGTCAAAGACCCGCTAATGGTTATTTTGTCTTCAAAGTCTGGAAGAAGCATTTGGAGAAATCCACAGAAAATGGGAATTTTAAGCTTTTAAGAGGTATCTCTCTTTAACCAACCCAAAATGGGTTAAGACTTGGATTTTTGAATAGCCTTACTACATACAATCATTTTTTCCTATAAATTTTGCGTCAAATAAAAGGAGGTACTTTTCTTTGTGGCATACCCATTGGGTGCTGTTGGGGTCCAAAAATAGCCCATTTTATCAAAATTTTGATGTTTATCAGCCCGTGGAGTATTAACAAATGCTAATGGAATATATTGCTCATGTAATGTGTAATGTCACACTAAGGTCTGTGAATGGCCAATTTTTGTGGTAATCTACACAATGTTTTTTAAGGAAATCCAGGGAAAATATGAATTTTAAAGCTTATGATGGGTATTGCTGCTTAACCATTCCAAAATGGGTTAAGGCTTGGATTTTTGAATACCTTTATTACTTACAAAAATCATCCACGGTGAGATGTTTTTAGAGAAATCCACAGAAAATGGGAATTTTAAGCTTTTAAGGGGTATCTCTCTTCAACTAGTGCAAAATGGGTTAAGACTTTGACTTTTGAATACCCTTACTACTTACAAAAATGTTTCTTTTAAATTTTGCGTCCAATAAAAGAAGATACTTTTCTTTGTGGCATACCCATTGGGTGCTTTTGGTGTCCAAAAACAGCCCATTTTATCATTTCATTTTATTTATCATTTATTGGTGTTCAAGGTCACATACTTATGCACAATGGATAATCGTGACCGTGACAGTTTTATGGGTGGAGGAAGCAGGAGTACCTGGAGAGAACCACCAAGCATCGACAAGCAACCGTCAACTTCTCAACAGTCTAACTCTGTTCATGCTCCACTCAAGCAGGGTTACAGTGGTTGAAGACATGTGCACCATCGACGTGCAGAACGCCTTAGTACACACCGTCATCGTGCACCCATGTAGGCAACCTGGATAAAGTGCCTTGCCCAAGGACACAATGCGGATCGTCCCGGATGGGGATCGAACTCGGGACTTCTAGCATAGAAGTCCAACAGTCTACCACTGAGCCACTGCGCTCCCTGGCCATTTTATCACAATTTTGACATTTAGCAGCCCGTAGAGGGTTAACAAATGCTCACCGGAGTATTTTGTCCATGCAACTTGTAATGTCACACTAAAACCTGCGAGTGGGCAATTTTTCTTGAAAATCTACAAGACTTGTTTAGAGAAATCCACAGAAAAAACATGATTTTTTTTTAGCTTTTGAGGGGTATTGCAGTTTAACAAGCCCAAAACGGGTTAACATTTGTTTTTTTGAATACCTATATTACAAAAATGATCCTCGGTGAATTCCACTTCCAAAAAATGAAGTTATGTTTATCTCTTGTGGCAGCCCGAAAACAGCCCATTTCATCAAAATGTCGATGTTTGGCAGCCTGTGGGGGGGGTTAACAAATGCATTGCCTAATATCTCTTGTATTTCAATGGTCGTGTCACAGACAGGTCTAACAATGATGAATGTTTAAAAACAAGAGGCCTCACAGGGCCTGAAGCGCTCATCTTGAACAGAACACAATATAAACAGAGTCCAAGAATGAGTCTACATTAAGCAATCCATTTCCATAGGATACACTGTCAATCCTTGAGCCCCGCAGGAGTGACAAAAATAATCCGGCATCATGCCTTTTCTTCAGTTGATCATGATGTAAAATGTAGAGCTCCCCTATGAAGCCCCTTGATACAACCTATGTGGATTAATCTTAGTTACACACCTCTAGTGGGTACTGAATGCAAAATGTCTAATTCTTCAGCTACATGGCCAATTCCGGCTCCCATTGGGAGCCCAAATATTAACCCAGGCTCTCGATATGAACAAAGTTGAATGTGACTTCCCTAGAATTTTGTGTACCAAATATGAAAGAATTCTCACTGTTGTATCTGAAGAAGAGAAATTTTAAAGAAATTTCCTCATATTGCACTAAGTTAAAATTTGGGCTACCACAGCGAGCCCAAATATTAACCTACGAATCCGATTTGAACAAACTTGAATCTGACTCCCATAGAGATGTTGTATATCAAATATGAAAGCATTCTGAACAAGTAGATCTGAAGAAGATTTTTAAAGAAATTCCCTCATATTGCACTAAGTTAAATTTCAGTTTCCCATATGGAGCCCAAATATTAACACCCAGGCACTCGAATTGAAGAAACTTGAATCTGACCCCCATAGAGATGTTGTATACCAAATATAAAAGTATTCTGAACAAGTAGATCTGAAGAAGATTTTTAAAGAAATTCCCTCATATTGCACTAAGTTAAATTTCAGGTTCCCATATGGAGCCCAAATATTAACCCAGGCACTCAAATTGAAGAAACTTGAATCTGACCCCCATAGAGATGTTGTATACCAAATATGAAAGCATTCCGACTGGTGGATCAGAGGAAGAAGATTTTTAAAGAAATTTCCTCATATTGCACTAAGTTAAAATTTGGGCTACCATCGCGAGCCCAAATATATACCTAGGGATCCGATTTGAAGAAACTTGAATCTGACCCCCCCTAGAGATGTTGCATACCAAATATGAAAGCAATCTGACTGGTTGAGCTGAAGAAGATTTTTAATTAGAAAAACTGGGAGCACTGCTCACTAAATGATACCACCCACTCGCACCAAGAAACATTTTACAACAGTAAAAGTGTGTTTAATATAGAGAGCACAAACACTGACACCCATCCCCCCACACCTCCACCCCGAAGCTAGAATTGACAAAGCCCATTTTTCAATATGTGAAACTGTAAGAATGAAAATATCTGAAAACAAAATAGAAGGTACACATCTTCACTGTATGTAAAAGAATGTTTGAAAGTTTCAATGAAATCCATTCACTAGTTTCAAAGAGGTCACGGATAGCAAATGTCAACAACAACCCCCACGCAAGCTTGAATTGAAAAAGCCCATTTTTAAATATGGGAAACCCTAAAAATGAAAATATCTGAAAACAAAACAGGAGGTGCACATCTTCAATATATGTAAAAGAAGGTCTGAAAGTTTCAATGAAATCTGTTCAATGGTTTAAGAGGAGTTGCAGATAGCAGATCTGTAAAGAATGTCAATTAAATTTGACAAAGTTCATTTTTCAATATGGGAAACTGTAAAAAAGAAAATATCTGAAAACAAAATAGGAGGTGCACATTTTCAATGTATGTAAAAGAATGTCTGAGAGTTTCAATGAAATCCGTTCACAGGTTTAAGAGAAGTTGCGGATAGCATATGTGTGCCCCCCCCCACCCCACCCCCCACCCCCACCACCCAAAGCGTAACACCCCTATATCATAATGAACGGATGGACGTATGTCGGAATATGAAAATATCTGAAAGAAAAATAGGAGGTGCACATCTTCAGTGTATGTAAAAGAATGTCTGAGAGTTCCAATGGAGTTTGTTCAATGGTTTAAGAGGAGTAGCGGATAGCAGATCTATACCCCTCCCTACTAAAACTTGAATTGACAAAGACCAATTCTGAATATGAAGAATTGTAAATATGAAAATATCTGAAAAGAAAATAGGAGGTGCACATCTGCAATGTATGTAAAAGAATGTCTGAAAGTTTCAGTGAAATCTGTTCAATGGTTTAAGAGGAGTTGCGGATAGCAGATCTGTACAGAATGTCAATTGAATTTGACAAAGTTCATTTTTCAATGTGGGAAACTGTAAAACTGAAAATATTTGAAATGAAAATAGGAGGTGCACATCTTCAATGCATGTAAAAGAATGTCTGAGAGTTTCAATGGAATCCGTTCACAGATTTAGGAGGAGTTGAGAATAGCAGATGTGTACCCCCCTAAAGCGTAATGAACTGACGGACAGACATACGGACGTATGAATGTACGGAAGAACGGACGGACCAAGTAAACACTATATACCTCGCACTTTTCAAGTGGGTGGTATAAAAATTATCCCCCATACTGAACTAAGTTACAATTTGGGCTTCAAAGCCCAAATATTAACCTAGGGACTTGGTTTGAACAATCTTGAATCTGAACCTCATAACAATGATTTACACCAAACATTAAAAGATTCTGACAGGTGGTTCTGAAGAAGATTTTTGAAGAATATTCCCCATATTACCCTAAGTTAAAAATTCAGGCTCCTCTATTGAGCCCAAATATGAACCAATGGGCTTTATTTTAACAAACTTGTATCTGACCCAATTTGCCCCAGGCGGATTTCACACCAGACTTTTTCATGAATACTCCGGCGCCTGTAGTAGGATCCTGGAACTTTCCATCTATTACCAGTGTTTCATACTCTACTAGTGTTTCCAACAGCCATGTTCGGACTGTTCCTTCCACTCAGACTGTGCAATCCACGACTTGCCCACTCTGTGCAATGGCTGTTATGCCAGACTCATTACAACATCATCATATTCCTGGAGCCAGTGTCTTGGACTCTCATTTTCTTCCACATTCATCATTTCAACATCGTGTTTCAACCACCACCGTTCAGACTGTTCCAGCTCACCATGTTCCTCGGACTCCTGTGACTGTTACTTCCTCTGTGGGGCATCTTCCGCCCATCACATCCACCTTCCGGTTACCAGCGGTTCCATTCGGGGATGCTTCCCCATGTGACATTGACATTCACCTCCCATCTGTGCCAGTACCTTTCCCAGAAGTGCCTGTCATTACTTTTGGACACTTGGTGTCGCCGGTGCCTCAACCTGTGACCACTGCTCAATCGGTGCCTATCACACTGAAATTCCACGTGATGCTTTTCACAGCGACAACCTCACCAGTTGCATATCCCAGGCAGTAGAGGCTGCTCTTCAGCAGCATACAGGTATGAACCCAGTTCTGCTGCATAATTCATTGTTTCCTTCCATTACTGCTTTTTCTCCACCTTCCGGTTTGTCAGGCATGCCGGCTCAATTCATCAGTTCTGCCACACCTCTTGATGCGTCAGTTTCACCGCGGGTAAAGACGCAGATTTGGGCTTGCAAATTTGTGAATTTGGCTTCGCTCAACCCACTGACGTCACAGGCGCCGACCTACATGATGTCGATGTGTGATGCAGATGGTGAGCCTGCAGTTATGTGGGTGCCTAAGGCACCCAAGGCTATTTCTCCCATTCACCAGTGGTTGTCTTCTTTCGAGGTGTATATGGCAAAATATTTGGAATGCCATCCATCCACAACAGGCGTGACAGATCATAAAGTATCAGTCCAATATCCGATATCTGGCCTCTATTGTTTCAGACTCTCCGGCAGCACAACCCCCTATTGCAGTAGGATGTGTGGCACTGGGAGTTATATATGCAGTCTATGCCCGGTGGGCGGTTCTCACAGCAACCTAAATCATCCACACCTGGGAACCGGGGCAATTCGTGTCCCCGATGGCGGGGGCCGTCATCAGTATCCCCTAGGATACTGTCATAAGTTTCAGGCAGGGGAGAAGTGTCTCACGAACCCCCTGTTCATATTCACATACTTGTTTCAAATTCCATCCGCAGCACAGCTTTCAGCAGTGTCCCCAGCACTTTTGGAATCGAAATCAGCCCTTTCGGGGTAATTCGGGCTGCTTTGCCACCCCCAACTCCAGTCAAGTTAGATTTACACACACTACCCATCCTGCCAACACCCATCCAGGTGGGAAGTCTTGAGGCCATGCTTCAGGGATATGATGGGCCGGCGGCCACCTCCCTTTTAACTTCCTGCAAGATTTTCGAATCATTTAGCTCAGCCTTGCAGCGAATTGGGCAGCACAAGTAAGTGCAACATTTGCCAGATAGTTCATGTCTTAGGTGACTTCCTATTTGCCGCACCCACACGCCAGCTTTGTCAATGCTACCTGTGTCAATTCATTACCCTCTGCTCGCACTTGGGAGTTCCTATTGCCAATGACAAGACCGTTGCAGCCTCTATGACAATACAGTTTTTAGGCATTGAACTGAATTCCTTTGATATGTCGGCCCAACTCCCATCTGATAAATCGCACAAGTGCAGGGAGACTATTCAAATCTTTTTGTCTCGGACGAAGGTGACATTATGGGAGTTACAATCCCTCATTGGGCTCCTTAACTTTACCTGCTCAGTTGTTATCCTGGGTTGCATTTTTCTGCGGCGTCTGGTTAACCTCACTATCGGGATTACTAAGCCTCACCACTGTCTTCAGCTTTCCTCAGAAGCCAAAGTGGACTTGCGCATGTGGTTGGTCTTCCTTCAACATTTTAATGGAAAGTCTTTCTTCTTGTCGCAGCCTTGGGTCCACAGTGACACCCTTCATTTGTATACGGATGCTGCAGCCTCCTTGGGATGTGGTAGTCTTTATGGGACGCACTGGTTCTCACTGCCTTGAGATCACACCCTCCCAAACACCCCTCACATCGCCATGTTAGAAATGTACCCCATTGTTTTGGCCATCCTCCTGTGGGGGCATAAGCTACGTAATCACAAGATTTATTTCCATTCGGATAATCAAGCGGTCATCTCTGTTATCAATTCACAAACTTCACGGGACAAACAGTTACTCACCCTTCTTTGTCACCTTGTTTTGGTTTGTTTGCGGTACAATATTCACTTTAAAGCCAAATATATACCTGGCAAAATCAATTCTTTGGCTGATTCTCTTTCGTGTTTGCAGGTACCCGAATTCAGACGTCTGCATCTGGCGAGCAGCGATGTGCCAACGCCAGTGCCAGCAGAGTGGAAGCTACAGCACTTGCTACAACTGTCCAGTATCTGTTAAGACAGGCCTTAACACCCACAACAGCCAGGTCGTATGCAGCAGCAGTGGAGAAGTATCATACTTTCTGTCAACGCTTCATGTTACCATTTGCTTGGCCCATCACTTCGTCTCAACTATGTCTCTTTCTGGCTCATCTATTCAGACAACAGTTCGCGTATAAGACCGTTCACTCCATCCTGTCGGCCCTGGCGTATGTGCATAAATTGCATCATCACCTCTCTGATCCTACTCAATCCTTCTTGATTCACAAAATTCTGCTGACGGATTAGCAGTGCGTTCGTCCATCTATTGATATCCGCTTACCCATTACCCGTCCTATCCTGCATCAGCTCTTGCAGGCTTTGCCAGCTTGTGCCGGCAGTGCATACATGTCTTTACTTTTCCAGGCTCTGTTCGCTGTCGCATTTTATTCTTTTGCCAGAATTGGTGAGCTTTGCCCACCTCAGCTCGCTAATAGACATACAGTTGTACAGCTTGCAGATCTTGCTTGGGGGGTTTCCACCAGTGGGGTAGTTCAGGCTTCACTGTCTTTCCGTCATTTCAAACACAATCTCAGAGAGAGGCCACACGTCATTCAAATACCTTCTACCCCTTCCTCCGTGTGCTGTCCGGTCTGCTTGCTCAAGCGCTTTTTAGCCGCTCGAGGGGTCATGCCGGTCCCCCTGTTTGCCCGTCTGGATGGTTCACCAATCTGCCGCCCTCTGTTTACCAAAGCTTTCAATTGCGCTTTAGCTTTGTGTGGCTTGGAATCCAGGGTTTTCAAAGGTCATAGTTTTCATATTGGCGCCGCCACCTGGGCGGCCGAGCAGGGTTTCAGTGATGCTCAGATTCGGGTCATGGGTAGATGGCATTCGGATGCCTTCCTGCACTACATTAGGAGTCCAGCCTAACATTGAAGTCCTCCCGCCTTCCGTTCACCCTCCTTCCATCTAGTGCAAACTGTCGAGGATTAGTTGGGCGTGGGTCATTAAGTTGTGTTCCAGTTCATTTATACACATTTGCTTGGGGGGGGGGGGGGGGTCCCCCTGTGCAGCTAGTATCGTTTGTTCGCACTGACACTTGTGCAGGGGGTCAGTGTGCATGTAGGTTCGGTTCCAGTTCCGCAGGTGTCGATTGTTCGCATTTGCATTTTGGGAGGGCATCCCATACTACGCTAGTGTCGTTTGTTCACACTGACACTTCTGGGTGGGGGAGGGGGGGGGGGGAGTGCTTGGTGGCGTTTGTTTGTGTCTGCAATGGGTGTTGAGGGCAAGTGGTGTCTGTTCACACTTGCAAAATAGGCTTCAAGTTGCGTGGCTATGTTAATTCATTTAATTACTACCCGTTACCGCAGTTTGATTTGTTCGAGCTTTGTTCTTGGCCGAATATTCAGGCAACTGGTGAGGTGCTTGAGTTCTGTTGTAATTCATGTGTAGATATATATATATAAAAAAAAACAAAAAAAACCCAAAAAAACCCGGGAGTTATGAGTTGGGCTGTCACCCACCTGTCGGCACTGTTGTGCATATCTCATGTTTCAATCCTCATGTCATGCTAGGCGCCGCCGTTCTCTCTTCGCATATCCCCCACATCCCTCCTTTCACCTCTCTTCCTGTGGCAGGATGATCGCTACCATGGTTGCTCTTATCTGTGGCATGCTGGGTCCGCTCATGAAGTACAGGTCAAGGGAGGGATGTTGTTTACCCAGTTCTGGGTGTGTATAGTTGTAAATAAGGTAAAAATTTGTTCAGACATAGTTTATATGAATACATAAGTTCATTGTTATGCATCTGTCTTGGCTACACTGGGAGTCAGCAATTTATTTATATCTTAATAAAAGTGTAGCCCATATCAACCGTCACGTGTTCTAATTATTCTGCCATGATGCCCAAAAGATTTAAAAATTTTTTTGCAAATATGCTGACTCAGCATTTTTTTGATGCCCTCTACAGAACACCCTGACAAAACTGATGGCAATTTTTTTTTTCCATTCAATCCTACTGGACCTAAAGATGCTTCATACCAAATAACAGCTCTCCGTTCTGTGTGGTTTGGGAAATATGGGCGTTTGAAAATATTTCTATTTTTAGCTCCTGTGGTTCCCATGGGGATGCTGGATTCTTTTTTTTTTGCACGAGTCAAGTACTAATGACCCAATAATACCACATATCAAATTTGGTTCAAATTGGACCATCGGTTCAGAAAACAGAAATTTGGGGCAGAGCCAAAAATCTTACCCCTACCATTACAAAGCCAAATATTGCTTCAAGAACTTTGTTTGAATAAACTTGATTCTACACCTCAAAAGGAAGCTCCATAACAAATATCAAGTCATTGTACCCACTGGTTCATGAGAAGAAGATTTTAAAAATATTTTGGAGCATTTTTTCCCACCCTCTCCCTATGGGGCTGGGCATGTTGAGTTGAACAAAACTGTAATGCCCCTTTGGGACCATCACTCACACAAATTTTCACTAGAATTGGCCCAGTGGTTTTGGAGAAGACCAAAACATGGTGTTGACGGAAGATGGACGGACGGGCAGACAACAGATGCCAGATGACGGTCGGGGAGCGATGAGATTAGCTCAGCTTGACGTAAAAGTACCTATGGACCCTAATTTTGAGTTTTTTGCCAATTGCGGCGAAATATGGGTTAAATCGAAAATTTCACTTTCGTACATTTTTAGATTTTGTGTCCCTCTAAGAGTGTGCAAAACTGTGTGAAAATCGGTTTGAAAATGGCCATCTTTTCCTTAACAAACTTGTCGAATCACTACATTGCTGCTGTGGATAACACGAAATAACTGCACATTTATTATTGAGATGTCCAACCATCTGTCAGCCTGTAGAGGTTCCCTCTCTTGATTTTCACAAAAAAATTTGGTTGATATTGGTCTCATTCTCATACCTGCACCAAAATTTTTAAATGTTTCGTTTCTAAGATATCATAGAGAAATTTGTGCAGAGACTAAATGGATAGGTGGACATACAGGCATACACATGCACAAATCACTATGATCCCTGTCAAAATATGCTTCAGAATTAGAATGGCATAAAAGTAGGCCTTTAGATATTACAGTACAGTCGATGTGGACTGGTAATAATCCATGCATGGACAGTAATGTCCACACATGCATTTACCAAGTAATAATGAAAGTGTCAATGACACTGTAGCTCAACTTGTCAAGACAAAGACATGTCCATGTATAGTATGTGACACAGCAATGATAAACATCTAGGTAATGACCTGATAACAAAGGTACATATAAAGTATTGTAACGGTCTGTACATAAATACTGACCGTTGCCTGTAACAAATGTATAGGTAAAGTATTGTAAAGGTGGGTGACAGTCAGATGCTAAACTAGAAAAAAATCTTTTGAGTCCCAGAGTGGGTCTGACTGAACCCCAAAATATTTGTTTTCATAGCACAGTGATAACAAAGGCACCCCAAAACACACTCATTCCTGTCCCAAGTTGAAAACAAAGGTACCCAAGAAGTTTCGTGAAGATCAGTTCACAAATATGAGCTGTGTAGAAGTTGTGACAAAAAACTGATTGGACCTAATTTTGGAACAAAATGGCCACTGGCAGCCATCTTGAATTTTGGACCGCACCCAGAAACACTCGTTCTCGTCCCAAGGTGATAACAAAGGTACCCAAGAAGTTTTGTGAAGATCGGTTCATAAATACAGCCTCTAGCCCGAGCCGTATTGACATGTGCACTTACAGTGTATAAGTAGCACTGAATAAATCAAAGTTCATCTAATTTGAATAATTTCTGCACGAGAAAAAATACTGTACTATATGTGATGTATTCCATGTTACTAAACATTCATACAAAAATTTATTCAAATCAGAACTTTCATACAGAAGTTCTGTACAAAAGACTGATTGCACTAATTTTGGTACAAAATGGCTGCTGGTGGCCATCTTGAATTTCGGACCACACCCAAAAACACTCGTTCTCATCCCACGGTGATAACAAAGGTACCCAAGAAGTTTCGTAAAGATAGGTTCATAAATACGGCCTCTAGCCTGAGCCGTATAGAAGTTGTGTACAAACAAGAGGCCCCACGGGGCCTGAAGCGCTTATCTTGTACAGAACACAATTTAAACAGAGTCCAAGAATGAGTCTACATTAAGCAAGCCATCTCCATAGGCTACACTGTCAATCCTTGAGTCCCTCAGGAGTGACAAAAATAATCTGGGCATCATGCCTTTTCTTCAGTTGATCATAAGTAAAATGTAGAGCTCCCCTATGAAGCCCCTTGATACAACCTATGTGGATTAATCTTAGTATCTCTAGAAGGTACTGAATACAAAATTTTTAATTCTTCAGCAAAATGGCCAATTCCGGCTCCCATAGAGAGCCCAAATATTAACCCAGGCTCTTGATTTGAACACAGTTAAATCTGACTTCCCTAGAGATGTTGTGTATCGAATATGAAAGCATTCTGACTGTTGGATCTGAAGAAAAGAAATTGTAAAGAAATTTCTTCAAATTGCACTAAGTTCAAATTTGGGCTACCATAGCGAGCCTAAATATTGACCTATGGATCCGATTTGAACAAACTTGAATCTGACCCCCCTAGAGATGTTGTATACCAAATGTGAAAGCATTCTGACAAGTGAATCTGAAGAAGAAGATTTTTGAAGAAATTCCCTCATACTGTACTAAGTTAAATTTCATGTTCCCATATGGAACCCAAATATTAACCTAGGCACTCAAATTGAACAACCTGGAATCTGCCCCCCCCTCCCCCCCCCCCCCCCCCCCCCCCCCCCCCTACAGATGTTGTACACCAAATATAAAAGCATTCCGACTGGTGGATCTGAAGAAGAAGATTTTCAAAGGAATTTTCTCATATTGCACTAAGTAAAAATTTGGGCTACCTTAGTGAGCCCAAATATATACCTAGGGATCTGATTGAACAAACTTGAATCTGATCCCCATAGAGATGTTGCATACCAAATATAAAAGCATTCTGACTGATGGATCTGAAGAAGAAGATTTTTTTAAATTACTGTCCACATTGAACAAAGATAAAATTTGGGCATCCGTAGGAAGCCCAAATATTAACCTAGGGACTTGGTTTGAACAATCTAGAATCTGACCCTCATAACAATGATGTATACCAAATATTAAAAGATTCTGACTGGTGGTTCTGAAGAAGAAGATTTTTAAAGAATATTCCCCATATTACCCTATGTTAAAACTTCGGGCTCCTGTAGAGAGCCCAAATATGAACCAATGAGCTTTATTTCAACAAACTTTTATCTGACCCCCCTATGAATGCTGTATACCAAATATCAAAAGATTCTGATGATTGGTTCTAGAGAAAAGATTTTTTTAAATTTTTGCAAATATGCTGACTCAGCATTTTTTCGATGCCCATTACAGAACACCCTAACATAACCGATGGCAATTTTTTTTACCATTCATTTCTACTGGTCATAAGGATACTTCATACCAAATAAAAGCTCTCTGTTCCGTGGGATTTGGGAAATATGGGCGTTTGAAAATATTTCTATTTTTAGCTCCCAGGGTTCCCATGGGGATGCGGGATTTTTTTTTTTTGCATGGGTCAAGTACTTATGACCCAATACTACCACAAACCAAATTTGGTTCATACCGGACCATTGGTTCAGAAAATAGAAATTTTTGGCGGGACCAAAAATCTTACCCCTCCTATTACAAAGCCAAATATTACTTCACGAACTTCGTTTGAACAAACTTGATTCTACACCTCATATGGAAGCTCCATAGCAAATATCAAGTCATTGTACACACTGGTTCTTGAGAAGAAGATTTTAAAAATATTTTGGTGCATTTTCCCCCACTCCCTCCCTATGGGGCTGGGCATGCTGGGTTGAACAAAAATGAAATGCCCCTTTGGGACCATCACTCACACAAACTTTCACTTGAATTGGCCCAGTGGCTTTGGAGGAGAAGAGCAAAACATGGTGTTGACGGACAACGGACGGGAAGCGATGAGATTAGCTCAGCTTGACTTTGTCAAGATGAGCTAAAAACTGATTAGACCTAATTTCGGTACAAAGTGGCCACTGGCAGCCATCTTGAATTTTGGACCGCACCCAGAAACACTCGTTCTCGTCCCAAGGTGATAACGAAGGTACCCAAGACATTTCGTGAAGATCGGTTCATAAATACAGACTCTAGCCCGAGCCGAATTGAACTGTGTACTTACTGTGTGTAAGTAGCATTGAAAAAATCAAAGTTCATCTAATTTGCATAATTTCTGCATGAGAAAAAACCTGTATTATATGTGATGTATCCCATGGTACTAAACATTCACACAAAAAATTATTCAAATCAGCGCTTTCATATGGAAGTTCTGTGTAAAAATCTGATTGCACCAAATTTTGTACAAAATGGCTGCCATCGGCCATCTTGAATTTCGGACCGCACCCAAAAACACTCGTTCTCGTCCCACGGTCATAACAAAAGGTACCCAAGAAGTTTCGTAAAGATCGGTTCATAAATGTGGCCTCTAGCCCGAGCCGTATCCAATTGTTGACGTACGGACAGACGGACGACGGACAACAGGCCACGACAAAAGCTCAAATTTGGCTTCACCAAAGTTGAGCTAAAAATCAATAACATAGATAAATGTTGAGGTTACTCCACTTCAGTTCAAATCATGAACTTATAAGTGGATTGTGAATATACATTCATAGAATGATCACTTGTCTTGAAAAATATGATTTTACGCAGGACGCACTTTGAATCTCCTCCTATTGCTATCATCTTTTCAAAAGATGTAATGAATTCAGTTTTCATTTTGTAATTAGAAATTAAATGTAAAAATTATAATAAGAGAATCTTCAGTCCAAAGAAACATTACTTACTCTTTTTTTATTAACTCGCCCACTTCTGAGACATACTTCTGGTCCCATGGCTGAAAATACAGAAAAAGCTTGTTTACATGCTCTATTTCAGGCCTGGCAATCTAGAAAATCAAGGAGTGCAAAACAATTGTCCTCAGATTGCTTGGGAGTGCAATTGCACCTGAAAATTTCAATGCAAAAACTTGCTATTTTGGTTATATTCACTTCAAGGTATTAATACTGTGACTGAAAAATTGTACTACATTCAGCTGCATAGTGAAAAAATTGGCACACAGATCTTCTCATTGTTTACAATGTTGCATTCAATTCTTATGTGACTGCCTTCTACACTCAAAATGTATCGAAATGCGTCACAGAATGGGTCAAGAACAGGCCTGAAAATAAGCAGTCTGACATTTGCAGAATGAGGTCCCCAGAGGGTTAATTTGATGGTGCTATCCCATACAGTGGGCCAATTAATCCTCTGAGCACCTCTTTCTGTTTAGTTTTGAGACCCTGATTCAGATTGAGGTTCACAGAGGGTAAATGTAGTGATGCTAACTTCACCCTCTGGGGACCTCATTTTTCAGATGACAGTCTGCTTATTTTCTGGCTTGGTCATGAATTATTGCGAATCAATGCAACATTGACAAATTGTCCGCTGAGTTCCAATGCGTTCTATGTGCCAGTAGGCACATAGAACACATTGGAACTCAGGGGATGAAATGGTAATAGATTTTAAAGGCAGCCCAAACAGGTCTGGCATTCCAGAAAATCAAGCAAGGGGTGCAAAAAACTGCCCTCCTCATTTTTTTCTAGGTGTGCAGGCAATAGGCGTGCAACACTCCTGCACTCCTAAAGAATGCCAGGCCTGGTATTTAGGAAATATTCTGATTTGTCCTCAGAATTACCCTTTACCCAATAATTATCATGTGACTTTAACCATTCACACAATGTTATGACCACTTATTTATTGATGTTTAAGGTCACATACTTTTGCACAATGGCTAATCATGACCGTGACAGTTTTACGGTTGGAGAAAGCCGGAGTACCCAGAGAGAACCACTGAGCAACGGCGAGCAACTGTCAGTTCGCCAACATACTAACTCCACACAAGCAGGGTTAGCATTGGTTGAAGACAGTGCACCATCGATGTGCACTATGCCTTAGTACACAATGTCACCATGCCCCCACATGGGCAATGGGGGTGAAGTGTCTTGCCCAAGGACACAACGCGGTTGACGCAGGTGGGATTCGAACTGAGGACCTCTTGGCTTGCAGTCTGCACCTTTACATAACAAGGGCAACGCCCCCTGGTCCCCCGACCAAGATGGCAAATTCAAGGGAGCTGTTAGGATGCAATTTGTTCGCAGAGCGTGGCCATTTTTTAACTTGACCTGTATTTCCAACCAATTAAACCACATACTTAGTTTCGTTTCAATCAAATGATCCAAAGTAAAGTTATCATCCGGACAACACAAAAACCGTATTTTCTAAGTCGAAAAAGGGGAATAAATCCAGTAAAAATCAGTGGAGCGTGCCCATTTTCGAACTTGACCTGCATTTCCACCCAAATAAGCGACATACTAAATTTCGTTTCAATCAAATGATCCTAACTAAAGTTATCATCCGGACAACACAAAAACTGTATTTTTTAAGTCGAAAAAGGGGAATAAATCCAGTAGAAATCAGTGGAGCGTGCCCATTTTTGAACTTGACCTGCATTTCCACCCAAGTAAGACACATACCAAATTTAGTTTCAGTAAAATCATCCAAACTAAAGTTATCATCTGGACAAGGGTGTGACGGACGGACGGACAGAAGCCCGGATGCACGCACAGACAGACGGACGAACGGACAGACACTGCTGATTACAATAGTCCCCCGAAGGGTCGGGGGACAATGAGCCACAGCACCCCACTTTGGCCTCATAATCTACAGTCCAGAACAGCATGGGTGGTGGTGTATTTCATCCCTTTTTCGTACACTGATATTGTCGTACTTGAGTATTGTTAATTTATATCTCCTTTTGTATCCTTAACCCTTTACCCAACGCAGACAATATCAAAATTTATTATTTTAAATATCATTTTTTAAAATTTTTCAAAACATTTCAATAAAACCATATCATGTGACCCCCTCATTGGAACAAGCTCAATGAGCTCTTTCCAATAAGGGATCACATGATATGGTTTTGTTGAAATATTTTGAAAAATTTAATTTTTTCAACTGCTCAATTTGCATATTACATGGCCAGATGGGGGCGATTCGTTAGGTAAAGGGTTAAAACACTCTTTACTACTGTATGTATCATTTCTATTTGTGTCATGTATACTGCAAAATAAAGACATCAATCAATCAACCCCTTGAGCACAAGAAGGCTTTGCAATGCTAAAGCATTGCAAAGCCTTCTTGCACTCAAGGGACAAATTTATCAATTTTATTAACTTGGGTAAAATATCAGACATAAACCATTTAATTTTTATTTTTAGAAGTTTGCATTGGTTATAAAAAGAGAGCATGCGGTAGCCAAAAGGACCATGTGCAAGGGCCAGAGAAACAGATTTTAAACTTTTTTAGGCCTTAGCATGTATCATTCAGCTTTTTCACTAACAAATATTGTAAAATGCTACAATCAGTTTACAAGTTATTTACTATACGCTAAATACTGGAAAATATGTAGCCCTTCTGAAAAAATACTGTTGTTATTTATGCCCCTACTATCACTAATCAAGGCATAAACATAATTTACATATTAAACCTTTCATGTAAAATATATCATGTGTTTCCTCAATGGAATGGTGGGGGGGTGGGGGGGGGGGGGGTCACATAATATGTTTTGTTGAAATTTTTGGAAAATTTTATTTTTCACTGCTGAATTTGCATATTACACAGGTGGATGGAATCAATTCATTAAGTAAAGGGTTAATGGTCTTTAAGCTTAATTAACCCTTCTATGTATTATTTTTTCAAATTTTTTAAACAAAACATATCATGTGTTTCCTCATTCCAATGAGGGTGGTCACATGATATGTTTTGTTGAAATTTTTGGAAATTTTATTTTTTACTGCTGAATTTGCATATTACACAGGTGGATGGAATCAATTCATTAAGTAAAGGGTTGGGGGTGCGGTGGCTCAGTAGGTAGAGGTGCAGGCTGCAAGCTGAGAGGTCCTCGGTTCGTATCCCACCTGCGGCAACTGCGTTGTGTCCTTGGGCAAGACACTTCACCCCCACTGCCCATGTGGGGGCACGATGACGCTGTGTACTAAGGCGTACTGCACGTCGATGGTACTACGCATGTCTTCAACCAATCTAACCCTGCCTGTGCTGCAGTTCGGAGTTACGATGTTGGGGAGCTGGCAGCTGCTCGTCGTTGCTCGGTGGTTCTCTCCGGGTACTCCGGCTTCCTCCACCCGTAAAACTGTCACGGTCATGATTAGCCATTGTGCATAAATATGTGACCTTAAACATCAATAAATAAATAAATAAATAAATAAATAAATAAATAAATAAATAAATAAATAAATAAATAAATAAATAAATAAATAAAGGGTTAATGGTCTTTATGCTTAATTAACCCTTCTATGTATTATTTTTTCAAATTTTTCAAACAAAACATATCATGTGTTTCCTCATTCCAATGAGGGTGGTCACATGATATGTTTTGTTGAAATTTTTGGAAAATTTTATTTTTCACTGCTGAATTTGCATATTACACAGGTGGATGGAATCAATTCATTAGGAAAAGGGTTAATGATCTTTATGCTTTGATTGGAGAACAATAAATTATCTACATTAGTCAGCATGTGGATTGTATTACTGCTGGTCAAACTTTGGATGGTCTAATAGACGAATGAAATCACGTCATTTCAACCAAGCAAAACTTCAACCAATCAGAACAAACATGAATTGAAAACTAGCATGAAGATAGTGCCTTCTTGGAAGAAATAATCGTTGCTTAGTCCAGACCACAAAAGATAAGTATTTGTGTTTTTCATATGTTTTTCCCCACCCACATGACCTGGTAACAGTTTTTCTTGAATGTGTGTTTTCTCTCTGGTTTTTAATGCAGGGATTTCCCCGTGGGAACCCCGGGAAGTAAGCAGCACTTCTTTACTGTGGTAAACCAGTTCTGATTTACTAGTAAAATAGGACCCAGTCATCAATGCTTGGGGTGAAAGTCCTCTAAAATGGGCAACATGTTGATAAACGATTGACTAAACTTGACTTCATCTCCATGTTGTGTCACGATTAGCCATGGTGCATAAATATGTGACGTTAACCACCAACAAACAAACAATGCAGGGATTAGTAGGTGGTTTACACCCTCTTTGTAAGGTGAATATGGTTATGGGGTTAATATTTATTATATAGTTTTTATTGTCAATTAGTATGTATCCTTTTTCACCAACAAATACTGCAAAATATTGCAATCAGTTTACCAGTTATTTTGTTGCCCTGTCTGGAATAAGGTAGAGTCCTTGTGGACTGGTCGTAATCCCTGCTTGGGCTGTGATGTCCACGAATGCATTTACCAAGTAATAAAAATGCTGAAAGGATCACCGATCCAATGTTGAGTTGTGACAGCACAAAAGTGGGATTAATCATTACCAACTTATCGTCCGGAAACTAACTGTTTACAATTTATTATGTAAAGGGTCACTGTGACCTTGACCTTTGATGTAGTGATTCCGAAATAAATAGGGCTCTTTCTTGCACCAATACCAACCTACCTATGAAGTTTCATGAATGTAGGTGGAACCATTGTCAAATTATCATCTGGAAACCAATTGTTTATGATTTATTATGTTCAGTGTCACTGTGACCTTGGCCTTTGACCTAGTGAGTCCAAAATAAATATGGGTCTTCCACTCACCTAGGCCAACCTACCTATGAAGTTTCATGAATGTGGGTCAAACCATTATCAAGTTATCGTCCGGAAAACAATTGTTTACGATTTACTATGTTGAAGGTCACTGTGACCTTGACCTTACACCTAGCAAGTCCAGAATAAATAGGGTTCTTCCTCTCACTGATGCCAACCTACCTATGAAGTTTCATGAACATGGGTCGAAACATTATCAAGTTATCATCCGGAAACCAATTGTTTACGATTTACTATGTTGAAGGTCACTGTGACCTTGACCTTTCACCTAGCAAGTCCAAAATAAATAGGGTTCTTCCTCTTACTGATGCCAACCTAACTTTCAAGTTTCATGAACATGGGTTGAACCATTATCAAGCTATCACCTGGAAACCAATTGTTTGGATTTACTATGTTCAGGGTCACTGTGACCTTGACATTTGACCTAGTGAGTCCAAAATAAATAGGGTTCTTCCTCTCATGAAGGCCACCTACATATGAAGTTTCATGAATGTGGGTTGAACCGTTGTCAAGTTATCATCAGGAAACCAATTGTTTACAATTTACTATGTTCAAGGTCACTGTGACCTTGACCTTTGACCAAGCAAGTCCAAAATTAATAGTATTCTTCCTCTCACCGATACCAACCTACCTCTGAAGTTTCATGAACATGGGTTATCACCCGGAAACCAACTGTTTGACTGAGCTCTGTCAAACACGGGATAGCTGGTTAAATATTTGTCCTACAAGTGCAAAATGGTGTCAAAGAAGAGATTTCCAGGTTTTAAAAAAAGGTGAAGAGGCAGATTTTCTATGACAAGTTAGGTGCCTGAGAAACAAGAATTTTTTTATAATAGCCTAGTTTCTCTGATATTTGCAACAGTAAAAACATCAGTGAATAAGTGAGTGAAAATTTCCCATAATGTAGTTGAAAATTCAACCAACTATATCTTGTTTGACAGAACTCTGTGAGCTCTGTCAAACAAGGGATAGCTGGTTAAATATTTGTCCTACAAGTGCAAAATAGTGTCAAAGAAGAGATTTCCATGTGAAAAAGGTGATGAGGAAGATTTTCTATGATGAGAGTGGTGCCTGAGAAACAAGAATTGTTTTTAATAGCCCAATCAGAGTTTGGAATCTAATATTATTGCATCAGTGGAAATATTGCCCACCTGTGGAAAGTGACCAGCCTGCGGCGACCATACTGTATACTGTTATTTTATTTATTACACATCCTTTAAACTTTAAACCCTTGTATTTAACGGAATCACCACTATGACATAAATGTTTCTGAATTCAACTGGTGATGTACAAGCCAAAACATTTTTCCCAGCACCGTTTATACTAGTTCCTTTCCCATTGCGTCATTAGTTACGCTTCGAAAAGTTTCCAAATATCGTTATACAATTATCGATCGTCTGTCGCCTAGTGTAAAAATGAAAACGTCCAAAGCAAAATA
The DNA here is from genome assembly GCA_031216915.1 of Pictodentalium vernedei. Taxonomy (NCBI): domain Eukaryota; kingdom Metazoa; phylum Mollusca; class Scaphopoda; order Dentaliida; family Dentaliidae; genus Pictodentalium; species Pictodentalium vernedei. The sequence continues at coordinate 59,716,033 of CM062297.1, forward strand.
AGGTCGGTTCACAAAAAAATTAGTTAACCAAAAATGCGATAATATTTAAAAAAAAAAACCCCAATCATTTCCAACCACAACAGTAATGCAGTCCTGTGGCCATCACGTCTGCAGATCCTGTTATATCTAAATTGGTCAACTTTATTTCGGTAAATCTTCGGACATCTTGATATGCTTTGAACTTCTTTTAAAAAAGTTTCTCACAGCTGTTTTGAAAATCTGCACAAATATTTGCACAGTAATAGCCACCAAATGGTTAGGCACGAATGGACACCAGCTGAAGGGAAACAGGGACACAAATTTCAACAAACCTGCCCAACAGAAATGATAACGAATGTAATTTAGACTGGTTCCCAAAAGGTTGTTTTGATTTTTAATTGATCCATTTGATCAGTACAGCTTCAAACAAAACAACAGACTCTTCACCTTTGGCTTCAAACATCGGAATTAAAATTTGTTTATTTAAATTAATTTTAACGTATCGGATGTGTAATAAACACAGAACACGTTGGAATGGAATAGTCATATTTCACTCAAGCCTACGGCTCTCGCAAAATATGATTACGCCATTCCAACTCGTTATGTAAAATACCCACCGATTCAAACACACATTGTGTTCTGTCTATTTATTCCCTTATTTATCAATGGTTGAAGCATAAACAATTTTTCAGATATTAAAAAATTTTCTTTTGTGACATCAATTAGCCATTTTAGGAAAGGGTTAACTGCTTCAGTGCCCTAGGCTCTGGAGGGAAATAATTTTGTAACTGCTTCATTGCCCTTGGCTCTGGAGTAAAAGGTTTTGTAATGCATGATGTGCTACAGATTCTGTAAAATTCAAATATAATTTGCTCCAAACACATTTGTTCTGTTCCAATTCATAAGATTGCGCCTACGGGAAAACTGCAACAAGACAATTACTGATGAAATAATTTTAGTAAAAAATAATCTACTATGCTACCAATCAAAACAATGATTCTTATTTATTTATTATCACTAACTGGCATTTAAAGTCAGAGAACCACTGACAAGTGGCAAGCAACCAGAATTTCAATCAAATGAAACAGAATTATAAGGTAGTTTAACCCTTTAACTAACACGCAAATAAAAATTCTTGAATAACTATTTTTCATTTTTTGCATCACAAACATAGCATATGACCCCTCATTGGAATGAGCCACATGAGATCATTCCAATGAGGGGTCATAAGCTATGTTTTTGAGACAAAACATGAAAAAACATGAAAATTGAATGGTGATTTTTATGAATCTGACTGGCCGGTTTTGGCCATTACATTGGGTAAAGGGTTAAATAAAGCATATGACCTCTGTCTGGAGGTGTTGTATATTTTCTGGAATTTTTAGCCCCAGGAGATCTTTTTCCAGGATGCCAGGAACAACACTGAATTCCCTGGAATTGCACAAGCTTCCCAGGAGGGTTAACATGTCTGGGTGAAGTGTTGGCTTCTAATAAAGGCACCAAAGGATTTACTACATATCATTATTTCCATGCTACTATACAAACAGGAAGTGGTGTAAAGGACATTCTGGAAAATTTTTCTGGCCGTTGACCATTAAAGGCCTGGACACTTTTATCCATGTTTGGTACACTCTGACAGTCAATGTTCAGCACGTGGGTTCGCTGTTGTTTCCGGGCAAGATTGTGTAGAAATAAATGCCGAAGTACTTGAAAGGTAACTTTAGTTTACACACAGATTGCATGTTAAGCACCTGTTCTATTACAGAAAATAGTGACCAAAGTTTGAATTTAGCCCCAAAGAGTTAATGGTAGAGCACATCTCAGGGCCTTAAAGTCAAGTTTAACAAGTGCTTGGCCACAGCCTAGTGCATACCCCCACCATTGCATACCTCCTTAGCGCATACCAAAATTTTGTTGAAATCCATTCACTCACTGCAGAGATATGGATCCTGACTGATGGAATGGAGAGACAGGCAGACAGATGAATGGACAGACAGTCAGAGATGCATGGATGGACAGACATATATGGATGTATGAACAGATGGACGTACAGGTGAGAGCTACGTTGCACAAGTTTTTGATCCAAATCATTGTGGGGTTACATTTTCGTCAGTATAGCACCTCTTGTGGGGTTATTTACTGGTACAAACTTATATTGTGGGGTTTTACTGTCCAGTTACAAATGTAATTTTAGATAACCACTGTGAGGTTAAGTCTAAAAATAGAGATCTAGCCCCCTATAGGTGAATAAAACTGATAGAAATCAATGTATTGTGGGGGTCAACCCCATGATATGGAAAAATGCATTAACCAGTGATGCATGGGAAAGGCACGCGATCGCTCTCGCATACCATCGCTCACGCAAAAATTGTCCAAGGTGCGCGAATAATCGCTTGACTCTATTCTTGGGTGTGTTTTCATCCTTTTGAGTTGTGTCAACAGAAACATTCAATTAAGTTTTGATGTTGGGAAATTTTTAAGAATCATTCACAATTTGAAGTGTTTAAAGTACAATTCCATACAATTTCCTTTCCATCGGTACAAACATGACACACAGTAGTTTGCTTATACATCCACACACGACACGCTAACAGTAAGCATGTTCAGATAAAACGGTGGCCATTCTGAGATCTGAGAAACGTTTTAATACTTCGGTATTTTTTTATATCAAAGACATGTGGAATGTTGCCCTGTTCCTTATTTTCTTTTATATACATGACACCTGTCGATCCAATTCACCAGTGACACAAACTAATTGGAATTTACGCATCCATTTTCCATGATTTTAATAATCTGCCATTTAAAATCCAGACCTAATTTTAGCGGGTTACATATATTTTCACCGTCAAAATTTCCATCCATGTTCCATTGTATTCATTCCATTGTATTCAAACATTCGTTTCGAAGGACGTTTGTCAGATGAAGTTAAACAATGAAATCAACACTCTCAATCAAAATCACTCTCCTCACATTTTTCACTCTCGCAAACTTTATTTGAGGTGAGCGATTTTCCACTCGCCTCCGTTTTGCTCCCATTTGTTACTGATTAACATATCGCCTGTACTTGCAATTGACCCCACAATGTACCTCTGCTAAGAGTTGAAGAGATGGACAGACAGACAACCAGATGGACAGACAGACACATGTAATCCCAATCGCGAGAGTGGGGGTTATAATGAAAGTGTCAATGACACTGCAGCTTAACTTGTCTGTGTGTTATGTTTGATGAAAAGGATAATGTTCAATGTTTATGAAAGGATTATGAAATGAGACAAGAATTGTGATAATTGGGAATATGTTAATTTATGTTCCCTGTATGCTATGTTTTCAATAAAAATAATATGAGGTGTAGACTGCACTAAAGAATTGAGGGGTGGGTTAATGTGGCCCTCACAGTTAATGTATGTGGCCCTCACAGTTAATGTATGTCAACGAAAGTTACCAATTTACAGTGAAATTATTCCAAAAAGAGACATCCTATGAAGTTACAATGAAATCCCTTCATAAATACGGCCTGTAGACTGTGCTAAAGGCTTTTGGGCTTCGGGCCCCTGAATCCATCACGGTTGACCAATCGCAACCAAAAGTGGACGTCCTCATCAAGACATTATACTGAGTCATCCTACCAAGTTACAATGAAATCCCTTCATAAATATGATCTGTAGTGTGTGATAAAGTTTTTCGGGCTTTGGTCTCGGGCAGCCATCATGGTTGAATGATCACGACCAAAAGGGGACGTTCTCATCTAGGCATTATCTGGAGTCATCATACCAAGTTACAAAGAAAGCCCTTCATAAATATGTTTTGTAGACTGTGCTAAAGGTTTTCGGGCTTCAGGCCCCTGTAGCCATCACAGTCGACCAATCGCTACCAAAAAGGGACGTTATCATCTAGACATTATATGGAATCAACCTACCAAGTTACAATGAAATCCCTCCATAAATACAACCTGTAGACTGTGCTAAAGGTTTTCAGGTTTTGGGATCAGGGAGCTGTCACAGCTGAATGATCGCGACCAAAAGGGGCGTTCTCATCTAGACATTATCTGGAGTCATCCTACCAAGTTACAATGAAATCCCTTCATAAATATGACCTATAGACTGTGCTAAAGATTTTTGGGGTTCGGGCCCCTGTAGCCATCACAGTTGACCAATCGCGACCAAAAGGGGATGTTCTCATCTAGACATTATATGGAGTCAACCTACCAAGTTACAATGAAGTCCCTCCATAAATATGACCTGTAGCCTGTGCTTAGGGTTTTGGGCTCAGGCAGTCGTCACGGTTGACAGATCGCGACCAAATGGGGAAGTTCTCATCTAGACATCATCCGGAGTCATCCTACCAAGTTACAATGAAATCCCTCCATATTAAATATGACCTGTAGACTGTGCTAAAAGTTTTTGGGTTTTGGGCTTGGGCAGCCGTTACAGTTGACAGATCATGACCAAAAGGGGACATTCTCATCTAGATATTATACAGAGGCATCCTACCAAGTTACAATGAAATTCCTTCATAAATACGACCTGTAGACTGTGCTAACGGTTTTCAAGTTTTGGGCTCGGGCAGCCACCACGGTTGACATATCGCAACCAAAAGGGGACGTTCTCATCTAGACATGACCTCAAACCTGCATTTGAAATTTTGTGACGATCGGATAAGAACTATGAGGTGAAGCCTGTGCTAAATTAAAATGTGAACAGACTCACAGACTAACAGACTTCTGCACGCATTATGGCAATAGCTTATCTAGACTTTGTCAAGTTAAGTTAAAAACTGAAAAAAAAAAGTTTTAAGGTACAACTACCATAGTCTCACTACTACTTCAGTGTGCAATATTTCAGAAATGACTCTAACCGACAGACCGTTCACATGATTTGGAGATGGCTAACCAAATGCTTGGCTTTGTAAATATCTTGGAAAGCTGCTTTTTATCATTAACAAGTACATGTATTGATATATTGAGTGGAATTGAAATATATGCACTACAGCCTTTCAAGGCAAAAGCCTAAAAATCTATCAGACACAAGAAAGGCTGGTTAACTGGTACAGTACTAAAAGCCCATATTCCGGCTTTATTCTGAACTGCCGGTACCTAAAGTTGAAGACCATATTTTGTGGATTTCCTTCTTATTATCTTGGAAGTAAAATTACTTCACTCCGTTGATTTGCATTGTTACAATTTATGGGAGAGTGCCTACAGGCACTCTCCCATAAATTGTAACAAGACAAAAATGTGTGAACAAATCTTGAGGCTGAGAAAAACTTTAGCACTCGACCAGTTAAGTTACTCAAACTTTACCATTCAACAGGGTTCATACAAAAATTTGCTCACAAAGTTCAAGGGTTTTTCAAGGGCTTCTTTTTTTTTTTCAAGGGCTACATATACTATTCAGCTTGTTGTATGAGCTCTAAAAATCTAAGATTCATGTGACACGGATCTGACTTTGGAAGTCAGGAAGTACTGGTACCCAAAGTGTGATCTGTGTTATAGTAATCTTGGTAAAATGTTCCATACTTTTTTATGTTTTTTTTTAACTGAGCTACACGAGCGCAACAAACAAGTAAAAGGCGAGTACATATATATTTACAATGCCCAGGAAATAGCTTGGTATTCAAGGGTTTTTCAAGAGATTTCTGAAAGTTCAAGGGTTTCTCAAGGGCTAATTTCAAATTCCAGGGTTTTTCAAGAAAAAACTCATTTTCAAGGGTTTTTCAAGAGCTGTATGAACCCTGATTCAAGATGCAACTTTTGACTAACCTGACATCCATTCACGTAGATTTAAATTTGCGTAACCACCACGTGAACGAAACGAGCATTTCACACTGCTACTTAATATTAAAATCTCTGCACTTACCTCGGCAATGAATACAAGTATGAGACAGTCATTAATCTCTTCCGGGTCTAAACCAACTACAAGTGAACTCAGCGTCTGAGTCAAATAACTAGCACCTTCTCTCTTTATGGTGGGTATTCCCATGACAATGGACACTGAAAATGAGAGGAAGAGAAAAACTATTTAATGAAATTCAGGTATTGTTTAGGCCCCACAAAGAAGATCTTCTGTTTATTAGGCCATTTTTTGTAAAATTGCCTGTAGGCAGGTAATTTTTATTTTATTTTTGTAATTATTTCTTTGCCATCCAAAGTTCATGTTCTTAGTTTGGTTTATGTTTCAGGCCTCATAATCTACAGAATAACATGGGTGTTGGTGTATTTCAGCCCTTGAGTGCAAGAACATTTTTTGCAGACGATACAGTTCTATCGAGGTCAGTGGCATTACTAGAGCTGTAGGTTTTTAAATTTCTTGTTCGCTTTCGGTTTTGGTTTTTCAGGTGGAGAAAAACCTCGGTTCGGTAAGGTTTTTGGTTTGTACATGAGGCCAAGTAAAATTCTATAAAACTCATTATGTCCGCAGTCATAACTGAATGGTAGTGAAATTGAGTGAAACTCAATGAATGCCTGAAATAAGCTATAATACATGAAGAATCAGGAAGGCCAATATAATAATTACCTAAATATACAGAACTTTTATTGTGCTTGGCCATTTTTCGAGGTCTGACACCTACACGCAACTTGAGGAAAGCTGCAAGCACAACTAAACTGAAATGTCGGAAATTCACAGAATGTAGCCTTCCCAGAGTAGTGAGAGTACCCAGACACTGCCATTGGCAGTGTCTGGGTACTCTCACTACTCTGGGATGGCTACATTCTGTGAATTTCTGCAGCAAGAGAGTATTTAATAAAAAACGAAAAACCTTAGATTACGAGATGTCGACGGTTTCGGTTTTTAAAAAAAAATAAAAACCTTGGTTCGGTTTTGGTTAACCTACAGCTCTAGGCATTACCAGATTGCATGAATATAAATAACAATGCATAACATGACAGAAATGTTTTAAAATTTTGACTCCTGAAGAATCATCATTTTTATACCAATTTTCATTAGCCTTCTTTTCAAATAAAATGCCTTAATGAGCTGTCAATCTTAAAAACAAGCAAGACACTTGTGAACAATTGGCATCATGAATTAGACATAGTGTATTGTCATAGGACTGGTCACATTTCATACTGGCATTGGTTATCATGATAAAAACATCAACTTGGCACCTGTTTTAATTCTATTGAGAAATTTCTGGAAATAGACATTCCAGCTATTGAACTGGCATCCAGACAAAATCCCCTTAGGATGAAATCAAATTGGGGCCTGAGGTCAAGCTTGAAAATATGCAATCTGTCATTTGCAGAATGAGGTTCCCAGAGGGTGAGTTTTCTGATGCTATCCCATACAGTGTGCCAATTTATCCTCTGGGTACCTCTTGCTGTTTAGGTTTGAGACCTTGATTCAGACTGAGGTTCACAGAGGGTAAATGTAGTGATGCTACCCTGCTGAGCAGGGTAGCATCACCAAATTAACCCTCTGGGGTCCACATTGAAGGTGTCAGTCTGCTTATTTTCAGGCTTGCCTGAGGTGCTCACTTGACCAAAGTTGTTTATTTATTTATTTATTTATTGGTGTTTAAGGTCACATATTTTTGCACAATGGCTAATCATGACCGCGACATGAGTATCAACTCAAGACCAGGGGTGAGCGTTAAGAAGCCATGTTGCCCATTTTAGAGAGGGTTTGCACTTCCCAAATGATGACTGGGTCCTATTTTACCAGTAAACCAGAGCCTGTTTACCACAGTGAACAGGCATTGCTTCACTTCCCGGGGTTCCCACGGGGAGACCAAAGTTGTTTACAGATGAATTTAATCACCATCTATAGCTAGTTAACACAACAGAGGAATGAAGTTATTTAATTATTTTTAACTCTGTCCATGCCAGATAATTTTTTTTTTTCTAGTATTGGGATGCTACCCCAGAAATAATGCCCAGATTTTCAGTAATGGAAAACTAGGGAGTCCAAATGTCAACCTAGGGACTTGACTGGAATAAACTTGAAGAATGTTGTATACCAAATATCAAAAGATTCTGACTGGTTGTTCTGGAGAAGAGTTTGAGAATACTACCACTTTTGCACCCCCCCCCCCCCCCCCCACACACACTTAGGGAACACAAATATCAACCCAGGGACTTATTTGAAAAAATTGAAACTGATCTGAACCCTCAAAGGATGTTGTATACCAAATATTGAAAGATTCTGATTGTATCTTAAGAAGCAGATTTTTAAAGATTATTCCTCATATGGAACTAAGTTAAAATTTGGGCTCCAATAGGGAGCCCAAATATTAACCCAGGGACTAGCTTTGAACAAACTTAGGTCTGACCTCCCTAAGCATGCTGTATACATAATATCAAAAGAATCTAATAGATGGCTCTAGAAAAGAGGATTTTTAAAGAAATTCCCTCACATTGCACTAAGTTAAAATTCGGGCTCCCATAGGGAGTCTACATATTAACACAGGCACCCGATTTGAACAAACTTGAATCTCACCCCCCTAGAGATGTTGTATACCAAATATCGAAAGATTTTGATTGTATCTCAAGAAGCAGATTTTTAAAGATTATTCCTCATATTGGACTAAGTTAAGATTCGGGCTCCAACAGGACTTGATTTGAACAAACTTAGATCTGACATCCTAAGGATGCTGTATACCAAATATCAAAAGATTCTAATTGAAGGGTCTGAAGAAGATCTGTAAAGATTATTCCTCATATTGCATTAAGTTAAAATTTGGGCACCCTTTGAGAGTCCGAATATTAACCAAGACACTTGACTTGAACAAACCTGAATCTGCCTCCCTCCCCACCCCCCTCTGCCCCAAAATGTTGTATACCAAATATGAAAGCATCCTGACTGGTGGATCTGAAGAAGAAGATTTTTAAAGAAATTTACTCATATTGCACTAAGTTAAAATTTGGACTACCATAGGGAGCCCAAATATTAACCTAGGGACGCAGTTTGAACAAACTTGCATTCTCCCCCCCCCCCCCCCCCCCCCCCCTCCCCGAGACATTGTATACCAAATACGAAAGCATTCTGACTGGTGGATCTGAAGAAGCTTTATAAAGAAATTTCCTCATATTGCACTAAGTTAAAATTCAGGATCCCATAGCAAGCCCAAATATTAACCCAGGGACCCGATTTGAACAAACTTGAATCTGACACCCCTAGAGATGTTGTATACCAAATATGTATCTCAAGATTGTTAAGGATTTATTCTTTATGTTGGACCAAGTTAAAATTCAGCCTCCAATAGGAAGCCCAAATATTAAACCCAGGGACTTGATTTGAACAAACTTAGACCTGATCTCCTAAGGATGCTGTATACCAAATATCAAAAGATTCTGATTGTGGATCAGAAGAAGATTTGTAAAGATTATTCCCCATATTGCCCTTAGTTCTAAATTCAGGCTCCTGTATTGAGCCCATATATGAACCCAGGGGCTTCATTTTAACAACTTGTATTTGACTCCCCTATGGATGCAGTACACCAAATATCAAAAGTTTCCGATTAGTGATTCTGGAGAAATTTAAAAAAAATTTTTTTTTTACAGATATGACTCGGAATTTATTCGATGCCTCCTACAGAACACTCTGACACAACCAATTGCATTTTTTTTTAACATTCAATTCTACTGGTCCTAAGGATACTTTATACCAAATAACAGTTCTCTGTTCCATGTGGTTTGAGAAATATGAGCATCTGAAAAAATTTCTAATTTTTAGCTCCTGGGGTTCCCACAGGGACACAGGAAAAAATGTTTTTCATGAATCAAGTACTTTTGACTCAATAATACCACATACCAAATTTGGTTCAAATGGGACCATCAGTTCAGAAAATAGGAATTTTTGGTGGGGCCAAAAATCTTGCCCCACCCATTACAAAGGAAAATATTGCTCCACGAACTAAGGTTGAACAAACTTGATTGAATACCTCAAAAGGAAGCTACATACCAAATATCAAGTCATTTTACCCACTGATTCAAGAGAAGAATATTTTAACCCTTTACCCAACGCAGACGATATCAAAATTTATCATTTTAAATATCATTTTTTCACATTTTTCAAAAAATTCAACAAAACCATATCATGTGACCCCTCGTTGGAACGATCTCGACGAGCTCATTCCAACGAGGGGTCACATGATATGGTTTCGTTGAAATTTTTTGAAAAATAATATTTTTTCAACTGCTGAATTTGCATATTACGCGGACGGATTCAGGCGATTCGTTGGGTAAAGGGTTAAAGGATTTGGATGATTTTCCTGCAACTGTTCCCTATGGGGCTTGGCAAGTTGAATTGAAAAAAAAAATGCGATGTCAGCTCAAACAATCACCTCAAATTTAACTAAAATTGGTTCAGCGGTTTTGGAGGGGCAGGTGCAAACACCATGTTTATGGACGACGGATGGTGAGTGATCACAATAGCCCATCCTGACTTTCAGCCAGGTGAGCTCAAAATCCCATTCGGATGAAATCCCCTCAATTTAAATTTCAGAAGCTGACATAATCCTCTTAGGATGAAATCCTTTTGAAAAACATCCCCTTGGGACAGAATCCCCTTACTTTCCATTTAAATAAGTCAACCCTAAAATTAGGGATCAAATTTTTTTTTCGATTCAAATCTCTAATCAAATTTTGTCTCTGATATTGAATTATCGATATTGAATCGAATCTAGATAGACAGGTTATTTGTTTGGATGCTGAAAGTGACCTTAAACACCAATAACAATATTCTCTGTAGCACCGTAACTGAAACAGGTAGGTCTATTATCCAAAACTTTAGTTTTGAAGGCTCACCTTGTCACTATTCACCACAATCTTTGACAACAAGCATTGCTTCTGGACAATGTGAGCCACACAGACTGGCAAAATTTCACCTCCTCAGCATCAATCAATATTGTACCTTCGATTTGGTGCAAAAAGTGATATGTCCCGAGATGAGATAGTGCTGGAAGCACATTTTGGGATGTATATTTACTAGCCTATATTAAAGTGTGCACTGCTGCTTCTGTTCTTCATTATATCCAGCGTTACATTCATGTTTGTATTTATATAATGTTAGGGCAGTACGTTGTAGCAGCATTAATACCACAATTGATGTTGCCAGAGAATGTTCAGTCATTTCGAAATGTCTCTTGACCTGAGATCAAACCTGTGACCTACTGCATGAGAGACCAGCACATGAATCCACTCAGTCATCACATCACCCACTCTCTTACTCAAGTCTGTTTGTATTGGTATGAAACGACTCAGTGCAAAGTGACTCAGAAAGACTGAAATGACCCAGAGCACAAACTGGTAAAGGAATGAAAAAACCTGACAACCTATTAGTCAGTCACGCCTGGCGAAAAGGTCTTTTTAATGCATTGTTAATACTTTTGATTATGGTCGATGGCACTACCTGACTTTTGAGTCCATTTTCAAGGGCAGAATTGTATAATGTGCAGTGTTAACGTGTTACTATTACCACAAAAATGTACAGTTAGTCGTACCAAATTGGATATTCTGAACTCTTTCCTAACCGAAGATCACTATTCATTGATAAGTAGGTCAGAGAAATTAACTGCACAACCTGTGGACGTTCTAAGTCTATACTACTAACCTAAGAATTAAAGATTGTCAATTACTCAATTAAATATGAATTGAGCCTGGATGAATGAACTGTTTAATGTTAATTTTATCCAGTTTTCATTGGAAATGTAACAAATTGCACTAAGCACGAGAGATTCGAAAAAATCGAATCTTGAGACTGATTTGGGATCGATCTCAAAGCAGACGTATAATATCGATATCGAATCGAATGTCGAATATCTGCAGGACCCTACCTAAAATCTGCCAGTTCATTAGTCAAATGAAACCCCCAAAATTCACTTCCGATTGCCATATGAGGCATAAGTACATCTATCCATTTCAAAAAGGAGCATTTTCCGAAAACAGACTGAATACAAAAAACAAAATAGTTAATGTTCATCATGATTCCTTCTTTTGACCTCTATCTGTGACCTTGACCTTGAGAGCTAGGTCTGAAAGTCTTTACGCGATATACTCTTTAGTGGTGATACACAAGTTATTGCAGTTTCAAGCCAGAAAGTAAGCAGACTGACATCTGCAAACTGAGGTCTCCAGAGGGAGAATTGACTGATGCTACCCTGCTGTGCAGCATCACTAAATTTACCCTTTGTGAACCTCAATCTGAGTCAGAGTCTCAAAACTAAACAGAAAGAGACACCCAGAGGATAAATAGGCCCACTGGGATAGCATCATCAAATTCACCCTCTGGGGACCTCATTCTGCAAATGTCAGACTGCTTATTTTCAGGCCTGAGCAGTTTAATTTTGATATCTCATTCCACTAAAGAATTGTGGACCCAACACAAAAAAGTTAATGAGCATTCTGATTCCATCTTTTGATCTCTATCTGTGACCTTGATCCTTGGTGCTGTCTTGAAGTCAGTGTGTGTCAAACTGTCTAGAGATCGTACACATGTTATAAAAATTTCCTAATAATATCTCATTCTTTTCAAAAGCTATAGACCAGATACGGAAAGGTTAATTGACCAAGTGATGTACGGTGCCTAATACGTCCATTAAAAAAACCCCAACAAAACCTGGTGTATTATTATTTATTGTTATTATTTATTGGTGTTTAAGGTCACATACTTATGTACAATGGTTAATCATGACCATGAAAGTTTTACGGGTGGAGGAAGCCAGAGTACCCGGAGAGAACCACCGAGCGTCGACAAGCAACTGTTAACTCCTCAACATTCTAACTCTGTTCAAGCTCCACTCAAAAAACCTGGTGTATAAATAACACATTTTTTAATATGATTCTTAGGTTCCCACATTACATAACTTTACTCGTTGAGTGCTAGAAGCCACTATCAGGGCTTCCAAAAAAATGAGGACACCAGAGCCAAAGCCAACATTTTTCTTGCCCATATTTCATATTCAGTCAAGCACAAATACTAATCTGTTTATATAAATTTGTTTAGGCCACACAAAGTAGATGTTCTGTTTCTCAGGCCAAGTTTTGTAAAATTGCATGTGGGCGGGCGTTTTTTTATTTTATATTTTATTTTTGTAATTACTTCTTTTCCATCAGAAGTTCATATTCTTGGTTTATTTTATGTTTTAGACCTAATAAATTGAATCTGACCACCTTAGAGATGTTGCATACCAAATATCAAAGCATTCTGACTGATGGATCTGAAGAAGAAGATTTTTTTTAAATTACCCTCCATATTGAACAAAGATAAAATGTGGGCTTCCGTAGGAAGCCCAAATATTAACCTAGGGACTTGGTTTGAACAATCTAGAATCTGACCCTCATAACAATGATGTATACCAAATATTAAAAGATTCTGACTGGTGGTTCTGAAGAAGAAGATTTTTAAAGAATATTCCCCATATTACCCTATGTTAAAACTTCGGGCTCCTGTCGAGAGCCCAAATATGAACCAATGAGCTTTATTTCAACAAACTTTTATCTGACCCCCCTATGAATGCTGTATACCAAATATCAAAAGATTCTGATGATTGGTTCTGGAGAAAAGATTTTTTAAAATTTTTGCAAATATGCTGACTCAGCATTTTTTCGATGCCCATTACAGAACACCCTAACATAACCGATGGCAATTTTTTTTTACCATTCAATTCTACTGGTCATAAGGATACTTCATACCAAATAAAAGCTCTCTGTTCCGTGGGGTTTGGGAAATATGGGCGTTTGAAAATATTTCTATTTTTAGCTCCCAGGGTTCCCATGGGGATGCAGGAATTTTTTTTTTTTGCATGGGTCAAGTACTTATAACCCAATACTACCACAAACCAAATTTGGTTCATACTGGACCATCGGTTCAGAAAATAGAAATTGTACACACTGGTTCTTGAGAAGATTTTAAAAATATTTTGGAGCATTTTCCCCCACTCCCTCCCTATGGGCCTGGGCATGCTGAGTTGAACAAAAAATGAAATGCCCCTTTGGGACCATCACTCACACAAACTTTCATTTGAATTGGCCCAGTGGCTTTGGAGGAGAAGACCAAAACATGGTGTTGACGGACGAAGGACGACAGACGGGAAGCCATGAGATTAGCTCAGCTTGACTTTGTCAAGATGAGCTAATAATATGAGGTGTAGACTGTACGAAAGAATTAAGGGGTGGGTTAATGTGACCCTCACAGTTAATGTGTGTGGCCCTCATAGATAATGTATGTCAACCAAAGTTACCAAGTTACAGTGAAATTATTCCAAAATGAGTCATCCTATCAAGTTACAATGAAATCTAAATTTTATAGTAAATTTCCTTTCTTATTATACCTACCACAATTGTTTACTACAGGCTTGCACTACAGTGGAAGTCCCTAACTCGGATAAAATACTCTCTATTTTTGTCTTTCCCAAGCAAGTTGGGAAAGAAAAGTGGTGCAAAAGCACCAATAAAAATAAGCCAAAACTGGGTCGAGTGCAACCGGCGCAGACCCAGTACGGGAATGCTCTCTCCCAAGTACAACTCCACGACTTCCGTTGCCAGTGCGCATATACCGTCTCTAAAGACTCATTCTTTTTGAATCCGTAAACGTTAGAGTTATGTGATCAGCGGGGAGGAAAGATTCTTTACCCGTAAAGAAGACGGGAGGGCCTCCATGTAAACAATTGTGGTAGGTATAATAAGAAAGGAAATTTACTATAAAATTTAGATTTCTTCTCAACCTACTCACAATTGTTTACTACAGGCTGAATAGACAAAAGGCTGGAGGGAATCGCATAACCAACCCCCACATAACCCTAGTGCACTGGAACCGTGAAGCAGAAGGAAGAGGTCCCGAGGCTTATCAACCATAATGTCGCAATCATTGGTAAAGGACAATGAAAAGAGACATATGAGCCTGTGTGACACACAGACAGAAAAAAGAGCAGTAACAGCACAAGGCTGAAACTGACCTTCAAGAAGCCTAATGGCTATGGCAGACAACAGCCTGAGCAGAAGAAAGAGGACCCAAGGCAAAAAGGTCCTCCGACTGCTCCTGCAACTGGCGTAAATAAAAGGTGGAGAAAGTAGAAGCATTTCTCCAGTAGGCTGCCTGCATAACATCCGACAACTTGACGGAGTTAGAATAAGCCCAAGAGGTAGACAGTGCCCGCACCTCGTGGGCAGAAATACGATTGGTAATACAATCGCCAGCTGCTAAACGACTATAAGCCGTACGAATAGCAAGACAAATCCATCGAGAAATGGATTGAGGAGAGATCTTCTGACGACCCGGAATGAGAGATAGAAAAAAACGTTTTCTGCCCTTCCGTATGAAGCGTGTCCGATCAAGATAAATGCGAATAGCACGGACCGGACAGAGCAAAGGGCGAGTACCCTCAACAGAGGGAAGAGCCCTGATACAGATAGGAGGAGGAGTAGTATCTGGTAATTGATTCTTAGCTAAAAAGGAGCAATCAGTGGTAAAAGTAACACTGTCGGGAGAACTCCTAAAAAAGGCCGGGTCAACCGAGAGGGCGTGAAGCTCACTAACCCGTCTGGCCGAAGCAAATGCCATCAGAAAAGCCGACTTGTATGTGAGAAATTGCATATCCACCTGGGATAAAGGTTCGAACGGCGCCCCCCCCCCCCCCCCAAGCAAAGCAGCACCCACGAAAGATTCCATCGTGGAGTAAGCTGCAAAGTCCGAGGCCTTTTCAAAGAAAAGTGCCGAACAAGCTTGGAGAGGTAAGGATTAGTGCCAATACGACGCTTCCCCACATAAGAAAAAGTCTCTGAAAGCATAGACCTGTAACCCTTGATGGTAACAGGCTGGAGACCCCGAGAATCAAACAGATATACCAGAAACTCCGCAATCTGTGAAATCGAAGGATTGCCATAATCAACAGAGTGATCAGCACACCATCGACAGAAGACCTTCCATTTAGCTGCATAAGCTAAACCAGTGGAGTGCCTCCTTGAAGAAGAAATGCACTCCACTGCTCGTCTCGAAAAACCTCTACGGAGGAGACAGGACCTGACAAAAGATATGCGTGAAGGCACAATGAAGTCGGGTCGACGTGAAACCTCCTCGGGCGACCTTGACAAAGAAGGTCGCAACGTAGCGGGAGACGTGCCGGAACCGCCGCCATCAGCGAGCGGAGCTGATTGATCCACACCCGCTGAGGCGACAGGGGAGCGATCAGAATGATTCGACAACTGCAGGTTCGAATTTTGGCGAGAACCTGAGGAAGAATCGGAACCGGCGGGAAGGCGTAGCCGACTAGACCGTTCCAATCGAGTGACAGAGCGTCCACGGCAAAAGCCAGAGGATCTGGACACGGGGACACGAAAGTGTCCACCTGATGGTTCCAACGAGTCGCAAAGAGATCGATGTGGGGACGTCCCCAGAGATCGCAAAGCGACTGGAACACTGCCCTGTGAAGCATCCACTCGGTGGAAATAACCCTGCCCTGTCGGGACAGGGAGTCGGCTAGGACATTCAGACGACCGGGAATGTGACGAACAACCACTCCGGCGTGAACCTCCTGAGCGAGCAGTAACAGATCCTGAGCTAACTCGTACATCGGAAGCGAGTGCGTGCCGCCCTAGTTCCGAATGTAAGCAACCACTGTCGAATTGTCGGATAGTAGAAGGACCTGGCGATTTGACAGGTGAGGGATCCACTGCCTGAAACTCAGAAGAAGAGCAAGAAGCTCCTTCTGGTTGATGTGTAGAGCTGCTTGATCCTGGTCCCACATCCCGTGTAGGGAAAGACCGAGAGGATCCAACGTCGCACCACATCCGAGATCGCTGGCATCTGCCGTCAGAACGCGATCGGACGTGGGTAAGTCCAGCGGAACACCCTGCGTAATCCACTGAACATCTGTCCAGGGAAGAAGGTGAGGATACAGAGAGTCCGGAAACGGAAGCACCTGATCCAGAGAATCTACATTCGGTCTCCAATGACTGAGCAGAAAGTGTTGGAGAGGTCTGACACGCAGCCGACCTAGAGGAATGAGATCCGTCACCGAACCGCAGAGACCGATCAGCCGGAGAAAACTCCGAGCGGTCGCGGACCTGGACTGGGACAGAGTCAGAGCAAAAGCTGAGAGAATCACAGCCTTGGCCTGGGGAACAGCCACCAAATTGAATTTGGTTTGGAAAGACATCCCCAGATGACAAAACGACTGAGAAGGGACCAGGTCCGACTTCTCCTCGTTGACTCTGAATCCTAGCGACGTGAGCAAGCTCAACAGAGTGGCGACATCCGATTCCAGTAAGGCAGCATTGGAATGCCTCTGGAGGATATCGTCCAGATATGCCGAAGTAGTCACCCTGGACTGTGTGCGATGGAACGCTATCACATGCGACATCAGTCTGGTGAACGCCCAAGGAGCCAGGTTGAGGCCGAAAGGCATGGCCTTGAACTGGTAAACTCGCCCAAGAAAAGCGAACCTGAGATACTTCCGTGACGCCCGATGCATCGGAACGTGGAAGTAAGCGTCTCGCAGGTCGATGCTGGCTGCGAAATCTCCCTGGTGAATTGATTGGCGGACCGACCTGAAAGTCTCCATGCTGAACTTGGGAGCAATGATAGACTGGTTCAGGATGCTCAGATCGATAACCGGTCGGAGTCGGCCGTCCTTCTTCGGCACCAAGAACAGGCGGGAATAGAAACCCACTGACTGAACGTTCTTGACGACCTCGATCGCCCCCTTTGCCAGGAGATTGGCAATCTCCGTGGACAAAAGTTCCCGACGTAAAACGTCTGAAGGAACTGTGGTTGGAAGAGGCACCCTTGACAGAGTGGGGTGCCGTCGGAAGGATATGCGCAGCCCGGACTGAACAACATCTAACACCCATGGATCGGATGTGATGGTGGTCCAATGGTCTGCGAACTCTGCTATCCTTCCTCCAACCTGGGACGAGTCGAGGTGAGGACCTTCATTTTGAGCCCCGACGAGGCCCGCGAGAGGAGAAACCACCTCCTCTGCTAAATGAAGAATCCTGAGACTTCCCTCGATTCTGCCGACCCCTACCTTTACCCCGTGAGTAAGAAGTAGAGGCGGCGGCAGAAGGACCAGCCTTTTGCTTCACAGAGGAAGCAGAAGGGTACTTGTTAGGCTTGGAACGGCCCTTGCCTCCCCGAGAAGGCTGATCAAGCTGACGAAACAGCAGCTGATCTTTGGAATGACGTAGGACGTCATCCCGGACCGTCGACACGGAACCATGGAAAAGTTGCGGACCTGCCAAAGAAGCAGATCGAAGAGTAGCACGCTGCTCCTCGGGAAGGGATCGTCCTGTGTCCAGCACAGCGTCCCTTCGAACTAATTCCAAATTGGCCGTGTTACAGGCATGCGTGTGAGAAAGGTGCATAAGCGCCTTGGACAGCACACGCAAAGGAGCCTGTACCTCGTCAAACTTATCTGGAGGCAGATAAGCAGCCAAAGCTGAGACGACGTGATCTGAGAGAGAAAGCATGCCAAGCATCTCTCTAGATAAGCCCAACGTGGACTCCAGAGTCGTCATTGGAATGACGGCAGACTTGGGCTTGGAAAGCCCGAGGGAAGTGGAGTCCTGATCCAGAGCCGTCAAAGTCTGGCAGACTGACGGATTGGCGGAATCGTAGGAACGATAACGCACAGGAGGCAAAAAGGTGTCAACCCTGGTGAAGAACAAAGTTTTCAAAGCCTTGGAATTCAGCTTGGCATCCAATGCTGAAAAAGCCTCAACCACCTGTACCGACTGGCATGGTCGAAGGCGCCCAGAAGCAGGTTGCTCCATAGGCTGTTGGCACGCGACCGATGATCGCGGCCAGGCTGACACTGTCGGCTGGTTAGCAGGTTTGAGCTCAGGCAGAAACCCAAACACAAAGTCAAGAGCCGCCCCCAAGTCTGAAGACTGCTGGCCCTCGACGTCAAGCATGTCCGACTCCTCCCCAGAATCGGAAGACACGTAGCCCATCGTGGGCAAACCAGCCGACGCCTCCCATGGTGTCGGGACACCAGAGGAATCGGAAACCGGCCTGTTTCCAATCCCGGGAGGCGGCGCCATAGGAGGCGCCTGGAAACCACCCATAGCCTCGCTGGAAGCAACAGGAAGGCTCTTTGAGAGAACCTGAGTGAGTAAGGAGAGGGCCTCCCTAAGCTCACTGCCTGTACCGACCGGTTCGACAGGGGAGCGAACCGGCAAAGTGGCTTCACCTCTGACCCTCTTAACCAGCGAAGGGTCACGATCCTCCAAAACACCCGACGCGGGACGACGGGCGGCAGCCGAAACATCTGAAGGCAGACGTGTATAGGGGTACGATGCACCCCGAGGATCAATATTGCGAGAACTCATGAGAGTCACCGCGGACCTCTGCGGGGCAGAAGGTCCAGGCTGCACAAAAGGCGTTGGTCCCCCAAAACTGGTCGTGTGACCAGAGTGAGTGGACGGAAACGCCACGGAGTTCATAGTGTTTCCACTACGAACATCCGAATCCAAAGACACAACTGTGGTACTTGACGGCGACGAGACCACAGCGACGGGCTCGGCCGGCAGCCCCTTCCGACTTCGCCGAGTTGAAGTCAGGGAAGGCTGGGGCCGATATCCCACGTCTACAGTATCGGACAGTTCTGCAGTACCCTGCAGCGAAAAGTCGAGGCCGGCTGAAACAGACAACGAAGCAGACGGACCAGCAGCAGTAGTAGATACGTCGAGAGTCATTGAGGCTGGTGAAAAAGTGGAGAGAGCACACCGGCTCGGCTCCGAAGGAGGAGTCACAACCCTAGTGACAGCCTCAGATGTCGACTGGAGGGGGACCGTAGTCCCGGAACCAGGCATCTCTACGCCAGAACACTCAACGGCTCCCGCAGTATCCACCACAGGAAAAGACTGCACATCCCCCACGGAGGAGGAATAACTCTCACCAGACAAAGTCGGCTCGGGAGGCCCCGAACGACCACGTTCTCCTTTCCCGCGGGAGCGGGAGGCATGGCCACGAGAACGAACGACACGATTTACTGACGCCCAAAAGGTGGAAGACCATGTTCCACAGACACCACACGGCCGCTCGGCCGAACACCCATTACAGGAGGAACACGACGAATGTACGTCGTCCACATGCTTAGGCAGCAGACACTGCCCACAAGGAATTGTCCTAGGCATGAAAGAGGTGAGAGGAGCAGAGAAGGTGAGATCAGAAAACAGAACACCCCCAAAGAGAGAAAGGTGACAGAAACAAAGACCCCAGACGGTCGACCGGGAACCACCCAACAGGAAGACTACTCTCAACAGAAAGAAGAAACACTGTAGGAGTGGTACCCCGCTGACACCTAACTCTAACACAATTAGAAAAATTTGCAAAAAAAGCATGAACAATAATTGTGAAAATCTAAGTCCGAACCACGTGGCCCGCGAAAATCGCGCGCGACCCGAGAGAGAGCAAATAAATATACATTATGGACATATAATAGAAAAAAGAGAATATAAAACACTGTTCCTGAGAATACAAAGGATACACTGTGGTATAATGAATCAGGAATCATCAAACATCAAGCTGGTGGAACACTGATAAGCGTGCAAAAACATCTCGACACGAAGCAGATTTTAAAAAGAATGAGTCTTTAGAGACGGTATATGCGCACTGGCAACGGAAGTCGTGGAGTTGTACTTGGGAGAGAGCGTTCCCGTACTGGGTCTGCGCCGGTTGCACTCGACCCAGTTTTGGCTTATTTTTATTGGTGCTTTTGCACCACTTTTCTTTCCCAACTTGCTTGGGAAAGACAAAAATAGAGAGTATTTTATCCGAGTTAGGGACTTCCACTGTAGTGCAAGCCTGTAGTAAACAATTGTGAGTAGGTTGATAAGAAATCCCTTCATAAATACGGCCTGTAGACTGTGCTAAAGGTTTTCAAGCTTTGGGCCTGTGTAGTGATCATGGTTGACCAATCACAACGAAAAGAGGATGTCCTCATCTAGACATCATACAGAGTCATCCTACAGATTGTGCTAGAAGTTTTTGGGTTTCGAGCTTGGGCAGCCATCACGGATGACAAATCATGACCAAAAAGGGACATTCTCATCTATATATTATACAGAGTCATCCTACCAAGTTACCATGAAATCCCTTCATAAATCCGACCTGTAGACTGAGATGAACGTTTTCGGGTTTTACCTCGGGCAGCCATCTTGGTTGACCGATCGCGACCAAAAGGGAATGTCCTCATCTAGACATTATACTGAGTCATCCTACTAGGTTACAATGAAATCCCTTCATAAATGAGACCTGTAGGCTGTGCTAAAGATTTTCGGGCTTCGGGCCCCTGTAGCCATCACAGTTGACCAATTGCGAACAAAAGGGGACATTCTCATTTAGACATTATATGGAGTCATCCTGCCAAGTTACAATGAAATCCCTCCATAAATATGACCTGTAGACTGTGCTAAAGGTTTTCGGGTTTTGAGCTCAGGCAGTTGACACAGTTGACAGATCGTGACCAAATGGGGAAGTTCTCATCTAAACATCATACGGAATCAAACTACCAAGTTACAATGAAATCCCTCCATATTAAATATGATCTGTAGACTGTGCATAAAGTTTTTGAGTTTTGAGCTTGGGCCGCCATCACGATTGACAGATCATGACCAAAAGGGGACGTTCTCGTCTAAATATTATAGAGTCATCCTACCAAGTTACCATTAAATCCCTTCATAAATACGACCCGTAGACTGTGCTAAAGGTTTTCAGGTTTTGGGCTCAGACCGCCATCACGGGTAACCTATCGCGACCAAAAGGGAACGATCTCATCTGAACATAATCTCAAACCTGCATATGAAATTTCGTGACAATCGGACAAGAACTACGGGGTGTAGCCTGTGCTAAAGGAAAATGTGTGAACAGACTCACAGACTAACAGACTTCCACACGTGTGATGGCAATAGCTTATCTTGACTTTGTCAAGTTAAGCTAAAAATCAAAACAACCTTTTGGGAATCAGTCCAAATTACATTCGTTATCTTTCTATTGGGTGCATTTGTTGAAATTCGTATCGCTGTTTCTCTTCGGCTGGTGTTCATTCACGCCTAAACTTTTGGTGGCTATTACAGTAAAAATAAAAAGTACACATTTGGGCAGATTTGCAAAACAGCTGGAAGAAACTTTTTTAAAAGAAGTTCGAAGCATGTCAGGTTGTCTGAAGATTTACCAAAATAAAGTTGACCAATTTAGATATATAGGGATCCACAGACGAGACGGCCACGGGACTGGGTTAATGTTGTGGATGGAAATGATTGTTTTTTTAATATTATTTCATTTTTAGTTAAC
Organism: Pictodentalium vernedei; assembly: GCA_031216915.1. NCBI lineage: Eukaryota > Metazoa > Mollusca > Scaphopoda > Dentaliida > Dentaliidae > Pictodentalium > Pictodentalium vernedei. Next base: position 59,738,241 of record CM062297.1, read on the forward strand.
TAATTTTTTTTTTATGAACTGACTTTATTTTACTTTGGACGTTTTCATTTTCACACTACGCGACAGATGATCGATAATTGTATAACGAAATTTGGAAACTTTTTGAAGAGTAACTAATGACTTGACAGGAAAGGAACAAGCATAAGCAGTGCTGGGAAAAAAGTTCTGGCTTGAACATCACCAATTGAATACAGAAACATTTATGTCATAGCGGCTAGGGCTGTCACGATTAATCGATTGTCAACTGGTCACGCCAAAATCGCTTAACATTTTTCGTTGGTGAAGAAACAGTAAATTTTACCCCATTTTAAACGTTTTAATAATTAAAAAAAAAAAATTGATGAAAAAACTATTGTTTTCTGAAGGTAAAAGGTCAAGAACGTCAATGTTAAACCTCAAGAAATTGTTTGAAGCATTCGTCTTTTAGGTACCTTCAAAGCTTTGATGTTCTGAACTTTTGAACCGTCAGTGTAATAATCAAGACCAGCCGGCAGTTGTGAACTTGCGAAGTCCACAACTGCAGACTGGTCTTGATTATTACACTTATGGTTCAAAAGTTCAAAACATCAAAGCTTTGAATGTTCCTAAAAGAGAATCGTCCTCGTTGTTTACTTGAGGTATGTCAACTGACTTGAACTTCATTTATAACGACTTCAAAGTGAGGGAGGTGGGGTCATCTAGGTATGATTAATCGATTATTATCGAATATTTGCGGCGATTAATCAATTCCATTTAAAAAATCGTGACAGCCCTAAAAGCGGCGATTCCGTTAAATACAAGGGTTTAAAGTTTAATGGATGTGTAATAATAGTTCATCACCTACGTTTAGATTGGCTCCTCTCCAGATAACTGAATCTAAAAAATACCCTAAACATTAATTTTCTATGAATCAACACAAAAAAATGTTGCTCAATCGAGACTTGATTTGACTTAACTTTTGATGACATACCATCAAGAGTAAAGACTCACCACAGGCCAGGTGTTATGAGGCCTGTGTCGCATAGTTTCATTAATTCGGTTAATATTTTGATGTTTTCGAGGTAACTTTAATACTTATTCACTACAACTGGATCACGAAGGCTTATCTGAATATTTTTGTGAGTAAAGTAGACTTACCTCCATGTCTTTCTTTTGACAATCTGTAAGCTGGTTTCAGGAGATGAGGTTGTCCAGCCAAATGAGGTAAATAGGTGAATATACTTGGCACATGGATTGAGCTTTGAATTGCATCCTCACTTACGTTTCTCAGGAAGTTTCTGATTTCATGCGGTAGGTTTACTAATGAGCTGAAATGAAATAAACAAATGATTTAACCCTTAAAGGTCTATTTCTGACTTCTAACGACCTCAGAACAGGTACTCTTAACATGCCATCATAAGGAGGACCTGTTGACAACAGACAAATTAGGTTGGAGGTAGTTTCTAGCCAAGTTTTGGCTGCCTGTTAAGAACAAGAAATCACTAAGCCACCAGACATATATAGAGACTGTGGGCCGGGTAAAATTCAGGACACTTGTCCAGGCACTATAAGGGTTAAAAAGATTTATTGCATCATTTGACTCTGTTCTGGTCATTAACAAGCCAGAAAATAAGCAGACTGACATCTGCAAAATGAGGTCCCAACAGTGTGAATTTAGTGATGCTACCCTGCACAGCAGGGTAGCATCACTAAATTTACCCTCTGTGAACCTCAGTCTGAATCAGGGTCTCAAAACTAAACAGAACGAGGTACCCAGAGGATAAATTGGCCCACTGTATGGGATAGCATAATCAAATTCACCCTCTGGGGACCTCATTCTGCAAATGTCAGACGGCTTATTTTCAGGCCTGGTCATTAAACTCATATTTTAACCCTTTCCTAACATGAAAAAAGAACGACACTTGCAAAAAAACAAATTTTCTTCAATTGTTTGCATCATAAACATAGCTTATGAACACTCCTTGGAGCGAGGTCTAAGCTCTGTTTTTGACGCCCCCAAAATAAAAAAAATAATAACAAGACTGAAGCATGTCCCCGCACAGTACATGGACACAGGAGGTTGAAGAGCAAACTGTGATTTGTTACTTGTACATGAGCTGTGTCTGTAAGATATATATGATGCCCCCACAAAGTGTGAAATTCTACAAAAAATTGACCAAGTTCAACAACCTGTAATTTTGTGAAATATTGAAGCAAATCAAAATCCTGACAATATGCACACCTCTGGTATATGTACAAACATCCTGTAATATTAAAAAAGTCCTAGCTTCAAAATTGTGAGAGGAGTTAGCTGGACAATGTACCCTAGAAGTGAACAGATAGACGAACAGTGGACAACGGATGGATGGACGGGTTAAAACAATATGCCCCCCGACTGTTCTTTGTGGGAGCATAAAAACTGAATGGCAATTTTTGTGAATAATGCTGGCTAGTTTCAGCCATTATGTCGGAAAAGGGTTGAAAGTGGGAAGGCATGATCACTCAATAACATTCTGAATGTACTAGCTACCAGCCATACACTATTCTACTGCCTGACAGGCTGTAATCTAGCAATTTTATTGGCTGACAGGTACGATATAAATATTACTCTCACCCACTTTCAATATTTACACATTGGTTTCGCCCAGTGTAAAAACATGAATAGCAGGCATGCAGGGGGCGTGGTGGTGTTGCGACAACCAGTTCTTGTCAGATCACCAAAGTTAAGCAACGTCGAGCCCGGTTAATCATTTGATGGGTGACTGGCTGAGCGATCAATTTGGACTCTCACGTTCTGTTCTTGGGCAAGGCACTTAACCCCGATTGTCCACATGGGGGCACGATGACGCTGTGTACTAAGGCATACTGCACATTGATGGTACACATGTCTTTAACCAATCTAACCCTGTCTGTGCTGCAGTGCGGAGTTACAATGTTGGGGAGCTGGCAGCTGCTCGCCGTTGCTCGGTGGTTGTCTCCGGTACTCCGGCTTCGTCCACCCGTAAAACTGTCAAGTATATGACCTTAAAACACCAATATATAAATAAATAAATAACCAGGCATGCAGATTTCAGAAATTCATGAAAGTTGAAAACTGGTTCTGTGTATTTGATGTCTAGGAATCCTACAGAACTACTTGTGTGTTCCAACAAGAACTATCAAGAAACCTATTTTTATTATATGCTAGCCTGTGAATTATCACAAATTACCTAAAAGATGTTTCTCTATATCTATCGACTCGACAGATATTGAGAAATATTTCCCAGTAGCTTCCTAAATGATGTTGCGCTTCAGCGCATGACGTCGCCTTGAAGGAACGATCAGCTAATCTTTGTTATTGTTTTGAAACGTACGCATTTGGGGTCGAATTGGGCTGAATATTGTGCAATAAAATGTCTCGTAGCATATAATAAAAAAGAAAATCTACTCTATTTTCTACTTCAGTCAGTGTCTGGACATGACATCATCACCTTGAATGTTGCCTTGAAGGAACTATCAGCAGCTTTCTGTTATTGTCTTGAAACTGTCTGCAGTCGAATCGGGCTGAATATTGCACGTTAAAATGTCATGTAGCATATAACAAAAAGAAAAAAAGAAAACTTTCAGGTCAACTCTCATGAGATAAATAGAAGATATGGAATGAGTGTTTTTTTCATATAATATTTATGAAATGAGTCTAAGAATTTTCCGTTTGGGCGAGCCTCTGGCGAGCCCAAACGGAAAATTTGGACGTGTTTCATAAATACTATATGAGAAAAACACTCATTTCATATACTATTTATCATATGACACAGACACGCACAAATTAGCCACTTAGTATGACTTTTTAACCCATTACCTAACTTGAGTCGCAGACGGCACTTGGAAAAAACATCCTCCTATAACTAAAAATTTTCATTTTTTGCTTCCAAAACATAGGTTATGACCCCTCATTGGAACGAGCTCGTCGAGCTCATTCCAATGAGGGGTCATAACCTATGTTTTGGAAGCAAAAAGTGAAAATATGAAAAAAAATGAATGGCGTTTTTCTTGTAGGTAAAAGATTAATACAATATAACCCACCCTATATAGGACAGATAACGTAAATTCTCCCTACTGAAATTATGTAAATATGACCCAGTTGTATTTTGTTTAGCCAATCAAACTGTCCAGTTTTGAAATTGACCAATGAAAGCTCCCAACTCTAATTATGCAAATTATGAAAATGTGGCCCAGTTGTATTTTGTTCAGCCAATCAAATTGTCTAGATTTGAAATTGACCAATGAAATTGATGGAAGGCTTTATTTATCACTGATCAATATGAAAACAAAATATCAAATGTTTTAAAGTGAACAAAACGGACGAGTCATATGATAATTCTCAATATTCACTAAAACAGCGTAGATATCTTTTATTTTTATTTCTTATTTATTCTCTACCCATTTTCTTATTCTGGTTTCGTATTTAAGACCTGCAAATGTTTAGGAAGGATACACATGTAGAATATGAAGTGGATTGCTGTGGATGAGAGGGTAAATACATTTGATGAAATAAAAAATAAAAATGTAAAACAAATTATCTGTATTTTCATTTAACCCTTTACCCAACGCAGACGATTTCAAAATGTATTATTTTAAAAATAATTTTTAAATTTTTTTCAAAATATTTCAACAAAACCAGAGGGGTCACATGATATGGTTTTGTTGAAATTTTTCGAAAAACAATATTTTTTCAGCTGCTGAACTTGCAAATTACGCGGGCGGATGTGGGCGATTCGTTGGGTAAAGGGTTAAGTATTTTATTTCTTTGAACACTCAATTTAATAGCAATAGATGAAGTGCGGCAATGATGACTCAGATGAGTGTGTATATCATCACTTGCAAATGAAAGAAGGTAACAAAGAAAAGGGGGTGCGGTGGCTCAGTTGAAAGAGGTGCAGGCAGCAAACCGAGAGGTCCTCAGTTCGAATCCCACCTGCGGCAACCGCTTTGTGTCCTTGGGCAAAACACTTCACTGTCAGTTATTCGTTTTCTCCTTCAAAGTGTCATTTGGACAGTATTTGCTGGCTTTCTTCTGTTTTTTGTCAAATTGTAAAATGTCTGAGCATCTATTTATACCTCAACAATGTCAAGGTACTCACTGATTATTCTGAACAACATATTATTGATTCAATTATCTTTAATACACTTTATGAAACAAACTATAGATAGAACCTTTTTATTATATGCTAGCCTGTTAATTATCGCAAATTATCTAAAAGATATTTCTAGATATCCATTGACTCAATGGATATCGAGGAATATCCCTCAGTAGCTTCCTAAATGACATCACGCTATGATGCATCACATCGCCTTGAAGCAACTATCAGCTGATCTTAGTTTTTTTTTTAAACGTACGCATTTGGGTTCGAATTGGGCTGATATTGTGCAATAATATGTCTTGTAGCATATAATAAAAAAGAAAATCTACTCTATTTTAGTCAGTATCTGGAATTATCTCATGAGTGTGGACCTGAAAGTTCACTTTCTCGCGTTTCGCAGTATAGCGAGAAATATATGTATTATGGGTACGGTAGTTAAGAGGTTAACAGCCTTAACGGCAGTGTCTTCACACGGCAGCAAGTTGATGTACCAGCTGAGTGAATATCATGTTATCAGACATGAGATTTATGAGTTCGTCACACTGAGTGACCTGTTTATGCTGATGTTGTGTTACTCTGTCATTTCTAGCCATATCACCGCAACGGTTACATGCTTAATTTTAAAATGGAAAGTGTAAGGATGGAGGTCGGCATCCTGACCCTGAGGTCAATTTTGCATACTCCGACTACAGGTTTCCGGAGTCTTTTGCCACAAATAGGCTTTCATCTCTGGTTGTTCCTGGGTGGCTTGTTGACCGAAGAGGGGTTTTTTTCAGAAGTTTAACATGCTTGAGTATTTTCTCTGTTGGTATTTGTGTAAATCCAACAATACTTGTCGTCAATCTTAAATTACTGTCACAATGAATATTTCACTCTATATTTTGCATACTTAATGTCATTAAATATGGGTATCATGCTAACCGTTCAATCGTGTACTCGGCTACTTGCAGTAGATATTTATTATCCTTTTACTCACAGGTGTGTTATATCTTAGTATTATAAGAAGTATACATTATACGTTTTATTTCTCATGAGCACTTACGCGAGTGAAAAATAATATTTTCAGATCCACACGATGAATTTTCTCAGTAGCTTCGCAAATGACTTTACGCTTCGGTGCATGATGTTGCCTTGAAATTGCCTTGAAGGAACGATCAGCAGCTTTTTGTTATTGTCTTGAAACTATTTGCAGTCAAATTGGGCTGAATACTGCACAGTAAAATGTCATGTAGTATAGTGCTCAAATGACTAGTGAATTCCAAAGTCGACTAGTCAATACCCAAAAGTCAAGTCGACTTCGACTAGTCATTGGTGATAACTTGTGTCCTTATAACAGTGTTGGTGTTCCGGTAGAGTGCTGAAGGTCCAAATTTGGCTTCACTTGGGCATTCATATACAGCAACTTACTGGAACATTATTCTGTTAAAGTGCTTCTAATTATGCTAAGAGTGAAATTATATAGTCTTATTTAATTTGCCTTGTTGCAATTTATGGGAGAGTGCCTATAGGCACTCTCCCATAAATTGCAACAAGGCAAATTAATAAGATATCCTGATAGCCCAAAATAATTCAGCACTCTACTAGTACCAGTTAAAACAAACTACTGTCACTACTATTAGATGGCAATAGATGTATACAATGATTGCCCAATATTGCTGTTCAAACTGTCTGACAGTGGCACAGAAGGGATACTATTTACCTAAAAGCTTGAACTCCTCCGACTAGTCGACTGCACAACTGAAAGTCGACTACTGGTTTACCCAGAGTCGACATCGACTAGTCGACTAATCGTTTGAGTACTAATGTAGCATATAATAAAAAGACAATCTGTTTTAGTGAATACAGGGAATTATTTCATACAAGACGACCTGAAAGTATTATTTTCACAAGTGCTTGCGGACTTTCAGGTCCACACTCATGAGATAATTCCTGATAGTCACTAAACTGCGCAGAAATCCTCTATATATTTAGTTTGGTCGAGCTCTGTCAAACAAATTATGATCGGTTATTTAAGAAATAACTGTTGTTTTCCTTCGGTTTATGTGATATAAACCGAAAATTTTCAGCACAAGCTTCATAACTCGCGTAGCTTTGCTGAAAATTTTCAGTTTATATCGCATAAACCGAAGGAAAACAGCAGTTATTTCTTATAATTTAATCCGGCTGTAATATTAAAATATAAAAACTATGTGTACGTGAACGAAAAACTTTTAATTTTTGCAAAAGACAAGTCAAACTCAGGAAAGTGTGCCACAAACAGGTCACGTCAGTTATTGTCAAATTGTTTGTTGTTTTGATTTTCGATGGCAGATGACAGACATTTAGCAAGTCACGTAACAATATCATTAAAACATTTTTTTAAGTTCCCCCAAAATTATGTTGGTATGTATGATATTTTATTCGTCTCCCACTTCGGTATATTTTATTAAATTCAATTGTTCCCGAGAAATTATCATTATATTCTCGCTGACTGGAGGCGATGAAAAATTTTGTTTACAAGCTTGTTATCCATCTATCAGTCTGCAGTCACGCCCTCATGGTGACAATTGGATTGAGTGGGCGGGGCTTCCAGGGTCTTCAAAGTTGGATCGGATACATGTGCGAACGTGTAGACATTCCAAATCATTATGCGATTTGGTTTATATGATTTTGACGACTTTCACGCTGTATACTTTCAACCAAACGCAGAGGTGGGGCAAATGATTAAATTATTTTCCTATTCTTCAGAATTCAAAATTTTCTTCAATGTGAAAGAACTCTGTGAGAAAATAAATTTGTTATCCATGTATATTCCAGGGTGTACATAAATATATACTGGTTTGAAAACTGATACACCTTTAGATGTACCTCGGGATGTATCATTTATTTATTTATTGGTGTTTAAGGTCACATATTTCTGCACAATGACTAATCATGACCACAACAGTTTTATGGGTGGAGGAATACCAAGTACCCAGAGAGAACCACCAAGCAATGTCGAGCAACTGTCAGCTCTTCAACATACTAACATCACACAAGCAGGATTAGCATTGGCTGAAGACAAATGCACCATCAACGTGCAGTATGCCTTAGTACACAGTGCCATCGTGCCTCCACATGGCCAATGGGGGTGAAGTGTCTTGCCCAAGGACACAACGCAGTTGCCGCAAGTGGGGTTCAAACCGAGCCACCGCACCCCCTTCAGAATATATCAGTTTTCAAACCAATGTAAATTTCCATACACCTGGAATATATAGAGAGTAATCACTTGATGGGGCTGGTTACGTGAAATAATTCATGAGAGGTGAGGGATGTTGTACAAACGTGCACAAGTGTTTTACAATATAGTCCCTCGCCTCGAATGAATTATTTCATGTAACCAGTCCAGTCAAGCGTTTACTGTGTTTATTACTTTTTATTATTAATGATCATTATATTATTTAACCCTTTACCAACGTAACAGCCAAAACCGGCCAGCGCTATTCTCAAAAATCGCCAATTAATTTTCATTATTTTTTCATTTTTTGTCTCTAAGAGATAGGTTATGACCCCTCATTGGAACGAGCTCATTGAGCTCGTTCAAATGAGGGGTCATAACTTATGTTTTTGAGACAAAAAATGAAAATAATAGTTATTCAAGATTTTTTTTTTGTGTCTTCTACTTTTCATGTTAGGTAAAGGGTTAAAAAAACCCCCCCAAAAAACAATGAAGTGCCCCAAAGCATCTTCGTTTGTGCGCACGGATACATGACTCAATTGTTGATTGCATAATTCACTTGTGAAGTTATCGTTTATAATCAAATCCAGAAATCCCAGTAAATCAGTAATAAACATGGATAACTAATACTAGTCTTTGGTGAAAAATAAACCATGATCCCCGGTAATCTATTTACATTTTGTGCATTTTGAAATCAAAATTATTTATTTATTTATTTATTTATTGGTGTTTAAGGCCATATACTTATGCACAATGGCTAATCGTGACCATGACAGTTTTACGGGTGGAGGAAGCCGGAGTACCCGGAAAGAACCACCGAGCATCGATGAGCAACTGTCAGCTCCACAACATTCTAACTCTGTTCAAGCTGCACTCAAGCAGGGTTACAGCAGCTGAAGACATGTGCACCATCGATGCACTGTACACCTTAGTACACGGTGGCATCATGCCCCCATGTGGGTAACCAGGATAAAGTACCTTGCCCAAGGACACAACGCGGGTCGTACCACGAAAACAAAAAAATAATTTTTGAGTTTTTGAATTCTTTCAGAAAAATTCTATCACTAAAGCTCCAATGTATCTATGTCATATGTATGTCATTTGTAGGGGTACAGAGGCACTGCATCCTAAGGTGTACTGACATCGAGAGTGCACTTCCTTCAATCACTGCTATTGTCTCTCCCACCACATCCCCCTTCAAAACAAACATGATTGTGAAAAAAATTTTTTTGGGGAGTTTTAATGTTTAGATAAGGCCACACAAAGTAGATCTTCTGTTTCTCAGGCCATTATTTGTAAAATTGCATGCGGGCGAGCGTTTTTTTATTTTATTTTTTATTTCTGTAATTATTTCTTTGCCATCAAAAGTTCATGTTCTTGGTTTATGTTTTTGGCCTCATAATCTATGGAATAGCATGGGTTGTGGTATATTTCGTCCCTTGAGAGCAAGAAGGCTTTGCAATGCTAAGGCATTGCAAAGCCTTCTTGCACTCAAGGGACAAATTTATCAATTTTTTTAACTTGGGTAAAATATCAGACATAAACTATTTTTTTTTTTTTTTTAAAAGATTACATTGGTTATAAAAAGAGAGCATGCGGCAGCCAAAATGACCATGCGGAAGGGCCTGAGAAACAGATTTTTAATTTTTTTAGGCCTATCTGAGAAATATCTTTCAAACCTCATATTTCTGTACTATCATCCTCACTTTCTCAAAAACTTTTGAGATTGTCTTTTCATTTCCAAAAGATTTTGCCATGTTAAATTGATAGCACATTCATTTCTCAAAAAATCCATACACAACAAAGTGACGTCGCGGGAAGTGCCCATTTTAAAAAATTTTGAGTTTTAATGTTTAGATAACTGAGAAATATCTTTCAAACCTCATATTTCTGTACAATCATCCTCACTTTCTCAATAACTTTTGCGACTGTCTTTTCATTTCCAAAAGATTTTGCCATGTTAAATTGATAGCACATTCATTTCTCAAAAAATTCAGACACAGCAAAGTGACCTCGTGGGAAGTGCCCATTTTCAAAAATTTTGAGTTTTAATGTTCAGATAACTGAAAAATATCATTCAAACCTCATATTTCTGTACTATCATCCTCACTTTCTCAATAACTTTTGAGATTGTCTTTTCATTTCCAGCAGATTTTGCCATGTTAAATTGATAGCACATTCATTTCTCAAAAAATTCAGACACAGCAAAGTGACCTCGTGGGAAGTGCCCATTTTCAAAAATTTTGAGTTTTAATGTTCAGATAACTGAGAAATATCTTTCAAACCTCATATTTCTGTGCTATCATCCTTACTTTCTCAAACACTTTTGAGATTGTCTTTTCATTTCCAACAGATTTTGCCATGTTAAATTGATAGCACATTCATTTCTCAAAAATTCAGACACTGCAAAGTGACCTCGTGGGAAGTGCCCATTTTCAAAATAGGTAAGGTGAATATTTCACTTGAACTGAAATGTAGCAGAATATCGCCATTGCAGAATAATGACTTGTGTGTTTCCATGAACAGTAAAAACTGTTTAACCTTTTACCTAACATGAAAAGCAGACGACACTTGCAAAAAAAATTCTTCAATAACTATTTTTTTTCATTTTTTGTTGCAAAAACATAGGTTATGATCCCTCATTGGAACGAGCTCGACGAGCTTGTTCCAACAAAAAATGAAAAAATAATGAAAATTAATTGTCGATTTTTGAGAATAGCGCTGGCTGGTTTTGGCTGTTACGTTGGGTAAAGGGTTAAAATTGGGTGATAAGAATTGTTCTTGAATCAGTTTTGAAAATTCTCATAGATTTCTCCCCATTTCTAGAATGAATGCAGAACTTTGTTTTTAGCTGAAGACCTGTCGTGACGGATCAACATGTTGAAACACTGAGAACTGGATACTGTTGTGCAGACCTCAGTTTTTGGAAAGGCCAGGAAGAAGGGTACTTGAGGAAGATGTGTTTTGGGGCAAGAACCTAATGCCAAATTACCATGTGGGAGCACAATCGAGTATTGTGCTAAAGGATATGGCATGTCAATAGTACGCATGCCTTGAACCAATGCTAAATTGCTCAGTCTGCAGTTAGTGAGTTCGACGTTTACTTATCTCTGATCTGTGCATATTTAGGGTACTGCGTCTTCATCCACTCATGAAACTTTCTGACACATTAGCATTAGCTGTTGAAAATATTGTTAAGTATCCCAACAAGAGGCTCCAAGGGGCCTTAATTGCTCACCGGCCAAAGTGGTTTAAAGAAGTAAAGTTATGCCCTGGACAAAATTTGTATGAGAAGAAGAAGAGATAGTCCATAGAATGAGACTCTTTATACTCATTTAAAAGTGTCCAAGGATTGTATATTAACGCCTGTTTGACACGTGACATATACAAATGCTCCAAGTGAGCTACACTTTAAAAACAGTACATAAACAAGTATGTCCCAACTTCCCCTTTGGGGAGCGGGGTTATAAATATCTATGATCTAGCTCAACATCTACATGTCCAAAAAAAATTGCGACATCGACGCCGTAGCTGCGACGGGTGGTGCAATCTTACAAAATTCTAAGTTCATCAAGGGCCATAACTCCAAGAAAAATATTTGGAACAACACATGCATTGAACAGTGGCTAGACATCAATAAGATACACTTACATGCCAAATATAAAGTTATTCCATCAAGTATTTCAAAAGTTATTGAGTTTTGAAACTCGTTGGTCACAGACAGACTGACATGAAACTCGTTGGTCACAGACAGACAGACCGACCGACTGACCGACCGACCGACAGACAGACAGACTGACACTGCCACTTATAGAGCTGCTAGTCACAGCTAAAAAAAATTGCTGGTCTGGACAATTACTCCTTATTTAAAGTACATAAATTCAACCTTGAGGTCAAGGTCACATGAAGGTCATGACGACATGTGGTCTCATTGTGATACATCCACATGTCAATCATTTAAGTCCTAGGTCAAAAAAGTTCTGATCTGGAAATTATTCCCTATTTGAAGTACATAAATTTGACCTTGAGGTCAGAGGTCAAGGTCACATGCAGTTCATTAAGGTAGCAGACGTGCGGTTTCATGGTGACACATCCACATGTCCAAAAAAAAAAAATCTGGTCTGGACAATTACTCCCTATTTAAAATACATAAATTTGACCTTGAGGTCAAGGTCACATGAAGGTCATGATTACATGTGACATGCGGTCTAATTGCGATACATCCACATGTCAAATATCTAAGTCCTAGGTAAAAAAAAACAAAAAAGTTCTGGTCTCGATAATTATTCCCTATTTGAAATACATAAATTTGACCTTAAGATCAGAAGTCAAGGTCACATGAAGGTCATCGAGGTAGACGACATGCGGTATCATGGTGACACATCCACATGTCAAATAACCAAGTCCTAGGTCAAAAAACAAAAAAATTCTGGTCTGGACAATTACTCCCTATTTGAAGTACATAAATTTGACCTTGAGGTCAAGGTCACATGAAGGTCACAATGGTATGCGACACACTGGCTCATGGTGATACATCCACGTGCCAAATATCTAAGGCCTGGCTCAAAAGACAAACAAGTTTTGGTCCGGATAAAGGTTCCTTGTAAAAAGCACAAATCTGACCTTCAGATCAAAGGTCAAGGTCACATGAAGGTCACAATGGTACACTACACATCGGCTCATGGTGATACATCCACATGCCAAATATCTAAAGCCTGGCTCGAAATACAAAAAAGTTCTGGTCCAGACAGTTTCCCTTAAAAAAGCGCATAAATCTGACCTTCAGGTCAAAGGTCAAGGTCACATGAAGGTCACTATGGTACACTGCACACCGGTTCATGGTGATACATCCACATGCCCAGTATCTAAGGTGTAGGTCAAAAGACAAAAAAGTTATGGCCCGGACAAAGTTTGTGTGATGTTTCCCTTAAAAAAAACACATAAATCTGACCTTCAGGTCTAAGGTCAAGGTCACATGAAGGTCACTGTGGTACACTGCACACCAGCTCATGGTGATACATCCACATGCCAAGTATCTAAGGTGTAGATCAAAAGACAAAAAAGTTATGGCCCGGACAAAGTTTGTATGAGAAGAAGAAGAAGAAGAAGAAAAAGAAGAAGAAGAAGAAGAAGAATATGCACTAAAACAATATGTCCCCCTTCTGGGAAGGGAAGACGTAATTCAACAGATAGGCAATTGATGCATGAAACCCGCTAGTCCAAACAAGGCCTGAAAGTCTGTAATATAAGTTTTTGTTTTAGTACGCCATTTCCAAGGATGTACCAAACCAAAAACTTATATTACAGACTTTTAGGCCATGTTTGGACTAGAAACCTGCCAACTAAATCAGATCGAAAGACGCTATCTGTTCCGAGTATCGATCAAATCACTTCCGTGTATCAATGATTCAATATGCTGTTTACTTTCATCCATCAATTCGTGGTTGAAACGAGTGGAATTATCAGATTCTTATAAAAAGCGTATAAGTGGATACCGAAAATTATCTCACTTGTGACAGAGACAAATGGAAAAATTTTGCTCGCGCAAAATAAACATTTGTATCGGTCACTCATGAGATAATTTTCGGTATCCACTCAAAAACACCAGATATCCTCCATGTATTTCAATCATAGAGGCAACAACCGACCCCGCACCCATTTGGTATGCTATGTTAAAATTTGGTTTCCTAATTGTGAATGACAGTGAATCAAACATGGTGACCATGAGTCGCCCTGTTTAACAGTATCCTTCCTCTTGCATGATACCCATATGCCGTAACGCATGATTATCAAATGCCAGCAGAAAAAGTGAAGATGGGTGTCTCATTGCAATGCTCATACTGCACGTGCCTCATATAAGGGTTAACCCTTTACCCAACGTAACGGCCAAAACCGGCCAGCACTATTCTCAAAAATCGCCAATTAATTTTCATTATTTTTTTCATTTTTTGTCTCAAAAACATAGGTTATGACCCCTCATTGGAACGAGCTCGTCGAGCTCGTTCCAATGAGGGGTCCTAACCTATGTTTTTGAGACAAAAAATGAAAAAAATTAGTTAATCAAGAATTTTTTTTGCATGTGTCGTCTGCTTTTCATGTTAGGTAAAGGGTTAAGCCAATTACATAAAATGGCTTTGTTATTTTTTTCAACGATTAGTTCACAAGAGACCTTTCAAACGTTACATGATAGATTGGTTGCTAAATCATTACAGACTCAGCTATACATTCTTCCCACAAATATACTTTTATCATCATATCTCTGGATATTTTTTTTCCAAATTATAAAATTTTTCTGCTGAATCAATTAGACAAGAGCAGTATTTTCTTTTTTTCATCTAAATACTATGTATGAATTATTCATCATGTAATGGAAATGATGAACTATGATAAATCTATCAAAATTTATGAAATAGCAACAATTCCTCTTGAAGGTTTGCCAATGAACATGGGAACCAACATTTGGAAAACATGAAACTGCAAAAAAATGAAGTTAAAACTAATGAAAAACATGATAACTAACCCATTGAAGACATAGAAATTCATGTTTATTTGAATGTTCAATAGAAAAGATTTAAAATCAAATCAGAGATTTGTACAGTCTTGCTTTGAACAAACTGAGAGGTGTGATTCAATGACTCTCCCCCCAAACCAAGATGGTCCCAGGGGCGATTGACAGGTAAAGCATCTTTGCAGAGAAGTTTCAAGTTAAACATGAAAATATTCTGCCCAGTAATCTGTGACAAGAAGACTTTCAGTGCTTCATTGCGTCATACAGTGGAGCCCACTTAACCCTTTAGCTAACATGAAAAGCAGACGACACTTGTAAAAAAAATTCTTGAGTAACCTATTTTTTCATTTTTTGTCTCAAAAACATAGATTATGACCCCTCTTTGGAACGAGCTCAATGAGCTCGGTCCAAAGAGGGGTCATAACCTATGTTTTTGAGAACAAAAAATGAAAAAAATAATGAAAATTAATTGGCAGTTTTTGTGAATAGCGCTGGCCGGTTTTGGCCGTTACATTAGGTAAAGGGTTAATTGGACATCTCTTAACTGCATAACCCTGTTAATTGAATATAATTTCTCACAACAAAACCATTTACCATACCTCCAGTACAAATTTTACTGTTAATTGAATATAGATTACAGAGTAAACTCCTGTTAATTGAATAAAAAATTGTGTAACCTGTCGAGAAATTACCTTGAATTTCCCCTGTTTGGAAAACAGAGGGTTAAAAATCTTCTTCAAACCCAATAGTCAGAATCCTGATGAGGGGAGTCAGTTCACGTTTGTTCAATTTAAGCCCCTTGGTTGATATTTGGGCTCCCTAGTTTTGCATTACTGAAAATCTGGGAATTATTTTAGTGGTACTTAAAAATCATCTTACATGGACAACAGAATTATGAATAATTACATGACTTCATTTCTCTGTAGTGTTAACTAGCCAGAGATATAATTAAATCCTTCTTTAAACAACTATGACAGGTGAGCGTCCCAGGTCCCACATAGCCTCTTCTCTCATATTTTATGCTCATCACACTTAGGAGGTTCATATTCAAGTTTGTTCACATCACATCCCTGGGTATACAGCATCCTTGTAGGGATCTGATTCAAGATTGATCAGAATCAGATCTGTAAGGTCCAATCAGATACATTCTAACATTACGTTCTTACATGTAATGCTGATTCCATTTTCCAATGTCTGTATTGTATCGCGTAATGTTGAGTTGTGGTCCAATCCTGGTACAGTGGAACCCTGTTAATTGTATAGCCACTTTTCCTATAAAAATTATTCAATTAACAGGAGTATTCAATTAACAGGGATTGTGTCACTTTCTTGTATTCTCGAGATAAACTTGGCATTTATTCTATTATATCTTGTTTGACAAAGCTCCATGATCTCTGTCAAACAAGATATAATAGATTAAATGCCTGTATTGGATGTATTTAAGCCAAATAGATCTATAAGCAAAGGAAAACTGGGGAGAGTCAGGGTAATTTCTCGACAGGTTACAATATTTTTTATTCAATTAACAGGAGATTACTCTATAACCTATATTCAATTAACAGGTCAAATTTGTACTGGAGGCATGGTAAATGGTTTTGTGGTGAGAAGTTATATTCAATTAACAGGGTTATTCAGTTAAGAGATATCCAATTAAATGTGCTCCACTGTACTGCTTTATGAATTTTGTTGGAACAAAAGAGAAGCTCAGTACCAAACATCAAGTCACTGCACCAATCGGTTCATGAGAAGATTTTTTTTAAAATTTGGGAGCATTTTTCCCACACCCTCCCTATGGGGCTGGGCAAGTTGATTTGAACAAAATCAAAATGTGATGGCAAAACAATCACCTCAAATTTAAATGAAATTGGTCCAGCAGTCTTGGAGAAGTTCCACCATGTTCACGAAAGACAGATGGCAGGTGGACAGTGAGTGATCACAACAGGTTACTCTGATTTTCAGTCAGGTCAGCTAAAGATTTGTGATATGCAGGGGTTGGGGGGGGGGGGGGATTGGGGGTTGGGGGAGGTGTAGGGCAGAGAGAATCTGATGTTTTCTCACATTGCAAGTTAAAATTTAGGTTCTCACATAATGGTGGGGGGGGGGGGGGGGGGGAGGAGTGGAAAGTGAAGTAAACATTTTAAAAGAATTTTCCTCATATTGCACTAAGTTAAGATTTGGATTTCCATGAGCCCGAATATATTTAAATCAGGGACTTGTTAGAACAAATCTGACACTGTATACCAAATATCAATAAATTCTGAGGGTGGATCTGAATAAGATTTTGAAAGAATTTTCCTCATACTGCACTAAGTTAAATTTTGTGTCCCCGTAAGAAGCCCAAGTATAAACCCAGAGACTTGATTTGAACAAGCTTGAATCTGATCCTTACAAGATAGTCTAATGCCTTCCACATCCCCACCAGATTTTCTGACTATAACATGCATAAAATGAGCATTTGTGAACTGTTGTTCTGGATAATCAAAATTCATGTAGGAGGAGTTAAATGGAAAAACATTTGTGATGAACATTCAACAATGAAAGCATCATAACTCTGGCAAAAAATGTGGAGATGAAAATTCCCTTCCACATGCACATCTACACTATGTAATCATACTTCACACCAAATTTTGTAAAAATCTGACAAGAAATGCAGGAGTCAAACATAGAAACATTTGTGACAGACATTCAATGATAAAAAGGTCTGTAACAGTGGAAAATATTGTGGGTATGAAAATTCCTTTCCATGTCAACATCTAGACTACATACCTGTACATCACATCAAATTTCATGAAAATCTGAGGAGAAATGTAGGAGTTAAGCAGACAAACATGTATGATGGACTGACTCACAGATGGATGGATACGATTGCATTATTTCCAAATCAAACAAAATGCTGCATTTTGATTGGCTGAGAGGTACGGTGTAACTTGCAATCCACAGTGGGTTTCTTTTACACTGTGGTTAACCATGGTGTAAAAACAAGAATATACAATAGCAGGCTATATGGCTAAAAAAAAGTACCAATTTTTAATTATTAATTCATACCTTCTGTTCAGTTATGTTAGAACATAAATAAAAATACAGGAAATTTAATATTTATGTGCAATAAAATATTACCGATATGGATGTCATTGGAACTGGATCATTGAGCCAGTTCCAATGATATCCATATTTGTCTGGTTTTATTTATTAAGAAACTTATAAAGTACAAATTTTCTGTCAGTTTTTGCCCCCAATGTAGGTTAAAGTATTAAGTGCACCAAAATTCTTGGAAATAAATCTGTTATCCTTGTGTTTGTCTCAGGGTGTATGAGTTCCCAAACTGGTGTAAATTCCCACACACCCTGGAAAACACAAGGATAACTAATAATATCCCCTACCAATGTTGTCAGCTGGAAATAATAAGAAAGCTGTATACAAAACATCAAAGGATTCTGACAGGTGGATCTGAGAAAGAAGATTTTAAAAGAATATTCAAATTGCAGAGTGAAAATTTCAGAGAGTCCAAATATGAACCAAGGGGTTTATTTGAACAAATTTGAATCTGCTTATATATATATAATTTCCAAACACAAAACTACTTAACATACCGTCAGTACAAATTTGACCTGTTAACTGAATATACGTTATTGAGTCACCTCTTGTTAATAGAATAAACTAGAGGTGTGTCTGCCCCAGATTGGCCTGTTGATACCCCCGTCAGCCTCACTGCTATGATTATTTTAAGATGAAGAGGGGCACAACTCTGGTAAAAAAGTCTGATCAAAAGTATAATCGCAGGTTCACAGGTTCCCATTCTAGTGAACATCTATAACAAGTTTCAAAGGAATCGGCCCATAAACATCTGAGAAAATCTCTGGACAAAATTCATGTATTCTAAGACAAAAAAGTCTGATCTAAATTATAATCGCTGGTACACACTTTCCTATGATAGTGAACATCTATAACAAGTTTCAAAGGAACTGACCCAGAAGCAACCGAGAAAATCTCCGGACAAAATTAATTATTCTAAGACGAAAAGGGACATAACTCTGGCAAAAAATGTCTGATCAGAACTATAATTGATGGTGCACATGTTCCCATGGTAGTGAACATCCATACCAAGTTTCAATGGAGTCGAAAAATAAACATCCGAGAAAATCTCCGGACAAAATTCAGTCATTCTAAGATAAAAATGGGCATAACTCTGGCAGAAAAAATCCGATCAGAACTATAATTGCTGGTGCACAGGTTCCCATGGTAGTGAATACCCATACCAAGTTTTAAAAAAATCGACCCATAAACATCTGAGAAAATCTCCGGACAAAATTCTAGCATTCTAAGACATGTGACAAAGGGGCATAACTGTGACAAAAATAGTTCGAACGGAACTATAATTGCAGATGCCCAGGTTCCCATGGTGGTGAACATTCATACCAAATTTCGATGACAATGGTCCATAAACATCTGAGAAAAATCTTCGGACAAAATTATGTCTATGGATGGACAGACAGATGGACAGTATGACAGATGGACAGATGGATGGACAGACAGATGGACAGGGTGATTCCAGAATCCCCCCTCCCCCCACAACTCAGTGCAGGGGGTATAAAAATAATGTAACATGTTGAGAAATTATTCTGACACGCATCAATCTTTCCTTGTTTATAGATATATTTGGCCTTAGCACATCCAAAACATGCATTTAATCAATCATATTTTGTTTGACAGAGCTCATAGAGCTCTGTCAATCAAGATATAATAGAATAAATGATAAGTTTATGATCTCTAGAATACAGTAACTCACAAAATCCTTATTAACTGAATACTCCTGTTAACTGAATAGTTAGGGGGTGCGGTGGCTCAGTTGGTAGAGGTGCAGGCTGCAAGCCGAGAGGTCCTCGGTTCGAATCCGACCTGCGGCAACCGCGTTGTGTCCTTGGGCAAGACACTTCACCCCGATTGCCTACATGGGGGCATGATGATGCTGTGTACTGAGGCGTACTTCACGTCAATGGTGCGCATGTCTTCAACCAATCTAACCCTGCCTGTGCTGCGGTGCAGAGTTCAGAGTTACGATGTTGGGGAGCTGACAGCTGCTTGTCATTGCTTGGTGGTTCTCTCCGGGTACTCCGGCTTCCTCCACCTGTAAAACTGTCACGGTCACGATTAGCCATTGTGCATAAGTATGTGACCTTAAGCACCAATAAATAAATATAAATATAACTGAATAGTTTTCAATGGCAACATGACTATTCAATTAACAGGGTTGCTCAATTACAGATTTTACCAGCATATTTAGTGTGATACAAACAATATACAAAATTGAGTGGGAAATTCTCTGTTCTGTGCACAAGCCTGAATATACTGGTAAGCAACCTGTCATTTGCAAAATGGTGTCCCCAGAGGGTGAATTTGCTGATGCTACTCCATACAGGGGACCAATTTATCCTCTAGGTACATCTTTATACATCTCTAGGTAAGTTTTGGCTTGAGACATTGATTCAGACTGAGGTTCACAAAGGGTAAATTTTGTGATGCTACCCTGCTGTGCAGGGTAGCATCACCAAATTCACTCTCTGGGGACCTCATTTTGCAGATGACAGTCTGCTTATTTTCAGGCTTGTCTGTGTAGGGCTCATTGAGCTGTGTCAAACAAGACTGAATTGGTTAAATTCTTAGTACAGTGAAAGCCTGTTAATTGAATAGCCACTTTACCAGGTAAATTATTGTATTAACAGGATTAACAAGATTATTCAACTAACAGGCTTTTGATCACATTCCGGTGTACTAGAGATAAACTGAGCATTTATTCTATTAAATCTTGTTTGACAGAGCTCCCAGAGCTCTGTCAAATAAGATTAAATGCCTGTATTGGATGTACTGAGGACAAATAGGTCTACATGTATTAACAATGGAAATTCAGTGACTGTCAAGGTAATTTCATGACATAAGATTTTTTATTCAATTAACAGGAGTTTATACTTTAACCTATTTGCAATTAACAGGTTGAATTTGTACTGCAGGTATGGTAAATGGTTTGGTGTTGGTAAGTTACGTAAAAAAAATAAAAGTTAGTTATTTTTGAATTCTAAGACTGGAGGTGAAGATACCCTTAATTTTAACATGTCCATAATCAGACTGTATAGTCAAATGTTAATAATCAATTTTCTGTGAACAAATCGAGGCCTGGATAATTTCACGACATATTGTATGATTTTTAGTGTTCAACAGATTACCAGAAATGGCCGCTGACCGATTACAGGTTATATGAGCTCACAATCAGCCAATTCCAATTCTGATTGTAATACCGTACACTACTAGACAAGTCGAGGCTCGAAAGAACTACATTAAATTGAACTTATTTTATGGGTTAACAGTCCGTTCACTACTAGATAAGTCGAGACTCAAAGAACTACATTAAATTGAACATATTACACAGTGATCAACTCTGTTGACTCAGGTCACAGTAAAATTACCAGTCGCATACACTTGGGCAACTGGTAATTCTACTGCGACATGAGTCAACGGAGTGCAACCTTCACTTCTCCTGTATGAACTGGGGATTGCCGCAAGTATGCTCAATTGTAAGTTTTATATGTCATTTAACTTGTATATCCCATAAAGGGGCATCTAGAGAGATTAAGAATACACACTGTGGTGGTTTTTCAACTTTACTGAATGGTGTCATTGACATCATTTTACATCACCAATAGAACAACTGCAAGAGATAACTAGAAAGTGTTTTAGCACACTAAAACATATGTCTCCCCTTCCTTTTGAGGTCAGAGGTCAAGGTCACATGCAGTTCATCAAGGTAGCGGACATGCGGTTTCATGGTGACACATCCACATGTCAAAAAAAATTCTGGTCTGGACAATTACTCCCTATTTAAAGTACATAAATTTGACCTTGAGGTCAAGGTCACATGAAGGTCATGATGACATGTAGTCTCATTGTGATACATCCACATGTCAATCATCTAAGTCCTAGGTAAAAAAAACCCAAAAAGTTCTGATCTGGACAATTATTCCCTATTTGAAGTACATAAATTTGACCTTGAGGTCAGAGGTCAAGGCCACATGCAGTTCATCAAGGTAGCGGACATGCGGTTTCATGGTGACACATCCACATGTCCAAAAAAAAAATCTTGTTTGGACAATTACTCCCTATTTAAAGTACATAAATTTGACCTTGAGGTCAAGGTCACATGAAGGTCATGATTACATGTGACATGCGGTCTAATTGCGATACATCCACATGTCAAATATCTAAGTCCTAGCTAAAAAAACAAAAAAGTTCTGGTCTGGATAATTATTCCCTATTTGAAATATATAAATTTGACCTTAAGGTCAGAAGTCAAGGTCACATGAAGGTCATCGAGGTAGACGACATGCGGTCTCACGGTGACACATCCACATGTCAAATAACCAAGTCCTAGGTCAAAAAACAAAAAAAATCAGGTCCGGACAATTACTCCCTATTTGAAGTACATAAATTTGACCTTGAGGTCAAGGTCACATGAAGGTCACGACATGCGGTATCATGGTGACACATCCACATGTCAAATAACCAAGTCCTAGGTCAAAAAACAAAAAAATTCTGGTCTGGACAATTACTCCCTATTTGAAGTACATAAATTTGACCTTGAGGTCAAGGTCACATGAAGGTCATAATGGTATGTGACACACCGGTTCATGGTGATACATCCACGTGCCAAATATCTAAGACCTGGCTCAAAAGACAAACAAGTTTTGGTCAGGACAAAGTTTCCTTGAAAAAGGCACAAATCTGACCTTCAGATCAAAGGTCAAGGTCACATGAAGGTCACAATGGTACGCTACACACCGGCTCATGGTGATACATCCACATGCCAAATATCTAAAGCCTGACTCGAAATACAAAAAAGTTCTGGTCCAGACAGTTAACTTAAAAAAGTGCATACATCTGACCTTCAGGTCAATGGTCAAGGTCACATGAAGGTCACTATGGTACACTGCACACCGGTTCATGGTGATACATCCACATGCCAAGTATCTAAGGTGTAGGTCATAAGACAAAAAAGTTATAGCCCGGACAAAATTTGTGTGATGTTTCCCTTAAAAAAACACATAAATCTGACCTTCAGGTCAAAGGTCAAGGTCACATGAAGGTCACTATGGTACACTGCACACCGGCTCATAGTGATACATCCACATGCCAAGTATCTAAGATGTAGGTCAAAAGACAAAAAAGTTATGGCCCGGGCAAAGTTTGAGAAGAAGAAGAAGAAGGAGCAGCAGAAGAAGAAGAATATGCACTAAAACAATATGTCTCCCTTCTGGGAAGGGGAGACATAATAAGATGCAGTTTATGAATCATTACAAAATGCTTGGTGACTATCTGCTGAAGCTATGATCCAGGAGCCATTGCCGTTGTCAACCGATTGCCTACAATCGGCCGATTGTGGTGGCCGGTTCTGATCATCAGTTGAACACTAATGATTTTTTATTCAATTAACAGGCATTTACTCTATAATCTATATAAAATTAACAGGTCAAATTTGTACTGAAGGTATGGGAAATGGTTTTGAGTTTGGAAGTTCTATTTTATTAACAGAGTTATTCAATTACAACATATACAATTTAGTGAGTTCCACTGTAACATTATGGCAAATATAATGCAACTTGAAATTTTGATATTTTGATATCAGAGTGTAGAGGAAACACAGAGTTAAAATGTTCATGTATTAGAT
This sequence comes from Pictodentalium vernedei, assembly GCA_031216915.1. Taxonomy (NCBI): domain Eukaryota; kingdom Metazoa; phylum Mollusca; class Scaphopoda; order Dentaliida; family Dentaliidae; genus Pictodentalium; species Pictodentalium vernedei. The sequence goes on from CM062297.1 coordinate 59,761,736, forward strand.
TACATTATACATATACTTCAGTTTCTTGTTGAAACCCTTTCATAGCTCATGATTTATGGCCACACAGATGAAATTTTTGCCATTCATAACCCGATTCCACAAAGTTCTACATATTTTTCCTCCTCTATTGATTTCTATTATCAGCATTAATAGATTTGATTGTAAAACATTTCAGTGAAGTGCATCACATTTCAGTGAAGTTCATCACCAGAAATGTTCTCAATCCATATATCATTCTTGCTGATAAAACAGTTATAGTCTAATATAGTGGAGCCCACTTAATTGGATATCTCTTAGCTGAATAACCCTGTTAATGGAGTATAATTTCCCAACACAAAACAATTTACCATACCTCCAGTACAAATTTGACCTGTTAATTCAATATAGATTATAGAGTAAATTCCTGTTAATTGAATAAAAAATTGTGCAACCTGTCGAGAAATTACTCTGATGCTCCCCAGTTTTCCTTTGTTTATAGACCTATTTGGCCTCAGTACATCCAATGCAGTCATTTAATCTATTATATCTTGTTCGATAGTGCCCATTGAGCTCTGTCAAACAAGATGTAATAGAATAAATGCTAAGTTTGCTTATCTCTAGAATACAGGGAAGTGACGCAATCCCTGTTAATAGAATACTCATGTTAATTGAATAATTTTCATTGGCTAAGTGGCTATTCAATTAACAGGGTTCCACTGTAACTTTAAACTTTTTCACTTTCAAAGTATTTCTTCTGAGGGTGCGGTGGCATTGCAGTAACCGGTTCTCATCAAATCACTAAAGTTAAGCAATGTCGAGCCTGGGTGACCATCTCAGAGACCGATTCGGACTCCGCGTTGTGTCCTTGGGCAAGGCACTTAACCCGGATTGTCCACCTAGGGGCACGATGATGCCGTGTACTGAGGCGTACAGCACGTCGATGGTGCGCATGTCTTCAACCAATCTAACCCTGCCTGTGCTTCAGTGTGGAGTTACAATGTTGTGGAGCTGGCAGTTGTTTGTCATTGCTTGGTGGTTCTCTCTGGCTTCCTCTACCTGTAAAACTGTCACCAACACGATGTGTTGGCCGTTAATATGTCGTTTATTCTAGAGATAAACTTAGCATTTATTCTATCTTGTTTGACAGAGCTCCATGAGATCTGTCAAACAAGATATAATAGATTAAAAGCCTGTATTGGATGTACTAAGGCCAAATAGGTCTATAAATAATGGAAAACTGGGGAGAGTCAAGGAAATTTCTCGACAGGTTACAAAATTTTTTATTCAATAAACAGGAGTTTACTCTTTAACCAATATTCAATTAACAGGTCAAATTTGTACTGGAGTTATGATAAATGATTTTGTGTTGGGAAATTATATTCAATTAACAGGATTATTCAGTTAAGAGAAATCCAATTAAGTGCACTCCACTGTAGCAGATTATCTTTTAAATTTTTCACTTTCAAAGTGTTTTTTTATAGTTCCACCTTTGAGGGGATAAGAACAGAAAATAATGAAAACACAAGATAAATATATATTATCACCATTATGTTTGTGTACAAAAGGTTGTATCAGAGTCGATGAATCTGACCCCACTAGAGATGCTGTATACCAAATATGAAAGCATTCTGAATGTTGGATCTGAAGAAGAAAAATTTTAAAGAAGTTTCTTCATATTCCACTAAATTAAAATTTGGGCTACCATAGCAAGCCCAAATATTAACCTACGGACCCAATTTGAACAAACTTGAATCTGACCCCCCTAGAGCTGTTGTACACCAAATATGAAAGCATTCTGACCAGTGGATCTGAAGAAGATGATTTTTAAAGAAATTTCCTCATATTGCCCAAATATTAACCCAGTGAACGAATTTGAACAAATTTGAATCTGACTCCACCAGAGATGTTGTAAATCAAATATGAAAGGATTCTGACAGGTGAATCTGAAGAAGATTTTTGAAGAAATTCCCTCATATTGTACGAAGTTAAATTTCAGGTTCACATATTGAGCCCAAATATTAACCCAGGCACTCCCCCCCCCCCCCCCTCCCGAGATGTTGTATACCAAATATGAAACCATTCCAATTGGTGGATCTGAAGAAGAAGATTTTTAAAATCCTCATTTGCTCTAAGTTAAAAGTTAAAATTTGGGCTACCACAGCAAGCCCAAATATATACCTAGGGACCCGATGTGAAGAAACTTGAATCTGTCCCCCCTCCCCCAGAGATCTTGTATACCAAATATGAAAGCATTCTGACTGGTGGATCTGAAGAAGAAGATTTTTAAAAATTATCCCCCATATTGAACTAAGTTCAAATTTGGCCTTCCATAGGAAGCCCAAATATTAACCTAGGAACTTGGTTTGACCAATCTTGAAGCTGACCCTCATAAAAATGATGTCTACCAGACATTAAAAGATTCTGACTGGTGGTTCTGAAGACGAAGATTTTTAAAGAATATTCCCCATATTGCCCTAAGTTAAAGATTTGGGCTCCTGTGAGCCCAAATATGAACCAATGGGCTTTATTTTAACAAACTTGTATCTGACCCCCTATGAATGCTGCATACCGAATATCAAAAGATTCTGACCACTGGTTCTGGAGAAGAGTTTTTTCGATGCCCTCTACAGAACACAATAAGATAACCAATGACAATTTTTTTTACCATTCAATTCTACTGTTCCTAAGGATACTTCATACAAAATAACAGCTCTCTGTTCCATGTGGTTTGGAAAATATGGGCGATTGAAAATATTTCTATTTTTAGTTCCTGGGGTGCCCATGGGGATGGGGGACATTTTTTTGCACGAGTCAAGTACTTATGGCCCAAAAATACCACATACCAAATTTGGTTCAAATCGGACCATCGGTTCATAAAATAGAAATTTTGGACAGGGCCAAAAATCTTACCCCTATGATTACAAAGCCATATATTGCTTCACAAACTTTGTTTGAACAAACTTAATTCTACACTTCAAAACGAAGCTCCATAACAAATATCAAGTCATTGTACTCGCTGGTTCATGAGAAGATTTTAAAAATATTTTGGAGCATTGTTCTCCACCCCCCTCCCTATGGGGCTGGGCATGTTATGCTGAACAAAAGTGCAATGTTATAGCCCGCATATTACATCAAAATTGATATGTCCTTACTTGATAATTCTACGCAATTGATATTTTTCTGAAAGCAGATTGTAGATGGTGTGACTCATTTGCACTAAGTGACCTTAGTGTGTATCTGCATGTAAACATGTTTATATCTAAAGCTGCACAGAAACTATTTTTAGATCACTGTACATATAGCTGTTGATTGTTCAATTGTTTAAGTAGGTCAAGGATCTTGTTTACACCAATTAACCCTTTGAGTCTTGAATTATCCTGACGTTCAAACATCACTGGGAATTCATTTCCTTCAACGTTTTTCAAAATGCGAAAACAAACATCGGAAGTACAAATAACAAGATATTTTTCACATTAGTGATTAACTGGTTGAGGGCTAGATTATTTTTCGTGGTCTGAATTTGTTGTTCAAAACTTATTTTATTACAAATTATTGGAGAGTGCCCACAGGCACTCTCCAATAATTTGTAATAAAACAAATTTATATAAACAAAATAATATTTGTGTTCGACTGAATATGAAATAAAAGCAAGGAAAGTGGGGGCTTTTGCTCTGGTATTCAAGCCTAAAAATAATTTTCATTGTGCTTCCAGGCAAAATGTCAGACAACAAATGAATCATGTCTATCATTTAAGAATGACATCTGACATATTACAAAATTGAATTTGAGTATTATTCAAAATAATGTGTTTTGGGTGTACATGTACCTTCATCTTAAAACTGCTCAGAATTCATCCAACCATACCTCAATAAGCCCTGCCAAACAAGGTATGATTGGTTTCATTCTGAATTGGAACTGAATTATGCTTCAGACATAATTTAGATACATGTATGGCTATGACAAATCGTATTTCTTCACATGCTGTTAATACTGATGAGTTGTACAGTCACTTTCTTCATACTTCCCAACTTGCCAGGACCAAAAATCACAATAATCATTAATTTTAGGCTTGCTAGTTATGACCATGATTTCCAGCATGCATGATCTTCTGATCACTGAATGTCATTGATAATTTTGGCATCAGACATTTTGACTGATGATTTTAACCCTTTACCCAACGCAGACGATATCAAAATTTATTATTTTAAATGTCATTTTTTAAAATTTTTCCAAAAATTTCAACAAAACCATATCATGTGACCCCTCGTTGGAATGAGCTTGACAAGCTCATTCCAACGAGGGGTCACATGATATGGTTTTGTTGAAACTTTTTGAAAAATAACATTTTTTTAAATATTGAATTTGCATATTACACGGGCGAATGCGGTCGATTCGTTGCATAAAGGGTTAAACCTCAGTCTGACATTGGCCTTCTTGCACCTGACATTGTCCTTGTCTGACCACTTATTTTCTGGTATCCTCATTTTTTGAAAGCCCCGATAGTGGCTTCTAGCACTCAATCAAGTTAAGAAGTCTTGACAGCAGGATTATATTAGTATTTTAAGCTGCGATAACATATGGTCCGGCAGTTGTCACTTAGCGCTATTAAGAAGAAAATAGGAATTGAGGTTAAAACTTTAAACAAGAGGCCCCAAGGAGCCTTAATCGCTCACTGGCCAAAGTGGTTCAAAGAAGTATTTGGGGTCACATTCTGTTAGACATGGTTCATCAACACTACAAAGGAATGAAGTCATGAGAGACAAATTTTATGGAACTAGGGACATGGCTTGAACAAATTTGAATCTTATCCCCCTAAGTATGCTGCATACCAAATATCAAAAGCATTCATCTGCTGGATCTGAAGAAGAAGATTTTTAAAGAAAATTCCTCACTTTGAACTAAGTTACAATTCAAGCTCCCACAGTGAGCCCAAATATGGACCTAGGGACATGGCTTGAACAAACTTGAATCTCGCCCCCTAAGGATGCTGCATGCCAAATATCAAAACTTTTCGACTGCTAAATCTGAAGAAGATTTTTAAAGAAAAATTACTCATATTGACTAAGTTATAATTCGGGCTCACACAGGAAGCCCAAATATGGACCCAGGCACTTGGCTTTAACAAACTTGAATCTCATCCCCCTAAGGATGCTACACACCACATATCAAAACATTCCAACTTCTGGATCTGAAGAAGAAGGTTTTTTAAGAAAATTCCTCATTTCGAACTAAGTTACAATTCAAGCTCCCATAGTGAGCCCAAATATGGACCTAGGGACATGGCTTGAACAAACTTGAATCCCCCCCCCCCCCCCCCCCTAAGGATGCTGCATACCAAATATCAAAACATTCTGACTGCTAGATCTGAAGAAGAAGATTTTTAATGAGAATTCCTCATTTTGAACTAAGTTATCATTCAGGCTCCCATAGTAAGCCCAAATATGGATGTAGGGACATGGCTCGAACAAACTTGAATCTCACCCCCCTAAGGATGCTGCATACCAAATATCAAAACATTCCAAGTGCTGGATCTGAAGAAGAAGATTTTTAAAGAAAATTCCTCATTTTGAACTGTTATAATTCGGGCTACCACAGTGAGCCCAAATATGTACCCAGTGACCTGGCTTGAACAAACTTGAATCTCACCCCCCTAAGCATGCTGCATCCCCAATATCAAAAGATTCTGCCTGCTGGATCTTGAGAAGAAGATTTTTAAAGAAATTTGCCTGAAATGCACTAAGTTCAAATTTGGGCTCCTATACTGAGCCGAAATATAAACCCAGGGGGCCGATTTGAACAAACTTGAATCAGATCTACCCCACAATGTTGCATGCCAAATATCAAAAGATTCTGCCTGCTGGATCTGGAGAAGAAGATTTTTTAAGAAATTTGCCTGAAATGCACTAAGTTTGAATTCGGGCTTCTACAGTGAGCCCAAATATGAATCCAGAGAGCCGATTTGAACAAACTTCAATCAGATCCACCCCACAATGTTGCATACCAAATATCAAAAGATTCTGCCTGCTGGATCTGGAGAAGAAGATTTTTAAAGAAATTTGCCTGAAATGCACTAAGTTCGGAATCGGGCTCCTATACTGAGCCCAAATATGAACCCAGGGGGCCAATTTGAACAAACTTGAATCAGATCCACCCTACAATGTTGCATACCAAATATCAAAAGATTCTGCCCGCTAGATCTGGAGAAGATGATTTTTTAATGTTTTTCCCATTGCCTACAGTGTTAAAAAGTGCTGACTCAGCACTTTTTCAAAATCCTGAAAAGAGTACCTTGTGATCAAACCGATAGTATTAGTTTTGCGAGTTTCGGTAGAATAGCGCAAAACTTTTGTCTGGGCGGCAGTAAAGCATTATTATCGACAGGTAGTGTTGATTTCTAATCAATCAGGTGTGAACGGCAAGCATGCGTGAAGAGATTCACGATGTTTAATTGTCACTTTAGCCAGAGTCATCAGCAGGTTGAAATGTTTCAATTTTTTGTGCAGTGAATTTTGTAAAAATGGAGTCCCAAATGGTTGAATTTATTGATGCCAAAGTGAAAGATGTTATAAAAGATTCTCAAAGAGATCTCCTTTCCAATTTGGACAGTTTAATTTCAGCGAAATTACAGTCTTTTCAACGGGATATCAGCACTAGTCAAAAGGAAATTTCAGATTTGCAGTTATCTCAGATGAAAAATGTTGCTACTGACAAATTTAAATTTAAAAAGCGTGGTAAAGCAGAACAATTCAATCACAACAACAAGGTCCATGAAAAGCTACAGGAAGCCAACTTTTACCTTGAAGATGGTTCAACGCATTCTGCAACAAAAGCCTCCGAGAAGATATCAGAAGGTATTGACTTGATTGCTCATAGACAAAAGCTTATTAAACTCGCCGATTGTTCGAACTGGGGTGGAAGGTCGTAGACGAATATGAAGCTCACCAACTCGCCGCTGATTCTGACGACGAAAGAAGAATCTTCAAAGCAGAGAGCAGAGCGCAAAAGAAGTTTAAACAACAACAGGTCCGCCGAAACAAGAGATTTCAGCCATATCCGACATCTTCATCATCCACGGGAACTCCCAGCCATTTCACTCAGCCGGCAGCAAGAAGGAAGCCCAGTCTTTGCTTTTCCTGTGGTAAAGCAGGACATTGGAAAGCTGAATGTTCTGTCAGGACCAGCAGCGTTCAAGAACATGACCAGATAAGTATTTCTTTAGACACCTCTTACGTAGGTGGGTTAACTTGCGTTCACGAGACACGCGACAAAAGCAAAACAAGCAATGATGTTACCCAGTTGAGCAATTCGGCCTCACAACATAACGGCACATTGTTGCAAGGTAACGGTAAATTGCTCACAAAAGAAGAGCAATTCATTTTGGGTCACGCTTCATCAGTGAAAGAATGCACTTTAAGGCAGGAGAATAAGTCCGTTGTTGGTTGTTTAAAACGCAACATTCAAATGTGGAAGTTGGCCGGTGCTTCTACTTACATATTACAAGTAATTCAGGAGGGTTATCGTCTTCCTTTTTTAGTTTTACCCGAAAGTGCGAATTTGAAAGACAATTTGTCAGCTTTACAAAATCAAGACTTTGTCGAACAAGAAATTGAGGCTTTATTGCAAAAAGGTTGCATTTCACATTCTTTGTAAACTCCACTGGTCATTAACCCTCTAACGGTTGCGCTCAATCGTAATGGCAAAAAACGTCTGGTACTAGACTGCAGGCACATTAACCCTTGTCTGTCTAAATTTAAATTTTGTCTGGAAGACGGCTCTGTGGCTAGATTGCTCTTTTCACAGAGTGATTTTGTGATACATTTCGATCTGAAATCTGCCTATCACCATATTGATATTTCACCTCAATTTAGAAAGTATTTAGGATTTCGTTGGTTTCATCATGGAACAAATGTTTATTTTGTTTTCAATGTACTCCCGTTTGGTCTTTCCTCAGCAGCTCATATATTTACAAAAGTCACTAGAGTTATGATAAAATACTGGAGAACAGAGGGTTATAAAGTGATTATGTATTTAGACGATGGAATGGCGGGTGCACATAGTTATGATAGTGCAACTCTTGTCGGTAGTCAAATCCAAACAGATTTGTTTAGATTCGGTTTTGTTATTGCCCAAGAGAAATGCTGCTGGAAGCCTTCTTCAAAGTCCACCTGGCTAGGTCTGGAGTGGGATTTCGAGAAGGGTTCTGTCAGGGTTTCGGGGGCGAGAATCGATCGAATAGTTGATTCTGTCAATGAATTGTTATTCTTGAGAGAGAGAAGTTCATTGGTAAAAGCAAGGAAATTGGCAGCCTTACTTGGTCAAATTATATCTATGAATGGAGCTGCCAATTCACAAGTTAGGTTACACACGAGATATTTGTACAAGTGTTTGGCTTTTAAGACGAGTTGGGATTCGCCAGTGTTTTTGTCATCTGATGCTCGAAAAGAGCTTATGTTTTGGAAAAACAACATACAGACTGTTAATGGCACGGACCTGGTAGGGTCTGACCTGGTAGGGTCAAGTGTATACTCTGGGAGAGTGTATTCAGATGCTTCCTCGTCTGGGTATGGCGGTTATGCAGAAGGTGTGGACGGTTCTGGGGTGCTCGGAACATGGTCCGAGGTTGAGAGCTCGATGAGCTCTACGTGGAGAGAGCTGACAGGTCTTCACAGAGTTTGTTGCACCTTGGTATCTGATTTGAAAGGTAAGAGGATTGATTGGAAAACCGATAATCAAGCTGTGACAAGTATTACTCGAGTTGGTAGTAAAAGAGTTCCTTTACAGGAAGTAGCCTTGAATATAGAAGAAACTTGTTTAGAACATGATATTACTCTTAATGTAAATTGGATCCCCAGGGAGCTTAATGTCACGGCGGACAGACTCAGTCGCTGTTGTGATTCAGATGACTGGCAAGCTAGTTTCGACGTCTTTAACACATCAGACCAATCATGGGGGCCGCATACTATTGATCGTTTCGCGGCAGACTATAACAAAAAAGTGGACAGATACAATTCTAGATGGTGGTGTCCGGGCACGGAAGGGGTTGACGCTTTCACACAGATTTGGACGGGTGAGAATAACTGGATTGTTCCGCCCCCAAGACTGCTTTTGAAAGCGCTTATCAAGCTTGCTGAAGATAAAGCTTCAGGTTCTGTTGTTTTCCCAATCTGGACCTCCGCACCTGTTTGGCCACATATTTTGAGGATTAGCCAAAGCCATAGCAAAGAGAAGCAAATCCAGGTTTTGGGTTCACTGAATATAGTATTTCCAGGCAGGGGAGATAATGGAATATTTCTTGAGACTCCTTTACGTTTTCTGATGGGTGCCATTCATATGGAGGGTAGTAGTTTTTGATGATTGTTTAAGTAATTGAAATTATTTTGTTTGACAGGCTTAATTGGTGAGATTACCGGTCATATCCAGGGGAGCGGCTTGTTACCTTCAAGAGAAATTAATGATTTGACGCAGCATATGGTGCAATATTTGATGCGGTCCAGGGCAGATTCCACGGTGTTCAAGTATTGTAGTTACTTTAATAATTGGAAGATATTTGTTCTACATTTAGGTAGTGACGCTATTCCCGCAAATCCAATTCACATTTCTTTATACTTGACTCATTTAATGGACAAGAAGTGTTCTCATCAAGTAATTTCTGCCACCAAATATTCTATTAAATGGATTCATGAGTTGTTTGGGCATCCTGATCCAACTGATAACGGTTTTGTGGACAGTTTAGTCGAATCCAGTAAACGCCTTTTTCAGAAAAAGACGTGCAAAAAAGAACCAATTTCTGTAGAAAATATAATTTCATTGTGTGATAAGTACGTGGATTCTGATGATCTGGGTATTATCAGAGATCTGACCATGATAGTGCTCAGTTTTGCTGGTTTTCTGAGATTTAATGAGCTTCGCTCACTGCAATGCAAAGATATTTCTTTTCATCTGGATTATTTTAAGCTTCAGATCGCCAAAAGCAAAACTGATCAATATCGGTCAGGGAATGAAATTGTTATTTCGAAAGGTCAGTCTAGTGCCTGTCCTTACACGCTTTTGAAAAAGTACCTTTTTCTATCAGAATTAGATGTGACATTGGATTGTTTTCTTTTCCGGCCTCTTTTCAGATCTGGGAATAAGTGCAAATTGATTCATAAAAATAAATCTCTTAGTTACACTAGGGCACGGGAATGCATTACAAGTAGGTTAAGAGAGGTGGTGGGTGACGTTAACATTGGTCTTCACTCACTCAGGTCTGGTGGTGCTACGGCAGCAGCGAACAGCGGGGTGAACGACCGTTGTTGGAAGCGCAATGGCAGATGGAGAAGTGAGCGAGCAAAGGATGGTTACGTGGAGGATTCTTTGGAATCCCGTTTGAAGGTGACACAATTGCTTGATCTGTGAGTCCAATGTTATCTCAGGATATTACTATATTTAGTCAATCTAGTTCTCGTTATTATTTCACTGTGTTCTATAATCTCCTATGCTTTTGGACAATATTTTAGCGGCACCTGGCCGTTTGCATAAAGTAGTTTTATGACTTATTGTAGCAAAGACTATTAGTTTTGCGTGTTTCGGTAGAATAGCGCAAAACTTTTGTCTGGGCGGCAGTAAAGCATTATTATCGACAGGTAGTGTCGATTTCTAATCAATCAGGTGAAAACGGCAAGCATGCGTGAAGAGATTCACGATGTTTAATTGTCACTTTAGCCAGAGTCATCAGCAGGTTGAAATGTTTCAATTTCAAAAAATATATATATATTTTTATGGAGTCCAGTTTTGAGATATTTCAACACCATCTTTCCAATGTCACAATCTCAAATATTTATATATATTTTTTCTATATCTACATATATTTAAGCATAGCTCCAAGTGCTTTCTCCGCAGTCGGTATCAGCATTGGCTTTGGGGGCAGATTTTCCATAGTTTTTATGCCTGAACGGTTTATCTGTGGTTTTTTGTCTGACCGGCTTTCATCGACGTGACTGGGGATTTTTGTGATTTATGTGATAAAAAGTGAAGTGTCTGCAGTCAGAAATGTATATGCAATATTATTTGATACAATAAACCTGCTATAGCGGCACCTGGCTATTTGCATAAAGTAGTTTTATGACTTATTGTAGCAAAGACGGATTTTTTTTAACCATTCTATCCTATTGGATAAAAGTAAGCTTTATACAAAATGAGAATTCTCTGTGCCGTGTAGTTTTGGAGATGGCAGTTTTAAGGTTTTTCCTATTTTTAGCTCCCGAGGTTCCCACGGGGCAATGAGAAAAAAAGTTTTGGCATCAGTCAACTACTTATGACCCATTATCATCTCAAATCAAATTTGATTCAAATCGACCTCACGGTTCGGAAAATAGAAATTTTAGGCATGGCCAAAATTTTTGCCCCTCCCATAACGAAGGTAAATAATGCCCGACAAACTTCTCTTGAAAAAACTTGATTCTAAACCTCAAAAGGACTCTGTATACCATATATCAAGTCTTTGCTACTGGTGTTTCATTAGAACATTTTCAAAACATTTGGCCATTTTTTCCACACCCCTCTGCTCAATATGAGCCAAAACCTAATTTGCATAAAAATCAAAATGCCCCTATATAACCACTACTTACATGAAATTTAATTAAAATGTGGCCAGTGGTTTAGGAGAAAGAGGCTCAAACACCACCTTCACGCAGGGCGACAGACGGACGACGGACGAAGAGTGATAAGAAAAGCTCACTCTGACTTTCAGTCAGGCGAGAGTCAGGTGAGCTAAAAACAATTACATGACGATTAATTTATTTTGTGTGGCCTTACTGGGTCATATTATACCAGTAACACAGAACCTGTCTACAACAGTAATAAAGCACTCCTCCACTTCCTGAGCAGGGAGTATTCTACAGCAAGGAGACTCTTTTTATTCTCCTACAACTTATTTCAGCTGGTACTGTACAAGTACTCGCATCACTGGCATTGGCTAGTACGTGAAGCTACCAAATCTTAATATCCTGGTAAAGTGGAATTTGTCTATCCAGTAGACAAAACTGTTCTACTTCTGTGGGTTCCCATGGGGTTGTTGATTTTTCCATGCTTCATAGCAACTCTAATAGTATAATACTGACAGAAATCAGTATTGGTAATGTATGTATTAGTAACAATGGATAATAATTGGAGGAAACATTGATTTTATTTATCTACAGGGAATTATTTGTGATATGCACAAATAATCAGTTAATCATATATAACGAAGTAACTAATGTTTGGAAAAGTTATGCAAATGAGTGGTAAACAATGGGGAAAAATCACAAGAGAACAATTACATTCATTTATTACTGACAAGATAATGTGAAAATGGAACAGACATACAGATGGCAAACATGTGCACATTGTTGCATACTGCAGCTCTTCTTGTTAATTTGTTCGCTCTACCTGTCAACAAATCAGCCATAACCACTCAGTACAAGAATTCTTCTGCCCACTTTGGGTCAGAGTCCAGGGGCTTATGTAATTGGGAAATTCTCATCATGAAGAGTCCAATTGGGAATTTGCTTCGGAGGAGAAGAAACATACAACAAATAAGAAATATTACCTGCAAAATGAACTTAAAACACTTTTACAGCCTACACTCTATGGCTTTCCAATTGTGTCTAGGCAAGTCTTGGCTGCCTGTAAAGGCAGCCAAGACATGCCTAGATACATCTGACAAGATTCTTAGAATGTAACTTGAAAGTAACAAACTGCATGTTGGGGCACCTGTATTGTTGCAGTAAAATGTAACCAAAGTCAGGCACGGTGGCATTGCGGTAACCAGTTCTCGTCAGATCACCGAAGTTAAGCAACGTCGAGCCCGGTTAGTCCTTGGATGGGTGACCGTCTGAGCGATCGATTTGGACTCCCACATTGAGTTCGTGGGCAAGGCACTTAACCCTGATTGTCTGCCTGGGGGCACGATGATGCTGTGTACTAAGGCATATTGCACGATGATGGTACGCATGTCTTCAACCAATCTAACCCTGCCTGGCTGCAGTGTGGAGCTACGATGTTGGGGAACTGGCAGCTGTTCATCGTTGCTTGGTGGTTATCTCCGGATACTCCGGCTTCCTCCACCTGTAAAACTGTCACCGATACGATATGACCTTGGCTGTTAAAGTGTCATTGAACCTTAATAAATAAATAAATAAATAATGTAACCAAAGTCAGAATCAAGCTTCTAAGGGTTAAAGAAGAACCTGCTGTTTGCCCTTGAAATCAGATACTATTTACGTTTCGGTACATTGCTAAATATTGGTTCTATGGAGGTTTATGATCACTCAGTTCAGGATACCAATTGTGAATTAAAATTTTGTTTGGAAGGAGATTGAGAAATTTTGGTTTGAATTGGGAAAATTCATACACAAATACCATTGGGAAAGGGACCCATAATTGGCCCCTGTAGTCACCCAAAAGAATCCCTGCAGTCACACACACACACACAAAAACTGTCACGGACATTTCGCTATTTCTCTCATTTTGGACTGAAAAAACATAGCTCTTAACCCTTTACCTAACGAATCCACCAGCATAATGTGGGCCAGACAGCTTTCTTGGAACAAACTTGAATTGACATTATAAGAAACAAGTATATCAAATCTGGTTCAATTCTGCCCAGTAGATAATGAGAAGTCGATAATGTAAAGTTCACGAAAGACGGACAACTGATGGAAAGTGATCACTAAAACTCCCCGTGAGCTTTGCTCAGGTGAGCTAAAAAGCACATTCTTTGAATTTCATAAGTACTCAGTCAAAAAAAGAAAGTATAATAGAAACAAATGTGAAAAAATAGCATAAAGAATGAAATATAATACACGTAGTTCTAATGTTGCATGTTCATGGACAAGAAGTCGTGCAAAGAGTTTAATGACATGTTGTTATTGTCCATCCAATTGTATACAATTTTGCTACGGATTTCAAAATAGCACGTGCTACCCGAGAATGTCAAATTGAATGTGTGACCGATGATTTCCTTTGTGTTATATTGTGCTAGAGAGCCTGGGTTATTGAGAATACACGCTAGTTTTTGTCTTCCGACATTTTAAAAAATGCCAAGGTTAACCAAAAATCAGAGGTTGCGTGCCATTGGTATACAAGAGGCTGGGATGCCTCCAGATGAACTCGCTGCTGAGTTCATAGTCACTGTGGCCACTATTTACCGTCTCATTGGAAGGTATAGAACAACTGGATCCACTTCCGACCGACCACGTTCAGGTCAACCAAGAGTTACGGCCCCTGCACAAGACAGAAACATCAGGACGTCACCCTTGCGGGATTGCTTCCTTTCGGCGATGAAGACAGCAGCAATTACTCCTGGTAGAACTAACAATAGAATCAATGCACAAACTGTCCGCAACATACTCGTTGAACATAGCATCTGAAGTAGGCGTCCATACCATCAACCAATCCTTACCCAACGTCATCGTACCGTCAGAATGGAATGGGTACATCAGTGTGTTCACTGGACTCAGCAGCGTTGGAGCACAGTTCTTTTTAGTGATGAATCACGATTCTGTCTATGATGCACTGATGGTAGGGCAAGAGTGTATCGCCGACAAGGAGAACAGTTTTCTGATGTTTGCGTGCGGGTATGCGACCGTTTAGGGAGGGTAGTGTAATGGTTTGTGCAGGAATTTCCTCGCACCATCAAATGCAGTTGATCTTCATCGATGGTAAGCTGAATGGACAGCGATATAGGGACAAAATTCTTAATGCTGTTGTTGTCCCATTATTCAATGCCATAGGATTGCAGTTATTCCAGCACAACAATGCCTGATGTCACGTGGCGCATATCTGTCATGACTTTCTTGAGGAGCAGAGCATCAAACTTCTTCCCTGACCCCTACAGTCGCCAGATTTGTCGCCATCGGGTACGACTTCATGATCTTCAGACATTAGGCGATTTACGTAATGTTTTAAGGCACAGGGTGACATCCAAAGACTTATCAGGTCCATGCACCATCGATGTCTTGCCATACGAGAGGCAAACAGTGGACATACACACTATTGACTGCATGTGTGAACTTTTCATTTCACCCCATGTCTGAAATGCGACGTCCTGACATGACACTGGCAACAGTAAGAACATGAAATTATGCAAATTCATACAGCTAGACTCGAAATATAAATTTACAAAAATTTGTTTGGGATTAAAGTCGATAATACTAAAAAAAAATTGCTCTTCAAAGTTTATTATACTTTCTTTTTTGACTGAGTATATTAGTAGGTTGGCTGCATTGTGTGCGGATGAAGTTATTATCAAGAAACCTAAAAATCCAGAAGACTCTATGAAAATAAACGGAAATAAAGGTTTTTTTATTTTGAGGCAAGCTGTCACTCTTGCATGCCATCACAGCTGCAATATTTACTATTTGCGAGTAGATAACATCATGCCTCGGTTGCCCCTACCGAGTGATTAACCTTTGCCTAATGAAACGGTTGCATAATATGATATCCCATATAAGGGGAGTGTGGTGCCTCAGTGGTAGACTGTTGAACTTCTATGCCAGAGGTCCTGAGTTCGATCCCAGTCAGGGACAACCCGCGTTGTGTCCTTGGGTAAGGCAATTTATCCCCATTGCCTACATGGTGGCACAATGACACCATTTGCTAAGGCGTACTGCACGTCGATAGTGCACATGTCTTCAACCACTGTAACCCTGTTTGAGCGGAGCTTGAACAGAGTTAGAATGTTGAGCTGCTGACAGTTGCTTGTCGATGCTCGGTGGTTCACTCCAGGTACACAGGCTTCCTCCACCCATAAAACTGTTACGGTCACGATTTGCCATTGTGCAAAAGTATGTGATCTTAAACATCAATAAATAAATAAATGTGTGTCCTCATTGGAATGAGCTCGTTGAAGCTCGTTTTGCTGAATGGTCACATGATATGGTATGGTGATATGGTGGTGTTGAATTTTTTTTAAGAATTGGGGAATAACATTAAAATAAAAATTTTGATATCATGTGTTTTCTGTAAAGGGTTAAAAATCTATTTGTGGGAAATAGGCCAAAAATACAATGTGTGCACAAACATTGGGAACAATACACCATGAATTATAGGCTTTAGTATTCAAAGACTTCAAACTAATCAAGCTTCACTTTCTGAGAATTTGTATATAAATAGAGAGTAATCGCTTGACTGGACTTGTTACGTGAAATAATTCATGAGAGGTGAGGGACGTTGTACAAACACGAGTGCGTAAATGTGCACGTGTGTTTTACAATATAGTCCCTCGCCTCAAATGAATTATTTCAATTAACCAGTCCAGTCAAGCGATTACTCTGTTTATTACTTTTCATTATTAACGATAATTATATTATTTAACCCTTCACCTAACGTAACAGCCAAAACCGGCCAGTGCTATTTGCCAATTTTTTTTGTCTCTAAAACATAGGTTATGACCCCACATTGAAGAGGTCATAACCTATGTTTTGGGGACAAATAAAAGTGCCAGTGACACTGTAGCTCAACTTGTGTAAGACATGTACATGTATAGCATGTGACACAGCAATGACACATATCTAGGTAAAGACCTGATAACAAAGGTACATGTAAAGTAGTGTAAAGGTCTGTACATAAATACTGACCGTAGCCTGTAACAAATATACAGGTAAAGTATTGTAAAGGTGGGTGACAGTTAGATACCTCTAGCCAGAGCCGTACTGAAATGTGCACTTACTGTGTATAAGTAGCACTGAATAAATCAAAGTTTGGCCTAATTGGCCACCGGTGACCATCTTGAAATTTCGGACCCCAAAACAATTGTTCTCATCCCAAGGTGACAACAACGGTACCTAAGAAGTTTCGTGAAGATCGGTTCATAAATACAGCCCCTAGCCCGTGGCATATTGACATGTACTTACTGTGTATAAGTAGCTGTATAAGTAGCACTGAATAAATCAAACTTCATCTAATTTGTGTGCACCAGTGGAATGAACAGTGTGCAGATGTTGGTTGATGTTTTTCCTGATGCTAGGAATCAACAATAGCTTGCTTTAATTCAAATGGTTGCAAGCAGTATACAGCATGTCTCCCATTTTCAAAATCGAAAGACGGAAATAACTCCACTGTGTGGAAGGTCGTGTCAACGATAAATTTGAACTTGATCTGCTTTTCTCTGGATATAGACAGAATGGCATTCGCATTTTGTCATTTTTTATCGCATAAGATCAATTTGGGCGGTGGCATAATATTGAACAAGAAGCCACAATCGATTGAGTGCGGTAAGAAATGACAGTTCCAACACGTAAATTCAGAAGCACACAGCAGCAGATAATTCTATTCAATATAGAACATAGTTGAGACGGTTTGATATTACAATGTTAAAAACTGTTTGAAAACTGTGTGCACCAGTGTTTCTCGTTATAAATTTATTTTATATTTTAGGTCATGGTTAGTTAATTTTCAGTTTAGTGTTATTCAGGGTATCAGAACAAAATGCAGAATGAGGTTATTATTAATTATATCCATTTGAACTCTGCTTCCTTGTATCTGAAGGTTGTCTCAGATAGCAGATCTTTCAATGGCCAGGGTTATATCAGAACTGCCCTTAACAAAACATACTATTAGTCAACATTTAAATCTTAATAACAGAAGGCTATTGCCTCATTATTGCCAGATTGCAATTGCAATCTGGCAATAATGAGGCAATGAACTGGCATTATTTCAATGGATGAGGTAGAAACATGAAATGGTGTATCCTCCTGACCCTATGAAGGAGGCTACCCATTTACAGAGCCAAAAATAAAAAGAAATCTGTTATTTTGGGCAAAAAACAAAATGGGGCTAATGATGCCAAACCAAAAAATAACAAGATGTGGCCTGTCCCAACTTGGTACCAAGAATACTCCCGCGACACACTCTCTGATAGTGAGAAACAATAATACCAACTATCATCAATATCCTTTAAGTCTACAAATTGTTCTGAGCCAGACACGACTTTGTATATTTGGATATGGGTATGTGAACTATTTATTTATTTATTGGTGTTTAAGGTCACATATTTATGCACAATGGCTAATCGTGACCGTGACAGTTTTACGGGTGGAGGAAGCTGGAGTACCCAGAGAGAACCACCGAGCAACGACGAGCAGCTGCCAGCTCCCCAACATCGTAACTCCACACTGCAGCACAGGCAGGGTTAGATTGGTTGAAGACATGCGTACCATCAACGTGCAGAATGCCTTAGTACACGGCGTCATCGTGCCCCCACATGGGCACTGGGGGTGAAGTGTCTTGCCCAAGGACACAATGCGGTTGCCGCAGGTGGGAT
Source organism: Pictodentalium vernedei (assembly GCA_031216915.1). Taxonomy (NCBI): domain Eukaryota; kingdom Metazoa; phylum Mollusca; class Scaphopoda; order Dentaliida; family Dentaliidae; genus Pictodentalium; species Pictodentalium vernedei. The sequence goes on from CM062297.1 coordinate 59,779,995, forward strand.
TCAAACCGAGGACCTCTCGGCTAGCAGCCAGCACCTCTACCTACAGAGCCACCGTGCCCCTGGTATGTGAACTTAAAATAAGTTTGTGACCTTGACCTCGAGGGCAGACATTCCAACTTTATTTGTGACACACTCTCTGATAGTGTGCAACAGTAACACCAAGTATCATTAATATCCTTGGAGAAATTTAAAAGTTTTGAGCCAGGCATGACACATATTTGGATGTGGGGTATATAAAGTTGAACTAAGACTGTGACCTTGACCTTACAGACAGATATTCCAACCTTATTCGCAACATGACCTCTGAGGGGTGAGCAACAATAACACCAAGTATCATTTATATCCTTCAAGGTTATCAAAAGTTCTGAGCTGGACATGACAGTGTATTTATGGATATGGGTTTGTGAAGTTTAACTAAGTTTGTGACCTTGAATTTGAGGAAAGACATTCCAACTTTATTTGCAATACACTCTCTGAAAGTGGGCAACAATAATACCAAGTACCATTAATATCCTTAGAGATTCTGAGTCGGACTCGACTTGTAATAGTTGGATTTGGATGTGGGTTATGTAAGCTTGAATGGCTCAGTTTGTGACCTTGACCTTGTAAACAGGCAATCCAATCTTATTCGTGACACAACCTCTGGAGTGGGCAACATTCACACCAAGGATCAATATTATCCTTCAAGGCTATCAAAAGTTCTGAGTCCGATATGACTTGTTATAGTTGGATTTGAATGTGGGGGGCTTGTAAACTTGAAAAGTCTGTGACCTTGACCTTGTAGACAGGCACTGGAACCAACCTTATTTGTGACACACCTCCTAGTGGTGGGCAACATTAATACCAAGCATAATTAATATCCTTCAAGGCCATCAAAAGTTCTGAGCCAGACACGACTTGTTATAATTGGATTTGGATGTGGGGGTATGTAAACTTCAACAAAGTCTGTGACCTTGACCTTGTAGACAGGCATTCCAACCTTATTTTTCAACACACCCTCTGGTGATGGGCAACATTAATACAGTGGAGCCCACTTAATTGGATATCTCTTAATTGTATATCATATCCCTGTTAATTGAATATAATTTTCAAACACAAAACCATTTATCATACCTTCAGTACAAATTTGATCTGTTAATTGCATATGGGTTGTAGAGTAAACTCCTGTTAATAGTATATAAATTTTATAATATGTCGAAAAAATTACTGTGACACACACAAAATTCCTCTTATTTATCAACCTTTTTGGCCTCACTACATCCAATACAGGCATTTATTCTATTTATATCTTGTTTGACAGAGCTCTATGAGCTCTGTCAAACAAGGTATAATAGAATAAATGCTCAGTTTACCTCCAGAACACAGGAAACTGACCAAATCCCTGTTAATTGTATACTCCTGTTAATTGAATAATTTTTACTGGCAAAATGGATATTCAATTAAGAGGATTCTACTGTACCATTAATATCCTTCAAGGCCATCAACAGTTCAGAGTCTGACACAACTTGCACATACAGATGGACAGACAGAAGGAGGACAGATGGACAGATGGATAAACTGACTCCTATATACCCCCATGAACTTCGTTTGTGGGGAGTATAATTAAGCATTTCTTTAGAGACTTAGTGCGTACTGTATTATACATTATATATGCCATTTAATATAAATTGCTGCAACAATTTACACAAAAATGTGTACAAACTATAGCTGTCTCCTTCATTTCATTAAACCAGTGAAAGGTGCTGTCCTAAAATTTCAATTAGAACAAGTTATTAATTGAAATAATAGAATATGTTTTCATTTTTAGAATTCACTTCAAAATATTTTTCACAATCCAGTTTAAGTATCTCCATTAGTTCCTTGAATCCTGCACCATTTGTAACATGTAACCAATTGGTTGAATTAACTCGGGACATTTTTATAGCCTTAATTATTGACTATTTCCATGTCATGTGTGATATGGCAGTTGCTAATTGTTTTATAATCAGAAAGTGTGACTAACCCTGTGCATTGCACAGGGTTAGGCACAAGATCTGGTTATTAAAATTTTTCAATATTAACTGTGTATTAACTAACCCTGTCCTAGGTAAGCCTTAGTGTAAATCTCATCTGAAACAACTCTCAACCCAACATAAGGGCCAAAACCAGCCAGTACTATTCAAACTCAGCTTAAGATGCCTTGGGGCTAAACAAATTAAAAATATGTTTCTCAGGCCCTCCCGCATGGTCCTTCTGGCTGCCACATGCTTTTATAACTAATGTAAACTTAAAAAAAAAAAATTAAATGGTTCATGTCTGATATTTTACCCAAGTTAAAAAAATCGATAAATTTGTCCCTTCAGTGCAAGAAGGTTTTGCAATGCTTTAGCATTGCAAAGCCTTCTTGCTCTCAAGGGACAAAATACACCACCAACCATGCTATTCCGTAGATTATGAGGCCTAAAACATAAACCAAGAACATGAACTTTTGATGGCAACGAAATAATTACAAAAATAAACAAGAGGCCCCAGGGGGCCCCGAGGGTGTTCACCTGACATGATAGTCTAAATATCAAACCAGGGACTTGACTTGAATAAGCTGCATACGCCCCTCCTAAGAAAAGCATATACCAACTAGATGAAGCGATTGTGCCCACACAATACACAGGATTTTCCTTCTATTTCAGTTCCTGCACTTTTATGTCCCAAAATTGAGATAAACGCATAAAAAACAGATTTTTTTTATTTTTGTTCAGAAATTTTCGACCTCTCAAACAAAATATTTTCAGACCCAATTTTTTTTTTCTTCTTAAAAATGACCAAAACGCCTAAAAAAACCCAAAACTAATTTCCAGATTTTGGTCCAAAATTTCTAAGTCCCATGCGGACCCCAAATTTTCAGTGTAAAAAAAAAATAACAAAATTTGGTCTTAAAATTGACCAAAATGCATAAAAACAAAAAAACTCATTTCCGGATTTGGGTCCAAAATTTTCTATGTCCCACCCGGACCCCAAATTTTCAGAGTAAAAAATAAATAATTTTGTATTAAAACTGACCAAAACGCATAAAAACCCCAAAAAAGAATTTTCCGGATTTTGGTCCAAAATCTAAGTCCCATCTGGACCCCAAATTTTCGGTGCAAAAAAAAAAAAAAAAATTTTGTCTTAAAATTGACCGAAATGCATAAAAAAACTCATTTCCAGATTTGGATCCAAAATGTCTAAGTCCGGACCGGGACTCCAAATTTTCAGTCTAAATATGAACCCAGGGATTTGGCTTGAACAAACTTGAATCTCCCCTCCCTGCATACTAAATATCAAAAGATTCTTACTGGTAGATCTGAAGAAGAAGATTTTTAAAGAATATTCCTCACTGCACTAATTTGAACATTTGGGCTCCAATAGGGAACCCAAATATGGACCGAGGGATTTGATTTCAACAAACATGTGAATCAATGTTCCAAAGATGTTATATGTAAAATATGGAAGCTTTTGGAGCAGTGGTTTGGAAGCAAACGATTCTTTAATTTTTTCCCATTGCCCACAGTGTTATTTCTTTTCAAAGTCCCGAAAAAGTATCTTATGACAAAACTGATGGCAATTTTTTTTTAACATTCCTTTCTGTTGGTCCCAAGGAAGCCTCACACCAAATAAAAATTCTCAGTGCCGTGTAGTTTTGGAGATATGGACGTTTTTGTTTTTTTTTTCTATTTTTAGCTCCTGCGGTTCCCACGGGACTGCAGGAAAAAATGTTTTGGCATAAATCAAGTAGTTATAACCCAATAATACCTCATATCAAATTTGGTTCAAATTGGCCTCTTGGTTCAGAAAATAGAAATTTTGGGCGGGGCAAAAATTCTTGCCCCTCTCAGAACAAAGGCAAATATGTCCCGTCAAACTTCTCTTGAACAAACTTGAGTCTATGTGTACACCTCAAATGGAAGCTGCATACCAAATATCAAGTCTCTGCTAAGGCTGGTTCATGAGAAGAAGATTTTTTTAAAATTTTGTGCATTTTGGCCCCACCCCACCTCCACAATATGAGCAGAAACCCAATTTAAAGAAAAACCCAAATGCCCCTATATAACTGCTACTCATGTGAATTTTCATTGAACTGCAGCCAGTGGCTTGGGAGAAAATGACCCAAACACCATCTTCACGACATACGACGTACAACGGACGGCAGACGACGGACAAAAAGTGATCAGAATAGCTCACCCTGATTTTCAGTCAGGTGAGCTAAAAACTGTCTGCATGCAATTTTACAAATAATGGCCTGAGAAACAGAAGATCTACTCTGTGTCGCCTTATTGGGTTTTTTTTTTAGTGAATTAGTGAAATATGACCACATATCTCCGGTGGTTGCCGATCCGAAGCAATGGAATTCCCTTCCCGGTTATATGAAGACAAACTCTCAACCTGTTTAAATCTGCTCTGAAGACAAATCTCTTCAAGCAGGTATATTGCACTGAAGCTTAACCTTGGTTGATTAATAGTTGATAGTTGTTAATTTTTCTTTTTGTATATATTCAGCTTCAGACGCAGAGCCTATTTATTTATACACCATGCATGTATTCGATTGTAAACTTTCAAGTAACTTTAACATGTGAAAGTAGTTCAAGATACATGTGTATATAGCCACAATCAATGTGCAGAATCTTTCACTCAATTAGATCATGCCAATAACATAAACCATGTGAATGCGGAGAAAAAAACTATGTTGATAACACCAGAATTTGACATCAGTTTCTGGAAAGCTCTGTAAACTGATGTCAGATTCTGGTGTTATGAACATAGAAGAAGCAGAACTTGTGTTGAAACGACTAGGGTATTTCGTAGTCGACTAGTCGATCGCTATTAGTCGCTATTAGTCGACTACTAGTCGGCACCTAATATAAGGTTAGAACACGGGGTTTTTTTGGACCGACGAGAGAGGCTGAATATCGGCCCCTTTCCCAATCGAAAATAGTCACTTTTTTCCCCAATTTACTCCCAAAAATTACCAATTCACTGTAGTTGGGAATTCATTTCTGTGTGACCAGTCGATTTTTTTCAAGTGGCAAGGACCGAATATTTGGCAGTGGGATTCACAGTGTGAATTGTTTCAGTGCGAACGGTATTCACGTGTGTTGTTTTGAAACCGTTTTAAAATGTCATGGAGCGTCCTTGACCGTGTTCTCCCAGACGTCGCTCTAAATTAGCTCCCTTGATGTGCAACAATGATAACAGATTGACTTGCAGTGACGTGTAAGTCAAAGTGACAAAATGCATCGCTACCAAGCATAACTGCTCATGAATGGTGCCTAAATTTCGTTAACGATGGATTCTGTGCTTCTTAAAGCATGTTACTGATTTTTAGGTAATTGTTTCAATTCATGGCGTCAGCAAAGTGCATTTTTTCAAGTTTAATTCTCATCTATAGTCGTCTGTCTGCAACTGCTCTTGACTTCGTCGGCATTTGCAGTCAGTGGCCGACCACTGAATTTAATCTACAAAATATATGTATCTGTGGAAAACGGCGACTAGTCGACTTGGAAATTGCTAATCGATTATCGGCAGAACCCTAGTCGACGTCGACTAGTCGACTAATCATTTCAACACTAAGCAGAACACACAGTTTCTAGTGATTATGCTGCACCTTGTACTGTAAGTTGTAAGATAAGCAATACAGCATAGTGCAACCTGGAAGTTGCGTAATTTCAAAATTACAAGGCTTTCTGAAGAAGCCATCCTCGGCAGTATTTTTGCTGTGGATATTTTTCATTTCCTTCGCATTTTCCTCGGCACTGCTGATTGCTGAGGGTGAATTACCAGGGCTGCACAATCCCAAACTAATCATAACCACAAATTTTTGACAGACTCTGTATTATCTGCTATTGAGTAGTTGTTGATTTGGAAACTCATCAATTGAATTTCCAAGACATCAGGCTTCCCTTGTCACTTCAATTTATTCAATTGTGAAACAAATATTGGATTATTGATAAAAATGAAAAACTGGTTTGCAAATCGTGAACTTCAGACAGAAGGATTGATGGAATGGAGTGAGTGTTTTTCACCTGCACATTTCATTCTCTAGAATCCAGTAAGGAATAATTTTTATTCTGACCCCGATTCCAAGCTCATGCTTAAGCTTTCATTACACTGAAACATATTCCCAGGCATACTGGTAACAATTAGACTTTCAAGTACAAAGACAAATCAGCCCCTGAGTTCCAATGTGTTCTATGTGTCTACTGGCACATAGAACACATTGGAAATCGGGGGAAGAAATGTTAAATACATGTGAGGCTCACTAAATTGTAAAGGACAACCTACAGTACCATCACTGTGAAATAGTTGTAATCCATGCATGGACACTGATCTCCACACATGTGTTTACCAGGTAATAAAAATCATCATCAGCAAAATTTTAATTAATTTTTGATGATTATTCCTATAATTTGTGTTTAGAATCTAATATTATTGTGTCCGTGGAAATATCGGGCACCCATGGAAAAAGACCAGTCCTTACTGTATAACAAAGTACACTATTAGGCAACAACATCTGTAAGGCCTGAAAACAGTGCTCAAAATAAGTTTTTTTCTTTGCATAGCAAAATGCTACACATTTCCAAAAAATGAATAGCATTTTGTAAAAATTACATAGCTATTTTTGTATACCAGAGTTATGTTATGCTGTTTTGTATTGAATTCTTCGAAGTAGATAGAATAGTTTCCATCCATTTCTGGGCATTTCCAAATGAGCTGCAACACATGAAACATTTACTATGTTTTTTTTAACTGAACTGCCTTTAAGGGTTGCATGGACTTGGATATTTTCAAATGGCGTCTTGGTTGTTTAATAGAGAACTTTCTCAAAATGCAAGTTGGGATTTTTAATTTTTAATGAACATTTTATGCAAAATGTTGCAAAAACAGGAAGAATTTAAACCAATAGAATTCATCTTAACATATGAAGTTGCTAATGATGCTTGATGGAGAGTCAATCTGAGTTATGCCTGGAATGTTCCACAATCAGAAGTAAAGCATCAGTGAACTAGTTTTCAAATTTGTTTTCAAATTTTCATTTACATTTTGTGATACAAGATAATCAACTGCAGCCTAATAGGCTGCAGTTGATTATCTTGTATTGCAAAATGCTATACATAATTGAACATTGTGTAGCTTTCTGCAAGTTTTGCATAGCAAAAAGCACCGCGGCACCGCTTATTTTGAGCCCTGCCTGAAAAAGTTAAAAATCTGCTTCTCAGGCCCTCCCACATGGTCCTTTTGACTGCCGCATGCTCTCTTTTTATAACCAATGCAACTTAAAAAAAATAAAAATTAAATAATTTATGTCTGATATTTTACCCATGTTAATAAAAGTTTTAAATTTGTCCCTTGAGTGCAAGAAGGCTTTGCAATGCTTGAGCATTGCAAAGCCTTCTTGCACTCAAGGGATGAAATACACCACCAACCATACTATTCTGTAGATGATGAGGTCTAAAACAAACTAAGAATATGAACTTTTCATGGCAAAGAAATAATTACAAAAATAAAATATAAAATAAAAAACCGTCCACCCGGATGCAATTTTACAAAAAAGGCCTGAGAAACAGAAGATCTACTTTGTGCAGCCTAATCATTAGAGGTTATTACTTGGTTAGTTTAGTTTAAACAATATTTATTGAATAATTGATAAGTATATACACTTCACAAGAACAGTTAACAAGAAAGATCTGAGCAACACAAGATACAGTAGTATACACGAATCAAATGAAGACTAGATAAATGCTTACTGTGTAAGAGAGGGATTCGACAGAAAGTTTGAAGCTTATGTAAGTTGTCTCCCTGGGAACGAAGGCTGATGTGAAGTTAAAGAGGGCTAATATCTCAGCTGATGTGAAGTTAAGAGGGCTGATGTGAAGTTAAGAGGGCTAACTTCACATCAGCCTTCGTTCCCCGGCTGATATTAAGTTACCACAGGCTGATATCTCACCCGATATGAATCTAACCAAGTAATAACCTCTTTTTATCCCATAAATGGACATTTATTTGGAACAATAAAAGTCTTGGATAAATTTTTGCTTCACCTAGTAGCAGCGGCTAGTAGGGTGATAAATTTTCCCTGTAAGTTTAGCACTGAAAGAATTTATTCCTGTAGAAGAGACAGACTTGTTGACCTCTGACCTCTTCCGCATTTTGTTTTGTCATGACCTGTTTTACGTTTGTGGGAGACATAATGAACTGATATTTATCAAATGTTGACCATCGCTGAAATGTTTAGTTTTAGAATATCTGACACATTTCAACTCTGTCTAACAATAAAAAGAACACAACAATTAAAGAAATTAAAGAAAACACAAAGTAAATCAATCGAAGTCAAGCATACAAGTTCCGATTGTGAAAGGTGGGGGGCATGGTGAGGCATAGGAAAGTGTAAATAAACAAGAGGCCTCAAGGAGCCTGAGAGCGCTCACCTGACACTGACTGCTATGAACAGAGGGTTCTGATTTGAACAAACTTGTATCTGCCCCATTAAGAAACCCATATACCAATTCTCAAACCAATCTTTGCGGTGGATTTGAAAAAAAATTTTTTTTAAATATTCCTCATAGGGAGACCAAATAAGAACCCAGGGACTTGGCTTTAACAAATTTGAATCTCACCTCCCTAACAATACAGTATACTAAATATCAAAAGATTGTTACTAGAGGAGAAGAAGATTTTTAAAGAATCTTCCTCATATTGAACTAAGTTAAAATTCAGTCTCCCACAGGGAGCCCAAATATGAACCCAGAGACTTGGCTTGAACAAACATGAATCTCACTCCACTAAGGATGCTGCATACCAAATATCAAAAGATTCTTACTGGTGGATGTGAAGAAGATTTTTAAAGAATGTTCCTCATATAAAACTAAGTTACAATTCGATCTCCCACAGGGAGCCCAAATATGGACTCCGAGACTTGACTTGAACAAACTTGAATCACACCTCCCTAAGGATGTTGTATACCAAATATCAAAACATTCCGACTGCTGGATCTGGACAAGATGATTTTGAAAGAAAATTCCTCCTATTGAACTAAGTTATAATTTGGGCTCCCACAGAGAGCCCAAATATGAACCCAGGGATTTGAATTCAAGAGACATGTGAAACAATCTCCCAAAGATGTTATATGTGAAATTTGAAAGCTTTTGGAGCAGTGTTTTGGGAGAAGAAGAGTCTTAAATGTTTTCCCCATTACCCACAAAGTGTTAAAAAATGCTGACTCAGCATTTTTTCAAAGTCCCGAAAATGTACCCTATGATAAAACCAATAGCAATTTTTTTGGACCATTCCATTTTGGTCTTAAGGAAGCTTCACACCAAATAAGAATTCTCAGTGCTGTGTAGTTTTGGAAATATGGGCGTTTTTTTCTATTTTTAGCTCCTGTGGTTTCCACAGGGCATTTTGAAATAAATTTTTAGAATAAATCAAGTATTTATGACCCATTAATACTTCACATCAAATTTGGTTCAAATTGGCCTCTCGGTTTGGAAAACAGAAATTTTGGGCGGGGCAAATATTCTTGCCCCTCCCGTAACTGCGACAAACATTGCCCCTTGATCTTCTCTTGAACAAACTTGAATCTACATCTGAAAGGAAGCTTTACACCAAATATTAAGTCTCTGCTACAACTGGTTCATGAGAAGATTCTTAAAAAAATTGGGGCAATTTGGCCCCCACCCTCTCCTCAATATGAGCAGAAACCCAATTTAAAGAAAAACCCAAATGCTCCTATATGACACTACTCATATGAAATTTCCTTAAAATGTGGCCAGTGGTTTTGGAGAGAAAGACCCAAACACCACCTTCACGACGGATGACAGACAACGGATGAAAAGTGATCAAAATAGCTCACTTTCAGTCAGGTGAGCTAATAATTAAAAATGTGTACTTTTTTTAAGCCATATAGCCTATTATTGTGTATTCTTGTTTTCACACCATGGTTAGCCATGGTGTAAAAAACCCACTGTAGATTTCAAGTTTTTCTTTCCAAAAATTTATTAAAATACTAAACTGTGATATCGTGTGCACTGAGTACAGAGTTAACTGGCATTAAATCCGACTTCATTTGCTGACTCCTTTTTTAGCATAAATTAAGTACTTATGGCCCAATAAGCCCTCATATCAAATTTGGTTCAAATCAGCCTCTTGGTTTGGAAACTAGAAATTTTAGGCATGGCGAATATTCAAAATGCGATGTCATAACAAACCTTTATCTCAAATTTCACTTAAATCGGTTCAGCGGTTTTGGAGGAGAAGATGCACACACCATGTTCATGGATGGCAGACGACAGACCATGGATGGTGAGTGATCACTATAGCCCACCCTGACTTTCAGTCAGGTGAGCTAAAAAGTCCAATTGTGAAGCGTGAGAGGAGTTAGCTGGACAAACAATGTACCCTAGATGCGGACGGATGAATGAACAGCAGACGGTCAGACAGATGGACAGACAGGGGTAAAACAAAATGCAGGGGCATAAAAAGTGCTGTAACTCATGTAAACATAATTGGACGAAACACTTATTTGAACTTGCCCTGTATTACTAGATGGGTAATACACATACCAGCATTGGTTGAGATCAAATAGTCCAAACTGGAGACCAAAAATGTTAACAGCTGGATATTTATTTATTTATTGATGTTTAAGGTCACATATTTATGCACAATGGCTAATCATGACCGTGACAGTTTGACGCGTGGAGGAAGCTGGAGTACCCGGAGAGAACCACCGAGAAACGACGAGCAGCTGCCAGCTTCCCAACATCGTAACTCCGCACTGCAGCACAGGCAGGGTTAGACTGGTTGAAGACAAGTGCACCATCGACGTGCAGTACGCCTTAATACACAACGCCACCGTGCCCCCACGCGGCAATGGAGATGAAGTGTCTTGGCCAAGGACACAATGCGGTTGCCGCAGGTGGGATTCGAACCGAGGACCTCTCGGCTTGCAGCCTGCACCTCTACCTACTGAGCCACCGTGCTTCCCTAACAGCTGGATGGACAGAGAGACAGACAGATGGATTACATAATACAACCATTTTTCAAACAGGCATATAAAAACAGTATAGCACTCGAACTGTTGAAAATCAAGCTCAAAACGAGGCAACTTAATTCATTCTGTAAATAAATGAAATAGAAAACAGATTATGTTCTCACTCTATCACTAAGCGTTAACGTTTTATTTACTTTAACAGTGTATAATCAATTTAAGTCAAGCCCCACAAAGTAGATCTTCTGTTTCTCAGGCCATTATTTGTAAAATTGCATGCGGGCGAGCGTTTTTTTATTTTATTTTTTATTTCTGTGATTATTTCTTTGCCATCAAAAGTTCATAGCATGGCTTATGTTTTAGGCCTCATAATTTACAGAATAGCATGGGAGGTGGTGTATTTTGCTCCTTGAGAGCAAGAAGGCTTTGCAATGCTTTAGCATTGCAAAGCCATCTTTGTACTCAAGGGACAAATTTATCAATTTTTTTAACTTTGGTAAAATATCAGACATAAACCATTTAATTTTGATTTTTTTAAAGTTTCCATTGGTTATAAAAAGAGAGCATGCGGCAGCCAAAAGAACCATGCGGGAGGGCCTGAGAAACAGATTTTTATTTTTTTTAGGCCTTACAGAATTATTTAAACTTCGATTACTGATAATTTTTATCAAGTTCATAAGCCATGAAGTGATTAAATGGTGCAAAAAATAGTATTGATTCTATTTTTTACAAACTTAAAATTACAACTAAGGCCACAAAAAGTAGATCTTCTGTTTCTCAGGCCATTTATCATAAAATTGCATGCGGGCGAGCAGTTATTTATTTTATTTTTTATTTCTGTAATTATTTCTTTGCCATCAAAAGTTCATGTTCCTGGTGTATGCTTTAGGACTCATAATCTACCAAAAAGCATGGGTGGTGGTATATTTCGTCCCTTGAGAGCAAGAAGGCTTTGCAATGCTTTAGCATTGCAAAGCCTTCTTGCACTCAAGGGACAAATTTATCAGTTTTTTTAACTTGGGTAAAATATCAGACATAAACCATTTAATGAGAAACAGATTTTTAATTTTTTTTAGGCCTGATGAGATTTTTAAGTGGTTTTCAGAATCCAGTTAAGGAATCCATTCCCAATACACTGGTGTCTGCCCAGGTCTTTAGATTGCTATATTTTGGGCACATGTTCTCCTGGGCTTTAAATTTTCCCAAATTACTGCAAGTTCTATTTTTAGCATGGTTCCTTTTTTGGGCACAGCTTTTACCACCTTGAATTTGGGGTAATTTGAAGTCCTGCATCTGCCTTTCCCTATTTGGTAAATGATTAATTTATTGCAGTACACAAAGCTTAAGGATGATTTTGGAGTCAGCCTTATCATTTCCACAACATAAAGTCTTACCTGACAGACCAATAGACACTTGATTTCCAGTCAAAGAAAAATTTATTAACCTGATCAAGGAAGTGACAGCTTGTGTTGATGTCCATCCACTGAAATTAGGACGGCCACTTATTAAACAACCCTGGGAATCTGTATATCACAAAATAATGCTTCAAATAAAACTTTGACTGCCAATTCACACTGGTAATCTCACCTAACCCATCAACAAAATTATTTGAACTACATTGTAGCTGTTTGGTTGTACAATTTTGCTAAAAAACAAACATTTTTGTCCTTTTGGATGTCCTGTAATGCTTAATTTATTTAGTGGTGGTAATCACTACATGGGCTGAAAGTGATTTCTTATTTATTGGTGTTTGAGGACACATATTTCTGCACAATGAGATAAAGAGAAGTTTAGTAAATCGTTTTCCCCATCTTTCCTATTTTAGAGGATTCCACCCCAAGCATTAGAGACTAGATCCTATTTTATCAGTAAAACAGAGCATGCAAACCACAGTAAGGCAATTAAAAACTAGATTGACGCATGCCCCCACACAGAACATGGACACAGGAGGTTGAAGAGCAAACTGTGATTTGTTACTCCTACATTACCTGTGTCTGTAACACACATACGATGCCCCCGCAATGTGTGAAATTCTACAAAAAATTGACCAAGTTCAACAACCTGTGCTTTTGTGAGATATTGAAGCAAGTCAAAATTCTGACAATATGCACACTTCTAGAATATGTACAAACATTGTGTGAAATAAAAAAGTCCTAGCTTGAAAAATGTGAGAGGTGTTAGCCGGACAAACAATGTACCCTAGATGTGGAGGGACGGACAGCAGAAGGACCTCAGAGAGACAGTTGGACAGCAGATAGCAGAGGGACAGACAGGGGTAGAACAATATGCCCCTCAACTATTTATCGCAAGGGCATAAAAATACTTGTGTCTCAGACACCTACCCCGTCACTGAAAATCTACATCACTAAGTTTTTGACAAGAAAATCCTTTCACTGGCACTATTTTGCACTTATAGGACTAAGATTTTTATCAACTACAGTACGTGGAGAGTGGACTGTAACTAAATCACCCGTGGAGTGGAGTAATCACCCAAACTATTACTTTCAAATTTTGTACATATCGACAAATAACACAGGCAATGTTTCAGCCAATGTGCCTCTCGGTTTAACCCGGAGGTTCATTGGTTAAAACTTTGCCTGTGCTTGTTATGCTTTGCAACAAATTTGCAATTATTCACTCTGCGGTGATTTAGTGATAATACACTCTCCATGCACTGTATATCTTGTTTGAGAGAGCTCACTGAAATCTGTCAAACAAAACATAGTTGGTTAAATTTGCAACTACAGTATGGGAGATATTCATTATTCACTGCTGAAAACAGTGTCTTTTCAATGGAATAGTATGAGTTTAATAAATAGTTCCAACTGTTTTGTTGATTAACATAAAAAAACCTAGGCTGAATCATGCCCCAGAACAGCACATGGCCACAGGAAGTTGAAGAGCAAACAGTGATTTGTTACTCGCAGGCCTGAAAATAAGCAGTCTGACATTTGCAGAATGAGGTCCCATGAGGGTGAATTTGATGATGCTATCATATACAGTGGGCCAATCAATCCTCTTGGTACCTCTTTCTGTTTAGTTTTGAGACCCTGATTCAGATTGAGGTTCAAAGAGCGTGAATTTAGTGATGCTACCCTGTTGTGCAGGGTAGCATCACTAAATTCACCCTCTGGGGATCTCATTTTGCAGATGACAGTCTGCTTATTTTCTAGGTTGGTTACTCTTACATGTGCTCTGTTTGTAAGACATAAATGATGCCCCCACATGTTCTACCATGTACTTTAATTTACATATGTATTGTGGGAGGAGTTAGCTGGACAAATCATGTGCCCTATATTCAAAATTTCACAAACATTTACTAAGTTCAACAACCTGTAATTTTGGGAAAAATTGAACAAAATCAATTTCCTGGCAATATGCACACCTTTGTTATGTGTATAAATACCCTGTAATATAAAAAAGTTCTAGCTTGAAAACTGTGGGAGGAGTTAGGTGGACAAACCTTGTACCTTATATTCGCGATTTCACAAAAAATCACTAAGTTCAAAAACCACTAATTTTTTTCTGAAAAAATGAACAAAATCAAATTCCTGGCAACACACACACCTTTGGTAGATGCATAAATACTCTGAAAAATAAAATGTTTCTAACCTGAAAACTGTCAGAGGAGTTAGCTGGACAAATTTAAAAAATCACAAAAGTTTACTAAGTTCAACAATCCATAATTTTGTGAAAAACTGAACAAAATCAAATTCCTCGCAATATGCACACCTTTGGTAAGTGTATAAATACCCTGAAAAAAAAGGTTCTAACTTGAAAACTGTGGGAGAAGTTAGACAGACAAACCTTGTACCCTATATTTGAAATTTCACAAAAATTGACTTTTAGTTCAACAACCCGTAATTTGGTGAAAAACTGAACAAAATCAAATTCCTGGCAATATGCACACCTTTGGCATACGTATAAATACCATGTACAATAAAAAGGTTCTAGCTTGAAAACTGTGAGAGGAGTTAGGCAGACAAACCTTGTATCTTATATACATACGAATGAATGGAAGAATGGATGAAAGGACAGATAGATGGATGGACAGGAGTAAAACAATATGCCCAGTGACTTCTACATGTATTGGCAAGGCATAAAAAATAAAAAGCCTTTCCGTCCCTCATCATAAAATTGAGGAAAACCTAACTGAGAAACAAGAATTTTTTTTAATAGGCCTAACAAGCACAGCTTCAGTTCCCGGGGTTCAAACAGGGAGAAAGTAATGTGTGGATTATCAAGACGATTATGGAGTAGAGGTTATTTCCACTCAAGATGGTTTGATCTTAACCCTTTACCCAACGTAACGGCCAAAACCGGCCAGCGCTATTCTCAAAAATCGCCAATTAATTTTCAAAATATTTTCATTTTTTGTCTCAAAAACTTAGGTTATGACCCCTCGTTGGAACAAGCTCGTCGAGCTCGTTCCAACGAGGGGTCATAACCTATGTTTTTGAGACAAAAAATGAAAAAATTTAGTTATTCAAGAATTTTTTTTGCAAGTGTCGTCTGCTTTTCATGTTAGGTAAAGGGTTAACCCACACGATCCGTGATGTCTCTTTGGGCAAGACAGTTAATCTTGATTGCCCAAAGGAGGCCCATTGATCAAAATAATGTTTGTGTGTCTTAAACTTGTTTAGGATTAGAATAGTTATTATTTTGTGGAAGCACCACTCCATGATGAGTATTTTAATAGCAATGCACTTTCTATATATTACATTTGGTACATGTAGTAATATATAGCTTCTGAATACCTGTTTGATGAATTAGAATGGAAGTAAGACTGTACAAAATAACCAAGCTGTTTTCGTAAGAGGTGAAGGTCATTTTCTCTCTGCCTGTTCAGTATTTCTGTAAATTCTAAGCGCTCCTTTATTTCTGCATACCGATGTTCCATCAACTGTTCATAACTATCATCTGTAATAAAAAAAAACAACTTATATTATATGTTAGCCTGTGAATTATAGCAAATTATCTAAAAGATAATTCTCAATATCTATCGACTCGTTAGATATCGAGAAATATTCCTCAGTAGCTTCCTAAATGACATCATGCTACACAGCATTAAGTGGCCTTGAAGGAACGTTCAGCTGATCTTTGTTATTGTTTTGAAACGTATGCATTTCTTGTCAAATTGGGCTGAACATTGTGCAATAAAATGTCTCGTAGCATATAATAAAAAAGAAAATCTACTCTATTTTAGTCAGTATCTGGAATTATCTCATGAGTGTGTACCTGAAAGTTTTATTTTTCCCAAGCGCTTGCGCAAGTGAAAAATAATATTTTCAGGTTCACACAATGAATTTTTCAGTAGCTTCCTAAATGAAGTTATACTTCGCGCATGACGTCGCCTTGAAACGTTGCCTTGCTGGAATGATCAGCAGCTTTTTGTTATTGTCTTGAAACTGTTTGCAGTCGATTTGTGATGAACATTACGCAGTAAAATGTCGCATAGCATATAATAAAAAGAAAATCTATGCTGTTTTAGTGAATATCGGGAATTATCTCAAGCACTCGTGAAAAATAAAACTTTCAAGTCCACGCTCATGAGATAATTCCCGATATTCTCTAAAACAGCGTAGATATCTTCCATATATTTCAACCTCTCAACTACTATTAACTCTTAGAACCCGAGAGGCCATTTCTCTGTATTTGGCATATGATATACGTCATCATTTCATTAAGTGTGCTACAGTAAAACCTGTCTTGAGAGACCACTGTCTTGAGAGCACCTGTCTTGAGAGACCACATCTACCAGGCATTGATTGGTTTTACTCTGTAATGGATCTGCTATGGGAGACCACCCGTCTTGAGAGACCACCTGTCTTGAGAGACCACTGTGACCTGGTACCAACTTGTATTTTTATGCCATAATGGACCTGTCTTGAGAGACTGCCCCTTTGAAGACTGAAACCATGACAAAAACTTTTTACCCGTCCTGGAATTGGAAAATCCATTGTGGTTATACTAACATAATTAAAAGTATTAAAAGCTCTTAATTGGGTTTCAATTGCTAACTCATTAAAGATTGAGATGTTTTTATAAGACCCCTGTGAAAAGATAAGGATTATTGCTGAACAAGTGTTTGACCACCGAGGTGGTATTAGTCCCCTACGGCACTTTTGCGACATAAGGTGTTTTTGTCACATAAGACATGAACACAGTTAGCAGGAGTATCAGACCTGGGGGGGGGGGGGGGGGGGGGGGGGCAGTTTTGGTAAAATAATTGGGGACGGTTCGGCTTGGGGACAATTCGGGTTTCATGACAACAGTCAACAGGAGTGTCAGACCTGGGGGGTGGTTTGGGTAAAATACAGGTTATCAGACAGGATTTCAAATGTGAATGGAATCTAAAAATTGAGAACTGAGAGAAGTGTAGCTTGAACCATGTTGGAGGGAGGGGTGGTAACATAAAAATAGAGAAAAAAAAGCTTAAAAAACACAGCAAAAATGGCCACCATTACGCCATCTTGGATTTTGAAAAAAAAAAATTAAGCATGCATCATCCCTTCAGAACCATTTATCCACATACCAAATATGAAAGGTGTAGCTTAAAGCATGTTGAAGGGAGAGGTGGTAACATAAAAACAGGCAGGCAGGCAGGCAGGCAGGCAGGCAGGCAGACAGACCTTAGATTTTGAAAAAAAAATATTGAGCGTGCATAATCCCCTCTCAACCCTTTATCCATGTACCATATATGGAAGGTGTAGCTTGAACCATGTTGGAGGGAGGGGTGGTAACATAAAATAGAGAAAAAAGCTTAAAAAACACAAAAATGGCTGCCATGGCGCCATCTTGAATTTTGAAAAAAAAAAAAAATTGAACGTGCATCATCCCATCACAACCCTCTATCCATGTGCCAAATATGAAAAGTGTAGCTTGAACCATGTTGGAGTGAGGGGTGGTAACATAAAATAGAGAAAAAAGCTTAAAAAAAAACACAACAAAAATGGCCGCCATGCCGCCATCTTGGATTTTGAAAAAAAAAATATTGAACGTGCATCATCCCCTCCCAACCCTCTATCCATGTGCCAAATATGCAAAGTGTAGCTTGAACCATGCTGAAGGGAAGGGTGGTAACATGAAAATAGAGACGAAAGCTTAAAAAAACACAACAAAAATGGCCACCATTCCGCCATTTCGGATTTTGAAACAAAGATTTTGAGCGTGCATCATCCCCTCAGAACCATTTATCCATGTATCAAATATGAAAGGTGTAGCTTAAAGCATGTTGGAGGGAGAGGTGGTAACATAAAAACAGACAGACGGACAGACAGATGGACGGACAGATGGATGGAGTGCAATCCTATAGTCCCCTTATGGTTCCCGTAGGGGACTAATCAACAATTTCATACATACCTGAAATGTGACAGATAGGAATAAAAATAAATTTGTGTTGAAAATCTTTTTGTAACAAATTGAAATGGACTGTTATAAAAATTATAAAAATAAATTAGTGTTGAAAATCTTTTTTTTTTCAACACTAATTTATTTTTATAATTTTTATAACAGTCCATTTCAATTTGCTACAAAAAGTTCATAAAAAAAACAACTACAAAGTAATTACAAAAATCCATTCTTCTCCATTTCTGAATTTTGTGGTTGGTTATTCACTGACTTGAGAAAACCTGAAACCTATTATGAGAGACCACCTGTCTTGAGAGACCCCTTTTGTGTGGCCCAAAGGGCGGTCTCTCAAGACATGTTCTACTGTACTGCTAAGAGAATGTAGGGGGTAGACCAATCAATATTTTCAACATGCAGCCCCAAGGCTGCACGTTGCAAATATTAACGGGTCTGTCCCCAAACATTGAGTATGGACTCTTCCAATTCTTGCCATTGAACTGACATGGGAGATACCACCAGGGTTCAAAGGGTTAAATTCAGAAAGTACATTTACTGCACTGTCAATTACAGAAACAGATGGAGTTATTTATTCTTTATTTATTGGTGTTCACGGTCATATATTTATGCGCAAAATGGCTAATCATGACCACGAGAGTTTTACGGGTGGAGGAAGCTGGGTACCCGGAGAGAACCACTGAGCATCAGCGAGCAACTGTCAGCTCCCCAACATACTAACTCCACGCAAGCAGGGCTAGCATTGGTTGAAGACAGGTTCACCATCGACGTGCAGTACGCCTTAGTACACATTGTCACCGTGCCCCCACGAGGGCAATGGGGGTGAAGTGTCTTGCCAAAGGACACAATGCAGTTGATGCTGGTCGGATTCAAACCAAGGACTTCTCAGCTTGCAGCCTGCACCTCTACCAACTGAGCCACCATGCCCCCTTCATCACCATTTCACTATGTGTGCTGCTGCCAAGTGAATGTGTGTGGTAGGCCAATCAATATTTTCAACGTGCAGCCCTAAGGCTGCACACTGAAAATATTAATGGGTCTATCAGGGACCGATCAGGACTATTTAAAATACGCTCTAGCCTCGGAGCCTATTTTTTCAATTCATGCGCCAGATTTCAATTTACGGAGTCACACTGTTGTTTGTAACACACACTGCAAGTATGTAATAGCTCTCATCATTTTCATTTAGTACACTATAGCAAACATTAATCTTCACTGTGGTTTCTGATCAAGTCTTGGCTGCCTATTTAGGCAGCCAAGACTTGATCAGAAACCACAGTGAAGATTAATGCTTGGTAATTAAGACTTGAAGTATTAACTTAAGCACTCTACAACAATGATAAATGATAATCATATATATAATACATGTAAGAGTGTCTCTCTCGATTATCCATCGAAAGAATATCAAAATATGATCTGAGAAGTTACGCGCCAACTGAGAAGCCTATTTCTGAGATTTAAGAGCCAGGTCCTGATGTTTCAGAACCAAATACGCACTGGCACGTGCCCAGGTCGGTCCCTGGTCTATTCCCAAACAATGAATATGGACTCTTCCAATTCTTTCCATTGAACTGACATGGAATATACAACCAGGGCTCAAAGGGTTAAATTCAGGAAGTACATTTACTGCACTGTCAATTACAGAAGCATTTTGAGTTTCTGACCATACAGTGATTGTGGCGTGATTCTGATAGAGATTCACTTGTTTGTTTTTCTGCCCACAACACTATGGGATCTCATCTGCAGAAAAGGAAATATGTTAGCATTCCATCCTAACCGATCCTAGATGTTATTTTCATTTGTTTTTCATGAGATGGCAGTATTTTATCTATGAAATAAGGCTCCATTGGTGTGAATGGGTCATGGTGTGATTGAGAACGAGACTGCAGGTTTTAGTATATATATTGTTTAAAATCCAGAAACAGATGGAATGAGATTTAACCATTTACACAATGCACACAATATCAAAACTCTACACCGGATATTTTAAATATTTAAGGCCTAAAAAAATAAAAGATCTGTTTCTCAGGCCCTCCCACATGGTCCTTTTGGCTGCCGCAAGCTCTCTTTTTATAACCAATTTAAACTTTAAAAAAATTAAAATTAAATGTTTTTTGTCTGATATTTTACCCAAGTTAAAAAAATTGATGAATTTGTCCCTTGAGTGCAAGAAGGCTTTGCAATGCTTTAGCATTGCAAAGCCTTCTTGCACTCAAGGGATGAAGTACACCACCACCCAAGCTATTCTGTAGATTATGAGGCCTAAAACTTCAACCAAGAACATGAACTTTTGATGGCAAAGAAGTAATTACTGAAATAAAAAATAAAATAAAAAACCGCTCGCCCGCATGTAATTTTACAAATAATGGCCTGAGAAACAGAAGGTCTACTTTATGTGGCCTAAAAAATTTTTTTTTTTTAAATTTCAACAAAAGCATACCATGTGACCCCCTCTTGGAACGATCATGATGAACTTATTCCAATGCGGGGTCAAATATGGTTTTGTTAAAATCTTTTGAAATTTCTTTTTTTTTTGTAAATTAAACAGGTTGAATGCAGCCAATTTGTTGGGTAAAAGGATATAGCTTAGTCTGATTTTGCAATTCAACCATAAAATCTTGTTTGACAGAGCTCCTGCCTCCACATGCTCTATCAAACAAAATAAAAAATTTTTACTTCCATTTTACACCACCAAAAAACTTTACTTGGGTTGTGTAATGACTGGGTTTGTATCGCAAACTGCCATTCAAAAATATTCAATAGCCAAGCATTTTCTGTCATTTCAGCCTTATGTTCCCAATTTCTCACCACTCTTTGAAAACCAAGATGAAAATTGCAAATCAAAATTTTCAAAACAATATCAAGAGATTTTGACTGGCTGATCTGAAGAAGATTTTTAACCCTTTACCCAATGTAACGGCCAAAACCAGCAAGCGCTATTCACAAAATTCACCATTCAATTTTTATTACTTATTCATTTTTTTGTCACAAAAAATAGCTCATGACCTAGTGTTGTGAGGTTAACCAGTTTTGTGAGTCAGTTTCGGTTTGGCTCCAAAACCGAAACTGTGTAATTGTTAAATCAGTACGGTTTCGTTTTTTTATCTACAAAATGTCAGAAACTTATGTTTACACTGTTCAGTTTGCATTGTCAACAACTGAAAACTAAATCTGTATAACGTCAACTGATAACTCTGCCATGAGTATTCACATATTCAGACTCCAGAGAAACAAATGCTGCCTTACAGGAGTCACTATCGCATTAGGAGAATGATCACACGTCCCAAGAAATCTTCATATAATGTATGACAACTTTCGTCCAATTACACAGCACTATTACAAAAGTGGGTTGGTTTGTTCTGTCAGAAATTCTCAAAATGACAATCTTGACACGCCTACAAACGTCAAAATGAGCAAATTGAGGACTTCGCAAGTGGCCTCGTATCTGCACATGTTTGGATGTATTAATTACCTGGCAACAAAATCGTGAATAAAATCAAGGAAAAAATAGTCTTTGTTTTTTTAATGTCGGATTACTGAAAAATAAAAACAAAACATACTTTAGTTGTCGCTTGGGTTTTCCTGACACATGCTTGGAATGTAACGTTCAACGTTGTCACCTCCCTTGATGTGTTTATCCAATGTATGCATGCGAGTGCACACCACGATGGAATGTCCCTGCACCTATTTACCTGCAGAGTGCAGACCATGTGAGCCTGCAATGTCTAAAATCCTCTGTACACAATTAAACATTTTGCCTCATATAATACATAACCTATTTAGTTTCGCAAACAGCAGATGGAAATTTAAAGTGGAACGCCAACTTCGAAAGACAAATGGAAAAGGGAACAGTTCGAAACATTATAGATAAAAACGTGTCAGTGTAAATTGTTCTAAAAATCAAACGAGAATTGCACCTTCAGACAGTGATGGGGCGTGGAATTTATCAGCCCACCCACTGCAAATGTTGCCTCCCCATTCCAAACTTCCAGTTACTGTTTCAAATCCGGTTGCATAACAAGGAAGAAGGGGAGCACCTGCACTGAGAGAAACCTATACTATTTACCAATGTACAACTGGTATTGGAAGTGATCCATCTGAGATGGCGTAGTTTAGAAGACAGTTTTTAAAAAAATATCTCTGGGTGGGGGTAGGGGGGGGGGGTTGCTAGGGCAGTACTCGGCTAGTAGGCCTACCTAAAGTTTGAGACCAGGAGAGCCAGTGATTGCAAGGAGTCTTACAATAATACCAGTCTTAGGGTCGGCAGTAAATTGGGGGGGGGGGGGGGATTCCTTGTAGAGATGCAATGCAGCTTAGCCCACCTCATAATTTACCTGTTCCCTCAACTTTCATTTCCTGCCAATTTCCTGGCACCACTCTTGCCTTTTAATCTTTTAACCCTTTACCTAACATGAAAAGCAGACGACACTTGCAAAAAAAAATTCTTCAATAACTAATGTTTTTATTTTTTGTCTCAAAAACATAGGTTATGACCCATCGTTGGAACGAGCTCGACGAGCTCGTTCCAACGAGGGGTCATAACCTATGTTTTTGAGACAAAAAATGAAAATATTTTGAAAATTAATTGGCGATTTTTGAGAATAGCGCTGGCCGGTTTTGGCCGTTACGTTGGGTAAAGGGTTAAAGTAGTTTTTGAAGGGTGGAGTGGTGGTTTTGGACGTGTCCACCTACATAGGAAATTTGTAAGTGTGGGTGTGTGTGTGGGAAGGGTGAAATAAATTGATGCTAGCCATTGCCAGATGAATTACTATTTAAAATATGACAGATTTTGTATTTTTATTGCCACTGTGTGATTTTTTTCAAGTTTATAACTTTTATTGCACAAACTTTATTTTTTGGATAAAACTGAACCGAACAGAAACCGAAGTCAGAAAAAAAATAGAAAACTTGTTTTTTCAGTGGAAACCGAAACCGAACCGAAAAAGAGATTAAAAACCGTATATTTATTTTGAGCTTTTAAATATTCACATTTAGCACCCCATAGATTTTGTATAATCAACAAAATGTCAGCTAAAATGCACGGTAGCATATCAATAAGAAACGATGATAGAAATGGAAAATGCCATTTATGCAGTAAGTCAGTCATCGCCCAGTAGGTAAATACCTCCAACCTACGCCGTCTCATACAGAATCATCATGCCAAAGAGTACAACAATGTTATTGAAAAAAAATGCACTGTGACACCTGCAAAGTATCAATTTGCTCAGAGCCTAGTTGTTGTTGGGGAACCCCTTTTTGCACGAAAGGGGTTAAATTAATATTAATAAAACGTTAGCTGTACATACCTGTCATACAAAGTGTCAATCGGAAATTTGAATAGAATGAAAGTAAAAATCCCAAATACACTTAAACATGCAAAATGCACATGGCTGGGTTGTTTTTCGAAGTAATGGGAATTCTCAGAATTCAGAGACACTCTGACAATGATAATTCAATGCAAACTCAAAGGAAAAATGGACATGGAAATCAGGTCAGGTGACGATCTTGTCGGTAATTTGCATAACCTCTTCAGTGCTTTGTAAATGAATGATTCTGGGATTTAGAGTTTGCTCCTTTCGGGTACAAATGTCAACTTGTCAGGTTAGTTAGATTGTGAAATGGGTATCTGTTTTACTGAAAGTAAATGGCGTATTCTAAAGTTTGCAACTTCTTGAAATTGGGCAGTTGCTTTCTGAAATTCACTTATTTTCATGTCAGGCAACACGTCAATGCTGTAAATGGAAATGAAAAACGAATCTGACAGGATGGTGGAATCATAAAGTTTCTGTCTCAAACGGCACCTTTGTGTTTAAATGTTTGAGAACCCCCCCCCCCCACTCCTCTCCCCCTCGACACACACTCCCAACTCCAGTATCTACGCCCTTGGGCTTGAATGACTTTTTATGAAGGCGTATGCAGATTGCAGATATAATTTTGTTTTTTGTTAATTAAATTTAAAGGAAACAATGGCAATACAATTTTACTTCATTTCAAGTTCACTTGTTTGTTATTTAACATGTTTTGTGCTATCCTGTCCCAGTTTAATACATAAGGCCTAAAAAAATAAAAAATCTGTTTCTCAAGCCCTCCCGCATGGTCCTTTTGGCTGCCGCATGCTCCCTTTTTATAACCAATTTAAACTTAAAAAAAATAAAAATTAAATGGTTTATGTCTGATATTTTACCCAATTTGAAAAAATTGATGAATTTGTCCCTTGAGTGCAAGAAGGCTTTGCAATACTTTAGCATTGCAAAGCCTTCTTGCACTCAAGGGATGAACTACACCACCACCCATGCTATTCTGTAGATTATGAGGCCTAAAACTTGAACCATGAACATGAACTTTTGATGGCAAAGAAGTAATTACTGAAATAAAAAATAAAATAAAAAAAACACTTGCCCGCATGCAATTTTACAAATAATGGCCTGAGAAACAGAAGATCTACTTTGTGTGGCCTAAGATATGGAAAATGTGTATTGTGTTACAAAAACCGAAACCAAAAACTGATTTTTTTCATCCAAAACCGAAGCAAAACTGAACAGAGTGAAAATTTCAAAACCGACCAGCTTTAAAAAAAATGGAAGTGTCAATGACACTGTAGCTTAACTTGTCTGTGAGTTGTGTTTGATGAAAAGGATAATGTTCAATGTTTATGAAAGGATTATGAAATAAGACAAGAACTGTGATAATTGGGAATATGTTAATTTCTGTTCCCTGATTATGCTATGTTTTTAATAAAAATAATATGAGGTGTACACTGTACTAAAGAGCTGAGGGGTGGGTTAATATATCCTCACAGTTAATGTATGTGGACCTCACAGTTAACGTATATCAACAAAAGTTACCAAGTTATTTATTTATTTATTGGTGTTTGAGGTCACATATTTTTGCACAATGGCTAATCATGACCACAACATGAGTATCAACTCAAGACCAGGGGTGAGTGTTAATAAGCCATGTTGCCCATTTTAGAGAGGGTTTGCACCTCCCAAGCATTGGAGACTGGGTCCTATTTTACCAGTAAAACAGAGCCTAGTTAACAAGTTACAGTGAAATTATTCCAAAACGAGTCATCCTATCAAGTTACATTGAAATTCCTTAATATGGCCTGTCGACTGTGCTAAAGGTTTTCAGGCTTCAGGCCTGTGTAGCAATGGCGGTAGACCGATCGCAACTAAAAGGGGACGTCCTCATCTCGACATTATACTGAGTCATTCTACTAAGTTACAATGAAATCCCTTCACAAATACGACCTGTAGTCTGTACTAAAGTTTTTCGGGTTTTGGGCTCGGGAAGCCATCATGGTTGAATGATAGCGACCAAAAGGGGGTGTTGCCATCTGGGCATAATCTGGAATGATCCTACGATGTTACAATGAAATCCCTTCATATATATGACCTGTAGACTGTGCTCAAGGTTTTCAGGCTTCGGGCCCCTGAAGCCGTCACAGTTGACCAATCACAACCAAAAGAGGATGTCATCATCTAGGCATTATATGGAGTCAACTAACAACTTACAATGAAATACTTCCATAAACTCGACCTATAGACTATGCTAAAGGTTTTGGGGTTTTGGGCTTGGACAGCCATCAAGGCCGAATGATCGCGACCAAAAGGGGACGTTCTCATCTAGACATTATTAGAAGTCATCCTACCAAGTAACAATGAAATCCCTCCATAAATATGACCTGTAGACTGTGCTAAAGGTTTTTGGGCTTTGGGCCCCTGTAGTCGTCACAGATGCCCAATTGCACCCAAAAGGGGACGTTCTCATCTAGACATTATATGAAGTCAATCTACCAAGTTACAATGAAATGCCTTCATAAATATGACCTGTAGACTGTGCTAAAGGTTTTGGGGCTTTGGGCTCGGGCAGCCATCATGGTTGAATGATCGCAAACCAGAAGGGGACATTCTCATCTGGGCATCATCTGGAGTGACCCTATGAAGTTACAATGAAATCTCTTCATAATCATGACCTGTAGACTATGCTCACGGTTTTCAGGCTTCAGGCACCTGTAGCTGTCACAGTTGACCAATCACGACCATAAGGGGATGTCATCATCTAGGCATTATATGGAGTCAACCTAACAAGTTACAATGAAATCCTTCCATAAATACGACCTATAGACTATGCTAAAGGTTTCTGGGCTCGGGCAGCCATCAAGGCTGAATGATCACGACCAAAAGGGGACGTTCTCATCTAGACCTTATTTGGAGTCATCCTACCAAGTTACAATGAAATCCCTTCATAAATATGACCTGTAGACTGTGCTAAAGGTTTTCGGGCTTGGGACCCCTGTAGCCATCACAGTTGCCCAATCACGTCTAAAAGGGGACGTTCTCATCTAGACATTATATGAGGTCAACCTACCAAGTTACAATGAAATCCCTCCATAAATATGACATGTAGACAGTGCTAAAGGTTTTCGGGCAGTCGTCAGGGTTGACAGATCATGACCAATCGGGGAAGTTCTCATCTAGACATCATACGGAGTCATCCTACCAAGTTACAATGAAATCCCTCCATATTAAATATGACCTGCAGACTGTGCTAAAAGTTTTTGGGTTTCAGGCTTGGGCAGATATCACGGTTGACAGATCATGACCAAAAAGGGGACGTTCTCATCTAGGCAAAAAACAGAGGCATCTTACCAAGTTACAATGAAATCCCTTCATACATACGACCTGTAGACTGTGCTAATGGTTTTCGGGCTCGAGCAGCCATACCTGTTGACCGTTCATGACCAAAAGGGGAAGCTCTCATCTAGACATGACCTCAAACCTGCATATGAAATTTCGTGACGATAGGACAAGAACTACGGGGTGTAGCCTGTGCTAAAGGAAAATGTGAACAGACTCACAGACTAACAGGTGAACAGACTCACAGACTAACAGACTTCCGCACGTGTGATATCTTGACTTTGTCAAGTTAAGCTAAAAATGCACAACACTATTATGACCCCTCATTGGAATGAGCGCAATGAGCTCGTTGCAATGATGGGTCATAAGCTATGTTTTTGACGCAAAAAATCACAAAAATTAGTGCTTGCAAAATTTTATTTGCAAGTGTCGTCTATTTTTGTGTCGGGCAAAGGGTTAAATGTCCTCATAGTCTGCACCAATTTCAAAATTTGGTTACCACAGGAAGCACAAATATGAATTCAGGAACGTATTTTGAACAAACATGAATCTTACCCCTCCAAGCATGGATGTATATCAAGTATCAAAAGATTCTAACTGGTAGTTCTGGAGAAAATTTTTTTTTAATTTTTAAAAATATTTTGTAAGTGTTGTCCCACAATAAGGAAGCTGTCAAGTTTAACCCTTTACCTACAGTTAAAACTAGAAGTCCTGTCATGAAATGCGTGCAAATAGCACATCGATCTGCACATTAATCTACGCGTTATGACCATAGTAAGGCTATCAAATTCTGTACATATGGCCTGTGCACAAGCAATGTTTCAGCCAATGGACCTCCGGGTAACCCGGAGGTCCATTGGCTGAAACATTACCTGTGTTTGCTATGAGTAACCAGGAGAACCTGCCGTACTTTGGATGCCATTCGATATGACAACTGCGTGCAATTCCTACGCGCAATTAAGCCTAGATAAGCGTACAGTTCGTGACAGGACTTCTAGTTTTAACTGTAACATGAAAAGCAGACGACACATTCAAATAAAATTCTTGAATAACTATAATTTTATTTTTTAGTTTCAAAAATATATGTTATGACCCCTCTACACAAGCTCGTTCCAAAGAGGGGTCATAACCTATGTTTCTGAGACAAAAAATGAAAAAAATAATGAAAATTAATTGGCGATTTTTGTGAATAGCGCTGGCCGGTTTTGGCCATTACGTTGGGTAAAGGGTTAAGAAGATTTTGACTGGTGGATTTGAAAAAAACTTTTAAAGAATAATCCATTTATTGTCCAAGGGTAAAAGTTTGGCTCTGATAGGAACCAAATATGAATCCTTGAACTTGATTTGAACAAACTTGAACCTGATCTCCCTATGGATTTTTTAAAAGGGCTGACTCAGTATTTTTACTCCATAGGGCACCCCATGATGCCACGAATACCAAATAACAATTCTTTGTTCCGTGCAGTTTGGGAGAGTGAAAAAAAATTTCAGGCATTAATGAAGTAAATGTCTCCTAACACAGAGGAATCTTGTTAATTGAATAGCCACTTTGCCAATGAAAATTATTCAATTAACAGGAGTATTAAATTATTCAGTTAACAGGAGAAGAAAAAAGGAAAGTGTGTGTATGTCCCTTTCCTGTATTCTAGAAATGAACTTAGCATTTATTCTATTACATCTTGTTTGACAGAGCACCATGAGCTCTGTCAAACAAGATATAATAGATTAAATGCCTGTATTGGATGTACTGAGGCCATATAGGTCTATAAACAAAGGAAACTGTGGAGTAATTTCTCGATATTTTACAAGATTTTTATTCAATTAACAAGAGTTTACTCTAAGACCTACTTTCAATTAACAGATCAAATTTGTACTGGAGGTATGGTAAATGGTTTTGTGTTGGGAAATTATATTCAATTAACAGGGTTATTCAGTTAAGAGATACCCAATTAAGTGGGCTTCATTGAACTACTGCATACCAAATCTGCTCCAAAACTGGGCCACCAGTTCGGACATTATAAATTTTGGGCAGGACCAAAAATATTGCCTCTCACAACATGAGCCCAAATATACTGAGTCAAGAAATACTGAGTCAAAAAAGAAAGTATAATAATAGTATTTTTTTAGTATTATCGACTTTAATCCCAAACAAATTATTGTAAATTCATATTTCGAGTCTAGCTGTATGAATTTGCACAATTTCATGTTCTTACTGTTGCCAGATCTTGTCAGGACGGCGCAATTCAGACATGGGGTGAAATGAAAAGTTCACAAATGCAGTCAATAGCGTGTATGTCCACTGTTTGCCTCTTGGATGGCAAGACCGCGACAGCGTATGGATTTGGCAAGTCTCTGGATGTCACCCTGTGTTATTGCATTCCACTCCTGCCTTAGAACATTACGTAAACCACCTAACCTCTGAAGATCATGAAGTTGTACCTGACGATCCACTAAATTGATCCCAAAGATGCTCGATTGGCGACAAATCTGACGAAAGTGGGGGCCAGGGAAGAAGTTTGATGATCTGTTCCTCAAGAAACTCACAACTGATACGTGCCACGTGACATCAGGCATTGTCTTGCTGGAATAACTGCAATCCGACATTAGCAGTGAACAACAACAGCGTTGAGAATTTCATCCCTATATCACTGTCCATTCAGATTACAATCGATGAAGATCAACTGCATTCAATGGTGCAAGGAAATTCCTGCCCAAACCATTAATGCTACCCCCGCCAAAATGGTCACATTCCCCACAGAAAACTGTTCTCCCTGTTGGCGATACACTCTTGCCTTACCATCAGTGTAGACAAAATTGCGATTCATCACTAAAAAGAACTGTGCTCCAATGCTGCTCAGTCCAGCGAACACGCTGACATACCCATTCCATTCTGATGGTACGATGACGTTGGGTAAGGATTGGTACGTGGTATGGATACCTACTTTGGATACCCTGTTCAGCAAGTCTGTTGTGGACCATTTGTGCACTGATTCTATTGTTAGTTCTATCAGGAGTAATTGCTGCCCGTCATCGTCATCGGAAGGAAGCGATCCCGCAAGTCATACGTCCTGATGTGTCGGTCTTGTGCAGGGGCCGTAACTCTTGGTCGACCTGAATGCGGTCGGTCGGCAGTAGATCTATATCTATAGTTCTATACCTTCCAATGAGACGATAAATAGTGGCCACAGTGACTCCGAACTCAGCAGTGAACTCATTTGGAGGTATCCCAGCCTCTTGCATACCAATGGCATGCAACCTCTCGATTTTCTGTTAACCTTGGCATTTTTTAAAATGTCGGAAGACAAAAACTAGCGTGTTTTCTGAATAACCCAGGCTCTCTAGCACAACATAACACAAAGAAAAATGCCGGTCACCCATTCAATTTGACATTCTTGGGTAGCACATGCTATTTTGAAATCCGTAGCAAAATTGTCTACGGTTGGGTCTACAACGACAACAGGCCTGGCATTCTTTAGGAGTGCAGGAGTGCTGCACGCCTTGAAAAAATTTAGGAGGGCAATTTTTTGCACCCCTTGATTTTCTGGAATGCCAGACATGTTTGGGACTGCCTTTAAAACCTTAGGCACATAGAACACATTAGAACATAGGGAACAATTTGTCAATGTTGCATTGATTTGCAATAATTCATGACTCATTCTGTGTCGCATTTCGATACATTATGAGTGTAGAAGGCAGTCACATAATAATTGAATGCAACATTTTGAATAATTAGAAGATGTGTGTGCCAATTTTTCCACTATGTAGCTGAATGTAGTACAATGTTTCAGTCACAATATTGATACCTTGAAGTGAATATAACTAATAGAGCATACCAGTTTTTGCATTGAAAATTTCAGGTGCAATTGCACTACCAAGCAATCTGAGGACGGCAATTGTTTTGCACTCCTTGACTTTATAGATTGCCAGGCCTGCAACAACATGTCATTAAACTCTTTGCATGACTTCTTGTCCACAAACATGCAACATTAGAACTATTATATTTTATCCTTTATGCTATTTTTTCACATTTGTTTCTACATTTAAAACTAGAAGTCCTGTAATGAAATGCACAAATAACATGTCGATCTGCACGTTAATCTACGTGTTATGACCATAGTATGACTATCAAATTCAGTGCATATGGCCTGTGCAAAAGCCATGTTTCAACCAATGGACCTCCGGGTTACCCGGAGGTCCATTGGCAAAAACATTGCTTGTGTTTGCTACGAGCAACCAGGAGAATCTGCCGTGCTTTGGATGCCATTCGATTAAGCCTAGATAAGCGCACAGTTCATGACAGGACTTCTAGTTTTAACTGTATTATATCTTCTTTTTTTGACTCAGTATATTACTTGAGAAACTTTTTTGGAGCAAACAAGAATCTTGAGCTTGTAAGGAAGCTATATTCCAAATTTCAAAGCATTGTAACCAGTCCTCAAAATTAGCCATGGCAATCAGCAATGCCGTGGTAAATGCCACAGTAGATTGATTTGGCTACAGCAATCCAGTGCTGTGGCCAGAAAATTGAGATTCAAATTCTTGTAAACCTTTTGACATGTTCTACATAATACCAAGCCTGTTAATAGTTTGTCCATGAGTTAAACTGCAAAAGAATATTGATTAAAATAAATTAAAATACACCCAGTAAACTATACATGAATGCAGGTGTTATGTAATTGATACTGACAGAGTGCAGTACCAGAAAATTATACAAAATATAAAATGTGTGGGCCATTAAAATCAATTTGTGGACAACTTGTCACTAGTTGATATCAATTTCACAGTGTAAGAGTACTGTGCAGCAGGTTTAACCTATTCACTCGCTTACTACAGTGAAACCCTGTTAACAGAATAGCCACTTTGCCAATGAAAATTATTCAATTAACAGGAGTATTCAATTAACAGTGATTGTGTCACTTCCCTGTTTTCTAGAGATAAACTTAGCATTTATTCTATTATATCTTGTTTGACAGAGCTCTATGAGCTCTCTCAAACAAGATATAATACCCGGTAGATTAAATGCCTATATTGGATGTACTGAGGCCAAATGGGTCTATAAACAAAGAAAAACTGGGGAGAGTCAGGGTAATTTCTGGACAGGTTACAAGATTTTTTATTCAATTAACAGGAGTTTACTCTATAACCTATATTCAATTAACAGGTCAAATTTGTACTGAAGGTATGGAAAATTTTTTTGTGCTGGGAAATTATATTCAATTAACAGGGATATACAATAAAGAGATATCCAATTAAGTGGGCTCCACTGTACTACAATGTCAGGAATAACTCAAAGAATTGAAAGCTGCATTAACTGGTTCATGTGTTTGGTAACAGTGTGTGTTAACTGGTAGAGTGCTAAATTATTTTTGGTGATCAAAATTTGCCGACATATCTGTGCTTTGTTAAACTTTATGGGAGAGTGCCTATAGGCACTCTCCCATAAATTGAAACAAAGCAAACCTTAAAGTCTAAATGAGTTCACTTCAAGGATAATATGAAGTCTATCCATGGAATATGGAGTCGTTATAAGATGTGTTACCTGCACTTCAGATTAAAGCCCAAATATGGGCTTCCAGCACTTTACCAGTTAAATGCTCCTCAGCCACAGTTTTCGTTTCATAAGAATATCATTCAATATCGATAGTAGAAGAAAATCAAGAGTAATAATCACTGAAGAAATCATGTGTTTGGAGTTAAAAATTGTCATTCAAATGTTCACAAAGATTCCAAATTTGGATTATTCCCTGTAGCAAAATATAGCCAACGGAATGTCATTGTTGTGACCAATCATTTTGTAAAATTGAACTAAGTTTAAAATAGCATTGTCAGATCATGAAATGTCATTGTGACATTACCATGTTTACAGCACAGTTGAGATCAATCAGAGTTACAGTGTCAGTTTGAATGATGGCAAGTTGCATTTACAAGAGCCAGTTGTTGAATAAATTCAACAGATTTTGTGAATATAATTGCCTAAAAGCATGATGATATACAACAATCAAGTAACCTAATTGTTGTAAACTATCATTCTTTTTGATGACAATATAAACAGAAACTCTTGTAAAAATAAAATGGTCAACAATTTTGGTGCACATGTTGACACTCATGGGCTCACCACTGTGTCAGTGTGCCTCTGATACCAAACCACTTACAACCAGAATAAATGCCGTTGGAGTGCCATGTCGAACTGGTTTTGCCACGGCAATGTAGTGCTATGGCCAAAAAAATGCTAATTTCAAGGGCTGTGTAACTGATGGTTTATGAGAAAATTTTCAAAGAATTTGGGGATTTTTGGGCACTGCCCCCCAGCCGACTGGGATTAGCTACTTCTATTGAACAGATCTGTTATCCCCAGAGATAATTTACACCATGTTTGGTTGGATTTGGGCCAGTCGTTCCGAAGAAGGCAGATATGCAAAGTTAACCGATGCCAGATGCCAAGACATGGCAATAGCTCACCCTGACTTTCAGTCAGTTGAGCTAAAAATATGCACACTAATGCTAAAATACAGAATTTAAAGCAGTATATTTTACCCATAATGCAACCCTTCAGGCTGCAAGCTGAAAATATTGCTTGTTCCACCACACATATTCACTTAGTAGCCATCCCCCACTTAATGAAATTATGACAATGACATATCGTGTTGCTGAATCGGAAAAGCAGTCCCTCGTGTTGAAAGAATTAACCCTTTACCCAACGTAACGGCCAAAACCGGCCAGCACTATTCTAAACAAGAGGCCCCAAGGGGCCTTAATCGCTCACCGGCCAAAGTGGTTCAAAGATGTATCTGGGGTTACATTCAGTTAGACATGGTTCATCAACACTACAAAGGAACGAAGTAATGAGAGGCAAATAATTTTATGGAAAAAACACTAAGGAATGGATTTGAACAAACCTGAACGTAACATGCCCCCCCCACCCCACCCCTGCCCATAGAGCCCAAATATTAAGCACAGGACTCAAATTGAACAAACTTGAATCTGATCCCCCTTGAGATGTCATATACCAAATAGAAAAGAATTCTAACTGGAGGATATGAAGAAAGTTTTTAAAGAAATCACCTCACTGAAGGTTTTTAAAGAAATCACCTCACATTGCACTAAGTTAAACTTTGGGCTCAAATAGGGAGCCAAAATATTAACCCAGGGGCCCGATTTGAACCAACTTGAATTTGACCCACCTAGAGATGTTGTATACCAAATATGAAAGGATTCTGATTGGTGGATCTGAAGAAGAAGATTTTAAAAGAAATTCTCTCATACTGCACTAAGTTAAAATTCAGGCTTCCATGGGGAACCCAAATATTAACCGAGAAACTTGATTTGTACAAACTTGAATTTGGCCCCCTCTAGAGATGATGTATATATACCAAATATGAGAGGATTCTGACTGGTGAATCTGAAGAAGAAGATTTTTAAAGAATATTCCATGCATTGTACAAAGTTAAAAGCCCTAATATTAACACAGCGACCCAATTTGAACAAACTTGAATCTGACCCCCCTATTGATGTTGTATACCAAACATGAAAAGATTTTGAGTGGCCGATCTGAAGAAGATTTTTCAAGAAATTTCCTCAAATTGCACTAAGTTAAACTTTGGGCTCCAATAGAGAGCCCAAATACTAACTCGGGGACCTGATTTGAACAAACTTGAATCTGACCGACCTAGAGATGTTGTATACCAAATATGAAAGCATTCTGACTGGTGGATCTGAAGAAGAAGATTTTTACAGAAATTTCCTCATATTTCAGTAAGTTGAAATTTGGGCTCCTACAGAGAGCCCAATTATTTACCCAGGGACTGGATTTTAACAAACATGATTCTGACCACCCCCCCCCCCCCCCCCCCTTCCCCACAGATGTTGTATACAAAACATGAAAGGATTCTAACTGGTGGGTCTGAAGAAGAAGAAGATTTTTAAAGAAATTTCCTCAAATTGCACCAAGTTATACTTTGGGCTCCAATAGAGAGCCCAAATCTTAACCCAAGGACTCGATCCCCCCTCCCCCCTCCTAGAGATGTTGTATAACAAATATGAAAAGATTCTGGCTGGTGGATCTGAAGAAGATGATTTTTTTGAATTTTTGAAAAAATTTATGGGTTCAGAGTTATACCCCTTCTGGTGCCCCTGTGGGCGCGGCATGTTTATTTGTACAATCTTGAATTGACATATGATAAGGAACATGCACACAAAATTTGGTTCAATTTGGTCAAGTAGTTTGTAAGGAGAAGTTGATAATGTAAAGTTCACGACGGACGAAGACGGACGGCAAGTGATAAATTAAGCTCCCTTCGGTGAGCTAAAAATCGCCAATTAATTTTCATTATTTTGTCTCAAATACATAGCTTGTGACCCCTCGTTGGAACGAACTCGTTCCAATGAGGGGTCATAACCTATGTTTTTGAGACAAAAAATTTAAAAAATTAGACATTCAAGAATTTGTTTGCAAGAGTCATCTGCTTTTCATGTTAGTAAAGGGTTAATAACTAGTATATATACATGTGCACAGCTGCAGATGACATTTTTTTCATTGGGGTTTAACAATGCTTTCCACAGCTAGGGTCACCTCGTGATGGACAGATTTACTAGTGCAGGAAGCCAGATTACCTGGAGAGAGCCATCAAGCAGTGGGGAGCAACTGTCAGACTTCCCAACGTACCTGAGAGAACCATCAATCAGTGGTGAGCAACTGTCAGACTCCCCAACATATTAACTCCACACAAGCATGGTTAGCAATGGTTGAAGACAAGTGCACGATCGTCGTGCAATACACTTTTGTACACAGCGCCACTGTAGTGACTGTACCCCCAAATGGGCAATTGGGATTAAGTGCCTTGCCCAAGGACACAATGCAGTTACCTCTGGCAGAGATCGAACCATGGACCGTTTGGTTTGAAGTCCAATGCTGTTACCATGCTCCTTTGCAAATGACTTAGCAGTGTTTTTACATCATTGTTGCCCGCCTGTAAAGGCAGCCAACAATGATGCAAAAACACTGTCAAGATAAATGCATCCCACCAGTATAGCTGGGAGCACGGTGGCTCAGTGGTAGACTGTTGGACTTCTATGCTAGAGGTCCCCGAGTTTGATCCCCATCCGGGACGACCCACCTTGTGTCCTTGGGCAAGGCACTTAATCCTGGTTGCCTACATCGGGGCACGATGACGCCATGTATTAAGGCATACTGCACGTCAATGGTGCACATGTCTTCAACCGAAGTAACCCTGCTTGAACAGAGCTTGAACAAAGTTAGAATCTTGAGGAGCTGACAGTTGCTCGTCGATGCTCGGTGGTTCTCTCCGGGTTCTTTGGCTTCCTCCATCCATAAAACTGTCACGGTCATGATTAGCCACTGTGCATAAGTATGTGACCTTAAACACCAATAAATAATAAATACAAGTATAGCTTGCAAAGAAAAATAAACTTGGGACAACTTTTTCAAAGAAACATCAGAGGAAGTTTGTGGCTATATGGGGACGTAAGGGTCAATTTTATTTAACCCTTTACCCAACGTAACAGCCAAAACCGGCCAGCGCTATTCTCAAAAATCGCCAATTAATTTTCATTATTTTTTAATTTTTTGTCTCAAAAACATAGGTTATGACCCCTCGTTGGAACGAGCTCGTTGAGCTCGTTTCAACGAGGGGTCATAACCTATGTTTTTGAGACAAAAAATGAAAAAAATTAGTTATTCAATATTTTTTTTGCAAGTGTCGTCTGCTTTTCATGTTAGGTAAAGGGTTAACAGAGCAAAGACTAAAGTGATTACATTCCTCAGTGCATTATGGGAAAAAAATTGCAGTATGAATTTTATATACTTCCACGCAGTGTGCATAGCATGTCACTAAAAGTGTAAAAGACTGAAAATGAGGAAAATGAATCCCGACCAAATTACACTTTTGATGTATAATAGTTCACATGATAAGGATGATTCATTTTCACATTGGAACTCAACTCCACAGAAGCATGGTTAGCATTGGTTGAAGACAAGTGCACCATCATCGTGCAATACACTTTTGTGCCACTGTACCCAACCCATATGGGCAATCGGGATGAAGTGCCTAGTCCAAGACACAATGCAGTTACCCCTGGCAGAGATTGAACCATGGACCTTTTGGTTTAAAGTCCAACGCTGTTACCACTGAGTCACAATGCTCCCTTGCAGATGACTTAGCAGTGTTTTTACATCACTGTTCGCTGCCTGATAAATGCATCCTACCAGTAGAGTTCACAAAGAAAAATAAACTTGGGACAACGTTTTCAGAGAAACATACATGTAAGAGGCAATTTGTGGATATATGGGGACATAAGGGTCAATTTTGTTTGACAGAGCAAAGACTGAAGTGATTACCTTCCTAAGTGCATGATGGAAAAAAATTGCAGTTTGAATTTTATATACAGTGGAGCCCACTTAATTGGATATCTCTTAATTGTATATCCCTGTTACAGTTAAAACTAGAAGTC
The DNA here is from genome assembly GCA_031216915.1 of Pictodentalium vernedei. NCBI lineage: Eukaryota > Metazoa > Mollusca > Scaphopoda > Dentaliida > Dentaliidae > Pictodentalium > Pictodentalium vernedei. The sequence continues at coordinate 59,817,465 of CM062297.1, forward strand.
CTGTCACGAATTGTGCGCTTATCTAGGCTTAATTGCCCGTTATAATTGCGCGCAATTGCCATATCGAATGGCATCCAAAGCACGGCAGGTTCTCCTGGTTATTCATAGCAAACACGGGCAATGTTTCTGCCAATGGACCTCCGGGTTACCCAGAGGTCCATTGGCTGAAACATTGCTTGTGCACAGGCCATATGTACAGAATCTGATAGCCTTACTATGGTCATAACGCGTAGATTAACGCGCAGATCGACGTGCTATTTGTGCGCATTTCATGACAGGACTTCTACTTTTAACTGTAACTGAATATAATTTTCAAGCACAAAACCATTTACCATACCTTCAGTACAAATTTGATCTGTTAATTGCATATGGGTTGTAGAGTAAACTCCTGTTAATTGTATATAAATTTATATAATATGTCGAAAAAATTACTGTGATATGCACCAAATTCCCCTTATTTACCAACTTTTTTGGCCTCACTACATTCAATACAGGCATTTATTCTATTATATCTTGTTTGACAGAGCTCTATGAGCTCTGTCAAACAAGATATAATAGAATAAATGCTCAGTTTACCTCCAGAACACAGAAAACTGACCAAATCCCTGTTAATTGGATACTCCTGTTAATTGAATAATTTTCACTGGCAAAATGGATATTCAATTAAGAGGATTCTACTGTACTTCCACACAGTGTGCATAGCATGTCATTAAAAGCATAAAAGACTGAAAATGAGGCAAAAGAATCCCGACCAAATTACACTTTTGATGTATAATTAATTGTTCACATGACAAGGATGGTTCATTTACACATAGGAACTGTAATTGTGTGTACTTTCTCCCTTGGTGGACAGAAATTTAATCTCTTTATTCATGAGAAAACACCTTACTGTACAGAATTCCGATTAGATTTTTTCTCTGATTTAAAAGCCTGTGTAATCTCATTAAGCACAATCGATATTCTATCACAGTATTAACTGAATTCTGACTGCAATTCAACAATAGATGATTGTAAGGATAGGAGAGTCACAACTCATTCATCTGAGGACTCGCAGCTTTCTTTTTCATTAATCGTTACTATTTCTTTACCATTAACTGGACATTAAGAGATAAAACTATGCAGTTGGACCCACTTACTACAGTTAAATCTAGAAGTCCTGTCATGAAATGCGCACAAATAGCACGTCGATCTGCGCGTTAATCTTCACATTAGAACCATAGTAAGGCCATCAAATTCTGTTCATATGGCCTGTGCACAAGCAATGTTTCTGCCAATGGACCTCCGGTTAACCCGGAGGTCCATTGGCTGAAACATTGCCTGTGTTTGCTATGAGTAATCAGGAGAACCTGCCGTGCCTTGGATGCCATTCGATATGGCAACTGCGCGCAATTCCTACGCGCAATTAAGCCTAGATAAGTGCACAGTTCGTGACAGGACTTCTAGTTTTAACTGTAGCATACTGGTTTATACCACATTTTTAAATATTTTTTATTTCATTTATTTTTTTCAAGGTTGCTTTCAACATCAACTGGATACCAGGATTGGATGAAATCAAGGTGAAAATTGTGGCCGTCACATCAACCAATCCTGGCCGTTGCACGTTACAAAATATACACCACTCAAACATATTCACATTTTGCGTGATAAGCCAGGCAAGCCAGAAAATAAGCAGACTGCCATCTGCAAAATCAGGTCCCCAGAGGGTAAATTTAGTGATGCTACCCTGCACAGCAGGGTAGCATCACTAAATTTACCCTCTGTGAACCTCAATCTGTATCAGGGTCTCAAAACTAAACAGAAAGATGTACCCAGAGGATAAATTGGCCCACTGTATGGGATAGCATCATCAAATTCACCCTCTGGGAACCTCATTCTGCAAATGTCAGGTCTTTTCAGAAAAACTAACAGATGGGATATGGAGATTATACACTCCAGTGTCTATGCTAAACACTAACTTGAAGATGTGTCCACAAATCAGGGCAAAAGATTCTTTATAGTTGCAAAATATTGTGGAAATCGATGGTATGTTTGTATATATCATAAAAATATGAAAAAATCAGTCATTGTCATGTCGTGCTACAGGACAAGTCAAAATAAGTTGTAGCATAACCGCAATAAACTAAGTATACTGCTGCTCTGTGAGAGCTTTCCAGAAAATGATGTCAGCTTCTGGTCTTATCAGTGCAGGAAGAGAAAGATACATAGTTTATAGTGGTTTAGGGCTGTATGGTGTACGGTATCGGTATTGAAAACATCCGAACAAAGTAATTAGTACTTATGATAGATAGTCACTGATATTGATGATTACACTCAGATTGCTGAACTAATTAACAAATAAAGTTAATTAATGTATTTTGCAGTTGAACAAATTCAGTTGGAACAATTAACAGAACATTTTTTCGTGTTTTCATACAAGATATTTTAACACAGTTCTCGTGAGTGCCATATTCAAATCTCTTGCATGAAAATACGAAACAAATATTGTTCACTTCAGGTACACTTTGACGGAGCTGCATCAATAAATTAATGTTCAAGTAGATTTAAATTTCTTGTAATCAACATCAGGGGCAATTATTATTCTCATAATACATATAAGATGCCTCACATGAAACTTGTGCTGCTTAAAAAAACAATCTTTCTGACCTGCGCATCAATGGCGGATACAGAGGGGGGGCGGTGGGGCGGTCGCCCCTCCTTTAGCTCCTGTTTGTCTCGTATGTAGGGCGTAGCCAGGATTTTCATTTGGGGACAATACACGAATTGAAGTAAAAACATACAACGACATTTATTTCCTCCATCACCATTCGCTATGGAAAACAAATATACCGTTGAAATTATGCAAAATATATCTACTGGTCGCCTTCATTTATAGCGTCACCGACACAGCATGATTTTGTGGTGTTACATGCCCCTAGCCTCAGGTACCCCATGGCTATGCCAGTTATGGGTCAGGATCTTAATTGGCATAGTCATGGCGTACCTAAGCCTAGAGGGCTGACTGCTGAAAACTTTCAAACGCTGGCAGATCGCAATGTTCTCCTGAGGTTAAGTCGGTTATGACTGTAAACAGTGTGTCCAAAATACAGTATTATGGTAAATGGATCTGAAGAGCATATTTCAAATTTTCTAATTCTGTCTTGAACGTATGACAGAATTTGAAATTCTGAAACATGCTGTTTAAAAAGTGTTAATTAGCCGTTCAAAAATTCAAGAGGATTTCCACCCCAGAAACCACCAGAATGCCCCATTTGGTCGCTCATTTCCAAAACATTTCTGGGGGGAGAACCCCCCCAGACCACCCTACAAAAGCTCGTGCCTTCGGCACTCGCGGCAGATGCCTTCGGCATCTGCACGATCCGCCCCCCCCTTTGAGAATTCCTGTATCCGCCACTGCTGCGCATGCTGGCTGAGGCCAAGAAAACATCCATCAACTGTTTCAAAAGTTTTGTTTAAACTGTGTTTTCATTGTTAAGAATGAGTGACAACTGGGCAGAACTTGGACTTCGACGAAGCATTCTGTTCTGTAATTGACCTGCACTTCACTTACAATAAATAATATTTATTTAATTATTGGTGTTTAAGGTCACATATTTATGCACAATGGCTGGCTAAATCATGACCCTGACAGTTTTACGGGTGGAGGAAGCCGGAGTACCCGGCGGAGAGAACCACCAAGCAACGGTGAGCAACTGTTAGCTCCCCAACATACTAACTCCACACAAGCAGGGTTAGCATTGGTTGAAGACAAGTGCACCATCGATGTGCAGTACGCCATAGTACACAATGCCACCGTGCCTCCACGTGGGCAATGGAGATGAAGCATCTTGCCCAAAGACACAACGCGGTTGCCACAGGTGGGATTCGAACCGTGGACCTCTCGGCTTGCAGCCTGCACCTCTACCTACTGAGTCACCACGCTCCCACAATAAATAATTGACAACTTTTAGTAATTCTGTGTCACATTTTTAAATACAATACTCACACACTTTTGAGTATTGCATTCGAAGAAGATCTTTCACGAAATTACGAAAAGAAAATTGCAGTTTCGATGACGCAGTAGCTGGAACTTGGAGGCTATCTGAACCTACATAGGGAATCTACACAGAGAGGTTTTTCTCTGTGTATAGCATGAATCTGATTATAAAAAAAAATTAAATTCTCATCTATCCACTGTCAATCCACTGATTTCAAATAGATTAGAAGTCCAGGGACCGATCAGGACTATTTAACATACGCTCTAGCCTCGGAGCCTATTTTTTCAATTCATGCGCCAGATTTCAATTTACGGAGTCACACTGCTGTTTGTAACACACACTGCAAGTGTGTAATAGCTCTCATCATTTTCATTTAGTACACTATAGCAAACATTAATCTTCACTGTGGTTTCTGATCAAGTCTTGGCTGCCTATTTAGGCAGCCAAGACTTGATCAGAAACCACAATGAAGATTAATGCTTGGTAATTAAGACTTGAAGTATTAACTTAAGCACTCTGCAACAATGATAAATGATAATCATATATATAATACATGTAAGAGTGTCTCTCTCGATTATCCATCGAAAGAATATCAAAATATGATCTGAGAAGTTACGTGCCAACTGAGAAGCCTATTTCTGAGATTTAAGAGCCAGGTCCTGATGTTTCAGAACCAAATACGCACTGGCGCATGCCCAGGTCGGTCCCTGAAGTCATTGTAACCATCTGATATATCCTGGTGTTTATTATATTGACAACATTGGTACACATGTGCACAAGTGCATGAAGAGCATCTAAGAAAATACTTTCTTACCATCTTTATGGTTTAATGCAAACTGTATTTTCATTGGTTGAAGGACTCGCTTGAAGATTATTATTATTATTTATTGGTGTTTAAGGTCACATATTTCTGCACAATGGCTAACCATGACTGTGACAGTTTTACGGGTGGAGGAAGCCGGAGTACCCAGAGAAAACCACCCAGCAACGACGAGCAACTATCATCTCCCCAATATACAAACTCCACACAAGCCGGGTTAGCATTGGATGAAGACAGGTGCACCATTGACGTGCAGTATGCCTTTGTACACAGCGTCACCGTGCCCCCACGTGGGCAATGGGGGGGGGGGGCAAGTGTCTTGCCCAAGGACACAACGCGGTTGCCGCAGGTGGGATTCGAACCAAGGAGCCTAAATATAAAACCCACGGAATGGATTTCAACAAGTTGCATCTGCCCCTCCTTAGAAAAGCTTATACCAAATATCCAAAGATTTAGACCAGTGGATCTAAAAAAAAATTTTTTAAAGAATATTCCTCATATTGAACTAAGTTATAATTCCGGCTCCCATAGGAAGCCCAAATATGAACCCAGGGACTTGGCTTGAACAAACTTGAAACTCACCTCCAGTGGGATGCCGTTTTCCAAATATCAAAAGATTCTGACTGGTGGATGTGAAGAAGATTTTTGAAGACTATTTCTCTTATTCAACTAAGTTATAATTCAGGTTCCCACAGTGAGCCAAATATGAACCTAGGGACATGGCTTGAACAACCTTGAATCTCACCCCCCCTAAGCATGCTGCATACCAAATATCAAAAGATTCTTATTGGTAGATCTGAAGAAGAAGATTTTTAAAGAATATTCCTCATACTGCACTAATTTAAACATTTGGGCTCCCACAGAGAGCCCAAATATGGACCCAGGGAATTGATTTCAATAAACGTGTGAAACAATCTTCCAAAGATGTTATATGTGAAATTTGAAAGCTTTTGGAGCAGTGGTTTGGGAGAAAAGTAGTGTTAAATGTTTTTCCCATTACCCACAGTCTTAAAAAATGCTGACTCAGCACTTTTTCAAAGTCCCAAAAAAGTAGTCCATGATAAAACCGATAACAATTTTTTTTAATCATTCCACTCTGTTGGTTCTAAGGAAGCTTCACACCAAATAAGAATTCTTCATGTAGTTTTGGAGATATGGGCGTTTTAATTTTTTTCTATTTTTAGCACCTGCAGTTCCCATGAGGCGACGAGAAAAAAAATTTGGGCATAAATTAAGTACTTATGACCAAATAATACCTCACATAAAATTTGGTTCAAATCAGCCCCTCGGTTTGGAAAACAGAAATTTTGGGAGTGGCCAAAATTCCTGCCCCTCCCATAACGATGGCAAAAGTTGCCCCTCGAACATCCCGTGAACAAATCTGAGTCTACAACTCAAAAGGAAGCTGCATACTAAATATCAGGTCTCTGCTACTGCTGGTTCATTAGAAGAAGATTTTTAAAGATTTTGGTGCCCCTTGGGGGCTCGATGAGCTCGTTCCAATAAGGGGTCATAACATATGTTTTTGAAACAAAAGATAAAAAAAATAATGAAAATTAATTGGCGATTTTTTAGAATAGCGCTGGCCAGTTTTGGCATTCTGTTGGATAATGGGTTAAGAACCCTTTGGATATCTGGGTCACTTTGTTCGGACAGTTTTACGAGTGGAGGAAACCAGAGTACCTGGAAAGAACCACTGAGTAGAGGCGAGCAAGTGTAAAACTCCCCAATGAACAAACTCTGCACAATCCAAGTTAGCATTGGGTGAAGACAAGAGCATCATTGACATGCAGTAACCCTTAGTACACTGTGCCATCATGCCCACACGTGGGCAATCAAGACTAAATGCCTTGCACAAGAACACAATGCAGTTGCCCCTGGTGGGGAATAAACCATGGACTTTTTGGTTTGAAGTCCAATGCTGTAACCACTGAACCGCTGCAATCCACCCACTTAATTGGATATCTTTTAACTGAATAACTCAGTTAATTGAATATGACTTCCAAACACAAAACCATTTATCATACCTTCAGAACAAATTTTACCTATTAACTGCATATAGGTTATAAAGGAAACTCCTGTTAATTGAATAAACTAGAGGTGTGAGTGTACTTGAATGGGCCAATCAACACCCCCACTGCAATGACTGGCATAACATGCATACCAAGTTTCGATGCGATTGGTCTATAAACATCAGAGAAAAACCCTGGACAAAATTTAGACCTAGCAGCAAATTATTCTAAATCGAAAAGGGGCATAAGTATGGCGAATAGTCTAACCAGAACTTTAATTGCATAAACATCAGAGAAAATCTTCGGACAAACTTATGTCGCCGGACAGATGGACAGACAGATGGACGGACAGACAGATTGATGTGCAGATGGATGGATGGAAAGATGGATGGACAGAGAGATGGATGAACAAGATGATTCCAGTACCCCCCACAATGAGTTGTGTGGGGGAAGGGGAGTGGTACAAAAATCACTAAATTTCCCTCGTTTATAGACCTAAAGGCAGACGACCTTTGCAAATAAAACTAGAGGGAACTGTTTTAGTGAATTAAAATACGTCTGCCCTTTGATTAGTGCCATGCTTCCAACTTACGACTAACAAAGATCAAAATAAAGGTCAAATGTCAAGATCATGGAAGTTCAAGATAGATTGTGACACATCAGCCTGGCTGTTGCATTCAATAATTTGACCTTTATGTCAAAGATCAAGGTCATCTGTCATCACAACAGTACATGATACAATGCTGTCTTATGCTGATACACTCACATGCCAAATATCATAAACCGAGGTGAAAAGATGAAAAAAAAGTTCTTGCCCCAACAAGCTTACTTGCCAAAAAGTCAATAATTTGACCTTGAGGTCAAAGGTCAAAGGTCAATGTCATATGTGGGTCATGATGGTACATCATCTCATGGTGATACACCCACATGCCAAATATCATAAGCCTAGGTCAAAAGATAAAAAAAAAAAAATCAATAATTTGACCTTGAGGTCAAAGGTCAAGATCATATGTGGTTCATGATAGTACGCGACACATCACCTCACGGTGATACACCCACATGTCTAATATCATAAGCCAAGGTGAAAAGGTAAATAAGTTCTTGCCCGGACAAGCTTACTTGCCAAAAAATCAGTAATTTTACCTTGAGGTCAAAGGTCAATGTCATATGTGGGTCATGATGGTACGCCACACATCGTCTCATGATGATAAACCCACATGCCAAATATCATAAGCCGAGGTGAAAAGGTAAATACATTCTGGCCTGGACAAGCTTACTTAACAAAAAATCAGTAATTTGACCTGGAGATCAAAGGTCAAGGCCATATGTGGGTCATGATGGTACGCGACACATCGTCTCATGATGATACACCCTACAACAACAACATCAATAACAATAAGAAGGAGAAGAATTCAGGGTAAAACAATGTCTCCTTTCGGTGAAGGCGAGACATTATTCTCGAATTTTTTTCATTTTTTGCATCAAAAACAAAGCTTTTGACCCCTCAATGAGGGGGCATAAGCTATGTTTTTTTTTTAGACAAAAAATGAAAACAAGAGGCCCCACGGGGTCTGAAGCGCTCATCTTGAACAGAACACAATTTAAACAGAGTCCAAGAATGAGTCTACATTAAGCACTCCATCTCCATAGGCTACACTGTCAATCCCTGAGTCCCTCAGGAGTGACAAAAAATAATCTGGGCATCATGCCTTTTCTTCAGTTGATCATAAAGTAAAATGTAGAGCTCCCCTATGAAGCCCCTTGATAAACCTATGTGGATTAATCTTAGTTACACCCCTCTAGAGGGTACTGCATACAAAATTTTTAATTCGTCAGCAAAATGGCCAATTCCGGCTCCCATAGAGAGCCCAAATATTAAACCAGGCTCTTGATTTGAACACAATTGAATCTGACTTCCCTAGAGATGTTGTGTACCGAATATGAAAGCATTCTGACTGTTGGATCTGAAGAGAAATTGTAAAGAAATTTCTTCGAATTGCACTAAGTTAAAATTTGGGCTACCATAGCGAGCCCAAATATTAACCTATGGATCCGATTTGAACAAACTTGAATCTGACCCCTCTAGAGATGTTGCATACCAAATGTGAAAGCATTCTGACAAGTGGATCTGAAGAAGATTTTTGAAGAAATTCCCTCAAATTGTACTAAGTTAAATTTCATGTTCCCATATGTAGCCCAAATATTAACCTAGGCACTCGAATTGAACAACCTGGAATCTGACTTCCCTAGAGGTGTTGTATACCAAATATAAAAGTATTCTGACTGGTGGATCTGAAGAACAAGATTTTTAAAGAAATTTCCTCATACTACACTAAGTAAAAATTTGGGCTACCATAGTGAGCCCAAGTATATACCTAGGGATCTGATTTGAACAAACTTGAATCTGACCCCCTTAGAGATGTTGAATACCAAATATCAAAGCATTTTGACTGGTGGATCTGAAGAAGAAGATTTTTTTAAATTACCCTCCCTCCATATTGAACAAAGATAAAATTTGGGCTTCCATAGGAAGCCCAAATATTAACATAGGTACTTGGTTTGAACAATCTTGAATCTGACCCTCATAACAATGATGTATACTGTCAGGGAACACCTAAGGCCCCGTAAGGCCTGGGCTGACGTGGGGTTATTTAGTCCCGCTGATGAAGTTGCGGGAAAATTAGACCAATGTGGAGGGTCGGAATCCAAGTGTCGCGAACTCGGCGCAGAGAGCTGAGTTAGACCGACGCCGTGATTCCTTCTCTGCCAAATTGTCCTGAAATAGGTTCGATTTCCGTTAGGTGTGATTCCTAATCACTTCAGGCTGTATAATGGAAAGAATGATTTAAAGTAACAACGATTCTTTTATTTACACATAAAAATAAATCCGTTTCAATATTTCAACAATCAACAATTCAATTCTTTTCACAGAAAATGGGTCACTACGGTTAAATAATTCAAAAAAATCATATAGTCATTCTATAGCCCTGTACTGGCACTATAGTCTACACACTGGAAATGTTACTACCGTGAGCTCGCCATAAGAGCTTCACAAATCTGAAATGTTATTACTGTGAGCTCGCCATAAGAGCTTCACCCGCTTAGGCTCAAATGTCAACGTCTGCGTCTGCGCGTAACTGTACCTCTGGCTGTCGGAGGGTTCCGACCAGCAATGTTCGTCATCTATAAACCACCGTACTTCTGATTTGGCTCAGATATTGTCTACTCATACCTTATGTGCCTTTTGAAAGTCCTCCGTGAAAGTCCTATTGAAATATCCACCGTTCCTGGTTGAATTCACGATTCACAGATGCCCCTTTTTGTGCTAGGGCGAAATTGTCACTCACACCGATCTCCAGTCGGTATTACGATGTTCCGACAGCAAAATAAACTACTCAGAACGCAATCAGGCTGACGCTTCAAAGGGTTAATACGCACAATACAATTAACCTACACTTCTGACTATTGCAGGACGATACCTGCTACTCGACAATCTAAACTTTAACGTTCCACCTGGGGTGTTCCTTCTCACGAATTCGGCCCCGTAGCCGCCTATCAACTTTAAGCTAAATCAATCATGGAATGCCCTCTCTGGCGATTCCAGCCGTTTCAGGGTCCTGTGATCGAAGGTACCCTTATGCCAGGAAACAGAGTCCGCCTGTCCTGGACTTCACCAACGCGTGTGTGACCCCAAGTGTGTGTCTAATGCTCTGCTCTTCCAGGTATATATACTTTTTACCCTAAACTGTCAGGTGGACCGACGCTCATCTGTCCACCTGTCAAAACGGTGGGAGATGACGTGTATCGAGGCAGAATCAATACAAGTTATCTCACGCGTGACTTAACGCTGACTTCACTTGTCTAGAAAACCGATTCGTTCTTGCCATGATTGTTATAACTTATGATGACACGACATTTCTATCTTTTAGAATCTCGTTTCTCAATTTACCGTGACGGCATCTTGACATCAACCGATTACGTCTCGTAAGACTCCGACTACTGTATAAATTAAACGAGATGATTAGACCTTATCTAACATACCGTTTCTCCCCTGGGTCCCTGCGCTAAAGCTGGATATACACCACGTGTGTTTTTTCTATGTCCAGCTTTACAGAGAAGTGAAATTCACGTGGGTTTTTCGCCTTGATGCGGAATATATTTTGAACTTACAATATCTTTAAATATGAGGCCCCTTGCCCCTATATTTAGGCTGGCTTTGCCCTGACAACTCCCTTCCCGAGAGAAACACCCTGTGTATCTCTTAAAACGCAAGGGGCAAAGCCACGCACGCTCGCCTCTCACACCCTTTTACAATCTACCATCATGTTCAAGACTACAAAACTGTACCCTAGTGGTCGTGGGGGGTCATGACCGGGCTCATGCGTCGGCCATGTCGATTCCCACGACACACACGCTACCACATGCTCCCGTCTTGCGGGTTTACATATGATATGGGGAGTAGCCTTATCCTCAGATTTGCAGCACTCTCTCTCTCTGTAATACTATATATTTGCACCTAAACATACACATTTTTATACACGTTCGCCCATTTTGCAAACAGTTCACTTGGCACTCACTCCGACGAGTAACACCGTCCGCGCCTTTGCGTCAGATGGGTTAATTCCAACGGAGTGTAACTTCGCCTCCCGTTCCCCTATGACTTGTGAAGGGGCAAACGACCCGTGCATTATGTTGAGCCTCACCCTCGCAAAGCTCAACCAGGGGATAAAAATTGTGCCTCACACACTCACACAAACTCTCGTCAATAAAAACAAGCGCGGTTTCCCCGGGCCTTAACACCGGGTTTGTGCATCCCATACTTACAAGACTCGACACACAGGCTCCCCGTCCACGCACACGCGACAGACAGGGCAGTGTATCTCACATTCGCACTCACAACCAACTCTAGTCATCAGTCAGAGCAATAATAATACTAAAATAAGAAAATTCCTTCCGGGCCTTAACACCGAGTTTACGAAGCCCATCACCTCACTCACAAAAATATTTGCGACTGGAGCCCCCGTCCCAGACACCAGGCCCACAGCCACCCAACTATTGCTTCTTTATAACCACCGACCATTGGTAGGGGCCCGGTTCCCAGTATCCCCTTGGGTAACCCTTGACACACCCCTACTTCTCGCCCCGTTATTTCTACGGGTATTCCACCAGGGTCCCCATACCCTGTCATTTTCGCATTCCCAAGAGCTTCCCTTGGCGCTATATACCCCAGGCTCGCTCGTCCCGGCGATTACCGTCGTTCGAACGACACTGGCCGTCCTTGGCCCTTGTGCCGTCGACCCCCCGGTCCATTGCGACGACTTCTTGCGCACATTGGGCGCTGTGCGCCCCCGGCACTCTCTATGTGGTCTCCGCCACCTAGGATGCTTCTCCTTTGATTTGTGGACCCTTTCCTCGGTCCCCTGGGCGCCCACCTTAGCGGTCCCATCCACTTTAACATACTCAACTTGTGTTGACCCGTGCCCTCTCAATTCTGGGGAAGTTTGCCCAGCCATTTGCGTGGGTCTGGCCTCCCCTCTCCACACAGGTGACACCGACTTCTGGGGGAGCTCAACTCCCCCACATAAATTTGCTTGAGGGTCTTTCCCCAATGACCCCATTGGGTTCCCTCGCCGTTTGGCGTTTAGCCTGGACCGCCTGCGGCCCCTTCTCCCTAATTGGACAGGAGTCGTCCCTCTTGAAACTTTGCGACATTTCGTCGTGTAGGGGCCATCCCCCGGACCATCGGACTGGTTCCCCCTGGGAACCTTCCCTTCCTTACTCGGTACGTTACCGAGTGCAACCGCCGGGGGTCCTTGCCTACCGACTTGAACTTCCTTTGCCCTCGTTGGGCCATCACTTGGCCCCCTACCCCCGGACCATAACTCATCAGGGCTTGCCCTCACCCCTGGGATATTACCTATGACCAGGTCATACACAGGTGATTCAATGCACATGGCTTCCAATTCGCCACAATAAAATGGGGTATCCACAGTTATCCTCGCGATGGGGAACCTTCTAACGGTCCCATCTATCAAAATACACAAATGGTCACGCCCCAACAATTGCTTGTCGTCAACCAGTTGCCTTCTAACCGCTGCAGAGGAGCACCCAGAATCCCGGAGCAGACGGATCTCCCTTTGTCCCACATACCCTGGGTACACTGGCATATCAACCTTCTCCTGCGAAGTTGTGAGCCTCTCACACATGCCACTTATTATCGGGACGACCTTCCCGCCTTCCAGCCTCAATTCTCCCTCTTGTATACATTCCCGGAGGGGACTGTGTTCTGGACTGATAGTTTGACAGAACGCTGCCGTCTGTCTACTGGGCCCTGGATCTACGCGGTCACCTTGCTTCCAACCCCTTGGCGCGGCGTTCCCGGCCCCCTGCTGAGGTGGTCTAATGTTCCCAGTGGTCCTTACCTGCTTCTGCCAGCAGTCCCTGGCAATATGACCCCGCTTGTTGCAGATAAAACAAGTGGTGTCCTTGGGAGCGCTCCCCTTCCGGCTGGCCTGCGACGCAGGAGGGTCGGGGTGGTGTTGCCTCACGGGTGCCATTGCCAACCCGTTTGCCCCACCCCTAGCCAATTTGGGTGCGTTTACACTCCCACCGTGGGCCTCGATGTAGCGTTCTGCCACAGTTGCCATCTCATCATAGGTGGGCGGACCCCTTTCCTTGATGAACAGGCCCAACTCCTTGGAGCATGTAGTTAAAAACTGCTCCCGGAGAAATAGATCTCGCAGGGCTCCATATGACTCATTCACTTCTGCGAGATCAGTCCAGCGATCAAAGTACCGCCTAGCTCGGGCAAAATACTGAGGTACTGTTTCTCCCTTCTCCTGCTTAATCTCTCGGAACTTGGTCCGGAATCCTTCTTCAGTGAGCTGGTATCTCCGAAGGATGGCATTCTTCAGCTCACCGTAGTCATTAAGAAGTGCAGGAGGCATACTGGTATAAGCCTCGAGGGCTTTACCTGACAACAAAGGGCTCAAGCACATAGCCCATGTGTCTTCTGGCCACATTTGACTGGAGGCAAAACGCTCGAACCTCTCCAAGTACGAGTCCAAGTCATCTGTGTTTTCATTGAAATGAGCGAGATGGGGGCGTGGGGCATGAATTGCTACCCCTGCACTCCCATCCCCTGAGCGCCGACTTTCATTCTCCACATCGGCCCTTGCTCTGAGGAGCTCTAATTCTCTCTCGTGCCTCTGTTGTTCGAGCTCCCGTTCTGCCTCCCTTGCCTCCCTTGCTAATTGGGCTTCCCTCTCTCTCGTCTCATTCTCTCTCTCCCTTTCTAACTGAATCTCCCGCTCTTTTGCCTCATTACGTAAGGCAATCTCCTTGGCCTCACGTTTCTGCTCATCTTTAACGAACTTCTGAAGTTCAGCTCCCTCAAGGCCCATTTCCTTGCCTAATGATACCAGTTGGGCGAGGGGTGTAACAACATCCATTTTGATTTTTTCTTTCTATCTTCAACACTCGTCAGAAAGAATGAAGAAGGAAAAGAAAGAAAGAAAAAAAAAATATGGCAATTGATCCTAATTTACCTCTGTAATTTAACGTAATTAAACGCACCAAATATTCTGAAACCTACCGCAGTTATAGTGGCTATTAAGTATCCTTTTGGGGACTACTGTATTGCGATATTAAACCCTCGAACGGCATCGACTGACCGAACGCGTCAAACCCTAAACAGAACCGCCGTTAAAATAAAACAAAATTTCCATATAGCCATTTTTTACCTTTTTAGAAATATCCTGGTTAGCGCTCGCCAATCAATGTCAGGGAACACCTAAGGCCCCGTAAGGCCTGGGCTGACGTGGGGTTATTTAGTCCCGCTGATGAAGTTGCGGGAAAATTAGACCAACGTGGAGGGTCGGAATCCAAGTGTCGCGAACTCGGCGCAGAGAGCTGAGTTAGACCGACGCCGTGATTCCTTCTCTGCCAAATTGTCCTGAAATAGGTTCGATTTCCGTTAGGTGTGATTCCTAATCACTTCAGGCTGTATAATGGAAAGAATGATTTAAAGTAACAACGATTCTTTTATTTACACATAAAAATAAATCCGTTTCAATATTTCAACAATCAACAATTCAATTCTTTTCACAGAAAATGGGTCACTACGGTTAAATAATTCAAAAAAATCATATAGTCATTCTATAGCCCTGTACTGGCACTATAGTCTACACACTGGAAATGTTACTACCGTGAGCTCGCCATAAGAGCTTCACAAATCTGAAATGTTATTACTGTGAGCTCGCCATAAGAGCTTCACCCGCTTAGGCTCAAATGTCAACGTCTGCGCGTAACTGTACCTCTGGCTGTCGGAGGGTTCCGACCAGCAATGTTCGTCATCTATAAACCACCGTACTTCTGATTTGGCTCAGATATTGTCTACTCATACCTTATGTGCCTTTTGAAAGTCCTCCGTGAAAGTCCTATTGAAATATCCACCGTTCCTGGTTGAATTCACGATTCACAGATGCCCCTTTTTGTGCTAGGGCGAAATTGTCACTCACACCGATCTCCAGTCGGTATTACGATGTTCCGACAGCAAAATAAACTACTCAGAACGCAATCAGGCTGACGCTTCAAAGGGTTAATACGCACAATACAATTAACCTACACTTCTGACTATTGCAGGACGATACCTGCTACTCGACAATCTAAACTTTAACGTTCCACCTGGGGTGTTCCTTCTCACGAATTCGGCCCCGTAGCCGCCTATCAACTTTAAGCTAAATCAATCATGGAATCTCTGGCGATTCCAGCCATTTCAGGGTCCTGTGATCGAAGGTACCCTTATGCCAGGAAACAGAGTCCGCCTGTCCTGGACTTCACCAACGCGTGTGTGACCCCAAGTGTGTGTCTAATGCTCTGCTCTTCCAGGTATATATACTTTTTACCCTAAACTGTCAGGTGGACCGACGCTCATCTGTCCACCTGTCAAAACGGTGGGAGATGACGTGTATCGAGGCAGAATCAATACAAGTTATCTCACGCGTGACTTAACGCTGACTTCACTTGTCTAGAAAACCGATTCGTTCTTGCCATGATTGTTATAACTTATGATGACACGACATTTCTATCTTTTAGAATCTCGTTTCTCAATTTACCGTGACGGCATCTTGACATCAACCGATTACGTCTCGTAAGACTCCGACTACTGTATAAATTAAACGAGATGATTAGACCTTATCTAACATACCGTTTCTCCCCTGGGTCCCTGCGCTAAAGCTGGATATACACCACGTGTGTTTTTTCTATGTCCAGCTTTACAGAGAAGTGAAATTCACGTGGGTTTTTCGCCTTGATGCGGAATATATTTTGAACTTACAATATCTTTAAATATGAGGCCCCTTGCCCCAATATTTAGGCTGGCTTTGCCCTGACATATACCAAACATTAAAAGATTCTGACTGGTGGTTCTGAAGAAGAAAATTTTTAAAGAATATTCCCCATATTACCCTATGTTAAAACTTTGGGCTCCTGTAGAGAGCCCAAATATGAACCAATGAGCTTTATTTCAACAAACTTTTATCTGACCCCCTATGAATGCTGTATACCAAATATCAAAAGATTCTGATGATTGGTTCTGGAGAAAAGATTTTTAAAAATTTTTGCAAATATGCTGACTCAGCATTTTTTTGATGCCCATTACATAACACCCTAACATAACCAATGGCAATTTTTTTTTACCATTCAGTTCTACTGGTCCTAAGGATACTTCATACCAAATAACAGCTCTCTGTTCCGTGTGGTTTGGGAAATATGGGCGTTTGAAAATATTTCTATTTTCAGCTCCCAGGGTTCCCATGGGGATGCGGTAATTTTTTTTTTCCATGGGTCAAGTACTTATGACCCAATAATACCACAAGCCAAATTTGGTTCATACCGGACCATCGGTTCAGAAAATAGAAATTTTGGGAGGGGCCAAAAATCTTACCCCTCCTATTACAAAGTCAAATATTACTTCACGAACTTCGTTTGAACAAACTTGATTCTACACCTCATATGGAAGCTCCATAGCAAATATCAAGTCATTGTACACACTGGTTCTTGAGAAGAAGATTTTTTAAATATTTTGGAGCATTTTCCTCCACTCCCTCCCTATGGGGCTGGGCATGTTGAGTTGAACAAAAATGAAATGCCCCTATGGGACCATCACTCGCACAAACTTTCATTTGAATTGGCCCAGTGCTTTAGAGGAGAAGATCAAAACATGGTGTTGAAGGACGACGGATGACAGACGACGGACGGAGAGCGATGAGATTCGCTCAGCTTGACTTTGTCAAGATGAGCTAAAAATAATGAAAATTGAATGGTGATTTTTGTGAATCGTGCTGGTACTTTTCGGCAATTATGTTGGCGTGAAGGGTTAATCAATTAGATCTTGTTTGAGTGTTCTATGAGCTCTATCAAACAAGATATAACAGAATAAATAGAGGATATTCACGAAAATTTGATGAATACCAAAAATATCTCGTGAGTGGCTACAAAGAAATATGAGGATCTTCACGAGCGACGCAGTCGCGAGTGAAGATCCTCATATTTCTTGTAGCCACGAACGAGATATTTTCGGTATTCATCAAATTTTCGTGAATTTTCTTTTTATTTAATGCTCTACGACTACAAACTCTCCAATTTGTGGCTTTTATTTGCCATTAAGGCGCAAAATTTATGTGCCGAACCGGCGTCCATACAAAAATTACAACAACCAAACTCCAACCATTGGAATGTGTGAATATCCGCACAAAAAGTAGTCCCGTCTTATTTCTCCCCTAACTTTACGATTTACCAAGGCTGGCAAATTGAAATAATCGCAATGTGTTTCGAAGAAATAGAACAATAACAAAAAACACCACTTTCTTATTTTCAATAACAAGACACGTCATTTTATTTTTTTTGAACTCAATGCACTGAAGACGTGTGAAGTTGAACTGAAGAAATTTGAAAGTGATTTCGGCTTTTTGTTGGAAGGTGAATGAGAAAGTCAAACTTTGAAACCGCTGATTTAATGAATTGATTTAGTCACTGTCACTATCAATTATTCGAATTCGTTTGTATTTGGGACTCTGGAATTCATTACTGATGTGCTGACTTGTTTAAAGTACATGTGATTCGTCATCCGAACCTACGATGAAATATCGATTTCTAAATATCATTTTGATATTTCGTTTTGCCGACCGACAGGGGAATATGACTTAATTTTTCAGCGTGAATTGATGCCTGAGCATTAAATAAAACAGAATAAATGTCCCATATTTCTTCAGAACACAGGAAAGTAACCAAATCCATGTTAATTACATACTCCTGTTAAATTAACTCTTTATATGCTGATGGCAGATATCCCCGTCCAGGACAGCATTTCTCTTGCCACTGATATAAGTATAATACAGGCATAATCAAATTTTATCTCCGCAAAACGAATGGATTTTGTCACCAATGATCTCTCGAGTTGAATTTAGATTAATTTTTCATCAAATCTTGTCATGGCTGCTGTAAAGCAGCCATGACTAGATTTGATGAAAAATATCTTGAAAATACTCAGTGGGCTAAGAGTCACTTATTTATTTATTGGTGTTTAAGGTCACATACTTATGCACAATGGCTAATCGTGACCGTGACAGTTTTACGGGTGGGGGAAGCCGGAGTACTCGGAGAGAACCACCGAGCATCGATGAGCAACTGTCAGCTCTTCAACATTCTAACTTCATTCAAGCAGGGTTACAGCCGTTGAAGACATGTGCACCATCGACGTACAGTACGCCTTAATACATGGCGTCATCGTGCCACCATGTAGGCAACCAGGATAAAGTGCCCTACCGAAGAACACAATGTGGGTTGTCCCGGACGAGGATCAAACTCGGGACCTCTAGAATAGAAGTCCAACAATCTACCACTGAGCCACCGCGCTCCCAGGGTGAAGAGTTAATAATTATCATCCGCAAAGTGGCTTTTCAATTAAGTCTTAAATTTGGGAAAATTCAAAGGTCTTGCTGATCGAAAAAGATAATTTACCAAAACTTGACAGCGACGTAAACTGGTCTGGCATAATCCTTACAGATAGAATACAGAGAGAAATTTCCTTGTGGTTATGGTAGAACTATTTTGAATGGGGCTTTGCAGACTCTTATTTTGCCTATTCTACAATTGCTAATGTATTTATTGATTTGACAAATATGTTCCTTCAGTACTTAGGAAATCTATAGATTTCCCATGAGATGATATACAAGCCTTCATAATTAAAGATGCCAATAAAATCACGACTCATTATTTTGATTATTTCCGATTACCCATAAATTACAAAAATGGACTCTTTGCCCCCTTTAACAAATTAACAATAACAATTTGTCCAACTGCCTTAACAAGTTATCTAAAATGTTTGCCTCAAAAATATAGCTTATGACGTCTCACTGGAATGAGTTTGATGGGCTTAATTTCAAACAGTGGACAAAAATTATGTCTTGAAGGCAAACTTTGAAAATATAATATAATATTAATGGCAATTTCTGTTACTAGCCTTGGACAGATTTGTCCCTTATTACTGGAATTAGCTTGATGAGATTCATTCAAATGAGTGGACATAAGCTATGTTTTGGGAAGGGCTGCATGGTATATTGATAAACCGATATATACCAGTATTCAAACCAGTATCGATTGCATACTGGTGTAATTACAGAAATATTGGTTTATTGTCATCATTTATTTACCCAGAATTTAATTTTCAAGATGTCTCGAGTTTATTAAAATAACTGAGGAGTTGAAAAAATAGTATTTTTCAGGGGTCACATGATAACGTTTTGTTGAATTTTTAAAAAAAATTCAGTAAATTAATATAATATTTAAAATAATAAATTTCGATATCGCCTTCATTGGGTAAAGTTTGATTTGAACTGCACCATCAAGGCATGCTGATTCTTTCCGACTGTGATCATTCAAGTCCCGATTATGGTATGTATGTTCAAATATCTGAACAGTCTTTCGATATACTGGCACACTACAGTATTTTTTTGAATACCTATACCAGTATTCAGTTTCAAATACCATGCACCCCTAGTTTTGGGAGCAAAAGTTGAAGAAATAAAATTTGAATGGAGATTTTTGTGAATAATGCTGGCCAAATATTCCCCTAAGATACATGTAGGGCATTAAATACTGTTGGTAAATACAGTTCTTTAGATTACCCCAATTTCACACAGTTTACAGGCATCCACAGACAGAGAAGGTGTGACAACATCAAGAAAAATATATAAATTTTCTGCAAATAACTTCCATCATAATATGACCATAGAAACACAAAGAAAGGCAAGGTAAGAAAACCTAACAGGATAATGCTGTTACAGTGGAGCCCACTTAATTGGATATCTCTTAATTGTATATCCCTGTTAATTGAATATAATTCTCAAATACAAAACCATTTACCATACCATCAGTACAAATTTGATCTGTTAATTGCATATGGGTTGTAAAGTAAACTCCTGTTAATTGTATATAAATTTTTGTAATATGTCGAAAAAATTACTGTGACACGCACCAAATTCCCCTTATTTATCAACCTTTTTGGCCTCTCTACATCCAATACAGACATTTATTCTATTATATCTTGTTTGACGGGGAGCGCGGTGGCTCAGTAGGTAGAGGTGCAGGCTGCAAGCCGAGAGGTCCTCGGTTTGAATCCCACCTGCGGCAACCGCATTGTGTCCTTGGGTAAGACACTTCATCTCCATTGCCCGCGTCGGGGCATGGTGGCATTGTGTACTAAGGCGTACTGCACGTCGATGGTGCACTTGTCTTCAACCAATGCTAACCCTGCTTGTGTGGAGTTAGTATGTTGGGGAGCTGACAGTTTCTTGCCGTTGCTTGGTGGTTCTTTCCGGGTACTCAGGCTTCCTCCACCCGTAAAACTGTCACGGTCATGATTAGCCATTGTGCATAAATATGTGACCTTAAACACCAATAAATAAATAAATAATATCTTGTTTGACAGAGCTCTATGAGCTCTGTCAAACAAGATACAATTGAATAAATGCTCAGTTTACCTCCAGAACACAGGAAACCGACGAAATCCCTGTTAATTGTATACTCCTGTTAATTGAATAATTTTCACTGGCAAAATGGATATTCAATTAACTCATATACTGCTCTATTACATTTAATTGGATAGTGCCTTATAGGCACTATCCAATTAAATGTCAGAGAGCAAGGTATTGTATAAAATATCTGATTCATATCAGGGACAAAAAAGGCTTCCTCAGGCAGAATGTAGCTACAGACAGTTATTGCCTGTCACTTTCAGTAAAGCCCAAAATAGGGCTTCCAGCACTCTACCAGTTAAGAGGATTCTACTGTATTTCTGATTTTAATGTTCCCAAATTTGGACAATACGGTGTGCCCAAAATAAATGAATTTAAAGGCCTGGTTAATAGTTCATAACAGTTCTCTAAAACTTGCAGTTCCTTTGTTATATTCAACAATTTTCAATGTTCTGCTTACATTTTAGCTTCTGAGAGCCCTGACAAAAAAAGATGTACTGCATTCATTTATTTATTTATTGGTGTTTAAGATCACATATTTCTGCACAATGGCTAATCATTTTATAGGTGAAGGAAGCCAGAGTACCCGGAGAGAACCACCGAGCAACGGCGAGCAGCTGTCAGCTCCTCAACATACAAACTCCACACAAGCAGGGTAATCATTGGTTGAAGACAGGTGCATCATCGACGTGCAGTATGCCTTGTACACAATGCCACCGAGCCCTCACATGGGCAATAGGGGTGAAGTATCTTGCCCAAGGACACAACGTGGTTGCCGTAGGTGGGATTCGAATCTAGGACCTCTTGGCTTGCAGCCTGCACCTCTACATGTACCTACTGAGCCACCATGCCCCATACTGCATTAAATATACTAACTTTTTGAACTTTTATGCATCAAAATTATATTTTCTAAGTACAGATAATAATGCACTTTTCACAAATTCTTGGTGCACAAATATTATTCATCCAATTAGTCGAGATTTTCAGAAAACTGACATGCCTAATTCTCAGAAAAACAGGGATGGTATTAGTCATGCATCAGTGTACAAATGAGAACCAAAACTAATATACAGGAACCCAGTTAACTGAATAGCCACTTTGCCAATGAAAATTATACAGTTAACAGGAGTATTCAATTAACAGGGATTGTGTCACCACTTAACTATATTCTAGAGATAAACTTAGCATTTATTCTATTCTATCTTGTTTGACAGAGCTCCATGAGCTCTGTCAAACAAGATATAATAAATTAAATGCCTGTATTGGATGTACTAGTGTATTCAATTAACAGGTGAAATTTGTATTGGCAGTATGGTAATTGGTTTTGTGTTGGGAAATTATATTCAATTAAAAGGTTTACCACTGTATCTGGCACAAAAAAAATCTCTAAATATGCATGATGGCTTTTTCGTGAATTTAGTTAAAAATCAAAATGTCAATGACACTGTAGCTTAACCTGACTGTGTGTAGTGTTTGATGAAAAGGATAATGTTCAATGTTTATGAATGAATTATGAAATAAGACAAGAATTGTGATAATTGTGAATATGTTCTGTTCCCTATATGCTATGTTTTCAATAAGAATAATTTGAGGTGTAGAATGTACTAAAGAATTGAGGCCTGGGTTAATGTGGCCTCCCCAGTTAATGTATGTCAACCAAAATTACCAAGTTACAGTAAAATCATTCCAAAACGAGTCATCCTACCAAGTTACAATGAAATCCCTTGATAAATATAACTAGAAGAATTTGCTAAAGGAATCTAGATCACGTGACAGTTCGGCAGTCACGATTGAACGATCATGACCAAAATAGTAGAGTCTCATCTAGATATCATAACAAGTGATCCTACCAAGTTACAACGAAATTGCTTCATAAATATGAAATTCTTTCACAGACTGTAGATAGTGCTAAAGGGATCTTGGTCATATGACCAGGCGGTGGTAACGGCTGATCAATCATGACCAAAATAGGGCAGTCTCATCTAGACATCATACCGAGTTATCCTTCCAAGTTACAATGAAATTGCTTCATAAATATGAACTGTAGACTGTGCTCAACAAATGGTATCGCGGAACTAAATATTGAAATTAGAGTGAACCGCCTTAAAATGTTGCACTCGGAAATGATGCAATCTCTAAAAATAAACAGCCTTGGGAAAATATATTGTTTCAATAAATGTTTGAAACATTCTATTGACATCTTGCATTATTGTTGAATATTCCTGATAAAAAAGAGGGTGATTTGATAGCTTTTGAACCTAAAAAATACAATTTACTTTTTGTGTGTTTTTGTAGGGAATTTCCTGAAAAATATGTGCATGTGACCGGTACTTCCCTTTGTGTCAGTTTTTCTCTCTCATTTGTTGCATGATCCCCTGTTTTCAGATTAGAAAAAGTTGTCTGAAGGGCTATACTTGACAGAGATATTTGAATACCAAAATTAAAGTGATGCGATCATATTTTTTTCTGCCTGAACCTTATAATGGTAGTCTATGGGAAAATATTTAATTCTGTGATACCTATAGGAAATATGTTTTTAGGCTTCCAAATCAGATTCAATTATTATTTTGGGGAATTATTTCACATTTAAATATTTATTTGGGGACCACATACCTTACCAAACTATTTTATTGTTTTGAAAAGTTACATTTTTGTTAAAGTCAGCAATAAAAGCTATATATTTCCAAAACTTAGGCTGTTCATGCAAGCAAATTCACATCTTGAGCAAGTGTATTCCCCAGGAGCACACTATAACCTCTGGCAGCTGCTACCTAACAGCCTATCTTACCCTATTAACATATTTATTTAAACCATGGTTTCCCCTCATATTACTAGGGGCAGGGAGGATTCCAAATATTCCAACCCCCTCCCAAATCACCATTCAAACATAGACAGAAAACCTACACTGCCTTTCTATTCACTAGTATTTAGAGGTTTTTCTCTTCTATATTATGCTCTTCAAAATGTTGGAAAACAATTCCTTCATTGAAAGAGTATCCTGGAACACAAATTTGAGGAGGGGGTGGGGCTGCAGTGGAAAATAAAATAATAAAATTACAAATGTGAGTGAATGGCATTTGTGCATAGCTACCAATATAATTGTCTAGTACTATTTCTGTTATGGTTCCCATGATACAGCATAAATTTACAGTGACAGTTGTGAAATATTGCTCTTTCCCTGAACCAAGTCCCCCCTCCCACACATATTTAACCCTTCTGCTGATGATAAACATTTGGAAAGACTGAACAGCATGTTTTTAGAGGCTGAAGTTAGTATCATACACTTTCAGTTTCTTATGATTTACTTTGAGACTTCAGCACTCATGGTCCACTGAGTTATTTTTCAATTTAACAACCTAGCTTGCCCTGGCTCTTCCACTATATTTTTCATTGTATGTCATTCAGTACTCTTATGTAGACCTCCTATATAGTTGTGACTGCAAGCTCATCTGTCTGTCTGTGTGTCTGTCTCTTCATCAGACATGGTGTTTCCTTGCTTTTCACTTGCCTGGATCTACATTTTCAATAATTGGCAGCTGACTAACTTTCACCTAACTTTCGTGCCCCCAACCCCCCCTCCCCCCCCAACCCCCCCCCCCCCCCCCACACACACACACAAGTATATTAAACATCAAATACCACTATATTCTTGAAGCAAATGTCTGATTCATCCTCTTTGGAAACATGTTTTCAACAATTTCATGCTTTTTGCCAGAATGGGTGTCTGTGGGGATTAAAACAAAGGTTATTAAAGTGCACTTATGGGAACTTGCAGCATAAGCATAGCACTATAGAATCAATATTTGATGGTTTTAGGCATCTTAGCAGTGTTATGAGATATCACAGTAGCAGGTACTGGTCATTCCTTCAAAAAAACATTGTTTTATGTTTTGTCAGTGCCATACCAATGACTCTATGTGCCTTTACTGAGAAAACTGAGGCTTTTCCTTTACAAAAATTGCAAAATATTCATCAAACACAATATGAAATGACTTCAGAAGCCAGACTGTGATTTAATGAAAGTGTCAATGACACTGTAGCTCAACTTGTCAAGACAAAGACATGTACATGTATAGTATGTGACACAGCAATGACAAACATCTAGGTAATGACCTGATAACAAAGGTACATATAAAGTATTGTAACGGTCTGTACATAAATACTGACCGTTGCCTGTAACAAATGTATAGGTAAAGTATTGTAAAGGTGGGTGACAGTCAGATGCTAAACTAGAAAAAAATCTTTTGAGTCCCAGAGTGGGTCTGACTGAACCCCAAAATATTTGTTCTCATAGCACAGTGATAACAAAGACACCCCAAAACACACTCATTCCTGTCCCAAGGTGAAAACAAAGGTACACAAGAAGTTTCGTGAAGATCAGTTCACAAATATGAGCTGTGTAGAAGTTGTGACAAAAAACTGATTGGACCTAATTTCGGTACAAAATGGCCACTGGCAGCCATCTTGGATTTTGGACCGCACCCAGAAACACTCGTTCTCGTCCCAAGGCGATAACAAAGGTACCCAAGAAGTTTTGTGAAGATCGGTTCATAAATACAGCCTGTAGCCCGAGCCGTATTGACATGTGCACTTACAGTGTATAAGTAGCACTGAATAAATCAAAGTTCATCTAATTTGCATAATTTCTGCACGAGAAAAAAACCTGTACTATATGTGATGTATTCCATGTTACTAAGCATTCATACAAAAATTTATTCAAATCAGAACTTTCATACAGAAGTTCTGTACAAAAGACTGATTGCACTAATTTTGGAACAAAATGGCTGCTGGTGGCCATCTTGAATTTCAGACCACACCCAAAAACACTCGTTCTCATCCCACGGTGATAACAAAGGTACCCAAGAAGTTTCGTAAAGATCGGTTCATAAATACGGGCTCTAGCCTGAGCCGTATAGAAGTTGTGTACAAAAAACTGATTAGACCTAATTTCGGTACAAAATGGCCACTGGCAGCCATCTTGAATTTTGAACCGCACCCAGAAACACTCGTTCTCGTCCCAAGGTGATAACAAAGGTACCCAAGACGTTTCGTGAAGATCGGTTCATAAATACAGACTCTAGCCCAAGCCGTATTGACATGTGTACTTACTGTCTGTAAGTAGCACTGAAAAAATCAAAGTTCATCTAATTTGCATAATTTCTGCACGAGAAAAAAACCCTTATTATATGTGATGTATCCCATGGTACTAAACATTCACACAAAAAATTATTCAAATCAGCGCTTTCATATGGCAGTTCTGTGCAAAAATCTGATTGCACCAAATCTTGTACAAAATGGCTGCCATCGGCCATCTTGAATTTCGGACCGGACCCAAAAACACTCGTTCTCGTCCCACGGTGATAACAAAGGTACCCAAGGAGTTTCGTAAAGATCGGTTCATAAATACGGCCTCTAGCCCGAGCCGTATTGGCATTTGCACTTACAGTGCTGAAAGTTACACCAAAAAACATCAAAGTTAGTCTAATTTGCATAATTTACGCACGAGAAAAAAAACCGTATTATATGTGATGTATCCCATGGTACTAAACATTCATACAAAAAATTATTCAAATCAGAGCTTTCATATGGAAGTTCTGTACAAAAAACAGATTTCTGCATCGTCGGTACAAAATGGTGGCTGGCAGCCATCTTGAATTTTCGGACCACACCCAAAAACACTCGTTTCCGTCCCACGGTCATAACAAAGGTACCCAAGAAGTTTCGTAAAGATTGGTTCATAAATACAGCCTCTAGCCCGAGCCGTATCCAATTGTTGACGGACAGACGGACAAACGGACGATGGACGACGGGCCATGGCATAAGCTCAAATTTGGCTTCGCCAAAGTTGAGCTAAAAACTATTACAGATGGGAAAGTTCATATCACAGGAGGTTTGTTTTGGGTCAATATCAATTAAATTATGAATTATATCATAGATTTTGATGAAAAGGGGCATGCCGGGGTGTCCTATTCAGGGCAAAATTTTACTACATCAGATGGTAGAATAAAATTTGACATCAGTTGTTAGGATAAACTGGTAGAGTCCTTTCATATTGGTGAAATATATAGCTGCATCCCCAATTTGGGAAACAAAATTGACATCCATATTGTTGTTTTACAAGGATTGGCAAACAAGTTATGCAACTTATATTAACGCTTCTCCTTGGCCCAATGGCGTAGGTGTGTGGGATGAGGATGACCTTCATAACGGCAACTTTGTGGCCTAGCTCTTCTCGAATACTACGAAGGGATCTTTAGCCTGCACGGAATGTGTCTCTCTCCACACAGAGGACAGCCATTTGACGTCCCCACCCGACAGGACGATACGCAGTGACAGCATCAACCCCACAATTGGAGCTGACAGAGAGTGTTCGGACACCTCGAGAACTTTCCCCGACCGGGGATCGATCCCGGGACCTCTGGCATGAGAGACCAGCGCACTTATCCACTCGGCCACCACTCTCTAAAGTGGTGGCCCACTTGACAAAGTTTGGACACTTTTCCTTAAAAGAGCAAATTTTCCATGTTTTTGACTCAGCCAAAGCCAAAAGTTGGATTCTAATGCAGAAATGACTCTTTTATCTCATGGAAGTGGTAAAATGTCTCTTTGGTGGGGTTGGGGATGATTATAGGTATCGCAGAACTAAATATTGAAATTAGAGTGAACCGCCTTAAAATTTTGCCCTCGGAAATGATGCAATCTCTAAAAATAAACAGCCTTGGGAAAATATATTGTTTCAATAAATGTTTGAAACATTCTATTGACATCTTGCATTATTGTTGAATATTCCTGATAAAAAAGAGGGTAATTTGATAACTTTTGGACCTAAAAAATACAATTTACTTTTTGTGTGTTTTTGTAGGGAATTTCCTGAAAAATATGTGCATGTGACCGGTACTTCCCTTTGTGTCAGTTTTTCTCTCTTATTTGTTGCATGATCACCCCCTGTTTTCAGATCAGAAAAAGTTGTCTGAAGGGCTATACTTGACAGAGATATTTGAATGCCAAAATTAAAGTGATGCGATCATATTTTTTTCCACCTGAACGTTATAATGGTCGCCTATGGGAAAATATTTAGTTCTGTGATACCAAATCTAGGTCACGTGCCTGTGCAGTCATCATGGTTGAAATAGAATGTTCTCATTTAGACATTATACTGAGTCATCCTACAAATTTGCAATGAAATCCCTTCATAAATGCAAGCTGTAGACTGTGCTAAATGAATGTAGGTAACATTCCCCTGCGGCTGTCATGGTTGACTGAACCCAACCAAAATACGACATTCTCATCTAGACATTATACAGAGTCATCCTATGAAGTTACAGTAAAATTCATTCATAAATATGACCTGTAGACTGTGCTAAAGGTTTTCAGGTTTTGGGCCTGTGCAGCCATCATGACTGACTGATCGCGACCAAAAGGAAACGTTCTCATCACGACCATTCTTCCAAATTACAATGATACCCCTTCATAAATACAACCTGTAGACCAGTGACAAGCCTAGGGGGAATTTTAGGGAGACATCATGTTTCCCTCCAGAAAAAATAGAGAGACTGCAGAGTCAAGTAGGGAGACTTCATAAGCAAGTGGGAAAATTAAGAATATTTATGTACCACCCCCTGCCACACCTTCATATTTTCAGCTTGTGGCCTTCATTATTCATTAATGCCTGATTAATCCAGGTCCAGTTATCTTTGATGCATCTATTCCAGGTTAAAAATCACAAAGTAAGTATTGATTGAAAATCCCCTACTGCTACCCTCTCCTTCATGACCCCTCCCTTCTTCTTCATGCCAATCCCCCAGCACCCTCCTGTGGTTGCCTTTCACCAAAGTCTACTAAGCTAATAACTTCCTAAGTCTGAAAGTGTGAACAGGACCGGATGTAAGAAGGTTGCTTGGAAGGTACTTTTTTCAAGATCCTTCATATGCACACTTGTGCCCTCTACAAAGCTTTTCTTGTCATCACTAAAGCTTTTTTTCACGTGTTTAAATTCCATTCATGTTTTTCTGGAAATAGAAGGCCCAACAGTTAACAGTCATCAGCAAAACAAAATAAAAATACAGTGTTAGAAAATACGTCTGTTGTGTATACATTTTCAGCAAAGAATTTTCGGCATCCTAAGTGACGTAACCTACTTTCAAATTGGGTTATTTTGTTGAGTTGCGCAAGTCACCTATTTTCGTTTTGACACTTGAAGCTCCGACTGAAACGGAAAAAAAATAGAAATAAAAACAAATGCAAAAATCGACAATGGACAATTGATTCTCCTGTGATTTCAAATAAATGTTCGCTTATTTGATGAATGAAAATGCCCATCTATCACACTCAAGCACATTCGATTCTTGAAAATAATCGTTTTTATCAATTTATGTAAACCTCGGATCACTCAGTTCAGCCTTTCCTCATTTTGGCCAAGTTTTAGAAGGCGACTTGTAATCGCCCCGACTGTTCTTCTAGGCGACTAATCACCCTAGTCGCCCTCACAGCTGGTCCCTGCTGTAGACTGTGTTCAAGGTTTTCATGTTTCAGGTTCACCTAGCCATCACTGTTGACTGATCGCGACCAAAATGGTACGTTCTCATCTAGACATGACCTCGAACCTGCACATGAAATTTTGTGATGACAAGAACTACGGGGAGTAGCCTGTGCTAACGAAAATATGAACAGACTAGGACTCACAGATTCAGCATGCGTGATGGCAATAGCTTATCTTGACTCAAGTTGAGCTAAAATGAGCAAAGCCAAGTGTGGCATATGTCCTCGATGGCGGCCATATTGAATTGGCTACCTGGACCAAGATCAAAGGAAAGCATTGTCTGTCATCCACAAGTAAACCCTAAAATTATGATTTGATAAAATAAGCGGTTCTATAGTTATTGGACAGAAACCAAAAGTTTACGGACAGATGACAGACAGAATGGTGAAAACATAATGCCCTTGAGAGGGTTGGGGGACATAAAAATATAAGTTTTCTGATGTATAATATTGTCACTGTATATTGTTTCATATGGATTACAACAATATGTACACAGTCATTTGTCGCACATCAAATGGTTCTGCTACTGATCCTTTTGGCCTGACTTTGATGAATGCACTGGGGAGGAACTGTTCCATGAAAGAGACTCCTGTTCCGACATTACGGATGGTTCGCTTGCGATTAAATCTCCAGTTCGTTACCGACTTTGACCGTTTTTCATCGACAGATGAAGAAAATATGATGAGTATTCTATAGATATAATGTTTCTTGAATGGAAGGTCATTTCTCCAGCAGGTAAAAAGGTACATCATGTCACGTTGTCATAAGCTATAGATCATTATCTAAGTTTACACAGTAAAAATGTCCACGATCACTAGATTTTCACTGAAAAAAATATTAAAGACTGGTGATATGCAGACATTTTAGAGACCACTTGAGGTTACAGAGGTGAACAGTTTCACCTAGCAGTATTTATTATTTATTTATTTATTGGTGTTTAAGGTCACATATTTCTGCACAATGGCTAATCATGACCTCGACAGTTTTACGGGTGGAGGAAGCCGGAGTACCCGGAGAGAACCACCGAGCAATGGCGAGCAACTGTCAGCTCCCCAACATACTAACTCCACACAAGCAGGGTTAGCACTGGTTGAAGACAGGTGCACTATCGACGTGCAGTACGCCTTAGTACATAGCGTCACCGTGCCCCCACGTGGGCAACGGAGGTGAAGTATCTTGCCCAAGGACACAACGCGATTGCCGCAGGTGGGATTTGAACCGAGGACCTCTCGGCTTGCAGCCTGCACCTCTACCTACTGAGCCACCGCGCCCCCCACCTAGCAGTACAAAAATACCTTGTTTTAATATTGTATGCAAATTTAGAATCAACAGTCGAAATGTAATCATGTACAATGCTATCAAGTTGAACCTCGTATAAGCTCCAGTTCGCTCCAGTTCGCTAAAAGTGAAGATCCAGTTCGCTCAACAAGAATGAAAGTGTCAATGACACTGTAGCTCAACTTGACAAACTTGAACTTGGTAAGTTATAAATGAAATGGCAAAATTGAAGATCATTGGTACCAATGTCATTTTTTTTGCCAGTGGCAACATTTTTTGACAGAAACCGAAGAAAATCGATAGCTCCCATCTAGAGGTCTCCCCAAACAAGCATGCCAGGTTTCAAAGCAATCCGATCATAAATGTGCCCTGTAGGGTGTATAAAAGGGAAATATTGTGGTCTGACTAGACTAAATTCTAAGAACGTTGGCCGTGGCAACATTTTTTGACGGAAATGGAAGAAAATCGATAGCTCCCATCTAGAGGTCACCGTAAATAAGCATACCAGGTTTCAAAGCAATCTAATCATAAATGTGCCCTGTAGGGTGTATAAAAGGGAAATATTGTGGTCTGACTAGACTAAATTCTAAGAATGTTGGCTGCGGCAACATTTTTTGATGGAAACTGAAGAAAATCGATAGCTCCCATCTAGAGGTCACCCCAAACAAGCATGAAAGGTTTCAAAGCAATCCGATCATAAATGTGCCCTGTAGGGTGTGCCAAAGGGAAATATTGAGTCTTCTGACTAAACTAAGTTCTACGAACGTTGGCCGTGGCAACATTTTTTGCCGGAAATTGAAGAAAATCGATAGCTCCCAACTAGAGGTCACCCTAAATAAGCATACCAGTTTTCAAAGTAATCAAGTCATAAATGTGCCCTGTAGGGTGTGCCAAAGGGAAATATTGTGGTTTGACTAAAGTAAGTTCTAAGAACGTTGGCCGCGGCAACATTTTTTGACGGAAATTGAAGAAAATCGATAGCTCCCATCTAGAGGTCACCCCAAACAAGCATGCCAGGTTTCAAAGCAATCCGATCATAAATGTACCCTGTAGGGTGTGCCAAAGGGAAATATTGAGTCTTCTGACTAAACTAAGTTCTAAGAACGTTGGCCGCGGCAACATTTTTTGACAGAAATAGAAGAAAATCGATAGCACCCATCTAGAGGTCTCCCCAAACAAGCATACCAGGTTTCAAAGCAATCTGATCATAAATGTGCCCTGTAGGGTGTGCCAAAGGGAAATATTGAGGTCTGACTAAACTAAGTTCTACGAACGTTGGCCGTGGCAACATTTTTTGCCGGAAATTGAAGAAAATCGATAGCTCCCATCTAGAGGTCACCCCAAACAAGCATGCCTGTGAGGTGTGCCAAAGGACGCCGATGGACGAGAAGTGATGGCAATAGCTCAGCTTGACTTTGTCAAGTTGAGCTAAAAATCATAGGCTCCAGTTCACTTCACCGAAAATCGTCCATTTATCTTGGCAGCATAATTGACTATTTTAACAACGATATTGTGAGCAATATTGTGTTGATTCGCCCGAGCACTACCACATTTTGTCTAAAAGTGAAGATCCAGTTCGCTCAACAAGAAAAATCATAGGCTCCAGTTCACTTCACCAAAAATCGTCCATTATCTTAGCAGCATAATTGACGATTTTAACAACGATATTGTGAGCAATATTGTGTTGATTCGCCTGAGCACTACCACATTTTGTTTAAAATTGTCATATAAGCCACCAGGACTGCCGTGGGTACGTTTTGCAATAATTTTGTGACATTGAACTACTGAGTGTAATTTTATATACACATCATAATTCACAATGTCGCAACATGCCTGCTCAAACAATCGTTTTCTCCACCCAATATTTATTACACTAGTCTTTGCTGGCCTGCTTACCAATTTTGCAACAAGCCGTGTGATACTATACATGTTATGCTGCATGGTTTTGAGTTTGAGACGAAGATTCATCAATTTTTAAAGGTGGATAAATCCTCGTGTCAATCTCAAAATTAAGCAGCAAACATTTTATGAATATGGCCTCAGCGGTACAGTTCACGTGATAGCCCCACTAAAGTACTTCTGGAGAAACAAATTGGGGATTGGGCAGACAATTAGATTTTATGACCTTTTAGTTTCTATGGGATTTTATGGGATAAATTTAGAGTCATATAACACAAGTTGCTATATATGTAGATTTTATATATTTTAATATATTGGATTTTTGTTTGGGCTACAATATACGTTAAGTGGAGCAGGCAAGGGGCATATGAGATCCATTAAATCTTAGAAACTCTTGTGATACCGGTGACATCAATGTTCATTTAAAAATAAGGTTCAATGTGGGTGTAAACAAAATACCATATTTGGAAATTTCCTTGATACTTATTAATGTTCAATTTTGCCTAGCTTCGTGCAAGGCTAAATTAAAAATGCTGGTGAATTTCATGAATTCCATATTACATGAACATCCTATTTTATTCATCACATAGGCCTAATATACGACAATAACGCCCTGTCCTACATTTTATTTTAGATCGTTCATGTGGTGTACTTTGACTATATATGAGTGCTACATCACCTATATTGTACTGTACTACAACTATAATATCTCACAAGTGGCACACATCTATTGATCATATGCAAAACATAGTAAATATGATTATATACAGACATAAAATAAGTCTCGCAGCGAACTGATCTCAAACAAAGTGAATCGGTCTGATCAGTAGTGAACTGGTGCATTTTGCATGAATGTTTAGAGCTCAAAATCTTGGTTGTCTGGATCCCTTGGGTTGCTGTCGAACTTAAAATATGCTGAGAGCGATTATATCTTGCCGGATACCCCAGATTTCATTGAAGAAAATATTTATATGGAAGAAAACGAGGCTTACAAAATTACTGTATAGACATTGGGATTTCTGTACAAACTAGATGTATCGTGAGCAAGCTCAAAAAGTGATACCCCCCGCACCTCAGTTGTTGCACTTATGAGGACACAACCATATGATGTAGCAATTGAAATGTATAAGTTAGATTATCTCCCCTTGGAAATGTCAGAATGAAATTATATTGCTTCATGCACATCTTCATATGGAGTTCTTCCATTGTGTAAAGTTTCATGAAAATTCTCCAAACGGTTTAGGAGGAGTTGCGCTTATAAGGATGGTCAGATGGACGTTCTAACAAATGACTACTTATGTGGCTATTTTATGGACATATTAGGTGGCTAACCTAAAACACATGTCCAACATAATAAAACAAGTTTTTTGGGGGAAAATTTGGGGGGGGGGGGGGGGGGTCAGCTAACCCTAACCCTACCTTTTACTGACCCTAACCCTACCCACCCCTAACCCTAGCCACATAACTCTAACACCCCTTCACTGACCCCCACCCCACCCCACTCCTAAACCCCACCCTGGAATGCCCTAACCCTACTCTACATCTACCCCAAAACACTAATTCTCGTCCAAAGGTGATAACAAAGGTACCCAAGAAGTTTCATGAAGATCGGTTCATAAATACAGCCCCTAGCCCGAGGCGTATTGACATGTGTACTTACTGTGTATGAGTACATGTAGCACTGAATAAATCAAAGTTCATCTAATTTGCATAATTTCTGCACGGGAAAAAAACCTGTATTATATGTGATGTATTTCATGTTACTAAACATTCATTCAAAATATTTTTTCAAATAAGTACCTTCAAATAGAAGTTCTGTACAAAAAACTGATTGTACTTAATTTTGATACAAAATGGCCTCTGGCAGCCATTTGGAATTTCGGGCAGCACCCAAAAACACCCATTCTTGTCCCCCCAAGGTGATAACAAAGGTACCCAAAAAGTTTTGTGAAGATCGGTTCATAAATAGAGCCCCTAGCCCAAGCCATATTGACTTGTGTACTTACTGTGTATAAGTAGCACTGGATAATCCAAAGTTCATCTAATTTGCATAATTTCTGCATGAGAAAAAAACCTGTATTATATGTGATGTATTCCATGTTACTCAACATTCATACAAAAATTTATTCAAATCAGAACTTTCATACAGAAGTTCTGTACAAAAAACTGCTTGCACTAATTTCATTACAAAATGGCTGCCGGTGGCCATCTTGAATTCCGGACCGCACCCAAAACACTCGTTCTCATCCCACGGTGATAACAAAGGTACCCAAGAAGTTCTGTAAAGATTTGGGTGATAACAAAGGTACCCAAGAAGTTCTGTAAAGATTGGTTCATAAATACGGCCTCTAGCCTGAGCCGTATTGAATTGTTGACGGATGGACAGACAGACAAACAGACGCAAGGCGGGCCATGGCATGACCTCAAATTTGACATTGTCAAAGTTGAGCTAAAAATGAACTTGACAAACTGAAAATGTGTTTGTGACAGTCATTCGAATTACATACTGTGTAACAATCATCTACCATCAAAAAAGAGGGTTTTTTAGTTTTCTCCAACTTTAATTTCTTATTGTATTGTGATGCTTGCATCATGAAGTACTACAGACAACCGGCTGAACACATTTTATTTATACATGTACCAAATGCAACGTTGTACAGCACCATGATTGAAGACCAGTGACTTTGATCAGCTGGGGATAGTGGCAATCTCGTACCAATTGCAGATGGTAAATTCCGTAATATCTCGGCTCTACAAAACCCTACATATTCTAATATGCACTACACACATTTTTAATGGGGAAACTTTATTGAAATGGCCAGATATCAAAGAGATTTTAATAGTCAGTGTTAAATATAGAATAACTGGAAATGGCCGTTTTTTAACTTCTGGTTGTCATAATCGACCGATGCCACATAACTGCCAAGTTCCAATTGCCGTTTGTGATTATCAGTTCATCACTATAGACCAAACATTAAAATTTTTTAGTAAATTTTGTTTCTTAACATACCTACCACAATTGTTTACAATTGGCTGTAACATAAGTGCAAGCCCTACTTCGGAACTAACTCAAGCTTTTAGAATCTTTTCCAAACGAGTTGGAAAAGTACTAGAGTGCAAAAGCACGAAAAAGATCGAAAAAAGGGTCGAGCGAGACCAGCGCTCGAAATTACAGGTACTCTCTCTGCACACCTCTTGCGTTTACCGAGCGCATGCGCAACAACCGTGACGTCAATTCCGTATTTCCGCCAACGAGAAGTTTGTGATTTAGCGGGGAGGCATCGATATCAAAGATATCCCCAAGGAGGGTGGGCCTCCGGTAAACAATTGTGGTAGGTATGTTAAGAAACAAAATTTACTAAAAAATTTTAATTTCTTTTCAACCTACTCACAATTGTTTACAATTGGCTGAATAAACAATAGGAGGAGGTGAATCACATAACCAATACCAACAAGAGTAGCAGAATGAAAGCAAGGATGGCAGAGAACAAAAACTAAAACCTGTAATGAAGAAAGAGAGAAGGCACCTGAAAAGAACAAGGCTGAGAGAAGCGCAACCTCGACAAAAACAATTTAACGAGGGTGCACCACAGCCTGAGCAGCCACGAGAGGGCCTAAAGAATAAAGGTCCTCAGATTGCTGCTGAAGGTGGCGGAGATAAAAGGAGGAGAAGGTAGAAGCATTCCTCCAGTAAGCCGCATTCATAACATCACGGAGCGAAACAGAATTGGAGAACGCCCAGGATGTAGAAATGGCACGAACCTCGTGAGCATTAAGCCGGTTCGAAACAAGATCCGATGCAGACAAGCGAGAATAAGCCAGCTTGATTGCAAGACAGATCCACCTGGAAATAGAATGGGAAGAGATAGACTGCCGCTTAGGAATGAGAGACAGAAAAAATCTCTTCCGATCCCTCCTAATGAACTGAGTGCGAGTAATGTAAGTCTTGACCGCACGAACAGGACAAAGAAGAGGCCTCCGTCCATCTCCAGCAGGGAGAGCCCGAATGCAGATGGGAGGAGGTACCGAATCGGGGAGTTGATTCTTAGCCAGAAAAGAGCAATCAGTAGTGAATGTGACACTGTTAGCCTCATATCGGAAGAAGGCAGAATCAACAGATAGCGCATGAAGCTCACTGACTCGACGAGCAGAAGCAAATGCTAGAAGAAAAGCCGTCTTATAGGTGAGAAAACGCATGTCGGTCTCAGATAAAGGCTCGAAAGGCGCCCCCTCCAAACAGTGCAACACCCATGCCAAGTTCCACTTGGGTGTAAGACGCAAAACTCGAGGCCTCTTCAAAGAAAAGTGCCGAATAAGTTTGGAGAGGAAAAGATTACGACCGATACACCGCTTTCCCACATAAGAGAAAGTATCAGACAGCATAGACCGATAGCCCTTAATCGTAATAGGCTGGAGGCCCTTGGAGTCAAAAAGAAAAACCAGAAAATCCGCAATTTGAGCAATAGACGGATCACGGTAATTCACATTGTGATCTGAACACCAGCGGCAGAAAACCTTCCACTTGGCGGCATAAGTCATTCCAGTGGAAGGTCGCCGCGATGCAGAAATGCACTCCACTGATCGCCTCGAAAAACCTCTACGTCGGAGACTGGACCTGATAAAAGACAGGCGTGAAGGGACAGGCTCGCCAGGTTGTTGAGGAGCCATCACTGGCCTCTGCGAAACAGAAGGCCCTGCCTGCAAATCCTCGAAAGGGACCGACGGCGCACGTCGATCGGTAGCTGGACCTAGGACACGGTGAGAAGACACCGGAGGATTGTCCCAAGAATGACAGGAACCTGTCATTGACCTCTGCGCAGCAGACGGCCCCAACTGCCTATCCTCTGAGACCGACGGCAAGCATCGATCGACACCCAGACTCGGAACACAGTGAGGAATCACCGGAGGAAGGTTCCGAGAGTGACAGCTAACCGGGGCTGTCACTGACCGCTGCCGAACAGCAGGCCCTGGATGCCAACGTCCCAACACCATCCCGCTAGTCGGCACACTAGCAGGTGAAGGTGGAACAATAAACGATTCACTCGAGGGACGAGGAATCGCTGCCGAAGCGACCGGCCGGCTCAACCGACTAGGAGCAAACCTAGCCAGATGAGACGGAGCAGACAGCAAACCCGCACAGCCTCGCCGCGAGGCTGGGGGAGGCTGAGAACACACAGACACACCAGCAGATACAGCCTCGGTCCCCCGAGACTGTAGACCATCCCCAGAAGAGATGGAAGAGCCACCATCAGACAGAATAGGATCTGGAGTAGCAACCCCCTCAACAACGGTCGACGGTGTTGGAGGCAGATCGGAGAGGGTTACCGAGTTGACCTCGGAAAAGCTCTAAACGAAAACAGACGCCTCAATAGTGACATCCGAAGACAAAGAGACCGCGGTCTCCTCATCAGGTATCACAGAACAAACACCGTCAACAGTTGCAGAGGAGCTCGCCACAGAAGTCAGATCCGAATCCTGTGTGACAGAGTCACCACGTGCACCAGCAGAAATGTCTGCAACGGCACGGCTACCCTTACCCCGAGAACGAGGGGTTCTAGCTCTGGAAAGAACCACCTTGTTAACAGAAGCCCAAAATTTAGAGGACCAAACCCCACAGATACCACATGATTGGGCCTGAGTGCAATTGTTGCAAGTGACACATGTGGTATGGGAATCGTCCACATGTTTCACCTGCAAACAAGAGGTACAAGGAATAGTCTTAGGCATGATATAAATACAACAATCAAGCTTCCCGCCGACGGAAAACAGAACGAAGGTCGTGTTCACACGTGGGGGAAAGGCAAGATAAAGTGTGAAAAGCACAGCAATAATAATACAAATTAACATTAAATGATAGTAATAATTTGGTAGCTTGAAAAAGGATACAATCCAGTAGCACACTAAAGACGATTAATAAGTTGTTCACGAAGAATTAATATCATAAACAGCACAGTCACAAAAATTTCCGACCATGAACAATGGCGGAAAATAAAGGAATTGACGTCACGGTTGTTGCGCATGCGCTCGGTAAACGCAAGAGGTGTGCAGAGAGAGTACCTGTAATTTCGAGCGCTGGTCTCGCTCGACCCTTTTTTCGATCTTTTTCGTGCTTTTGCACTCTAGTACTTTTCCAACTCGTTTGGAAAAGATTCTAAAAGCTTGAGTTAGTTCCGAAGTAGGGCTTGCACTTATGTTACAGCCAATTGTAAACAATTGTGAGTAGGTTGAAAAGAAATTGCTGTTTCAATTAAGAAATTGAAAGATACACCTTGTTCAATATTGAGGCACATTTTACTCATTGCCAAGGTTAACCCTTTAACTAACATAAAAAACAGACAACTCTTGCAAACAAAATTTTGGAATAGTTAATTGTTGTTGGCATCAAAAATATAGCTTATGACCCCTCCTTGAAGCATTCTCAATGATCTCATTCCAAGAAGGTTTGCGGCTCGGAGCTTATGTTCAACCGAGACGCAAAGCAAACAAAATTTTGGAATAGCTAATTGTTGTTGGCATCAAAAATATAGCTTATGACCCCTCCTTGGAGCATTCTCAATGATTTCATTCCAAGAAGGTTTGCGGCTCGGAGCTTATGTTCAACCGAGACGCAAAGCGTCGAGGTTGAACATACGCTCCGAGCCACAAACCTCAGACCATGTTACCGTCAATTCATCACAATAACGTATATGTTCCAATAGACACTACCGATAGCCCAAAACTTGTATCGTGAAACATGAGAGGCTTTTTTACTAAACTTGTGATCATTAAAAGTTACCTTGTTCAAGGCCATGTTTAACAATCACAGGTTTAGTAAATAAATCTCTTGTGTATCCACGACGGCACTGGATAAATAATCAATAAATCAGATAAACTCATTCCATCTTAGTTCAAATCGTAAATCGGTTTGTAATTTAAACAACACTTCGTTCGGAACACCGTCTGCTGCACATGTGAAACATCCAGAAAAATGAAGCGGCTGGCTACTCACTCCATTGATGAAGCAGTTACAAAACGGACGTCATTGCAAATATTTTGCATTGTGACGTCAGACGGTAACATTTGCCTCTTGAGCCATAAACACAGAATATACTAAGCGAGCTCTCGTCCAATCAGAGGAGGGGATTTTGGTCCTATTGGAACATTGCACAAAGTTAAAATTTGGGACCCCATAGGAAGCCCAAATACATACTGACAGACTTGCTTTGAGCATATTTGAATCTGATCTACATAATGATGTATACCAAATATCAAAAGATTCTGACAGGTGGTTCTGGAGAAGAAGATTCTTTAAAGAGTATTCCTCCTATTGCACCTAGTGAAAATTCGGTCTCCCATATTGAGTCCAAAAAAGGGGCTTTTAATAAACTTTTATCAGATGCTATATACTAAATATCAAAATATTCTGATCACTGGAAAAAAAGATTTTCTCATTTTTTTGCAAATATGCAGCCTCAGCACTTTCGATTCCCCTCTACAGTGCACTATAACACAATCGATGACTTTTTTTTTTACCCTTCCATTCTACTGGTCCTAAGGATGCTTCATACCAAAATATCCCAACAGCAAAATGGCTGAAACTACTTATCAACCTCATGATAGTGAACATATGTATGAAATTTCTTCGAAATCTGAGCAGAAATGTCGAAATTATAACGCAAGCAGACATCTGAGTGTGGATGGATGCACAGATGCATGCATGGACAGATGCATGGACAGGCACAATCCAGAATACCCCACTTTTTGAAAAAATGTCGGGGTACAATAACAGTTTTCTGTTTCATGCAGTTTGGGAAACATGGGCATTTGAAAATATTTATATTTTTAGCTTCCAGGGATCTTTTGGTATGCAAGGAAATTGTTCTTTGCATAAATCGAGTACTTATAACTCAATAATACCACATAACAAATTTGGTCCAAATCAGTTCATTGGTTCAGAAATAGAAATTTGGGGCAGGGACCAAAAGTCTTGGCCCTCTCATTACAAAGGCAAATATTGCCCAACGAACTCTGTTAGAACAAATATGATTCTACATCTCAAAATGAAGCTCAGTACCAAATATCAAGTCATTGTACACATCAGTTCAGGAGATGATATTATCTTCCACCTCTTCCTGATGGGAAGGGGGCAAGTTGATTTGAACAAAACAATCACCTCAACTTTAACTGGAATTGGTTCAGCAATTTTGGCCGAGATGTCACAAATACCATGTCCACTGAGGACAGTCGGGGAGTGATCACTAAAGCTCACTTCGACTTTCGGTCAGGTGAGCTAACAATTTTTCAGGACTTGGAAGAGTGTGGAAAAAATTCAGCATTCAGTACTGTGATCGCAAAACTGGTCTACCTTTCGATCAAACAAGCTGGTCATAGCTCAGAAATTTCATGAATAAAATATTGTGTGATCAACACCAAATCCTGAAAATTTATTTATTTATTTTTTGATGTTTAGGCTAAAAAAATAATGTTTTGATTCTCAGGCCCTCCCCCGTTGGATTTGAACCTCCTCATTAGACATTTTTATTATGTCATGTTTTTTAAAGAATTTGTGAAAACTTGGAATGGTCATTTTTTCACATTTCTCGACATATAATTATTTAGCTGTGTTTGCAGTAAATTGTTTTTTCTTGTTGCAGTTTATGGGAGAGTGCCCAGAGGCACTCTCCCATAAACTGTAACAAGGCAAATTCTGATATACTGGATCATGATTTAATTATTTATTTATTTGCTGGTGTTTAAGGTCATATATTTCTGCACAATGGCTAATAATGGCCGCAACACCGATATAAACTCAACTTTAATCAATCATTTAGAGCCATGTTTCCCATTTTAAAGGACTCCTACCCCAAGCATTGGTTACTGGGGCCTATTATAATGGAGCATGATGCTTGACAGATCTATACCATTAAAAAGAATAATAAAATACAAATCCTTTTAGCTGTTGTTACGGCAGTTAGTTATAAAACGTATACTATAATTACACTAAAACACACTCTTTTCTCTTGTTCAAGTGAAAAGACAGCAAAAAGATTTACTGAGTATACTCAACCCTTTACACGAAAAAAAAAAATTAAAAACATAAAATAAAAATAAAATCCTCCTTCCCTCACTGATTTGAAAAAAAAATTGCCTGAGAATCAATTCATTTTTTTATTTGGCCTTAAGGTCACATATTTCTGCACAATGGTTAATCATAACTGCAACATGGATATAAAGTCAAGCCCAACAAAACTTTTGCCCATTTTAGTGGACTTCTACACCACTGTTGACTGGGTCCTATTTTACCAGTAAAACAGACTTTGTTTACCAGTACCACATTAAACAAGCACTGCTTCACTTCCCTGAGTTCCCAAGGGAAAAAACATGAAAAACAAACAAAATAGCATCTGAGAATCAATGTTCTTTAAGCTGCACATTGAAAATATTGATTGGTCTACCCCACACACTCATTTAGATGCAATTCTACTTAACAAAATTATGATGTATCATGTTCCTGGGTCAGGAAAGTGGGCTCATGGATTAAAACGTGTTTTCATCATGACCAAATCAGTCTGACAGAGGTTCTTCTGCCCTTTTTGGGAAAGGGTCCAGGGTGCATGCCGTTGGGAAGATTCCTGTCATGAAGACTCCAATTGGGAATTTGTTTGGAAGAAGAAAGTTCAAGAAACACACAAAGAATAAGAAATGTTACCTTCATATTGAGCTGAGAACATTAATACAGAAGCTACTACATGTATATGAAATAATGATCAGTCTTTGGAATCTCTATGATAAATTGTTGTATTTGCTACACTTGAACAGTCTACATTGTGTGGCTTAGCAGTTGTGCCTAGGCAAGACTTGGCTGCCTATATAGGCAGCCAAGACTTGCCTAGAAACAACTGACAAGGTTCTTACGATGTTCATGTAACTTGCAAATGTATCCAAAAACTGCCTGTTGAGTCACAGTTTGTTTGTTGCAGCAAAAAGTGATTCAAGTCAAAATAAGGCCTTCAGAAGTTAAAGGAATAAAATTTTTATTTGAATGAGAAATGAGATTGGGGAAATTTTGGGTTTGAATTGGGAAAAATCATGCCAAAATGCCATTGGGAAAGGGTCCCATATTCGGACTCTGTAGACACCCAAAATAATCTGTGTATGAGATTTAATTTTTTCCCCAGAGAAGATCATTTACCTTTGACTTGGCACTCGATGAAATGAAGTGGTAGAAAAATAGAAGACCCATCACTGTATTGGGTACTATTGTGAAGTAATAGAATGCTGAGTAAATGCTCCTTTGTCCCTCTCAACCTACACCATTAGCATAACTCAATTCGTATAGAAAAATGACATGCTCTACTCTGCACAATTCTATACTAGTAAATAGAGATCATTAACATCATACGTAACCTCTTCTATGATACATGTACATGTAATAACATAAATAGATATTAAAATTCGACTGCACATGCAGAATGTAGAGAGTCAACTACCTCTCATTTGCAGTGCCATATATTCTCCACTCGAAAAGTATTTTTTTAAATTTTTCATAACAGCTCAAGAAACACTTGCAAACTTTCATCACATGGACCACTGGGTACAACCCGGTGGTCCATGTG
The DNA here is from genome assembly GCA_031216915.1 of Pictodentalium vernedei. Lineage (NCBI taxonomy): Eukaryota > Metazoa > Mollusca > Scaphopoda > Dentaliida > Dentaliidae > Pictodentalium > Pictodentalium vernedei. Next base: position 59,860,618 of record CM062297.1, read on the forward strand.
ACGAAAGTTTGCAGGCGCTCCTTGCGTTTTGTCCTCAGAAATTGTAAATAATTGCTAAGTGAAAAATCTATCCCATAATGATTTAGTGGTAATCCACTCTCCACATACTGTTGTCTCAATATTTTTTTCCTGTTTGATCAGTTCTGTTCGTGATTTCACTGCTTACAGTTGAAACTAGAAGTCCTGTCATGAATTGTGCACTTATCTAGGCTTAATTGCGTGTAGGAGGTCCATTGGCTGAAACATCGCTTGTGCACAGGGCATATGTACAGAATTTGATAGCCTTACTATGGCCATAACGCGTAAATTAACGCACAGACCGACATGCTATTTGTGCGCATTTCATGACAGGACTTCTAGTTTTAACTGTACCTCGCTAATAGTACATTACATTTTGCATTGCACAGCGCAAACGCTCTTGTGTATTTCAGTTACACTACTTGATTCTTGTGCAGTAAGGAGTGCATTAACTAACAAGCCCATTCTGCACTAATTGTGATAATTGTCCCCCACTTCATATATACCTGCTACAGTTAAAACTAGAAGTCCTGTCACAAACTGTGCACTTATCTGGGCTTAATTGTGCGTAGGAATTGTGCACAACTGCCATATTGAATGGCATCCAAAGCACGGCAGGTTCTCCTGGTTACTTGGCGCAAACACAGGCAATGTTTCTGCCATTGGACCTCCGGTTTACCCGGAGGTCCATTGGCTGAAACATTGCTTGTGCTCAGGCCATATGCACAAAATTTGATAGCCTTACTATGGTCATAACATACTGATTAACGCGCAGATCGATGTGCGCATTTCATGACAAGACTTCTAGTTTTAACTGTAAACTCCATTGGAGTCTGGGGCTCCAAGAAAATTTTGAAGGGGGTGGGTGGTAAAATGTTATTTTCTGCATTCTGAACAATTCTAATATTGAAAGTGCAAATAATAGTTGTAATTGATTTTGCTGGAGTTCAAAACTGCACCCATGAAAAACTGTCTAAGACAAGACCAGCACTGCAAACACCACCTTTCTGACAGATGACGGACAACAAATGACAGACCCACAGCAGATGAAGAGTGGTTACTACATCTCACTCTGGCTTTTAGTCAGATGAGCTAAAAAAAAAAAAACTGTTGCTGTGGTCTGGTGAGAACTGGTCTGGTAGGAATTGATCTAGCATGCATGTAGAGGCTGAACAGGAAGTCATCTAGTGTTCGTGAACTGATTATTATTTTACCTAACTAATAATAATGTAATAATAACACTTAGGCTGGCCGCTGATTTGTCGCGGTATGAGAAGGCTTTGGTTACCCATGTTCTACCAACTGCCTCCCTATTCCCGCGCTTTTTCTCTCCTCCCAACACTCAGAGATGAACTGCTTGATGACATCCCTTGCCCCATTCTTCCCAATCTCTCCGATTAGTATATTAAGCCTCTCCTTTGAGTCGCCCCCTAACCACATGTCCTTCATTCTCCCATCCCACTTCCCCATTATACTCCCTGTGAATCTTGTTCTTTTAGACTGGTATTTTGGGCATTCTAGAAGAAAGTGTTCCAGGGTCTCCACCACGCCCAAGTTACACATCTGGCACTCCTTTTCACTGTTTTTCCCAATTTTTCTTCTCAGCTCCAAGGACCGCGACCTCAGCTTGAACAACAGTGACCCCCCCCCCCCCCCCAAGGTCCCATCAAGGTACTCTTCAAAACCAGGCTTCTCTTTATCACGCAGGCCACCCAAAGATCTCTTTGATTTGACCCCCCTCAATTACGCCAATACGGTTACAATCCTCCATGCAGGGACCAGCCTAGGGGGGAATTTTAGGGAGACTTCAAGTCTCCCTCCAGAAAAAATAGGGAGACTGCAGAGTCATGTAGGGAGACTTCATAGGCAAGTGGGGAAAATTAAGAATATTCATGTACCACCCCCGCCGCCCCTTCATATTTTCAATTTATGGTCCTCCATTAACGTACAAATAATCCAGGTCCAGTTGTCTATGATGCATCTGTGCCAGGTTAAAAAATCACAATGTAATTATTGACTGAAAATCCCCCACTGCTACCTTCTCCTTCATGACCCCTCACCTCTTCTTCGTGCCAATCCCCCATCACCCTCCTGTGGTTGCCTTTCAACAAAGTCTACTAAGCTAATAATTTCCTAAGTCTGAAAGTGTGAACAGGACCAGATGTAAGAAGGTTGTTTGGGAGGTACTTTGTTAGTTAATAAACAAAATACATTCTGGGGTCGAGTATTTTGTAAAAGAAATGTCATTCCGCATCATTTTTATGGCATTCCGGTGTCATTCCGCATCATTTCATGTCATTCCGATGTTTAGGAGGACCCTTTTTCAAGATCGACCACATGCACACTTGTGTCCTGTACAAAGCTTTTCTTGACATCGCTAAAGCTTTTTTTCAATGTGTTTCAATTCCATTGGTGTTTTTCTGGGAATAGACAGCCCAACAGTTAACAGTCGTCAGCAAATCGAAATGAAAATAATGTGTTATAAAATACGTCCGTTGTGTATACATTTTCGGCATCCTAAGCGACGTAACCTACTTTCAAACTGGGTTGTTTTGTTGAGTCGCGTAAGTCACTTATTTTCGTTTCGACACTTGAAGCTCCGACTGGAACGCAACAAAATAGAAATAAAAAAAAATCCGCCGAAAGCGACAATGGACAATTGCTTGTCGTGTGATTTCAAATAAATGGACGTTTATTTGATGAATTAAAATGCCCATTTATCACACTCGAGCACATTCGATTTTTGAAAATACTCGTTTTCATGTGAACCTCGCATCACTCAGTTCAGCCTTTTCTCATTTTGGCCAATTTTTAGAGGGCGACTTGTAATCGCCCCGACTATTTTTCTAGGCGACTTTGGGCTTAGAAGGGCGACTTAATCGCCCTAGTCGCCCTCACGGCTGGTCCCTGCCTCCATGACCCTTTCTCTGACGATCCTTTTACCCTGGTTTGCCCCAACATCAAGGTAGTACAATGAGTAGTTTTCTACTAGCTCCCTTACTTGGACCATCCACCCCGTCTTGATATTTGAGTTGAAAGTTCTCAGGAACATTACTTTACACCATCGGCTATCGGGGAGATTTACCAAATAATTAAGATAACCGAGTTTCAATAGGTCTATCCTGTCCTTGATCCTCATCCACCCAAGCTCACCCCTGATTGCTTCTAGCGCTGCGGCATTACTTGAGCCTGTTATCCATCGGCCTGCATCGTTCTGCAGGATTTACAAGGTCTTAACAGCTGTCTGGTTTAGGGGTACAACTTCCGTACCGGGTACAACTTCCGTACCGTATGTTATACTTGGCAGACCCACCATTTCCCAAATGGTTTTCCCAACGAAAACCTTATTGAAACTGTTTCTCCCTATAAGTTTCATTTGGTTAAGGATTTGCTTCCCCTTCAGAATCAATTTATTTGTGTGGTTTCGGTAGATGCCTCTTCCTGTGATGTTTATATTTACCCCCAGGAACTCATAGTCACTAGTCTCTCCTACACTAAGAAGTCTGGTAGTGTAACAAGGATACTTGCTGATGTTCTTTACAAACACAACTGTATTAGATAACCTCAGGAAAGTGTAGAAATGTTAATGTTCATGCTTAAACATATATCCTGGATTTAAACAACTGTTTTATATCAGCTCAGTTTTGTCACTATGACACTTATTTCCCTTTTCAGATAAAGGCTGTCTTTATTCTGAAAGCAAACCAGGATTAGTACCTCTAAAAATATTGTCTGACATGTCTTTATATGTCAAGTATGGTAGAAAACATCTTGGCACAAATGAAAATTAATTGCAGGTTTGGCACCTAGTGCATGTACCCCAAATTAACTCCTGGATTACACAATATTATTAACTAGAGTGATGTCACGCATGAAGCCCGACTGTCCCAGCCAGCTTAGACACAAAATAGTCGGAGCCATTTTTTGTTAACCGTTTACCTAATGAATCTGCCATATCTACACTCGTGATATACAAAATTTGCTATTCAAATTTTATTTTTTCATTTCTCTACTCCAAAACATACCTCATGACCTATTAATGGAATGTGCTTGATGAGCTTGTTCCATTAATAGTGGTGGTGTGTTATAGTAGTCAATTTTTGTTTGTTTGCATTTTTTAACTCCAAATCCTTCAAAATATTTGGTATGCAGTGGTGGTGTGTTATAGTAGTCTATTTTTGTTTGTTTGCATTTAATAACTCCCATTCCTTCAAAATGCATTTTGCCTAAACGGTCGTCGGGAGGGGAGGATGTGTGGGAATTGGGGGTGGGGGTGAGGGGGGTGGGGGGGTGGGGGGTCTTCGGGGATGTGGAACCTATATTCAAACCTGGCCTGTATTACTAGCCGGAAAATGCACATATCAACTTTGGATGAAATCAAATAATCCAAACTTGAGTTATCGGTCGGAAACCAATTGTTTACAGACAGATGGATGGACTGACGGATAGACGGACGGACTGATGGATGGATGAACGAAAGTCATGACTATAGCCATGACTGTAAACAGTCAGGCTAAAAAATGCATTTTGTACCAAAGAAAAAATATTGCTTAAATGGCCCTGGGTGAGGAGGAGGTGGGGGGAGGGGGTTGTTAGGGAATCCATTATTTTTTTCTGCAAGTGGTCAGTTTAAATCCTTCAGAATGCATTTTGAGCAAAGAGAAAAAAAAATGCCTAACTGGCACCGAGGGGGGTGGGGGTGGGGGGGGGGGGGGTGTTTGTCTGGGTTTTTAACCACAAACTTTAAGCAAAACTGTAAATATGCATTTTTGACGATAGAAATAGTAAAAGTGCCTAATTGGGAGGGGGGGGGGGGGGGGGTACATGAGTTTAAAAAAAGTTCCACATGTAGTGACTGTAAATAGTTCAAAAAGCATATTGGGGAAAAAAACAAAACAAATGCCTAATTGGCAGGGGCAGGGGCAGGGGCAGGGGCAGAGCAATATCTTCAAAAATTTTCATTGGATAATTGTGGTCTTCAAACTTGACCTAGAGACATGTACTGAAAAGAATTAAATTCATTAACTTTTGTTTAAGATATGGCATAAAGAAAGTTCGGACAGATGAACGGAAGGATGGATGGACTGACAGATAGATAGACAGACGGACAGAGCGTGCTCTGTGCTATATCCCTCCCTTGTGGGAGGGGATAAAAAGTAACAAAGTATCTGGTAGAAGCCTAATTTGAAAATTAGAGAAACTAAGTTCGAAAAGCGTTAATGCCAATATTATTTCAAACCACTGTGTACAGCTTCAGTAGACCTTGCCGGAAATGAAAAAAGAAATGATGTTGTAACATAGTGTTTGGAGAATGAAAGGTAGAACCTTGAAAAACAGAACTTTAATCCGAAACTTTAAGCTGGGAATACTAAGTAAAATTGATTGGCAAAAAAGGGTTAAATATTTTCGAAAACCGATAAAAGAAATCATTGATGTAAATGGAATCATTAAGTTGTAATGACCATGCAAGAATTAGAATAAGAAAGTATGTGGCAAAGTCTAATTTCAAATACAAAGAAAGTAAGTGTGAAAACATGTTTAAAAGGGGTTAAAATCATGCCAATATTAATGAAAATCACTGTAGAAATGTTCAGTAGATAGTAGACATTGTCCCAAATAAGAAACAGTGACATTCCACTAAACTGTTTGAAAAATTAAAGGTGTAATTTTAAAACACCTCACCCCCCCCCCCCCCCCCCCCCCCCCCTCCACCAAAAAAAAACCTTTAACCAAAAACTTTAACCTTGAAGTGTAAGTTAAATTGTCATACAAAAAAGGGTTAAATATTTCCCAAAATAATATGAAACATAAAAAAAAAACATAATGAGAATGATACAATCAATAGTAATATTAATGTTTAAAACAAAACAAAAAAACTTTCATTTTGACTAAAAAACTTTAACCACAAACTTTAACCAAAACTCCAAATGTTAACAGACAGGCAGACGAAAGTCATGACTAAACAGGAAAAAAAACAAAAAAACCCACTTGAACCTTCAGTAAAAAACTTTAATCGCAAAACTTTAACCAAAACTCTAAATATTAACAGATAGACGAAAGGCATGACTATAGCCCTCACTGTAAACAGTTGGGCTAAAAATGAATAACCCAGTTACAGAAATGTAAGTGAGGACTGGATTACTACTAAAACACTCACATCCACTCAAATAATATTACTGGTAAAAAGGCATTACTAGAAGTGTGACTGTCCCAGATGGGCCTGTCCATACCCCTGCCACCTCCCACCATCATGATTGTCCTAAGAGGAAAGGGGGCACAACTCTGGTAAAAAAAAAGTTCAATCGAAACTATAATCACAGGTGCACAGGTTCCCATGGTAGTGAACATTCAAACCAAGTTTCAAAGGAATTGACACATAAACATCTGAGAAAATCTCCAGACAAAATGCAGACATTTTAAGATGAAAAGGGGCATAACTCTGTGAAAAAAATCTGATTAAACCTATAATCGGAGGTGCACAGGTTCCCATGGTAGTGAACATCCATACCAAGTTTCAAAACCCACAAACATCCGAGAAAATTTTAGGCAATTCAGGCATTCTAAGACATAAAGGGACAGAACTCTGGCAAAAAATGTCTGATTAAAACTATAATTGCAGGTGCACAGGATCCCATGGTAGTGAACATCCATACCAAGTTTCAAATAAATTGACCCATAAACATCAGAGAAAATCTCCAGACAAAATTCAGATATTCTAAGATAAAAAGGGGCATAACTCGGACAAAAAAGTCCAATTAAAACTATAATCGCAGGTGCACAGGTTCCCATTGTAGTAAACATCAATACCAAGTTTTAAAGGAATTGACCTATAGACATCTGAGAAAATCTCCGATCAAAATTCTAGGCCTGCTTTTTCAAGTCGAAAAGGGACAAAAATTAACCGACTAAAACTATAATAGCAGGTGCACAGGTTCCCATGGTGGTGAACATTCATACCAAGTTTCGAGCAAGTTTTGAGAAAATTTCCGGACAAAATTATGTCTACAGATGGACAGACAGATGGATGCACAGATGGACAGGCGGATGAAAAAAGTGATTCCAGTATATCCCTCCCCACAAATCGTTGTGGGGGGTATAAAAAACACAAGCAATGTTTGAGCCAATGGCTACTCTTGAGAATTACCAGTAACCTTAACAGGAAAAGCTGGAGAAAATTGGGAATTTTGTTAATTTAAAAGTTACTGATGAAGTTAACTTTTTCATTTACTTTTAGTTACATTCCTTGATGACTGTCGGTCAAGACAGCTTAACCCTTAAATCTTCAGAATAATTTTATGTTAACTAGATATCACGGAGATGGAATCCATCTCTGCGGGCCCCACAGCAACTAACTGATGTAAGGTATAAACTGATGTGAACCGTAATACTAAAATATTTCAAGCAATAGGTAAAATCTGATTAAAATCCCTTCGCGGACACGAACTTGTCAGAAAAAAAACCCCAAATTCTGAATAATTTGACTTTGAGGTCAAACTTCAAGGTCAAAGCATGGCAACCTTGGTACGCGACACATCGTCTTGAGATAATCTACCCACATACCAAATATCAAAACCCTATCTATTAAGGAAAAAAATTTACAGCCCGGACACGAACTTGTCAGAAAAAAAAAAAAATTTGAATAATTTGACCTTGAGGTCAAACTTCAAGGTCAAAGCATGCAACCTTGGTACGCGACACGTCGTCTTGAGACAATCTATCCACATACCAAATATCAAAACCCTATCTATTAAGGGAAAAAAGTTACAGCCCGGACACGAACTTGTCAGAAAAGAACCCCGAATTGGGAATAATTTGACCTTGAGGCCAAAGTTCAAGGTCAAAGCATGGCAACCGTGGTACGCTACACATCGTCTTGAGATAATCTACCCACATACCAAATATCAAAACCCTATCTATTCAGGGAAAAAAATTACAGCCCGGACACAAACTTGTCAGAAAAGAACCCCGAATTCGGAATAATTTGACCTTGAGATCAAACTTCAAGGTCAAAGCATGGCAACCTTGGTACGCGACACGTCGTCCTGAGATAATCTATCCACATACCAAATATCAAAACCCTATCTATTAAGGTAAAGAAATTACAGCCCGGACACAAACTTGTCAAAAAAGAACCCTGAATTCGGAATAATTTGACCTTGAGGTCAAAGTTCAAGGTCAAAGCATGGCAACCTTGGTACGTGACACGTCGTCTTGAGATAATCTATCCACATACCAAATATCAAAACCCTAAAAAAAAAAAAAATCTGAATAATTTGACCTTGAGGTCAAAGTTCGAGGTCAAAGCATGGCAACCTTGGTACGCGACACGTCGTCCTGAGATAATCTATCCACATACCAAATATCAAAACTCTATCTATTAAGGGAAAAAAATTACAGCCCGGACACAAACTTGTCAGAAAAGAACCCCGAATTCGGAATAATTTGACCTTGAGATCAAACTTCAAGGTCAAAGCATGGCAACCTTGGTACGTGACCCGTCGTCTTGAGATAATCTATCCACATACCAAATATCAAAACCCTATCTATTAAGGTAAAGAAATTACAGCCCGGACACAAACTTGTCAAAAAAGAACCCTGAATTTGGAATAATTTGACCTTGAGGTCAAAGTTCAAGGTCAAAGCATGGCAACCGTGGTACACGACACATCGTCTTGAGATAATATACCCATATGTCAAATATCAAAACCTTATCTATTAAGAGAGAAAGATTACGGACGGACGGTTGGACGCACGGACAGAGCGATCACTATAGGGCGTCCGCCTCTCGGCGGGGCCCTAATAACTACTGTAAATACATGCACATAGCTACATATGACTAAAGAGTGTTTCTGAACAGGCAGCCAACAATGATGTAAAAATGCTGTCAAGATGAATGCATACTATCAGTCAAGTTGTCAAGGAAGAATACACTTTGGACAACTTTTTCAGAGCAATATAAATGGGTCAGTTTATGGCTGTATGGGGACTATAGGTTAACCTGAGGTCAAAATTTGCTATTTGAATCATTTTTTTTCTTCCAATTTTAATTTTTTTTAAACAAAACCATATCATGCCCTCATTGGGATGCGCCAGAGTAGCTTATGCTTGATCCAATGAGGGGTCAAATAAGGTTTTGTTCAAATGTTTTGTAAATATAATTTCTTTTCAACTGCTAAATTTGAAAATTAGGCAGGAAATGCAGGCGATTCATTAGTTAAAGGATCAAGCCTATTTTGAACTGCAAGAATAGCAGGGCTCAAAATAAGCGGTGTCGCATCGCTTTTTGCTATGCAAAACTTGCAGAAAGCTACACAATGTTCAATTATGTATAGCATTTTGCGATACAAGATAATCAACTGCAGCCTACTAGGCTGCAGTTGATTATCTTGTATTGCAAAATATAATGAATATTGCAAAATATAATGAAAATTTGCAAACAAATTTGAAAACTAGTTCACTGATGCTTTACTTCTGATTGCGGAACATTCCAGGCATAACTCAGATTAACTCTCCATCAAGCATCATTAGCAACTTCATATGTTAAGATGAATTCTATTGGTTTAAATTCTTCCTGTTTTTGCAACATTTTGCATAAAATGTCCATTAAAAATAACTTCAAGCCCATCAAATTAAAAATCCCAACTTCCATTTTGAATATCCAAGTCCATGCAACCCTTAAAGGCAGTTCAGTTAAAAAAAACATAGTAAATGTTTCATGTGTTGCAGATCATTTGGAAATGTCCAGAAATGGATGGAAACTATTCTATCTACTAAGAAGAATTCAATACAAAACAGCACAACATAACTCTGGCATACAAAAATAGCTATGTAATTTTTACAAAATGCTATTCATTTTTTGGAAATGTGTAGCATTTTGCTACGCAAAGAAAAAAAGTTATTTTGAGCACTGAAGAATGGGAGCATGGTGGCTCAGTAAATGTATGTTAGGGAGTCTGACAGTTGCTTGCCACTGCTTGGTGTTTCTGTCCGGGTATTCTGACTTCCTCTACCTGTAAAACTGTCTGACAAGAGGGGAGCATGTGACCCAGGCTACTGAAAGTGTTATTAACCCTTTACCCAATGCAGAAGATTTCAAGATTTATTATTTTAAATATCATTTTTTAAATGTTTTCAAAAAATTTCAACAAAACCATATCATGTGACCCCTCTTTGGAACGAGCTCGTTGAGCTCGTTCCAAAGAGGGGTCACATGATATGGTTTTGTTGAAAGTTTTCGAAAAATATTATTTTTTCAGCTAATGAAATTGCATATTACGTGGACGGATGCAGGCGATTCGTTGGGTAAAGGGTTAAACCATAATAAAACAAAATAAACAAATAAAACTAATATCCTGTAGAAAAATGCTTTCGGTGGAATTTTTGTTATTGAATTTACATGAAAATGGTCAGAAAGACCATTTTCATGAAAATTTAAAAAAAATAGGCCGATGAAATCGTCAGATGTGTACCCATACACGCAACTAGTAGAAAGCTGTATGACAGATGGCCACCCTGGATGCCGACATTATGTACACCATACATGGTATGGGTGCATATAAAAATGGATTGGAGGAGTGCCTAATTTGATGGATAAAGGGTTAATATCTTCGGATCAAATTATTAGATTTACATAAAAAACTATACAGCACAGCACATCAGTAACCTGAATACATATATTGATAATCGGATTAATATTTATTGAGTTATCGTATCCCGGAGAAATGGACTGGAGGAGTTCTCAATTTGAAGGACAAAGGGTTAATATCACAGGATCAAATTATCAGATTTACACCAAAAACTATACTGCTCGGCACATCAGTAACATGAACACATATATTAAGTAACATGACAATCGGACTGATTTTTTGAGTTATATCATGCCAAAGGTATTGGAGGAATTTCCAATTTGAAGGATAAAGGGTTAATATCTCAGGATCAAAATAACAGATTTACACCAAAAACTATACAGCTCGGCACATCAGTAACCTGAACACAAATATAAAGTAACTTGACAATCCAAACAATATTCTTCAAGTTATCGAATGCCAAAGGGATTGGAGGAATTTTCAATTTGAAGGATAAACGGTCAAGATCTCAGGATCAAATTATCAGATTTACACCAAAAACTATACAGCTTGGCACATCCGTAACCGGAACACAAATATAAAGTAACTTGACAATTCAAGCAATATTTTTCAAGTTATCGAATGTCAAAGGGATTGGAGGAATTTTCAATTTGAAGGATAAAGGGTTAATATCTCAGGATCAAATTATTAGATTTACACCAAAAACTATACAGTTTGGCACATCAGTAACCTGAACACAAATATAAAGTAACTTGACAATCCAAGCAATATTTTTCAAGTTATCGAATGCCAAAGAGATTGGAGGAATTTTCAATTTGAAGGATAGATAGTTAATATCTCAGGATCAAAATAACAGATTTACACCAAAAACTATACAGCTCGGAACATCCCTAACCTGAAGATATACATAAAGTAACATGACAATTGGATTGATATTTTTTAGTTATCTCATGCCAAAGGAATTGGAAGAATTCTCAATTTGAAGGATAAACAGTTAATATCTCAGGATCAAATTATCAGATTTACACCAAAAACTATACAGCTCGGCACATCAGTAACCTGAACACAAATATAGAGTAACTTGACAATCTAAGCAATAATTATTATTAGTTATCGAATGCCAAAGAAATGGATACGAATGCCGGATGAACAGACGGACAGACAAAGGATGCCGGCATTATGTGTACCATACATAGTATGGGTACACATAAAAAATTTTGTGGGATAAGAAATGAAAGTGTCAATGACTCTGTCGCACAACTTGACAAACCTGAACTTGGTAGGTTATAAGTGAAATGGCAAAATTTAAGATCATTGGTACCAATGTTATTTGGTGAAACTTCAACATACAACAGCTTTGTGTGCGCACAACATCAGAGCAATCCATGCATTTTTAAATGTAAACTGTAGGGTTGGCTAAAGAATGTAGAAACACAAATGCTGCAAGTTTAAAGGTCATTGTTAACAGTAACTTTTTTTCACAGAAATGAATGCTAATCAATAGCTCTTATCTGGAGGTCTCGCCTAATGAGCAAACCAAGTCCAAAAGCAATCCTATGATAAATGTGCCCTGTAGGCCATGTCAAATAATGTTGATTCACAAATGCACTAAATTCAAAGGTCGTTGCTAACAGCAACAGTTTTTGATGGAAATGAAAAGAAAATCGATAGTTCCTATCTTGGTCACCCTGAATAAGCATACCAAGTTTCAAAACAACCCAATAATGAATGCACTCTCTGAGGCATCCCGAAAGAAGATGTTAATGTACTAAGTTTGAAGGTCGTTGCTTTTAGCAATGTTTTTTTTTTTTTAATTTTTGATGGAAATTCATAAATATGCACTGTAGGGAGTGCAAAAGGGATAAGTTGCTGCACAAATGCACGGAGTTCAAAGGTTGGCGCTAACGACAACGTTTTTTGATGGAAATAAAAGAAAATCAATAGCTTCCATGTAGAGGTCACCCCAAACACACATACAAAATGAATATGTTGATGCACAAATGAATCAAGTTCAAAGGCTGTTGCTATGGCAAAGTTTTTTTTTTTGATGAACTTGAATCAAGTTTCGAAGCAATCCATTCACAAATGTGCCTTGTAGGGCATGCCAAAGGAATATGCTAATGGTCACAAATGCATTGAGTTTAAAAGTCATTGCTGACGGCAACACTTTTTATGGAAATGGAAGAAAATTGATAGCTTTATACATCTAGAGGTTATCCTAAACATGCGTACCAAGTTTCAAACTGATTCATTTATAAATTCACCCTGCAGGGCTTGCCAAAGGAAAATGTTGATGCACAAATGTAAAGAGTTCAAAGGTCACTGCTAACAGCAACATTCAAAAAAGTTTTTCAAGAGAAATCAAAGCTCACATCTAGAGGTCACTCCAAACAAGCACCCCATGTTTCAAAGCAATCAAATCATAAATGTGAACTGTGCAGTGTTCCAAAGAAAGTTGTCAACAGACAAAATGGCAAAGTTGAAGGTCATTGCTAAGGGCAAAATTTTTCAATGGAAATGAAAGAAAATCTACAGCTGCCATTAGGGCTGCTGTGACTATTCGATTAATTGACTAACCATCGGAAGGTGCTACAGTCGACTATTATTTTTCATAGTCAATTATTTTTTTGTTGCCGTATACATCATGCCACTGAATGATAATATTGAACTGCGAGGGGAATGTAATGTTTTTTGGTACCTGTTATCCTTCATATTCATTGTTTATACATGTATCATGCAAATAGGCCTTAATTTTGACTTTACCCTTGCAAATTATCTCATGAAATGGATGTTGTCATACCTAAACTCCGCTCTGGATAAAGCTATTGTGAACAAATTGTTGATAATTCATTTTAATTGTTGCCATTTTAATTTTTAAATCCAATAAATTTAGTATTGAATTGGAATTTATTGACACTAAATTTCTTAGGCGTAAAAAAATTAAAAGTCTGTTTCTCAGGCCCTCCCGCATGGTCCTTTTGGCTGCCGCATGCTCCCTTTTTATAATCAAATTAAATGGTTTATGTCGGATATTATTACACAAGTTAAAAAAAATTGATACATTTGTCCCTTGAGTGCAAGAAGGCTTTGCAATGCTTCAGCATTGCAAAGCCTTCTTGCTCTCAAGGGACGAAATACACCACCACCCATGCTATTCCGTAGATTATGAGACCTAAAATATAAACCAAGAAAATGAACTTTTATGGCAAAGAAATGATTACAGAAATAAAAAATAAAATAAAATAAAACAAGAGGCCCCACGGGGCCTGAATCGCTCATCTTGTCCAGAACACAATTTAAACAGAGTCCAAGAATGAGTCTACATTAAGCAAGCCATCTCCATAGGCTACACTGTCAATCCTTGAGTCCCTCAGGAGTGACAAAAATATTCTGGGCATCATGCCTTTTCTTCAGTTGATCATACGTAAAATGTAGAGCTTCCCTATGAAGCCCCTTGATACAACCTATGTGGATTAATCTTAGTACCTCTAGAAGGTACTGAATACAAAATTTTTAATTCTTCAGCAAAATGGCCAATTCCGGCTCCCATAGAGAGCCCAAATATTAACCCAGGCTCTTGATTTGAACACAGTTAAATCTGACTTCCCTAGAGATGTTGTGTACCGAATATGAAAGCATTCTGACTGTTGGATCTGAAGAAGAGAAATTGTAAAGAAATTTCTTTGAATTGCACTAAGTTCAAATTTGGGCTACCATAGCGAGCCCAAATATTGACCTATGGATCCGATTTGAACAAACTTGAATCTGATCCCCCTAGAGATGTTGTATACCAAATGTGAAAGCATTCTGACAAGTGAATCTGAAGAAGAAGATTTTTGAAGAAATTCCCTCATATTGTACTATTGTCCGTTCAGAAACCCGGGCATGAAATTGGCAGGGCGATGAAAAGAAAAATACACAAAATATCTACTAAGTTTCAGGTTCGGATTATTTGAAATTGATTTTCTACTCATCACATTCGCGTACTTTTATTGCGAATGTGAAGGAAATTCCGTCATCATTTTTTCCCATTTTCAATGTAGTTTAGCGTGTATTTTCGGAACAGCATCCATTTCTCAACGACGCTCATTTGACGTAACTGGGACAGTTCATTTTCGAAAAGGTAAGAATTTTTTTTAATGCCATTGCGCTTGCGCACTGCGCGGCATATTCACGTCTGCTAATTGTTTGCTTCCGGGTTGGTTTCGTTTTAATTTAGTCAAGGTTAGTCAATCGTTTATACCCAATGTTGCCCATTTCAGAGGACTTCCACCCCAAGCATTGGTGACTGGGTCCTATTTTACCAGTAAGACATAACTTGTTTACAATAGTGAACAAGCAGTCTCTCACTTCCCGGGGATCCCGGGGATCCCGGGGAAGTGAGGCAGTGCTTGCTTACTATGTCTATGATAAACAAACTCTGTTTTACTGGTAAAATAGGACCCGGTAAGCAATGTCTGGGGTGGAAGTCCTCTAAAATGGTCAACATAGTATAAAAGATTGGCTTGACTTGACTTTATATCCATGTTGTGTTCATGATCAGCCATTGTGCACAAGTATGTGACATTAAACACCAATAAATAAATAAATAAATCCAATGATAATTTAACCTTCCAATTATTACTCAAAACAGGCATTCCGTATTCTTATAATAAGAGGCATTCTTCGACAATCAACCACTGAAGCTTTATATTTAGTGACAAAACAATTCATTGCCTGTTTCTTTAGTTGGAAAGACGTTTCTCTGAAATTGCCATCTCAATTTCAATTTTCATTACAAATCTTGTGATCAAGGTAGAATAGACATTTAACACCATATGGAGAATGTTGAAAATATATACATGTTTTGATATCACACTTGATCATCTTCTGGATACTTTTGTTTAGGATAGACTGGGGATGAAAGTTGTTTTTTCAGATTAACTTTTCATTTGTCCCATTCAGAAGCCAATGACACTGAACAGTGCTTGTTGACTGATATCTGGTTTACTGATGAAAAATGTGCTGGCATACATTGCCTTCATTGAAGTGCACTGAAATTGGCAATATGGTTTCAAAGTAAACGATCAGCAAAAGTTGACTGTGTACCTTTGCTGCAGCCATAATTAGCCATAGATGAACAGAAATGTCTTTAAATGGTAAAAACAAAGAAATGAATCTGTGATAGAAATGTCATTTGCTTATGTGATAAAAAATTTCAAAATTTATTTAAATTGTTTTATACTTTTATGTGCAAGTAAATGTGATATAAATTAAATTAATATTTTATTGTTTCATATTTTTGTTGTTGAATAATAACTTGTTTGATCAAAATTTTGTTGATTCTCTTATTTTAATTAAGTAGCTGTGGGAATATTCAGACCAGTACCCAACCAGGAAAATATTCAGAATCAGTAATTACTTCATGCAGGGTTTCAAATTTCACATAATGCTTCCACCATTCTCCTGAAGTTTATATATGATAGTATAATTGAACATATATTGGAGGGGGCTTTCAGAGCCATTTCTAATAGTGTTAAACATAATAGCATTTCTAATGCAAAAGAGAAGGAACTCAATAAAATGTGTCTTTCATAAATTAATCAGGTCATTGGAGATTGCCAGATATCAGTTGGAAGTGTTCAACAGAATGGGGAGCTTGGTGGCTCATTAAAATTGTAATCTGAAGGTTAATGGTTTGTTCATGACCCACATCATCGACTTTGTGTCCTTATGCAAGACACTTAACCCTTTACCAAATGTGGATTGTAGAAGATACCACCAAAACATTTCTTCAATAACTAAAATTTTCAATTTTTGTCTCAAAAACAAAGCTTATGAACCCCCATTAGAACGAGCTTGTTCCAATGAGGGGTCATAAGCTATGTTTTTGTGACAGAAATTGCACACATAACAGTTTGAATGGCGATTTTTATGCTCCCCAAAAAATTGGGGGGGGGGGGGCATATAGTAGCTGCTTCATCTGTCCGTCCGTTCTTACGTCTGTCTGTCTGTCTGTCTGTCTGTCTGTCTGTCTGTCTGTCTGTCTGTCTGTCTGTCTGTCTGTCTGTCTGTCTATCTATCCATCCATGCAGGCCAACATTTGCCCTTTGGGAGGTATAATTTTTGTCCAACTCATGTTTAGGAAGTATTTCTAATTTAGGGAGTTAAATAAGAGTACCCCCTAAAACAAAACCCCCAAAATGATTCGGCTAGGGCATGGTTAGGGTCAGGGATGGGTTAGGGGTGCCACCAGAGTAGGAGTAGTTCCAAAGTTAAGGCTGGAGGGGGTTAGGTCCCAGTGAGGGTTTGGGTCAGGGGTGGGATTTTAGGGTCCAAATACCTCATATGCCAAAAATGGTTGGGATCCTTCCAGTAGTTTCCGAGTCCATAGAGGACACACTTATTAAGTCACCTTTTATACAGTAGAACGGGGATGAGACATTTCAGCAAATTTATGCACAGAATTCTGAAATTTTATTTCTATAAATGTACATGAAAATGGTCTTGAAAGACCTTTTCGTGTAAATTTATGAAATTAAACTATATGTCAACAACGGGTTTACTCTGTGTTCTTTTAATTTCATAAATTTGTCCTAAAAAATCCTGAGAGTTCTAACTACATGTGTAATTTCAGCAAATTTAGTTGCATGACAATCCCATCCCTGTCAAGAAAATTATAACTCATTGGCCAGCCGCTGATTTGCCATGGTTATCATAAGAGAGGGCCATCATTCCTATTGCACCCCAACTCCTCTCCCATCAGGGAATAAATAGAAATTTATGGACCATTACTTGCTGATATAACCCAAAGAGGTGATAATCGGTGCTTATGAATTGCTTGAAATAAGGGGTCCTCTAAAGTGGTAAGATTAACAAAGACCAGAAATGTCTGTCTCAACACTATTTTATAGTTTTATTCCATTAGTGATAATGCCATACAAAGATAAAAGGAGGATATATAACTTTTTGAATGGATACCGAAATCATTTCTTTGGGGAGAGTGAAAAATAACACATTCTCACGAGTATAATTTTTCATCCTCGCGAATGTGATATTTCTGTATCCATTCGAGAACTGTACATTTCCTTTTTTATTATACCCAATGGGGCAAGGCCCTAAGCCAGCCGAAACTAAATTTTTCCGACGAGGGGGCGAAGGTTGAAAATTTCCGACAAAATTTCTGAAATTTTTCAAAAAATGCCCCCAAAACCTCCATTTTGCACACAAATTCCAGAAAAAGAAGCCAAAATTACCAAAAAACCGTCAAAATTCGACTGAAAAGAGACAAAAATTTCCGAAAAAGAGGCAAAAATTTCCGTCAGACACTATCATGAGGGAGGGGGCGGTTCCCCTAGCCCCCACAACACCCCACTACCTTCGGGCCTGATGGGGCCCTACCGTCAGACGCAAGCATGCACTTGATTCAGAATTAATTGCATCTTTTCAGTTCCATCAAATAGTTCCATCTCGAGGTTCATTATGTATCGTAACACTCAAAAAACCAATTGGTCATTAAGTTTACCACATGCAACACTTAAGACAAACATGTCTTTTAATACAGTCCACCCGGGGGGGGGGGGGGGGGGGCAATTAGGGAAATGAGAAGGTTTTTGCTTCAAAATGCTTTTTGAAGGATTTGGAGAAATTTTATGCGAAAACAATTATTTATTTATATATTGGGCTTTATGACACTTTCATCTGTGTCGAGCAGATTTACGGGTGGAGGAAGCCGGAGTACCCGGAGAGAACCACCAAGCAGCGGCGCGCATCTGCTAGGCTCTCCAACGTACCAACCCGATAAGGGTTAGCATTGGTTGAAGGCATGTGCACCATCGACGTGAAGTCCGCCTTAGTACACAGCGCCACCGTGGCACCAAGAAGGCAATGGGGATGAAATGTCGTGCCCAAGGACACAACGCGGTTAGGGAAATGAGAAGGTTTTTGCTTCAAAATGCTTTTTGAAGGATTTGGAGAAATTTTATGCGAAAACAATTATTTATTTATATATTGGGCTTTATGACACTTTCATCTGTGTCGTGCAGATTTACGGGTGGAGGAAGCCGGAGTACCCGGAGAGAACCACCAAGCAGCGGCGCGCATCTGCTAGGCTCTCCAACGTACCAACCCGATAAGGGTTAGCATTGGTTGAAGGCATGTGCACCATCGACGTGAAGTCCGCCTTAGTACACAGCGCCACCGTGGCACCAAGAAGGCAATGGGGATGAAATGTCGTGCCCAAGGACACAACGCGGTTGCCGCAGGTGCGATTCGAACCAAGGACCTCTCGGTTTGCAGCCTGCACCTCTACCAACTGAGTCACCGCGATCCCAGCGAAAACAATTACATCTATGACCACTCATCCCTACAAACACTTGGTGTCAATTAGGGGAACTTTTTTCTTGTTTCAAAATACATTTGAAAGGTTTTAGAGGGGGGGGGGGGGAGGGAGGTATCCCCAATGTCCACCCATGTACACATGTCCCCTAAACCCTAAGACAGGCACAGACCACGACCTACGGTGATCAATATAAAAATTGAGATTGAAGTTCAACGCCAGTAAAAAGGTTAATTGTGTCTTTTCGGTCTTAGATCTCAATTGAATGTTAGTCAACGCTCCAACCAATGTCCTTGGTCGGAAAGGCATAGCCCACAGAAAGGGTACAGGGTGCTGTTTTTAGCTTCGCAGCTGGTATGATCCTGGCAATCGCACCACGTAAGCCTAACTAGAATGTTATACAGTTGTAGTCAGTCTGTGTGTTTGCGTAGATATATTTAGCCCAGAAGCATTGGGTCAATTTTTTCAATGCATGCTAACATAGAGGTCCCAGCTATCCTTTGGCGCCCCTGCTTTTCATAAGAAAATGGATTTTGCAAGCACAAACAGGGGTTACTCTTTCAACCGATCAATTCTATCGCTCCTTGAGTCAAGCGAGTCGATTATGAGTAATGGGTTGTCGTTTTGTTGTTAGGGATTCTGCATTGCTGCCAAATATGCTGTAGTAGGCTGTGAACTTAGTGTGAAGTATCAAACAGGTGGAAGGTTACATACAACAAGTTGTGCAATCTCATTCGCACATAATCCTGTTCCCGCATGTCCTTTACCTCCCCATTCCAGCCCCACTCCAACACCCCTAGCTATGGGGCACCACCTCCCCTTCAACAACCAGGAGAGAAAATACACAGCAAAAAATGAAGGTGCTTTTAGAACCCAAACTGGTTCTATCCGTGAAGAACCTTCATTTCTTTCAGTGTACCTGCGCCCATTTACCCACTCCCCCTCCCCCCACCCCCACCCCCACACACACATACACACAAACAAACAGGCAATCCCCATCTCCTTTCCAATGTTAGTATTTTCAAATTTCGTTTCACAGGTAAGCAAGATGGACAGAAAAAGGAAAAATACCAGTGTAATTCAGTGGTCCAATCTGAGAAATGAAGGACGCCCCTACTAAAACAAAATATGGCGACGTGAAGACCCCTCACAAATTGATTCCAGTATCGGGTCTAGTACAGGCGTACATGTATGGACCAATTCTGTTAAGGTGGGCCGGCTGGATTTTTGTGCCCGGGAAACGAATGTGTGGGACTATCTGGGCCTGTAACGCCGAGGTTGGAATGAGAGCCCTACCCCCCCCCCTCCCTCCCCAGCTACCCACCTACAAACACACTTATAGTTGAGAAGAAAATCTAACTTTTTGGGTTCAAATATATTTTTGTGCAAGTTCAGGCCCCCCACTCCCACCCCAACACACACACACACACGATAAAAGGTAAATTTCTGCAGCCGGCCTTCAACAAAATTTCAGGTAGCCAAAATACGCTGCACTTGCATGGGGAAAATCTTTTTTTTTTCAAAACGTTTTCATGGGGCACGGTAACCCCCTCCCCCCCCCCTAAAAAAACCCAAAAGAATGAAGGAGGTTGCCAATTTAGGTTAAAAATCAAGCCGTCAAAACAAATTTTCAATAACTAAAACATTTGAAAAGTCAAGAGAAAAGGGATTTTTCCGGCTGTTTTTAACTAACTATAGGCTGTCAAACGTCTGCTAAGTACTGCTGGTACAATTGCATTGAGAAAAATGATTTTTTTTTCCAAAACAGTTAATCATAATTTTGGGTCAAAGCACCGTCCAACACAAACTTGCTGGAGGAAAATATCAAATTTGCCCGAAAAAAAACACATTTTTTCTGGTTCAGTTCAGCGAGGGGTGGGGTGGGGGGGGGGGGGGGGGGATGGGGGGTGGGGGCTAGAATACCACACACTAAAAACTAAAGTGTTAAAACTGACACTTTCAAGGTGTTAAACCCATTCTAACTCTTAGGGTTTGATTTTAACACTCAAAGTGCAATGCTTTAAGCACTTAGACATTACAATCGTCAGACATCTGAAACTTGAATGGATGGCACTTCCCATGTGTCTAGCATTGGTGGTTCTTCCAGAATCGTCCATAAATTGATTTTCGCTTGGTGGGTACATACTTAAAAGGACACAACGCAGATGACGAGGATCAGGCTCGAGAGTTCGAGCCTGATCCGCGTCATCTGTGTTGTTTTCTTTTAAGTGTCGCGACATTACACTTGTCAAGTGGTATTATTGTAACACCTGTCAAGTTCTGGGATATCTACACTTGAACAAAGTGCTAGTTCAGCTCTTAGTAAGTGTTAAATACAGCACTTCAAGTGTAGTTTTTAACACTTTAGTTTTTAGCGTGCATGACGGCCCCGACCCACACGCCTATGTTCCGTTGCGACATTTTATTAACCGAATACCGTAACATGGAGGGAATTCGAACATCGCTTGAGTTTATCACAAAATCGTGCGGTTGGATTTAGGCAGGCATGCCTGGTGAAGGGTTACCTGTGATTTTAAATGAAATCCGGCGGACATGTCGAATCGATCCAGCTTTCCAATTCATATCCACTTTATCGTGGATATTTGAAACTATTTTCGCCCAAAAAGGCAGTGTGAAAAAAACTATCGGTTATCGATTTCGTTAATATTTGGCCTAGTGTTTATTTAGTCTCTTAATTTCGCTTCCAGAAAAGGCCAATATTTACGGATATTATTTATTAAATTCCTGTAATTTCTCTTATTTTTGACTATAATTTACACTTATGCACATCGATTTGTTGTGGGCCAAAGTGTTACTGTGAGTGTGACTCTTTAGCAGGAGAAACAACACAGCTCAAACGGTTCAAGATTTTATGAAGTCTATTTCCAAAATCCATTAAGAGAAGGCAGCTCGTCGCGTGACGTCACTTGCCTCAACTCCCTGAAGTGAAAATAGAATATGCCACTCGTTACGTCATCGATAAACAACAATGTCAGCTGCAGTGCAAAAGAGACGCTGAAGTGCCGTTGAATGTAAACATGGACTGATAAGTAGGGAAATGAAATTCAAACGTCGAAAGTAAATGCGCAGAAAGTTTTCCCTACTCATCTTCTTTAAATTGAGTGGTCATCTATAGCTGAACACCGAATAGAACCTGAGAAAAGGCGAAATATGTGCGGGCCAGGTGGGTTTCTGGACGGATAATAAGTTAAATTTCATGCTCCCATATGGAGTCCAAATATTAACCTAGGCACTTGAATTGAACAACCTGGAATCTGACCCCCCCCCTCCCCCCCCCCCCCCCCCCCCCCCCCCCCCCCCCTTAGAGATGTTGTATACCAAATATAAAAGCATTCCGACTGGTGGATCTGAAGAAGAAGATTTTTAAAGAAATTTTCTCATATTGCACTAAGTAAAAATTTGGGCAACTATAGTGAGCCCAAATATATACCTAGGGATCTGATTTGAACAAACTTGAATCTGACCCCCATAGAGATGTTGAATACCAAATATCAAAGCATTCTGACTGATGGATCTGAAGAAGAAGATTTTTTTAAATTACCCTCCATATTGAACAAAGATAAAATTTGGGCTTCCGTAGGAATCCCAAATATTAACCTAGGGACTTGGTTTGAACAATCTGGAATCTGACCCTCATAACAATGATGTATACCAAATATTAAAAGATTCTGACTGGTGGTTCTGAAGAAGAAGATTTTTAAAGAATATTCCCCATATTACCCTATGTTAAAACATCGGGCTCCTGTAGAGAGCCCAAATACGAACCAATAAGCTTTATTTCAACAAACTTTTATCTGACCTCCCTATGAATGCTGTATACCAAATATTAAAAGATTCTGATGATTGGTTCTGGAGAAAAGATTTTTTAAAATTTTTGCAAATATGCTGACTCAGCATTTTTTCGATGCCCATTACAGAACACCCTAACATAACCGATGACAATTTTTTTTTACCATTCAATTCTACTGGTCATAAGGATACTTCATACCAAATAAAAGCTCTCTGTTCCGTGGGGTTTGGGAAATATGGGCATTTGAAAATATTTCTATTTTTAGCTCCCAGGGTTCCCATGGGGATGCAGGAATTTTTTTTTTTTGCATGGGTCAAGAACTTATGACCCAATACTACCACAAACCAAATTTGGTTCATACCGGACCATCGGTTCAGAAAATAGAAATTCTGGGCGGGGCCAAAAATCTTACCCCTCCTATTACAAAGCCAAATATTACTTCACGAACTTCGTTTGAACAAACTTGATTCTACACCTCATATGGAAGCTCCATAGCAAATATCAAGTCATTGTACACACTGGTTCTTGAGAAGAAGATTTTAAAAATATTTTGGTGCATTTTCCCCCACTCCCTCCCTATGGGGCTGGGCATGCTGAGTTGAACAAAAATGAAATGCCCCTTTGGGACCATCACTCACACAAACTTTCACTTGAATTGGCCCAGTGGCTTTGGAGAAGACCAAAACATGGTGTTGACGGACGACAGACGCCGGACGACAGACGACGGATGGGAAGCGATGAGATTAGCTCAGCTTGACTTTGTCAAGATGAGCTAAAAACGCTCGCCTGCATGCAATTTTACAAATAATGGCCTGAGAAACAGAAGATCTACTTTGTGTGGCCTTAATGAATTTCCATACTTTGAAGTGTTAGCATCACATGACACAAAGTTGATTATGTCAATAAGGAATTCCCGGTAAACCCTAGTGTTTAGATGATCTGATTGGCTTGAATAATCACCACGTGCTATATTCCTGGTAATTTTCATCAAGCAGCAGTTTCTAGATCCCCACAATGGCCCAAATGAAAACTTCAGAGTCCAGACGATGCTTTGATTTTCACTTGTGTTGTCAGGATTTTGAACTCCATTTACTAGTACCTCGCTAAATATTCCACTGTGTATTATGCTTTAGAGCATGGAGGTTTTTCGGTTCGTTTTTGGTTTTTGTTGCAAACCGAACTGACAGGCACAAAAAAAAACGGCTACATGGTTTTTGCATACTTTGACATTAAACTTCGAAATTTACAACGCCCCCTTCGCAATTCGCAATTTCATTTTGAAAATGACAGCGAACTTCAGCAGAATGGGCAAATTCAAAAGAGATTATTTCTGTATATGTATGTGGATAAGACACTCCTATGTATACGTCACACCCAATATTTTCAGCCAAAATACCTCCCCTGTGACTATTACTTTTGTATAAGTCGCACCCCGACTGTGAGTATAGCCAGTGGGGCCTACACAAGAATGACTATGGCCAGAGAATGTGGGCTTTTACTGCACAAAATTAGGTGAGTGTCGGAACACGTTGGTTTTTTTTTTTTTCATTTCAGTCATATTTATCTCATATTAAATGCATGAAATAAAATAATAATTATATAGTGTTATTCATTTATACCCCATGTGATACTCGTTGATGCCGTAAATCCATTATATTTTGCACATAGCAACATGAGGGAGAGGGAGAGATCATATTCAGTTCTTCGAAAGGAAGACGAGACGTCTAGTGAGGGATCGAGGAACAGAACAGTCTAGATTATTCATTTTATAGAATTTAAAACTGAACAGAAAATAACAAAATAGGTATACAATGTACAGCAGTGGCGGTGCCAGGATTTTGATTCGGAGGGGGGCCTAAGTAAGATGTGGGGGTCCACGGTCAAGCTAGGGGTGGGAATGGGGAGCGGGTCCCCCACCCATTGGCCTGGGATCTGGGGGCCCTGTCCCAGGTAAAAACTATATTTGGATAATTTGGACGTCATGGGAGTGATATCTGAGTGTTGCTAAACACCTGACAAATGCTCCCAGATTGCGTCAGTTAGCAATTTGAAGTTTGGTTTTGGGGAGCCCGAAGGAAAAGTGTGGTGGTTGGGGGGGAATCAGGGGAGGGGCTAGGCTCCCCTATGACTGCCACTGACGTATAGCATTTACCAAATAGAACATAAACAACAGGACATACAATCAACCCCAAATTCATATTAACACTTCGTCAACTGAGTGCTAGTGAAGTCTGCTATGTCCCAGTACTGCCAGTAGGACATAGCATACTTTAAATAGCGATCGAGTGACATTTATATGGTCTTTTCTAGTAAGCCAATAGTGATTAATATCAATTGAAGGGCCTGGAAATAATGCTGAAAAACGAAACCGAAACCGAGGTTTTAAAAAAAATAAAACCGAAACCGAACCTGGAAAAACAAACCCTCCATGCACTGTTAGCTTAAAAGTTCGAAATTTACTGGTAAGAAATTGTAGTTTGAATAATATTGATCATGTACCTACACAAAGCCTAAGTTGTCTAACTTGTCATACTAAGTAACACTGGCATCAAAATGATTAATTTCGAGAGTCTTGTCCATTTTCACACAGAAATCGCATTCACCCAGCTCTGCTAAACAAACTGACTCAAAGATGGTCCCAATTGTTTTTTTCCAAATAAATTATGATATTATCATTCTGTATTTGCTTGTGTTCATGTGGTGTTCATGTGGTGTTTACCATTTCTGTTAGCCTGTTGCTCAACTCTTTATGTTCAACCAGTGTGTTGACTGAAACCGCAAAACATCGTCGGAATTTAAGACATTTGAATTTTTACATCAGTGTATGTCAGCATAATGTGGACGTAATATGTGAAGGACTAATCAATGACTATCACAACCGACTAGTTGACTCGGAAAACCGATAATCGTGGCAGCCCTATCTCTCATCTAGAAGTCACCCAAAACCAGACATGTTAACCTCCAGAATAATTTTTCAGGGAACCTGAGGGTGATTTTCAGGGAAATGGGATGGATTTCAGGGAAAAGTTCACACGGGGACAAAATAAAAGAAAAAACTTGCGAATTTTCAGCTTGTGGACCACCATTAACACCAGGTTATATCCTGATCTAGTTGTCAGTTATGCTGATGCATTTATGCTATGTTAAATGAAAGTGTCAATGACACTGTAGCTCAACTTGTCAAGACATGTACATGTATAGTATGTGACACAACAATGACAAAGATCTAGGTAAGGACCTGATAACAAAGGTACATATAAAGTATTGTAACAGTCTGTACATAAATACTCACCATAGCCTGTAACAAATGTATAGGTAGAGTATTGTAAAGGTGGGTGACAGTCAGATGCTAAACTAGAAAAAAATCTTTGATTCCCAGAGTGGGTCTGACTGAACCCCAAAATATTTGTTCTCATAGCACAGTGATAACAAAGGCATCCCAAAACACACTCATTCCTGTCCCAAGGTGAAAACAAAGGTACCTAAGAAGTTTTGTGAAGATCAGTTCATAATACGAGCTGTATAGAAGTTGTGACAAAAAACTGATTGGACCTAATTTCGGTACAAAATGGCCACTGGCAGCCATCTTGAATTTTGGACCATACCCAGAAACACTCGTTCTCGCCCCAAGGTGATAACAAAGGTACCCAAGAAGTTTCGTGAAGATCGGTTGATAAATACAGCCTCTAGCCCGAGCCGTATTGACATGTGCACTTACAGTGTATAAGTAGCACTAAATAAATCAAAATTCATCTAGTTTGCATAATTTCTGCACGAGAAAAAAACCCGTACTATATGTGATGTATTCCATTTTACTAAACATTCATACAAAAATTTATTCAAATCAGAACTTTCATACAGAAGTTCTGTACAAAAGACTGATTGCACTAATTTTGGTACAAAATGGCTGTGGTGGCCATCTTGAATTTTGGACCACACCCCAAAACACTTGTTCTCATCCCACGGTGATAACAAAGGTACCCAAGAAGTTTCGTAAAGATCGGTTCATAAATACGGCCTCTGGCCTGAGCCGTATAGAAGTTGTGTACAAAAAACTGATTAGACCTAATTTCGGTACAAAATGGCCACTGGCAGCCATCTTGAACGTTGGACCGCACTCAGAAACACTCGTTCTCGTCCCAAGGTGATAACAGAGGTACCCAAGAAGTTTTGTGAAGATCGGTTGATAAATACAGCCTCTGGCCCGAGCTGTATTGACATGTGTACTAACTGTGTGTAAGTAGCACTGAAATCAATGACACTGTAGCTCAACTTGTCAAGACAAAGACATGTACATGTATAGTATGTGACACAGCAATGACAAACATCTAGGTAATGACCTGATAACAAAGGTACATATAAAGTATTGTAACGGTCTGTACATGAATACTGACCGTTGCCTGTAACAAATGTATAGGTAAAGTATTGTAAAGGTGGGTGACAGTCAGATGCTGAACTAGAAAAAATCTTTGAGTCCCAGAGTGGGTCTGAATGAACCCCAAAATATTTGTTCTCATAGCACAGTGATAACAAAGGCACCCCAAAAC
Source organism: Pictodentalium vernedei (assembly GCA_031216915.1). NCBI lineage: Eukaryota > Metazoa > Mollusca > Scaphopoda > Dentaliida > Dentaliidae > Pictodentalium > Pictodentalium vernedei. Next base: position 59,887,897 of record CM062297.1, read on the forward strand.
ACACTCGTTCCTGTCCCAAGGTGAAAACAAAAGTACCCAAGAAGTTTTGTGAAGATCAGTTCACAAATATGAGCTGTGTAGAAGTTGTGACAAAAAACTGATTGGACCTAATTTCGGTACAAAATGGCCACTGGCAGCCATCTTGAATTTTTGACCGTACCCAGAAACACTCATTCTCATCCCAAGGAGATAACAAAGGTACCCAAGAAGTTTTGTGAAGATCGGTTCATAAATACAGCCTCTACCCTGAGCCGTATTGACATGTGTGCTTACATTGTGTAAGTAGCACTGAATAAATCAAAGTTCATCTAATTTGCATAATTTCGGCACGAAAAAAAACCCCTTACAATATGTGATGTATTCCATGTTACTAAACATTCATACAAAAATTTATTCAAATCAGAACTTTCATACAGAAGTTCTATACAAAAGACTGATTGCACTAATTTTGGTACAAAATGGCTGCTGGTGGCCATCTTGAATTTTGGACCACACCCAAAAACACTCGCTCTCATCCCACGGTGATAACAAAGGTACCCAAGAAGTTTCGTAAAGATTGGTTCATAAATATGGCCTCTAGTCTGAGCTGTATAGAAGATATGTACAAAAAACTGATTAGACCTAATTTCGGTACAAAATGGCCACTGGCAGCCATCTTGAATTTTAGACCGCACCCAGAAACACTCGTTCTCGTCCCAAGGTGATAACAAAGGTACCCAAGACATTTCGTGAAGATCAGTTCATAAATACAGACTCTAGTCTGAGCCGTATTGACATGTGTACTTACTGTGTGTAAGTCGCACTGAAAAAATCAAAGTTCATCTAATTTGCATAATTTCTGCACGAGAAAAAAACCCGTATTATATGTGATGCATCCCATGGTACTAAACATTCACACAAAATAATTATTCAAATCAGGGCTTTCATATGGAAGTTCTGTGCAAAAATCTGATTGCACCTAATTTTGTACAAAATGGCTGCCATCGGCCATCTTGAATTTCGGACCGGACCCAAAAACACTCGTTCTCGTCCCACGGTGATACCAAAGGTACCCAAGAAGTTTCGTAAAGATCGGTTCATAAATACGGCCTCTAGCCCGAGCCGTATTGGCATTTGCACTTACAGTGCCGAAAGTAACACCAAAAAACATCAAAATTAGTCTAATTTGCACAATTTACGTACGAGAAAAAAACCCGTATTATATGTGATGTATCCCATGGTACTAAACATTCATACAAAAAATTATTCAAATCAGAGCTTTCATATGGAAGTTCTGTACAAAAAACAGATTTCTGCATCGTCGGTACAAAATGGCGGCTGGCAGCCATCTTGAATTTCGGACCACACCCAAAAACACTCGTTCTCGTCCCACGGTCATAACAAAGGTACCCAAGAAGTTTCGTAAAGATCGGTTCATAAATACGGCCTCTAGCCCGAGCCATAGCAGCTTGGCACTTACAGCTCTGAAAGTAACACTAAATAAATCAAAGTCAGTCTAATTTGCATAATTTACGCACGAGAAAAAAACCCGTATTATATGTGATGTATCCCATGGTACTAAACATTTATACAAAACTTTATTCAAATCAGAACTTTCATACAGAAGTTCTGTACAAAAAACTGATTTTTGAATCATCGGTACAAAATGGCCACTGGCAGCCATCTTGAATTTCGGACCACACCTAAAAACACTTGTTCCCGTTCCAGGGTCATAACAAAGGTACACAAGAAGTTTCGTAAAGATCGGTTCATAAATACGACCTCTAGCCCGAGCCATAGCCAATTGCTGACGTACGGACAGACGGACAGACGGCCAGACGGACGGACGGATGGACAGACGGACGACGGGCCATGACAATAGCTCAAATTTGACTTCGTCAAAGTTGAGCTAAAAATCATAAAATAATTGTTGATTTCCCCCCTGCTACACCCCCCCCCCCCCCCCCCCCCCTCCTTTAGTGCACCACCACCTGTCGTTTGCTTTATCAAAGTCTACTAAGCTAGTAATTTCCCAAGTCTGGAAATGTTAACAGGAAAAGATGTCATAATGTTCAGTTACTACAAGAAGATTAGTATTTGGAAAGTTCTCTCTCAAAATCCTTCTTGTATGTGTGGACGCTTGTGCCCTGCACAAAACTTTTCTTTTCATCATTGAAGCATTTTTTTTTTTTAATTTCATTCGAAATTTTCTGGGTATAGACGGCCAACAGGTAACAGCTTTGTAGTCAGCACAACAGAATAAATGTAGTATTAGAAAATAAGTCCATAATTTTTCGACATCCTAAGCGACTTTAACCTATTTTTAAAGTGTGTTAAATAGTTGAGGTCAAGGTAATGTTTAGGTTTTGATTTGGAAAAGGGATGAGGATTAAAGCTATTCTATGAATAAATAAATATATATTATTTAATTCCTTTTCATATATTTTATTTACCAAAAAACTGCACAGAAGGTGGAGTTTTCAATTTTTTGAAAGTAAGTCACCTATTTTCACTTCGACACTCGCACATTGATCACGAATCTCCAATTACGAAGAAAAAAACAGAAACATGAACACAGTTGAAATATATATCATAAAATACCCTTTTCTTAAATAAATTTACCTTAAATCCATATTTTACTGCTTCGTGAGTTTTTACCAGAGTTTGAAATGCATGTGATTTGACTCAGAATGTTTTACATAAGTTACAACGGGAAAGAAATATTCAACTGATGTTTTCCAGGATTTTGGGTCCCAAATTGATTCCCGTCTGGGAGGCCGGGAACTACACTGAAATTTCAGGATTTGCCCAGGCCTTCCGGGAGAGTTAACATGTCTGCCCAAAACAAGCATACCAAGTTTCAAACCAATCCATTCATAAATGCACACTGCAGTAGAGCTGTAGGTTTTTAAATTTCTTGTTCGGTTTCGGTTTTGGTTTTTCAGGTGGAGTAAAACCTTGGTTCGGTTCGGTTTTCAGTTTGTTCATGAGGCCAAGTAAAATTCAATGGTAGTGAAATTGAGTGAAACTCAATGAATGCCCGAAATAAGCTATAATACATGAAGAATCCGGAAGGCCAATATAATAATTACCTAAATATACAGAACTTTTATTGTGCTTGGCCATTTTTCGAGGTCTGACACCTACACGCAACTTGAGGAAAGCTGCAAACACAACTAAACTGAAATATCGGAAATTCACAGAATGTAGCCTTCCCAGAGTAGTGAGAGTACCCAGACACTGCCATTGGCAGTGTCTGGGTACTCTCACTACTCTGGGATGGCTACATTCTGTGAATTTCTGCTGCAAGAGAGTATTTAATAAAAAACGAAAAACCTTAGATTACGGGATGTCGATGGTTTCGGTTTTTTAAAAAAACTAAAAACCTCAGTTCGGTTTCGGTTAACCTTCAGCTCTACACCGCAGAGCGTGCCAAGGAAAAATGTTGACGCAAAAACGACAAAGTTAAAAGATCATTGCTAACAGCAATATTTCAGAGCAGCCATGACTAGATCTGATAAAAAAATATTTCGAAAATACTCAGCAGGTTAAGAGTTAAGTGTCTCGTCACAAAGGACACAATTCAGACACTGCTGGTCAGGAACGAACTGTTGACTAGTGCTCAAACGACTAGTGAATTCCAAAGTCAACTAGTCAATACCCAAAAGTCAAGTCGACTTCGACTAGTCATTGGTGATAACCTGTCTCCTTATAACAGTGTTGGTGGTGTTCCGGTAGAGTGCTGAAGGTCCAAATTTGGCTTCACTTGGGAAATCATATACAGCAACTTACTGGAACATTATTCTGTTAATGTGCTTCTAATTATGCTAAGAGTCAAATTATATAGTCTTATTTAATTTGCCTTGTTGCGATTTATGAGAGAGTGCCTATAGGCACTCTCCCATAAATTGCAACAAGGCAAATTAATAACATATCCTGATAGCCCAAAATAATTCAGCACTCTACTAGTACCAGTTAAAACAAACTACTGTCACTACTATTAGATGGCAATAGATGTATACACTGATTGCCCAATATTGCTGTTCAAACTGTCTGACAGTGGCACAGAAGAGATACTATTTACCTAAAAGCTTGAACTCCTCCGACTAGTCAACTGCACAATTGAGAGTCGACTACTGGTTTGCCCAGAGTCGACATCGACTAGTCGACTAATCGTTTGAGTACTACTGTTGACCCTTCAATTTAAAGTCCACCTAGTGGTAACCACTGTGCCACCACACTCCCATGTACAGTATGGCCACTGTGGACTGGTCACTTTCCATGAACACAATAATATTAGATTTCAAACACTAATTACAGGAATAATGAACAAAAATTTAATTAAAGCACCAGGTACAACCCGGTGCTTCATTAATTAAAATTTTGCTGATGATTTTTATTACCTGTTCTTTTCTTACCAACCACGCCTGCCTCTCCCATACAACGTAGTTGCTCCATTAGAAGAGCTGCTATTAATAGAGGGCTGAAAATTCTCGAAATTAAAACGTCATTACATCTGCCTTCTCAATGTTTAACCGTCTTGAATCGACCTGCATGAACTTCTCATCAATCTTTGAAAACGAAAATCACGTGATATGCATCCATAAAAAATACTTCTTGTATCGTCGCAAAATGAATTGATGAAAGTGGGAAAAAACTGATGAATTAACACTATCTTGTCCTCTGAGTGTCTGCATTCTAATATTTAATTACCACCTTATTTCATAAGAAGGTGCGACTTAATTACTGTTGATTGCCAATTACAAGTACTGAATATCAATCAGCCGTCACATGTTACCATTCTGCATTAATCTCTTTTCCCAGTCAACTCCGAGTTTCACCTCATAGAGATAATCCCTTTCTCTCTCTTTTTGGGAGTACATTTTTGATACGCTAATTAGTCGGAGTAATGTCGGGCGCATTTAATCCTTTCCACTGTAACCGGACTTAAGTGGTTCTAGTAACAGTCACTTGCAGTGTAGTGTAAATGAATGCATGGACATTACTGTCCATGCATGAATTACAACCAGTCACGATCACTGTACTACCAGAGATTAACCCTTTACCCAATGCAGAGGATTTCAAAATTTATTATTTTAAATATCATTTTTTAAATTTTTTTAAAACCTTTCTACAAAACCATATCATGTGACCCCTCTTTGGAATGAGCTCGACGAGCTCGTTCCAAAGAGGGGTCACATGATATGGTTTTGTTGAAATGTTTCGAAAAATAATATTTTTTCAGCTGCAGAAGTTGCATATTATGTGGGCGGATGCGGGCAATTTGTTGGGTAAAGGGTGAAACAAATAAACAAGGAGTTTGCAAACAAAGTACATTCTGTTTTCACTTACCTGATTTGGAAAACAGCACCAACATAAAGAATGGAAGTAAGCACACGACAGCAAGGCATATGAGTACATTTTTTGGCCGAGCTCTCATTGGAAGAACAGTACTCAATCAAGTAGAGGAAGACACTACTAGTTCATGCTCCGAAGACATACAAATCTGAAATAAAAATTAAATAACCTTTAACTTCCTGCACCAGGATGTTGAAATCAGGCCTAAAAATAAGCAGTCTGACATTTGCAGAATGAGGTCCCCAGAGGGTGAATTTGCTGATGCTATCCTATACAGTGGGCCAATTTATCCTCTCAGTACTGCTTTCTGTTTAGGTTTGAGACCCTGATTCAGATTGAGGTTCACAGAGGTCAATTTGGTGATGCTACCCTGCTGTGCAGGGTCGCATCACCAAATTCACCCTCTTGAGGACCTCATTTTGTAGATGTCAGTCTTATTTTCTGGCTTGGTTGAAATATCAAAATCACTAGTAGAAAATTTTCCCATGTGCAACTTGCAATTTCACAAATTCAATCTTGTTTGACAGAGTTCTGAATGAACTGGTTAAATTCCAAGTTGCATTATGGGAAAAAATTGCAACTTGAGATTCTGGTATCTTGACCTTGGTGTGTAGAAGGTTAACACTTAAGTTCTCTGATTAATTTTTATGTAAACAAGTGCAATGTCGATCTCCAGAGATCAGACAACAGACCCCCAAGGTTGGGGTGTCACCAATTGTGTACTAATGTCTGATGAATGTTGAAAGATTGAAAGCACCAAGCCAGAAAATAAGCAGACTGTCATCTGCAAAATGAGCTTCCCAGAGGGTGAATTTAGTGATGCTATCCTGCACAGCAGGATAGCATCACTAAATTTACCCTCTGTGAACCTCAATCTGAATCAGGGTCTCAAAACTAAACAGAAAGAGGTACCTCAGATTGAGGTTCACAGAGGGTAAATTTAGTGATGCTACCCTCCTATGCAGGGTAGCATCACTAAATTCACCCTCTGGGGACCTCATTTTGCAGATAACAGTCTGCTTATTTTCTGGCTTGTACACGGAAAATCATCTGATTGACTTATGACTGCACCACTGAAGTTGCATTTCCAACATGTATATTATATCAAACTCAAATAAATTAGATTATACTGCATTAAGCTTTTTTTGAAAAATCGGGGTAATATTTTTGGAATTGCTACTTGCTGTGCACAAGTGGAGTGAATGGTGTGCAGACGTTCTCTGATGCTTTTTTTTAACATTTTCCTGATGTCAGTTCTCAACAATAGCATGCTTCACTTCATATGGTAGCAGGTAGTATACAGTACACCTCCCATTTTCAAAAGTAAAAGTTTTTAACAGTAGTTAGGCCTAAAAACATTAAAAATCTGTTTCTCAGGCCCTCCCGCATTGTCCTTTTGGTTGCTGCATGCTCTCTTTTTACAACCAATGTAAACTTAAAAAAAATTAAATTAAATGGTTTATGTCTGATATTTTACCCAAGTTAAAAAAATTGATGAATTTGTCGCATGAGTGCAAGAAGGCTTTGCAATGCTTTAGCATTGCAAAGCCTTCTGCTCTCAAGGGACGAAATACACCACCACCCATGCCATTCCGTAGATTATGAGGCCTAAAAATAAACCAAGAACATGAACTTTGATGGAAAAGAAATAATTACAGACAAAAAAAATAAAATAAAAAATAAAAAATAAAACACTGCCCACATGAAATTTTTACAAATAATGCCCTGAGAAACAAGATCTACTTTGTCTGGCCTTATTAAACTTTTTTATATCACATGTATATATTTGTAGACAACATGAACATTTGAAATCACATGCCTTGAATATCTGTGGTGAAAATTTGAACTCCTCTAATATAGTACAGACTAAAACAAGCTATTATTTGAAAATAATAGAATATGTTTTCATTTTTGGAATTCACTTCAAAACAAATTTCCACAATCCAGTAAAAGTATTTCCATGAGTTCCTTGAACCCTGCACCCAATGTAACATGTAATGAACTAACCCCGTGCATCGTTACAGCATTAGTCAGTGTATCCTTTCATGTAGTCTGTGATACATCAGCAAATCAACTTATCTCATTCAAGGCCTATGGTTAGTCAGTGTGTGTTAGCTTACAAACTAACTCTGTACAATGAATAGGGTTAGTCACACTTTTCTTTCTGGATATAGATTTATTTATTTATTGGTGTTTAAGGTCACATACTTATGCACAATGGCTAATCATGACCATGACAGTTTTACGGGTGGAAGAAGCCAGAGTACCCGGAGAGAACCACCGAGCAGCTGCCAGCATCGTAATTAATTCCGCACAGCAGCACAGGCAGGGTTAGATTGGTTGAAGACACGTGCACCATTGACGTGCAGTACGCCTTAGTACATGGCGCCATCGTGCCCCCATGTAGACAATTAGGGTTAAGTGCCTTGCCCAAGGACACAACGCGTGAGTCCGAATCGATCGCTCCGACGGCCACCCATTCGAGGATTAACTGGGCCTGACGTTGCTTGACTTCGGTGATCTGATGAGAACCGGTTACCGCTATGCCACCGCGCCTCCTTCTGGATATAGATACATGTAAGATCATATCTTTTTGGTGAATAACCCTGTGCATTGCACAGCCTTTGTGAGGGTACATTTTCATGTACAGTACAAGTCAAAATAAGTTGTATGATTACCAATATAAACTATGTATCTTTCTCTTCCTACACTGATAAGACCAGAAGCTGCCATCATTTTCTGGAAAGCTCACAGAGCGTTCCAGAAAATGATGGCAGCTTCTGGTCTTATCAGTGCAGGAGCAGCAGTATACTTAGTTTTTTGCGGTTTTGCTACAACTTATTTTGACCTGTAGTGTAGTGTTTGATGTGCAATTACCAATTTTTTATAACCTTGCATTGCTCAAGAGTTAGTTACACTTTCTGGTCATGAAAAAATGTTCATTATTAACTGAGTAACTAACCCTGTGCACTTTACAGCCGCAATAAATCTACATGTAATCTATATCAACACTTTACGTGACATAATGACCAAAACCAGACAGTACTATTCTCCCCTGACTGCATGTGTAACATACGTGTGTCCCGGGTGAGAAAGCAGGGAGAGACAGGTGTATCCCACCCCACCCACGTGACGTTATACATTTATAACGTTATTATGACGTTATGCATATCGTATCAGTTTCTTGCTACCAACTAATTCATATTGACATCATCGGAATGCAGTGTGATCAAAGTTCGATGCTCTAAAACGTGCAGATCAACGTGATATTTGTGCGCATTTCATGACAGGACTTCTAGTTTTAACTGTACAATTGGGAAAATACACTTCAATCATGAAAGCTCCAATTGGGAATTTGTTAGGGAGATAAACACACAAAGAATAAAAAATGCCGCTCAGGATCACAGATCCAATGTCGAGTTGTGACCTTGACCTTTGACCTGGCGAGTCCAAGGTCAATAGGGTTCTTCCTCGCACCAAGGCCAACACACCTATGAAGTTTCATGACTCTAGGTTGAACCACTATCAAGTTCTCATCCGGAAACCAATTGTTGCGATATGCTATGTTCAAGGTCACTGTGACCTTGACCTTTGACCTGGTGAGTCCAACATCAATAGGGTTCTTCCTCGCACCAAGGCCAACACGCCTGTAAAGTTTCATGGCTCTAGGTTGAACCACTATCAAGTTATCATCCGGAAACCAATTGTTGCGATATACTATGTTCAAGGTCACTGTGACCTTGACCTTTGACCTGGTGAGTCCAAGATCAATAGGGTTCTTCCTCGCACCAAGGCCAACATACCTATGAAGTTTCATGACTCTAGGTTGAACCACTATCAAGTTATCATCCGGAAACCAATTGTTGCGATATACTATGTTCAAGGTCACTGTGACCTTGACCTTTGACCTGGTGAGTCCAAGATCAATAGGGTTCTTCCTCACACCAAGGCCAACACACCTATAAAGTTTCATGACTCTAGGTTGAACCACTATCAAGTTATCATCCGGAAACCAATTGTTGCGATATACTATGTTCAAGGTCACTGTGACCTTGACCTTTGACCTGGTGAGTCCAAGATCAATAGGGTTCTTCCTCGCACCAAGGCCAACACACCTATGAAGTTTCATGACTCTAGGTTGAACCACTATCAAGTTATCATCCGGAAACCAATTGTTGCGATATACTATGTTAAAGGTCACTGTGACCTTGACCTTTGACGTAGCGAGTCCAAAATCAATAGGGTTCTTCCCCTCACCAAGGCCAATCTACCTATGAAGTTTCATGAATGTGATTTGAACCATTATCAAGTTATCATCCGGAAACCAATTGTTTAAGATTTACTATGTTCAAGGTCACTGTGACCTTGACCTTCGACGTAGCATGCCCAAAATCAATAGGGTTCTTCCTCCCACCAAGACCAACCTATGTATGAAGTTTAATGAATGTGAGTTGAACCACTATCAAGTTATCATCCGGAAACCAATTGTTTACGCCCGCCCGCCCGCCCGCCCGCCCACCCGCCCGCCCGCCCGCCCGCCCGCCATTCACCAAACTATAAGTCGAGTTTGACTTCGTCACAACTCGACTAAAAATATTGCCTTCATGTTGAAATGAGAACATTAATACAGAAGCTACTAGTATTCAAACAATTAGTCGACTAGCCGATGTCGACTCTGGGCAAACCAGTAGTCGACTCTCAATCGTGCAGTCGACTAGTCGGAGGAGTTCAAGCTTTTAGGTAAATAGTATCCCTTCTGTGCCACTGTCAGGCAGTTTGAACAGCAATATTGGGCAATCAATGTATACATCTATTGTCATCTAATAGCAGTGACAGTAGTTTGTTTTAACTGGTACTAGTAGAGTGCTGAATTATTTTGGGCTATCAGGATATGTTATTAACTTGCCTTGTTGCAATTTATGGGAGAGTGCCTATAGGCACTCTCCCATAAATCGCAACAAGGCAAATTGAATAAGACTATATAATTTCACTCTTAGCATAATTAGAAGCACATTAACAGAATAATGTTCCAGTACGTTGCTGTATATGAATATCCAAGTGAAGCCAAATTTGGACTTTCAGCACTCTACCAGAACACCAACACTGTTTTAAGGAGACAAGTTATCACCAATGACCAGTCGAAGTCGACTTGACTTTTGGGTATTGACTAGTCGACTTTAGAATTCACTAGTCATTTGAGCACTAGAAGCTACTACATGTACTGTACATGTACGTTTTATAAGGCCACACAAAGTAGATCTTCTGTTTCTCAGGCCATTATTTGTGAAATTGCATGCGGGCGAGCGTTTTTTTTATTTTATTTCTTATTTCAGTAATTACTTCTTTGCCATCAAAAGTTCATGTTCTTGGTTCAAGTTTTAGGCCTCAAAATCTACAGAATAGCATGGGTGGTGGTGTATTTCATCCCTTGAGTGCAAGAAGGCTTTGCAATGCTAAAGCATTGCAAAGCCTTCTTGCACTCAAGGGACAAATTCATCAATTTTTTTAACTTGGGTAAAATATCAGACATAAACCATTTAATTTTAATTTTTTTTTAAGTTTAAATTGGTTATAAAAAGAGAGCATGCGGCAGCCAAAAGGACCATGTGGGAGGGCCTGAGAAACAGATTTTTTTTTTTAGGCCTAATAAACAGTTGCATGAAATAATGATTAGTCTCTGTAACCTTTATTAAATAAATTATTCTTAAACAATGAAATGATGAAGATATTTATATATTTCGCTGCACTTCAACAGTCTACATTCTGTTCCAAGAAAATAACCTGCTCCACTTCCCACTGGAAGGAAATTTGAAATGGATGGAAAAGCTACCTGATCATGTTTTATTAGTTAGGCCACACAAAGAAGATCTTCTGTTTCTCAGGCCATTATTTGTAAAATTTCACGCGGGCGAGCAGGTTTTTATTTTATTTTTTATTTCTGTAATTATTTCTTTTCCATCAAAAGTTCATGTCCTTGGTATGTTTTAGGCCTCATAATCTACGGAGAAGCATAGGTGGTGGGGTATTTCGTCCCTTAAGAGCAAGAAGGCTTTGCAATGCTAAAGCATTGCAAAGCCTTCTTGCACTCAAGGGACAAATTTATCAATTTTTTTAACTTCGGTAAAATATCAGACATAAACCATTTAATTTTTATTTTTTTTAAAGTTTGCATTGGTTATAAAAAGAGAGCATGCGGTAGCCAAAAGGACCATGTGAGAGGGCCTAAGAAACAGATTTTTAATTTTTTTAGGCCTTATCCACTCTTCCTGTCATGTTTAGTATGGAATTGTCCGATTTTTTTACTTTCTATACAAGGAGTGAAACACAAATTACATTAACTGGTTGAAGGCCTACACATGCATATGAATAAGGTTAGGCCTAGAAGAGAATGCAGTCGCAAAGGACTCGATTGTGTCATAAAATTGAAAGAAAATGATTCATGCAATCGCCAGTAGTTTTGTCAACTTTTGATACTGCAGTAAACCTAAAGAGAAAAGATTCGAGGTCAAAAGTATGATTTTAAAATTTTCAAGTAACAAAATCAATTTAATACTGAATTCTGCGAAGCCAGTGTTCAAGTTAAAAGAAATAATAACGTCATTTATTCAGAAAGATTGATCCGGCCAACACACAGTGCAATCTCTTGGTTTTTGTTGCTATTTTTAGTTTTAACTATCCCACTCCCAGAATGCAATATCGAACAAAAAAATGGATGCCCCCGATGGACAAATCAGAAGACATAATTTTCAGTTTGTAAGATATACTGTTTCACTGGCAATTGCGTGTTTCTCTACATACGCATGTGTTACCTATAGAGCTCACTGTGTTCTATATTATCACTACATTGAAGTGATCTGGGTCATAGTATCATGTCGAGTTGATGAGGTCATATCACTGGATCAAACAAGCTGCCGCAGGCAGTGAGTTCAATCTGGCAATCTGACTTCCTCAACGAGACATGATGCGATGACCCAGATCACTTAACTGTAGCGATAAAAGGTCTATTATATGACTTATAGTTCAACATTGCATGCCCACTCTTGCATTACCAATTACCCCAAACTTTTTTTTGGTAAATTGTATTGAAGTTAAAAAGCACTGCTTTTGATTACACTTATTTTAGTAACAGGTACACACTTCTAGGGAATTCCCCGCTGTGCATGAATACGATAAAAAAATTATCTTGAATACGATAAAAAACACGGACTGCCATTCGAGCATTCCCATTCCAGCTCAGAGTAAAGTACTCTCCGTAACCAGAACAGCTAATTATGCAAATTCAAATGCACCCGTAAATCGTCCATCATACTATAGTGATACAGAATTGGACTCCATACTGTGGATTTTCTGGGGACAAGGAAAAGATCGTCAAACAGGAGTGATACAGTTAAAACTAGAAGTCCTGTCACAAACTGTGCGCTTATCTTGCCTTAATAGCGTGTAGGAATTGCGCGCAATTTCCATATCGAATGGCATCCAAAGCATGGTAGGTTCTCCTGGTTACTCATAGCAAACACAGGCAATTTTTCTGCCAATGGACCTCCAGGTTACCCGGTGGGAAGTGGCTGAAACATTGCTTGTGCACAGGCCATATGCACAGAATTTGGTAGCCTTACTATGGTCATAACGCGCAAATTAACGCACAGAACGACGTGCTATTTGTGCGCATTTCATGACAGGACTTCTAGTTTTAACTGTATTTAGCGGTTAAATTACATAGTCACATAATAAACTACATTACCAACTTATGGATAAATCAAAACAAGGTAACTGTGATCCTTTCAAAACTAATTAATACAGAATCTAATCTCAATCTAAATTGGACACTCCATATGAAACTTTATACAAATACATTGTACTTCTTCTTGTGACAGGAAATGAAACACTTACAACAAATTTGCAAGGGGGAATATACAGTACAAGTCAAAATAAGTTGTAGGATAACCACTATGAATAAACTATGTATCTTTCTCTTTCTACACTGATAAGACCAGAAGCTGACATCATTTTCTGGAAAGCTCTCACATGATGTCAGATTCTGATCTTATCAGTGCAGAAGCAGCAGCATACATAGTTTATTGTGGTTATGCTACAACTTATTTTGGCTTATACTGTATGGCTTTCATATACATGTACAGTAAAACCTGTCTTGAGAGACCACTGTGGCCATGCTCCGATTGGTTTCAATCTGTGGTGGACCTGTCATGAGAGACCACTTGTTATGAGAGACCACCTGCTTTGAGAGGGACCACAAAACTGTGGCAAAAACTCAGTTTTTCACCTGTTTTGAGATGTTTTAAAATGCTGATAGAAAGAGAAGACATTGTTTGTATAAAGTAAGAAATTACTATTCTCGATGGATCAGCCTCTTCACATCATAACTGAAAAGGTTTTTCAGTTTATGTACTTTTAACTGTAATTTCTCAAACAATGCCTCTGTACTTGTATTAAAACTGAATTAAAATAAAACAATAATTAAAAAAAAGTTGAAAATTCAATTCTTCTCCATTTCTGCAACAAATAGTCTCTGGTTGGACATTCACTGACTTGCGAAAACCTCAAACCTCTAATGAGAGACCACCTGTCTTGAGAGACCACTTTTGCTTGGCAAAAGGGGCGGTCTCTCAAGACAGGTTTTATTGTACCCACTTTTGATCACCTCTACTGTTACAGTGTCATGCTGCAGAAATATGATAAATACAGATTATCATGATTATGTGTATGTCCTGTGATTTGTATCAGATTTGAGGTGGTGTCCAGAATGGGATCTCAACGAGCCGGCTTTGCCGGCGAGTTGTGATCCCATTCTAGACACCGAGAATCTGATGCAAATCATAGGACATGCACATTATCATGATAATTCATTTATCTAACAATTCTGTCACATACACAGATTAAATCTTAAATTATTAATACAGTTTTGGGACATCATGTTGGGCGAGAAAAAGTTAAAAAAAAAAAAAAAAAAAACCATTTTTTATGGAACAATATTATTGTGCACTTTAACAAACAATGAGTAATGCGGTCACCACAAATTTTCAATGTTGCATTATAAAATTATTCACTCTCATTGTCACTTCCTATGATAAGCTTGAATTTACAAGTGTGTAATATTTTATTGTGCAGTTTCTATTTATTGTGTGTGTGTCTGTGTGTGTGTGTGGGGGGGGGGGGGGGGCATTGGCTATTAATAGTTCTGTCGCTAAATGTTAGGAATTATGTCTTATTTTGTAAGTGATCACCTGAGTCGATCAAAGAAATGCACATAGAATGTATTCATGCACCTGTTATGATAGCCCGTTGCCTTCCCGAAAACGAGTCATCTATATGATACGGAATCAGAATGAGTCGTCTATATGATACAGAATCGGAACACATTATGTGATACGAATGGTTTCTCGTGGTTTTTGAGCCAAAATGTATATGATTGTTAGATAAATGGTAGGATACATGTAACTAATATTTTCCCTAGCTGTTTCTTAAATTCCCCAGAAACTTGTGCCCCAATGCGTTTCATGGCTATACAGTTGAAATCATAAGTCCCGTCACAATAAGCGCAGAAAATGCTTGTTAGTTAACATGAGAAGAATAAAGTAGTCTGAAATACACTCAAGTGTTTGAGCTGTGCAATGCAAAATGTAACACACTATTAGCGAGGTCAGTAGGGAAATCATGAACACAAGAACATCCATCACATGAACCACCTGTACAATGCAAAATGTAACGCCCTATTAGCGAGGTCAGTAGGGAAATCATGAACACAAGAACATCCATCACATGAACCACCTGTGCAATGCAAAATGTAACGCACTATTAGCAAGGTTGGTAGGGAAATCATGAACACAAGAACATCCATCACATGAACCACCTGTGCAATGCAAAATGTAATGCACTATTAGCAAGGTTGGTAGGGAAATCATGAACACATAAACATCCATCACATGAACCACCTGTGCAATGCAAAATGTAATGCACTATTAGCAAGGTTGGTAGGGAAATCATGAACACATAAACATCCATCACATGAACCACCTGTGCAATGCAAAATGTAACGCACTATTAGCGAGGTCGGTAGGGAAATCCTGAACACAAGAAAATCCATCACATGAACCACCTGTGCAATGCAAAATGTAATGCACTACTAGCAAGGTCGGTAGGGAAATCATGAACACAAGAACATCCATCACATGGACCACTGGGTTGCTGAGACTAAGTAGTAATCCACTCTCTTCATTCTGTATATGGAGACAAATTTTAATATATGTATATATACGTCATTACATGCACATGTATCCCAATAGAGGTTAGGAATGATGTTAATGATCTCTTTTTACTAGTATAGAATTTCACAGAGTTGGCCATGCTGCTTTTCAACAGGACTGGAGTTGCAGTTAAAACTAGAAGTCCTGTCATGAAATGCACACAAATAACACGTCGAGCTGCGCATTAATCTGCGCGTTATGACCATAGCAAGGCTATCAAATTCTGTATATATGGCCTGTGCACAAGCAATGTTTCAGCCAATGGACCTCCGGGTTAGCAGAAACATTGCCTGTGTTTGCTATGAGTAACCAGGGGAACCTGCCGTGCTTTGGATGACATTCGATATGGCAATTGCACGCAATTCCAATGCGCAATTAAGCCTAGATAAGCGCACAGTTCGTGGCAGGACTTCTAGTTTTAACTGTAGTAATCCACTCTCTTCATTCTGTGCATGGAGTCAAATTTTAATATCTATATACATCATTACAAGCACATGTATCCCAGTAGAGGTTAGGAATGATGTTAATGATCTCTATTTACAAGTATAGAATTTTTTACAGAGTTGCCCACGCTGCTTTTCTACAGGAATGGAGTCACGCTCAACAGGGACAAAAGTGCACTTACTCAGCACAATATTACTTCAAAATATTGCATAATTCAGTGACAGGACTGCTAGTTTCAACTGTAGCTAACCATTTATTTCAAGGCAATTGTTTAAAAGGTTCATATGGAATAAAATTATTAAACCCTTTAACATATAAAACGTTCCAAGAACTATAACAATAAAAACTGCAAAGCAGTCTCCTTCAATATGATATCCAGGTGCGGATAAAAAATGCCACAATCGAAAAGAGGAGAGCTGCGAGGCAGTCACCTCCACATGATAACTAAGCATAAAAAGGAACTGGGAGGAGATGTGACGGGGAGGAGGTGGGTGAAACTTGTAATTAGCAGGTATACTGAAGAATGAAGCTGAGCTACATGTGCGACGGTATTATCAATGTACTAATTACTCATTAATCATCCGCACCAAAGACTAATAAAATGTCCAGAAAAATTAAGACAAAGAAGTGAGAGAAATTAGGATGTGCTAATCACGTATCAATGCGTGATGACACCTGCTTTGTGTAAGTATACACAAAAGAATATCCGGTACAATTAACAGTACAGCTTGGTTAAAACAGGTGTCAAACAAACCTCAAATACTCCCTGCCCCTCTGTACAAAACCTGCCAGCGGACCGCTAGCATTCTATCGTTGAATGCAGTACAGTACAAGTCAAAACAAGTTGTAGCATAACCGCAATAAACTAAGTATACTGCTGCTCCTGCACTGATACGATCAGAATCTAACATCATTTTCTGGAAGGCTCTCACAGAGAGCTTTCCAGAAAATGATGTCAGCTTCTGATCTTATCAGTGTAGGAAGAGAAAGATACATAGTTTATAGTGGTTATCCTACAACTCATTTTGACTTGTACTGCACCATTGGCCCAGACTAACTGTGCACAATTCATGAGAATTTCAGGCCAAACACATAATTTTGAATGCAGTACTTATTTATTTATTCAATTATTTATTTATTGGGGTTTAATGATACTTTCAATAGCCAGCGTGACCTTGTGTCGGACACCTTTATGGGTATAGGAAGCCGGAGTACCCAGAGAGAACCAAAGCAGCAGCAAGTGATGTCATTCTCCTCAATGTACCAACTCTGACAACCAGGGTTAGCACTGATTGATTATTTATTATTATTATTTATTGGTGTTTAAGGTTTAAGGTCACATACTTATGCACAATGGCTAATCGTGACAGTGACAGTTTTATGGGTGGAGGAAGCCGGAGTACCCGGAGAGTACCACCGAGCAACAATGTGCAGCTGTCAGCTCTCCAATATCATAACTCTGAACTCTGCACCTCGGCATAGGTAGGGTTAGATTGGTTGAAGACATGCGCACCATCGACGTGCAGTATGCCTTAGTACACCGCATCATGGTGCCCCCATGTAGGCAATCGGGGTTAAGTGCCTTGCCCAAGGACACAACATGGGAGCGCGAATCAGTTGGTGAAATGGTCACCCATCCAACTACTAGCCAGGCTCGACATTGCTTAACTTCGGCGGTCTGACGAGAACCGGTTACCACGACGCCACTGCACCCCCAGCAGTGATTGAAAGCAAGTGCTCTATCAATGTGCAGTTGCACACAGTGCCACCGTGCCCCCATGCAAGCCTCTAGGATTAAGTGCATTGCCCAAGGACACAATGCATTTGCCCCAGGTGGAGATCAAAAAGTGGACTTTACGGTTTAAAGTTCAATGTCATAACCACAGCATCCCTTTGAAAACTTAGATGTGAGTCTTCCATGGAAGACGTGTGTCGCCTGCACTATATTTTAATATTTCAGACAGAATTCTAAGTGGAAAAGGGGCATAACTCTGGAAAAAATACAGCGGGTCAAAAAATAAAATAGGAAGTGCACAATGCCATTATGTGATAAAGAATTACTGAAAGTTTCATCAAAATCCATTCATAGGTTAAAGAGGAGTGGTGGATAAGAGAAAGTGTGACGCGCACGACGACGCGGACGACGCAAGACGACAAAAGTAATCCCTATATGTCGCTCCCCACTTCGTGGGGCGGCGACACAACAATACTCTTATTACAAATTAATAACGTTTGAAAGATTCTGCAGCACTCCACCAGTTAAATAGAGAGTAATCGCTTGACTGGACTGGTTACGTGAAATAATTCATTCGAGGCGAAGGACTATATTGGAAAACACTCGTGCGCATTCCTGCACTCATGTTTATACAACGGCCCTCACCTCTCATGAATTATTTCACTGAAATAATTCATTCGAGGCGAGGGACTATATTGTAGAACACTTGTGCCATTCGCGCACTCGTGTTTGTACAACGTCCCGCACCTCTCATGAATTATTTCACGTAACCAGTCCAGTCAAGCGATTACTCTGTTTATTACTTTTCATTATTAATGATAATTATATTATTTACCCCTTTACCTAACGTAACGGCCAGCGCTATTCCCAAAAATCGCCAATTAATTTTCATTATTTTTTCATTTCATTTGACAAAAAATGAAAATAATAGTTATTCAAGAATTTTGTTTTGCAAGTGTCGTCTGCTTTTCATGTTAGGTAAAGAGTTAAAAAAACAATGAAGTCCCCATTACACCCACAGGAAAGCATTTTGGTTTCCGCACACGGATACATGAACCAATTATAGACAGCATAATTCATTTGTGAAGTTATCATTTATAATCAAACCCAGAAATTCCAGTAAATCACACTTTGGAAAGTAATAATAGTTATTTTTACGCATTCATGAAGCTCCATGTCAGTTAAATTTAAAAAATTTCCACCAATGGGTTAAACCTTACTGATTCCAGTGATTCTAAGCTGAGCCCAACTTAGACCTATCTAAAGGCCCATAAATATCCTCTGTACTGACCACATCCATATCAAATAAGAGCTTTTGCAGAAGACAATTGAACCCCCCCACCACAGTGCTGGAACGATGAAGCCAAAATGAACTAGAAGTGTGACTGTCCCAGATGGGCTTGTCCATACCCCTTGCTGCCTCTGCCAGCATAATTATTCTAAGATCAAAAGGGGCACAACTCTGGTAAAAAGTCTGATCGAAACTATCATCGCAGGTGCACAGGTTTCCATGGTAGTTAACATTCACACACCAAGTTTCAAAGGAATCGACCAATAAACATGAGAAAATCTCCGGACAAAAATTCAGGCATTCTAAGATGAAAAGGGGCATAACTCTGGGAAAAAGTCCAATCAAAACATAATCACAGGTACACAAGTTCCCATGGTAGTTAACATCCACACCAAGCTTCAAAGAAATCGACCCATAAACATCTGAGAAAATCTCTGGACAAAATTCTTGGCAATTCAGGCATTCTAAGATGGAAATGGGTATAACTCTGACAAAAAGGTCTGATCAATACTATAATCGCAAGTGCACAGGACCCCATGGTAGTGAACATACATACTAACTGTCAAAGGAATCGACCCATAACCATCTGAGAAAATCTCTGGACAAAATTCTTAGCTTGCATCTTCAAGTCGAAAAGTGGCATAATTCTGGCAAAAATAATCCGACTGGAACTATAATTGCAGGTGCACAGGTTCACATGGTGGTGACCATTCATACCAAGTTTCAAGCAGATTGGTCCATAAACATCTGAGAAAATCTCCAGACAAAATGATGCCTATGGACGGATGGGTGGCAAAATGGAGAGATGGATGGACGGGTGGCAAAATGGAGAGATGGACAGACAGATGCATGTAATCCAGAATACTCTCCCCCCCTCCCCTCCCAAATCTCTTTGAGAGTGGGTGTCTAATAAGTATACTCCCCAGTCTCTTGAGAGTTGGGCTATAAGTATTATTTTCTTTGGAAAAAAGACACATTAGGAAACAATCATAATTCAGTGCACTCAATCTTCTGTCTGTTGCAAGTAATATGTCAAATAGAACTGACAGATTTAATATCCAGAACTTGGGTCTCACTTCTAACATGAAAAATCATATCTATTTTATTCCTCTGTTCAATTTGTGGAGAACATTATTTGTATTGATTATTCAGTTGTAAGCAGAATAAACTAACATCTGATTCAGTACAAGTCAAGATTGAATGTAGATTACTACCATGCAGATGTGATTGAGAACCCTAACCCCCACCTCCACCATAAATGTACTACTGAAACCATGTTTATATTTGAGTCATACAGTGCTGTGATCACAAAAGACGACAAAGAATTTTGATTGGGCTGTGACTGCATGAGGATTGAGATCTGATGGAAATTCTCTGTCCTTTTACTTCCACACAATACCATAGAATCTTACTCATCGCAAAGAAATAATACAGTTGGACCACTTAATAATTCTTCTTTGAATAATCTTGTTAATTTAATACAATTTCCAAACCAGTGCTGGAAATGAACAAAATTGACGGGTGCAGTTTTAAGCTCCCGCGAAGTCAGAGACAAGAGTAAGTAACCTTAGCCCTTTGAACATGAGCGGCTGCTTTTCTAGCCAGGAGCATTATACGTCATAACATCATTAAATAGGATGGCTGTTCAGTAAATGTGTGGGGTAGACCATGCAATCAGTATTTTCAATGTGCAGCCCCGAGGCTGCACATTGAAAATATTGATTGATCTACCCCAAATAATGAATATGGGCTCTTCTAATTGCTGTCATTGAACTATATGGCAGATACCACTAGTGTCCAAAGGGTTAAATCTATAAGGAATTCCTGAATTATGACAGTAACTTGCCACTGGCCACTGTGTGCTACTGTCTCAAAACAACACGCATTTATATGCCCTCACAGTATATTAGTGCTCCACAATACTTTTCAACAAGTGCATTTTTTAGCTCCCGTAAAATAGAAATCATGGGTGCTGACTGGAGCAATTGCACTCGCACCCGTCTCATTTCCAGGACTGCCAAACACAAAACCATTTATCATATCATCAGTACAAATTTTAACCTGTTAATTACATAAAGGTTATAGAGTAAACTCCTGCTAACTGAACAAGAGGCCTGCATCACCAAGCAAAGCTCTCCACCCGTATCTAGGTACACAGTCATGATATGATATTTATCTAGACACGTATGTTGATATTCATTCTGGTATTGAAGCTACAGTTAAGATCACAGGGACAATGGTGGAGCCAGCAATTCATAGTTGGGGAGGATAGATACATTCGGGAGGAGTGGGGGTCAACTTCTCCTCTTCCCCCCACCCCAATTTCCCATATTCTATCACGCACTGCACTGACTGATCACGTGTGTTTGAGCCCATACTCTAGCATAATTCAATCACTAATTTTACAAATGTGAGTTACCAAGTGGCCCCTCTGAGACTTAGCACATCCTTCTACTTTTTAGTTTTAGAATAAAGATGATTTTAGTCACACAGGCACTGGAATTACAACGAAAATAGGTAAGTAGTCATCAGATGATCACGAAAATGAACCTTACCAAATACATAAAAAAGCTGGAGTACTCTGGTCACGTAGGTTGGCAATGAAAAATAAATATATCAGTGACTGAGACATGCTCTTGCAGTTCATGGTTCGACTTCCACTTCGTAATTTTCAGATCGATCCACCTGAACATAAAAAGGTGGAAGATAATTACAAAGAATAACTGGTGCACATCAAGGGGACTAATTAATAGGCACCAACATCGTAGAAAACATGAGTGGAGTTTTGTCAACTAATTTGAAAACACCCATAAAATGGTGGTTAAAAATTTATCATTTCGCAAAACCAACGGACGTTCATAATAAATTGGTGTATTGTTACACTATTTATCTGTAGTTTTACCATTTTTGAATCAGAATGATGGATGAGCGCATTAAATATTGAATCACACCATGCGAGTGAAATTTTGGTGATTAGATCGCACCTGCAAAAGCAAACCCAAACAAAAAATACCCTGATTTAATAATCGGTGTTCCGATGTACCCTGGTGTTATATTCTGAATTGCGGGGTATTTGAGTTGACCAAATCACCCAAGCCTAAAATGTGATGTGTTGAATGCATTGACAGTGAAATAATTGAATTATCAGATTGGTATTATATAGTGGTATCGTGATACGATGAAATTTGGATGTCTGCACTGGTACCCGTATCGAGGGTTGCCGTATTGGTAGTACCGGGATATTGTCCCAAGCCTATTGGCCTTAATTGACCAGGGAGGGAGGGGGGGTGGGGTTGTTGGGTAGGGTGGTCATCAAACTTCTTGAAGTAGTCACTGTTACTACAGAGACATATACTAAAAAGAATTGAAATTCGGTTACTATTGTTAAAGTTATGCCATAAACAAGCATTACACAATATTTTTTAAACAAAGGGCCATAACTCCCATAATTTTCAAGAGATATCGATGGTCATCAAACAAGATGTAGACATTGTTGCTATAGAGACATATACCTAAAAGAATTGAAATCCATTAACTATTGTTCAAGTTACGCCATAAACAAGTTTTACAGCACTGATATTTCTGAAACAAAGGACAATAACTCCCACAGTTTTCATCAGATACTGGTGGTCATCGAAACTGATGTGGACATTGCTGCTATACCTAAAAGAATTGAAATCTGTTAACTGTTAACTATTGTTTAAGTTATGCCATAAACAAGTTTTACTGGATATTTTTATAACAAAGGGCCATAACTCCCATAATTTTCAAGCGATATTGGTGGTCATTGAACTTGACATAGACATTGTTGCTAGAGAGACATACATCAAAAAGAATTGAAATCAGTTAACTATTGTTCAAGTTATGCCAAAAACAAAGTTTGGATAGACGGACAGACAGACTGATGGGTGTTCGGATGGGTGGATGGACAGGCGGATGAATGGAGGTCTTTGCTGTATCCATCCCTTGCAGTTGGGGAGGGGGCGATAGTAAAATCTCTTGTGATATGTCAACAAATTACCCTGACAATCTATGAATTCCCTGTTGTTTTCGACTTACAGTACAGCTGTCATGGACTGGTCGTAATCCACACATGAACCTTGATGTCCACGTTTGCATTTACCAGATAATAAAACTATAGCAAAGTCAAGGGTGGCATATACTCCTGGCTGCAATACCATGGATAGCATTACAGAAATAAAACATTTATTACTGGGTGAAACTGAAGGATGACAGATGACAGACCTGTGAAAGATTACAGACCATTGGGGCATATATCATATGAACTATTAATTGTCACCACAGAGTGACACAGAAAGGTACCCCCACCTCAAATTCTGTGAAAAAAATATTTTTCTGCAAGCTTTATATATTCTACTCAAACTTTGCTAAGCACCAATTAGTACATCCAACTACCTGTTTTACATTTTTGTTGACATATCGTAATGAAAAGTGTATATATTTTTTATTAAATTATATCTTTAATGATTTAAGTACAGAAATTAAGATTTTATTTGTGTTTGATGTTATTTTTTAGCTTTTGAATACAATAACCATGGAAAATGGATATTTTGGGTAAAAGGGGAAATTTTTCAATATGCCAAAAAGTTGACGGAGCGAACTGGTATGGCTTCAATATCGAGTATGAGACCCATTACTGTTAATTAAAGCTTGACAATGCCTTCTCATGCTCCCAATCTGGTTCCTGGTGGTCCTTTTTGGGATGTTGTTCCATTCTTGGACCAGCATGGCACCAAGCTCCTGGACACTTCTTGGCTGGACTGGACGGGCTGAAATTGCAAGCTGCAACTCATTCCAGACATGTTCAATTGCATTGAGGTCAGGAGATCTTGCTGGCCAGTCCATACGCTTAATCCCCTCCGTCTGTCGGTACTCCCTGACAGCATGGGCAACATGAGGATGGGCATTATCGTCCATCAGAATGAATATATCACCCACAGCACCTGCATACAATCTGACGTGGACATCAAGGATCTCATCAATATACAGTTGTGCGGTCAATGTACCATGTTCAAGGACACAGAGCTCTGTACATCCATCCCAGCTGATGCCGTCCCAGACCATGATTGACCCTCCACCGTAGCGCTCATCCTCAGCAATGTTGGCTGCATGGAATCGCTCGCCTGGTCTTCTCCATACCCAAGAATGCCTATCTGTGTGGCCTAGGCAGTACCTTGACTCATCTGTAAAAAGGACAGGTCGCCAATCTTCTCGGGTCCATCCTATGTGGTCCATGGCCCATTCATATCATGCCTGGCGGTGCTTCTGGGACAGAGAATGCGAATACATGGTCTTCTCGATCGGAGACCACCTTCGTGCAACCTTGCCCGGATAGTCTGCGCCGAAACAAAGATGCATTCTGAAGGTCACTGCGAAGCTGGGTTGCTGTGGAAAAGCGGTTTCTACAGGCCTGAATGATCAAAAACTGGTCTTCAGCTGCAGATGTTGCCCTGTCTCTGCCACCACCATGCTGTCTTACTGTTGTGCCATACTGCTGAAATCTTGCCCAGGCTCTGGTGATCACCGTATAGTGCACACCAAGGGCTTCACCAACCTGACGATGGGTAGCCCCTTGCTCCACCATCCCTACAGCCCGCCACATTTCTGCTTCAGACAAATGTCTTCTTACATCTGCATTTGCCATAGTCAAACATTAAATCACAAGGGTTTGTGTTGAAATGAAGATTGAATACCCTATACATGTCATGTACATGTAGACAGTACATGAAAACATCATGAAAATCAAGGGGTACATGCTTTCCATGACAGTCACGAAAAGTCTGCCTGTCAGGAGAGCTGTTGTAAACACTGGGGACCATCTCAATACATTCCTCAATCATATCCACCAAAAATAATATCACAAATATGTCACAAGCAAATTTCACAATGATGTGTCAAATATTTGGTGCTTTTTTTCTTTTTTTTTATTCAAGAAAAGAGAAATATATTATATACAGACATAAATACATACATACATAAGAATATAACAAGGGTTTGTGTTGAAATAGAGTTATACTCTAAATCTTATAACCACCCGGCTACTTAGTTTAGTCCACCTCCCCCCACCACCCTCCTCCATTTATCATCCACAACTTGTAGTTGCGAATGGTGGGTGGAGGTGGGTGTTGGGGTTGGGGGTGGGGGTGGGGGTACATTGTGGGGTATTGAGGATATTCCATTCGTACTTCCATATGTTCTCCCTATAGCACCCTGTAGGCTTGCAGTTGTTTATCTTGACGTTCTAGTATGCTTAACGGCATTGTTTAAGTACGTACTTAACTTTTACAGTACTGGCTTATTTTGTCTCATTGTTGTTCGTCTGTCACCTGATGAAGGCTTTGAAAGCCGAAAGCTCAATGACTAAAATAGGTCTTCAGGGTGTTACTTACTAATATTTTATACATACATATACACATATACATAATATATAATATATAATAGTCAATACATTTTATATAAATATGTGTAGTATGTAGGTACCAAAGATGAGAGATAGGAGAAATAAGAAGTATAGAGAGATAGGAAAGTGTTATAGAAAAAGAGATAAAGGTACACACGCTGGGTAAGATGACGATTTTACTGTGAGGGTAGTATGGGATTTGTTAAGTCATTCTCCTACATTTAAAATTATTTGGCTTTGTTAGTTTTGTATGAGATGAGATGTTGAGTCAGGAACGTATGCATATATACACATATACACATATACACATATACACATATACTTACATCTCCACATACACATATACAAGCATATATACATATGTATACATGCGTGTACATGTGTAAATACATACATGTATATACAAATATATACGTTTCTAACTATGAATTATTGTCTCTGACACTACAACCATAAGCGCCCCAGCGCATTTCTAATTTCCCCGAATCATGCTGTTGGTAATATGCCACTCTTTCGACGTAGTATTGTACACGTATTCCAGTCTTATATGTATTGAAGTTGGGTAAAAGTTTCTGCATTTTAGCTCTATAAATATGGAATTTGGCAAATATAATTAAAAAATTAAGTATTTCTGAAATTGGATCTAGAAGTGGAATACCAAAAAGTATAGTTTCTTCTGAGAGGTTCAGTGGGAAGTCAGAATTGGTGGTGATCCAGTACGTAAAATCTCGCCAGAAAGACTGTATTCGGAGACATTTGCAGAAAAGATGGATTAAAGTTTCTGAGTTTAACAGGGAGAACGTACAAAGATCTGTGTAGGAGATTCCAATTTTTTCAAGCAGTACATTTGTTCCTAATATTCTTGTATTGATGCGATACTAAAACCGTCTGTATTTGGTTTCTGTAGTACATCGGAATGGATTCGAAAGAGCTAAATGCATCGATCGTTTTCCAGTTGGCATTGTAGGTCAGTTTCCCATTTCCATCTGTATACGGTCACTGGGGGCTTGTGAACAAATTTCCGATATATTTTCCTGGGATTATTTAAAGTGTCTAATAGCTGGTATGGTAGGATTGGATTTGAGGAAGGGTTTAACGAATTGGTTGGTGTAGTTGTTTTGAGATAGATGGAAACTGCATGTCTGATTCCAATAAAGGTGACAAAGTCTGTGTTAATATTAAATTTAAACCTGAACTTTTAGAATGACTATATCGTCCCATCTGTGTCAAGTATATCATTGAAGAACATTACTCCCTGATTTTCCCAATTTTTATAGTGTACTTCTTTTTTGTTTATTTTAATATAGTTATTGTTCCATAAATATGTGTTATATAAGTCGGTTCTAGAAACGGGTTGTGATTTTTCAGTATAACATGACCATGCTTTTACCACTTCTTTCCAAAAAGGGGACGAAATTTTAGACTGGACATTTTTCAAATATATCGAACTAGACAAATACCATTGTTTATTGGCAAGTGAAAAGTATCTATTAGCAACGGTTGTCCAGATTGATGTTTTGGTTATTAGTCTTCTTACCCATGATATTTTCATGTAGTTTATAAATGCCTGAATATCAATCATTTTTACACCACACTCTGAGTAATTTTGTAAGAATATTTTCCTTTTAATTTTATCCACTCCCTGCCAAATAAAATTAAAAAATAATTTATTTAAAACTTTCATCAAGTTATCTGGGGGGTTCGGAAGTGTGAGGAAAAGGTAGACCAACTTTGAAATGGCCAGGGATTTAACTACTTTTACTCTACCGAGAGGTGTTAGGTTCTGCTTTGACCAGTTATTTAGAAGCCTCTTAATGTCTGTTAATGTTTTATTGTAGTTATTGATTACCATTAACTCGATATTGTCGTAGAAATCTATACCCAAAAGTTTGAAATGAGTTGGGTTCCAGTGCAGTTTCCACCTGTCGCATATCCTTTCCGTAGTCTTTTTTACTACCTATCCACACTGCGTCTGTCTTGTCATAATTAATTCTAAGACTTGACATCACCTCAAATGTTTTAGGTATGTTCATTGTACTGTCAAGGGATCGGGGTGAACCGTCCAAAAAGAGGGATGTGTCATCGGCACACTGCGGAATTTTAATTATTATTAGTATTACCAATGAAAATTCCTTTGGTGCTTAGCAAACTTTGAGTAGTATGTGTTGCGCATCTGCAAGACATGTGTAACCATATCCTAAAGTTTCAAATATCTACATTAGAAATTGTGGGAGGAGTTGATTACACCATGTGGGTACCCTTAATTAAACAAGTTATTCATGATTGAATTTGGGGACGGACAAAATTAAAGTCTATTAAATGCAATAACTCCTACAATAATACACTGCATAACATCTGCCTTGTACAGTGGGTAGGCATCAATAGGATAGACTTACACACCAAATACGAAGTCATTCCATTGAGTACTCTGCAAGTTATTCATGAATTAATTTCAAGGCAGACAGATTCTAAGTCCATAAAGGGCAATGACTCTGGCAATAAAATCTCACACAACACTTGCATTTCACTATGGGTGTACAGCAACAGGATACACTTGCATACCAAATATCAAGTCACGCAGCCAAGTACTTTAAAAAGTTATTCATGATTGAATTTTGGGATATATGGGCAGATAGACAGATGGACTGATGGATGGACGGACAAGGCGAATCCTATATACCCCCACTGGGGGCTGGGGTATAAAAATTATTAGAAGCAAAATTTGAATAAATGAAGCACTGGTTGTACCCAGTGTCACGTTAATTGAATTTTTTAGGATTATTCCGATAATTAGTGTTTGGAATCTAATATTATTTTATCTGTAGAAATATTGCCCTGTGACCAGTCCACGGCAGCCCTACTGTATTTGGCAGCCATTCTTCGCAGCCAACTGTGATAGAAAAACATTTTTATCTACTCATTCATCTTCCAAGTTTCAAGAAAACTGATCTATAAATGCAACCTGTAGGAATGCCACCTGCATGGTGCACTGAAGAAATCAAAGATGGCACCCATGGAAGCAATTATGTGGAGCCAACCATAACCAACATACAACATTCTTATCTACACATCATACCACATGTAAGGAAGCTGACTGAGTTTCAAGAAAATTGATACATAAATGGAACAGTTGGGTATACTGAAGAAATACATGAAGACTATTGTGGCGAGCATTATGGGAGGCCAACCCTTAACCCTTTACCCAATGAATCGCCCACATCCGCCCACGTAATATGCAAATTCAGCATTTGAAAAAATATTATTTTTCAAAAAGTTTCAACAAACCATATCATGTGACCCCTCGTTGGAACGAGCTCGTCGAGCTCATTCCAATGAGGGGTCACATGATATGGTTTTGTTGACATTTTTTGAAAAATTTAAAAAAATGGTATTTAAAATAATAAATTTTGATATCGTCTGCATTGGGTAAAGGGTTAACCAAAATAGGATGTTCTCATCAATTCATCATACTCAGTCACCCTGCCAAATTTTAAGAAAAATGTGATCAATAGCCTGTGTTGAAGAAATCAAAGATGGTTATCATGGTGTCCATTGCAGGCAACCAAGTGTGATGTTCTGATGTACATGTAGGTACGAATCTGAATAAACATGTACCGGTATATGAAATTGGGTGATGACAGGGAAATAACTGAAGGCTGTAACATGTCCTAAATTATCTGTGGACAATGTTTTGAAGAAATCCAAGATGGCTGTCATGTCAGCCATTATTGATGGCCAACCGTTACCAAAAAAGGACTCGCATCTCCTCCTCATACTAAGTCACCCTGCAAAATTAAAAAAAAACTGAAGCATGAATGTGGCTTGTGGCTTGTGCTGAAGCAATCCTAGATGGTTGCTGTGGTGGCCATTGTGGGAAGTTTGCCAACTGTGACCATAATACAATGTTCTCATATAGGTATGAACCTGAACATGCGAATGAAATTTGGTAATGATCAGAAACGAACTACAGGCTGTAGCTGATGCTAAATGAATGGTAGACATGTAGTGTTCAAAAGAAAATCAAGATGGGTGCCATGATGGCCAACCATTTCCAAAACAAGGCCATTCTTACAGTACAGCCGCCGTGGTCTGGTCACTTTCCACGGGTGGGCAATATTTCCATGGATGAAATATTAGATTCCAAACACTAATCATAGAAATAACATAAAAAATTTAATTAGTTAAAATTTTGCTGATGCTTTTTTTATTACCTGGTAAATGCATGTGTGGACATCACTGCCCACATCATTGATTACGACCGGTCCACGGTGGCTGTACTGTATCTACTCATAATACTACATGTATGTCACCCTGCCAAATTAATAATAATGAAAGTGTCAATGACCCTGTAGCTCAACTTGTCAAGACAAAGACATGTACATGTATAGTATGTGACACAGCAATGACAAACATCTAGGTAATGACCTGATATCAAAGGTACATATAAAGTATTGTAACGGTCTGTACAGAAATACTGACCGTTGCCTGTAACAAATGTATAGGTAAAGTATTGTAAAGGTGGTTGACAGTCAGATGCTAAACTAGAAAAGAAATCTTTGAGTCCCAGAGTGGGTCTGACTGAACCCCAAAATATTTGTTCTCATAGCACATTGATAACAAAGGCACCCCAAAACACACTCGTTCCTGTCCCAAGGTGAAAACAAAGGTACCCAAGAAGTTTTGTGAAGATCAGTTCATAAATACGAGCTGTATAGAACTTGTGACAAAAAACTGATTGGACCTAATTTTGGTACAAAATGGACACTGGCAGCCATCTTGAATTTTGAACCGTACTCATTCTCGTCCCAAGGTGATAACAAAGGTACCCAAGAAGTTTTGTGAAGATCGGTTCATAAATTCAGCCTCTACCCTGAGCCGTATTGACATGTGTGCTTACATTGTGTAAGTAGCACTGAATAAATCAAAGTTCATCTAATTTGCATAATTTCTGCACGAAAAAAAACCCCTTACAATATGTGATGTATTCCATGTTACTAAACATTTATACAAAAATTTATTCAAATCAGAACTTTCATACAGAAGTTCTGTACAAAAGACTGATTGCACTAATTTTGGTACAAAATGGCTGCTGGTGGCCATCTTGAATTTCGGACCACACCCAAACACACTCGCTCTCATCCCACGGTGATAACAAAGGTACCCAAGAAGTTTCGTAAAGATTGGTTCATAAATATGGCCTCTAGTCTGAGCCGTATAGAAGTTGTGTACAAATGAAAGTGTCAATGACACTGTAGCTCAACTTGACAAACTTGAACGTGGTAAGTTATAAATGAAATGGCAAAATTGAAGATCATTGGTACCAATGTTATTTTTTGAAATTTCAACATAACAGCATTGTGTGTGCACAACGTCAAGAGTAATCCATGCATTTTTAAATGTAAACTGTAAGACTGGCAAAAGGAAGAATGTTGATACACAAATGCAGTATGTTCAGAGGTTATTGTAAATGATAACTTTTTTCACAGAAATGAATGCTTATCAATAGCTCTTATCTAAAGTTCTTGCCTAATGAGCACACCAAGTTCAAAAACAATCCTATGATAAATGTGGCCTGTAGGCCATGTCAAAGAATGTTGATGCACAAATGCAATAAATTCAAAGATTGTTGCTAACAGCAACAGTTTTTGATTGAAATGAATAGAAAATCAATAGCTCCTATCTTTGTCACCCTGCATAAGCATACAAAGTTTCAAAACAACCTGATAATGAATGTGTCCTCTGAGGCATGCCAAAGGAAGATGTTAATGCACTAAGTAGAAGGTCATTGCTTAAGGCAATGGGGTTTTTTTTATGGAAATTCATAAATATACCCTGCAGAAAGTACAAAAGCAATAAGTTGATGCACAAATGCAGTAAGTTCAAAGGTTGGTGATAACGACAATAAATTTTTATGGAAATGAAAAAAAGCAATAGCTCACATCTAGAGGTCACACGGAACACACATACCAAGTTTCAAAGTGATCTGATCATAAACATGCCCTGAAGGCCGTGTTAAAAGGAAATATTGAGGTCTGACTAAACTAAGTTCAAAGGTCAACATTTTTTGACAGAAATGGAAGAAAATCAACAACTCCCATATAGATGTCACCCCACACAAGCTCACCAAATTTGCAAGCGATCCAATCATAAATGTGCCCTGCAGGGTGTGTCAAAGGGAAATATTGATGCTTAACTGCACTAAGTTTTTACAAAGTTAACTGAAGGTCATTGCCAGTGGCAACATTTTTTGACGGAAGCAGAAGAAAATCAATAGCTCTCATCTAGAGGCCCCCTCAAACAAGCATGCCAGGTTTCAAAGCAATCCGATCATAAATGTGCCCTGTAGGGTGTATAAAAGGGAAATATTGTGGTCTGACTAGACTAAATTCTAAGAACGTTGGCCGTGGCAACATTTTTTGACGGAAATGGAAAAAAATCGATAGCTCCCATCTAGAGGTCACCGTAAATAAGCATACCAGGTTTCAAAGCAATCTAATCATAAATGTGCCCTGTAGGGTGAGCCAAAGGGAAATATTGTGGTCTGACTAAACTAAGTTCTAAGAACGTTGACCGCGGCAACATTTTTTGACAGAAATTGCAGAAAATCGATAGCTCCCATCTAGAGGTCTCCCCAAACAAGCATACCAGGTTTTAAAGCAATCTGATCATAAATGGGCCCTGTAGGGTGTGCCAAAGGAAAATATTGAGGTCTGACTAAACTAAGTTCTACGAACGTTGGCCGTGGCAACATTTTTTGACGAAAATTGAAGAAAATCGATAGCTCCCATCTAGAGGTCACCCTAAATAAGCATACCAGGTTTCCAAGCAATCAAATCATAAATGTGCCCTGTAGGGTGTGCCAAAGGGAAATATTGTGGTTTGACTAAACTAAGTTCTAAGAACGTTGGCCGCGGCAACATTTTTTGCCGGAAATTGAAGAAAATCGATAGCTCCCATCTAGAGGTCACCCCAAATAAGCATGCCAGGTTTCAAAGCAATCCGATCATAAATGTACCCTGTAGGGTGTGCCAAAGGGAAATATTGAGTCTTCTGACTAAACTAAGTTCTAAGAACGTTGGCCGCGGCAACATTTTTTGACAGAAATTGAAGAAAATCGATAGCACCCATCTAGAGGTCTCCCCAAACAAGCATACCAGGTTTCAAAGCAATCTGATCATAAATGTGCCCTGTAGGGTGTGCCAAAGGGAAATATTGAGGTCTGACTAAACTAAGTTCTACGAACGTTGGCCGTGGCAACATTTTTTGCCGAAAATTGAAGAAAATCGATAGCTCCCATCTAGAGGTCACCCTAAATAAGCATACCAGGTTTCAAAGCAATCAAATCATAAATGTGCCCTGTAGGGTGTGCCAAAGGGAAATATTGTGGTTTGACTAAACTAAGTTCTAAGAACGTTGGCCGCGGCAACATTTTTCGACGGAAATTGAAAAAAATCGATAGCTCCCATCTAGAGGTCACCCCAAACAAGCATGCCAAGTTTCAAAGTAATCTGATCATAAATGCGACCTGTGCGGTGTGCCAAAGGAAATTGTGGACGTACGTACTAACGTACGTACGTACGCCGACGGACGAGAAGTGATGGCAATAGCTCAGCTTGACTTTGTCAAGTTGAGCTAAAAACTGATTAGGTCTAATTTTGGTACAAAAGGGCCAATGGCAGCCATCTTGAATTTTAGACCGCACCCAGAAACACTTCTTCTCGGCCCAAGGTGATAACAAAGGTACCCAAGACATTTCGTGAAGATCAGTTCATAAATTCAGACTCTAGTCTGAGCCGTATTGACATGTGTACTTACTGTGTGTAAGTCGCACTGAAAAAATCAAAGTTCATCTAATTTGCATAATTTCTGCACAAGAAAAAAACCTGTATTATATGTGATGTATCCCATGGTACTAAACATTCACACAAAAAATTATTCAAATCAGCGCTTTCATATGGAAGTTCTGTGCAAAAATCTGATTGCCCCTAATTTTGTACAAAATGGCTGCCATCGGCCATCTTGAATTTCGGACCGGACCCAAAAACACTCGTTCTTGTCCCACGGTGATACCAAAGGGACCCGAGAAGTTTCGTAAAGATCGGGTCATAAATACGGCCTCTAGCCCGAGCCGTATTGGCATTTGCACTGACAGTGCTGAAAGTAACACCAAAAAACTTCAAAATTAGTCTAATTTGCACAATTTACGCACAAGAAAAAACCTTTATTATATGTGATGTATCCCATGGCACTAAACATTCATACAAAAAATTATTCAAATCAGAGCTTTCATATGAAAGTTCTGTACAAAAAACAGATTTCTGCATCGTCGGTACAAAATGGCGGCTGGCAGCCATCTTGAATTTCGGACCGCACCCAAAAACACTCGTTCTCGTCCCACGGTCATAGCAAAGGTACCCAAGAAGTTTCGTAAAGATCGGTTCATAAATACAGCCTCTAGCCCGAGCCGTATTGCTGATGTACGGACAGACGGACAAATGGCCAGATGGACGACGGGCCATGACAAAAGCTCAAATTTGGCTTCGCCAAAGTTGAGCTAATAAAATGATCCATAAATGCGACCTGTAGTCTTTGCTGAAGAAATCTAAGTCAGCTGCTTTGGCAGCAATTGTGATCAGCCAACTGTGAGCATAATGGGACATTCTCATTTAGGTGTGAACTTGAATATGCATATGAAGTTTGGCAATGATACAGCTAGCTGTTGCTCATGATAAACAAATTGTGGACAGATTAACACACCCAAAGACATCTGCCGAGACAATAGCCTACCTCGACTTGGTCAAGTTAACCCTTTACATAACATAGTTGCCAAAAACAGGCAGAAATTAACCTGAATAAGCCCACAACAGCCTAAAATATGTTGGATGCTTCTCAATAAAACCATACAAATATGGATATAATAAGAACCAGCTTGTCAAGCAGGTTCTCATGATATCCAAATTTGTATGGTTTTCTTGAAAAATTGTGAAATTTGTTTTCAAAAAATATGAAATTTAATTTATTTTTTAAAAATACTGTGTTAGGTAAAGGTTTAAGCTGTAACAGGGGTGGGGTGAACGACTCCCCAGGGGCTAGAACCCTGGCCAAAATCTCCCTGATGTTCTTCAGATTCGTGAGGATCTGGGTCAACTTGCAAACCATGGATAAAATATCACTCAACCCCAGAGGCAGAATAATCATTAAGTTATGTGTTGTGGTCTGGATGAAAACACAATAAAATTGGAATAACAGTTTATTTGTGGTTTATTAAGAATATTTATTTATTATTTATTGGTGTTTAAGGTCACATACCTATGTACAATGGCTAATCATGACCGTGACAGTTTTACGGGTGGAGGAAGCCTGAGTACCCGGAAAGAACCACAGAGCAACGATAAGCAGCTGCCAGCTCCCCAACATTGTAACTCCGCACTGCAGCACAGGCAGGGTAAAACATGCGCACCATCGACATGCTGTACGCCTTAGTACACAGCGTCATCGTGCCCCCATGTCGACAATCGGGGTTAAGTGCCTTGCCCAAGGACACAACGCAGGAGTCTGAATCGATCACTCAGAGAGTCACCATCCAAGGACTAACCGGGCTTGACGTTGCTTAACTTCGGCGATCTGACAAGAACCGGTTACCACAACGTTACCGCGCATCCTGGTTTATTAAGAAGCAAAAAAAGAGTATGATATGAAATGGACAAGATTATGAATGATGGCTTAAAAAACACGGGTCCACAACACTTTTTCCCAAAAGAGGGTTAAAATTCCACCCACCATATCTATTAATGTGAATGGTTCCCACAGAACTCGGACCTGGAGAGAATCAGTGTCAGAAACGGTGATTTTCACCAGGGCCGTGTTGAATGGGTCTGAAAATGACGGTATACCCATTACGGTTAACCTTTTTACAGGTTACAAAGTGTCCCCATACTAAGCTAGTGTATGGTTTAAGTTTGGACAGCTAGATCAAGCTTCACGCAAACATAAATGGACGACGCATTATTAGTGAGACCGCTCTTATATAGGATAATTTTGCAGTGAAGGCTTTTGAATACTGTAATCTGATTGATCCCTCGCTTTCACCGCAACGAATGAAACAGCAGCACAATGCACTACGGCATGAACCAATAAGGTACATCGATTCATTTTAAACATGGAAATGACTTGAAGCCAACAAAAATAGAATTAAACCTCTGTTATGAGCAAACGAATTACAAGGGAGTGATTCAGAACTTTTATTGTATATTATTTCTCAACTGCTGTTACCAAACCCGTTACAAAGCTAAAAACCATGTAAACACAGATGTATTCAATTTTAATACATGATTTCTCCAGAGCGTCATAAAATCAGTGAAATATAACCTTGGTGTAATCGCTTCCCCCACATCAACATGATTTAGGAGCAAGCCAGAAAATAAGCAGACTGTCATCTGCAAAATGAGGCCCCTAGGGGGTGAATTTAGTGATGCTACCCTGCACAGTAGGGTAGCATCACTAAATTCACCCTCTGTGAACCTCAATCTGAATCAAGGTCTCAAAACTAAACAGAAAGAGGTACCCAGAGGATAAATTGGCCCACTATATGGGATAACATCATCATATTCACCCTCTGGGGACCTCTTTCTACAAATGTCAGATTGCTTATTTTCAGGCTTGTTTAGGAGAAGGGTGGGGTGTATTTAATACAAGAGAATCTGTTCATTTCAAACAAAAATCAATAATTAATCTCAAGTGAAAAGGAGATAACTGAATTTTAAAAATTATTGCAAATTGAAAATAGGGAAGAATAAGGATGTATACTACTTGCTAGTGGCCATGTTTAACTGGTAGATTGCTAAATTATTTTTGGCAGTCAAAATTTGTTCACATGTCTTTGCCTTGTTACAATATGAAGGAGAGTGCCTGTGGGTGTGCCTGTGGGCACTCTCCTATAAATTGTAAAAAGGCAAATCCTAACAGACTATAAATAATAACACTTCAAAGATAATATGAAGCACAGCCATTGAATTTGAAGCCTTTAACCCTTTACCTAACATAACGGCCAAAACCGGCCAGTGCTATTCTCAAAAATTGCCAATTAATTTTCATTATTTTTTCACTTTTTGTCTCAAAAACACAGGTTATGACCCCTCATTGGAACGAGCTTGATGCGCTGGTTCCAACGAGGGGTCATAACCTATGTTTTTAAGACAAAAAATGAAAAAAATTAGCTATTCAAGAATTTTTTTGCAAGTGTCGTCTGCTTTTCAGGTTAGGTAAAGGGTTAAGTTGCAGTACCTGCACTTGAGAATAAAGCCCAAATATAGGCTTCCAGCACTCTGCCAGTTAGTTAAAGAGTTTAACCCTAACCCTTTACTCAATATCAAAATTTGTTATTTTAATTATTTTATTTCAAAAAAATTCTTCCAGACAAATTAAACACAAGGGTTCGCATTGCTGATGCAGGGTAGAGTTTTCATGGCTAACGCAACGGTGGCTATGAACTAAAAAGCATCAGAGTACTTTTTCTTAATAACTAATTTGGAAAAAATGACTTCAGCTCAATAATTCTGCTGCCGTACATATCCAACAGAACTCATATTCAAACTCGATTGAGACACATAATAATAACAAGTTAAAAAAGAAGAAAATGTGACATTGAGAACACAACCTACATGTAGGTTAGATGAACTTCATTTGTTAACCTGATTTATGGGTTTTTTTTATTTAATCCTTTACCTAACATGAAAAGCAGACAACACTTGCAAAAACAATTATTGAATAATTTTTTTCATTGAACGAGCTCGTTCCAATGAGGGGTCATAACTTATGTTTTTGAGACAAAAAATGAACTAGATGCACTGTCACAGTGCCGAAGCTACGACGAATCATGCAATGCTAAAAATGTGCAATTGTGACACAAAAACTCAGTAACAAAAAAACTTGTTGGTGACAAGTCCATAAATTTGAAGGAAATTATCCAAATGACGTGCACTCTTGGGAAGGTCTAGAAGTCATTAAAATACACTTGCATACAAAGTATGGTGTCATTCCATGAAGAATCTTGGGAGTTATGGTGTTCGAAAACTCGTTGGTGACAAAAACTCAGTGGTGACAAAAAAACTTGTTGGTGACAAGTCCATAA
The DNA here is from genome assembly GCA_031216915.1 of Pictodentalium vernedei. NCBI lineage: Eukaryota > Metazoa > Mollusca > Scaphopoda > Dentaliida > Dentaliidae > Pictodentalium > Pictodentalium vernedei. The sequence continues at coordinate 59,925,517 of CM062297.1, forward strand.
ATGTGACAGATATTATCCGAATGACATGCACTATTGAAAGGGTGTAGACATCATGATGATACACTTGCATACCAAGTATGGTGTCATTCCAAGAAGTATCTTGGACCTTATGGTGTTTGAAAACTTGTTGGTGACAAAAACTCAATGGTGACAAAAAAAACTTGGTGATAAAAAAACTTGTTGGTGACAAGTCCATAAATGTGACAGAAATTATCTGAATGACATGCACTATTGAGAGGGTGTAGACATCATGAAGATACACTTGCATACCAAGTATGGTGTCATTCCATCAAGTATTTTAGGAGTTATGGTGTTTTTTAAACTCGATGGTGACAGACCAACTGACAGACAGACCGACATTGCCACATATAGAGTTGGTCGTCATAGCTAAAAAATAAAGGATCAAATCGGTTAAAATTTGTTCAAGTTATGATGCTTATCAAGCAAAAAGGGCCGCCCAAACTGCCTGCTGTCTGCCTCCCGCCTGGGGACCGATCCTCGCCATACCAACAGTCAAGTTTTTTTTTAAAACTCAACTAAAATCAATATGATATGCTCACTGGAACCAGACTGATGGGACACATGATTTGGTTTTGTTGAATTTTTTTTTAAAAGCTTAAGGTCACATATTTCGGCACAACAGCTAATTATGACAGCAACATGGAGATAAAGTTCAATGAATCGTTTATTCCCATTTTAGAGGACTTCCACCCCAAGCATTGGTGACTGGGTCCTATTTTACTAGTAAAACAGAGCTTCTTTACCACAGTAAACAAGCACTGCTTCCCTTCCCGGGTTCCCATGGGAGAGAACTTTGAGAAAAGAAATTAAAATGATGGAAACTCGTACGGAATAAGAAACTGTATATTGCCTACATGTAAGTATGCCCTTAGGTGCATGTATACACATTTCAAAACAGTATCAAATGTAGATGCAGTTTGCTCCACAATCATAATGTATTTGTATGCTTCATGTACATGTATCAGGTTCAAAGAGCAGGGTTGACCGATTTAAATCAATCAATTTAAATTACTGATTTAAATCATGATTTAAATCACTGATTTTTTTTAACAAAATCATTGATTTAAATAAAAATTTTACAAATTGTCAAGAATATTTTCAAACAACTTGGAAATGAGCTGAAACAGGATAGAATACTTCAATTCCATACTCTTATGATACAAATAAAATAGTACAGGGTGGAATAATAGTACAGGGTGGAAAATTCAGGAGGATGACGATAAAGCTCTGACCTCATGAGCAGAGATTCTATTCACAGTACTATCCCTATAGGATAAATTACCATAAGCGATGCAGATAGTTGGGGCTGCACGGAATATCGATAAACCGATATACACCGATATTCAAACCAATATCGATTGAATACCGGTGTAATTACAAAAATATCGGTTTATCGTCTTTATTTATTTACCCTCAATTTAATTTTCAAGATGTCTTGAGTTTTTAACTGTAGCTCCGAATGAATAATATTATCCATTTATCCAAGGAATCGTCTGCTTGAGACCTTGTAATACACAAATTCAAAAGTTTCAACAAAATAGATCATGTGATCCCTCACTGGAACGAGCTCATTGAGCTCATTCCAGTGATGGGGTCACATGATATAGTTTTTTTGAAATCTTTGGTTAAAATCTGATAAACTAATTTTGAAAATAATAAATTTTGATATAATCTGCATTGGGTCAAGGTTATTCGAACTGCATCATCAAGGCATGCTAATTCGTACCGACTGTGATGCCTCGAGTCTCGATTGTGGTACTTGTGTTCATGTATCTGAACAATTTTCGATATACCGGTATAATTTTTTGAATACCGATACCAGTATTCAGTTTTGAATATCGTGCAGCCCTACAGATAGTAGACTGAATCCATCTAGAAATGCAATAGAGGATATCTGGGCTGTTTTAGTGAATATCGGGAATTATCGGGATTGTGGACCTGAAAGTTTTATTTTTCATGAGCGCTTGCGCTAGTGAAAAATAATACTTTCAGGTCCACACGAATGAGATAATTCTCGATATTCACTAAAACAGAGTAGATTTTCTTTTTATTTTTTGCTAAGTGACATTTTACTGTGCAATATTCAGCACAATTTCACTCCAAACACGTATGTTTCAAAACAATAACAAAGATCAGCTGATCGTTCCTTCAAGGCGACGTTCAAGGAGATGTCATGTGCCGAAGCGTAACGTCATTTAGGAAGCTACTGAAAAAATTCATCATGTGGACCTGAAAATATTATTTTTCATTCACACATGCGCTCGTGAAAAATAAAACTTTCAGGTCCACACTCATGAGATAATTCCTGACACTGACTAAAATAGAGTAGATTTTCTTTTTTATTATATCTATGAGACATTTTATTGCACAGTATTTCTGAATATTCAGCCCAATTCGACCCTAAGTACGTACATTTAAAAACAATAACAAAGATCAGCTGATCATTCCTTCAAGGCGATGTGATGCGGCGTAGCGTGACATCATTTAGGAAGCTACTGAGGGATATTCCTCAAGTTGATGGGTATCGAGAAATACCTTTCAGATAATTTCTGATAATTTACAGGCTAGAATATAATATACTGAAATATCCTACTGCCTGGGAGAAAGAAAGAGTATATTTCCTCCATTTTCTTATGAAACTAGACTGCTTCACATAAATTCTAAGAGCCCTCACTGGACAAAGTGAGGGTCTAGAATTACCAACAGGCAGTAAAGCATGCAGGGGTGGTGGAGTTGGGGGGGAGGGCACAAGGGAATGTGCCCCCCTACACACTTTTTTCACCACTTATAGGTACCCAAATGGCATTCCCGACATAACGTACACAACCCCTATGGTCACTACACATCACCTCCACATATAAGACCATATTGATTTTCAACATTCAAGATTTTATTGAATAAAACTAGAAAGCTCCAAATGGAACGTAATATTTCAAAGGACTGTTTCAAAGTTGTGATTAGCCCTTTGTATCCGAGAGACCGCTTTTCCGGCCCTTGAACATGATACTTTATAAATTCATTACGTTAGATAGCTACTGGGGAAGACCAATCACGCTGCACATTGAAACAAGAGCTGGACTTTCGTCCGGTGCATACCCCCATGTGATGTACCGCCTAGTGTGGGCATACCTATGACCAACAAATATCATTTATGTATATTCTCATATGGACTGACGGAAAAAAGCACAGATGGATGGACGCAACCCAGTATACCCCGCCCCCACCTTCCATTTTCTTTGAAAGTTTTCAACAATTTCCAACAATTTCAAGTCAAAAGGTATGGTAAATTGTTTGGTGTTTGGAAGTTTTATGCAATGAAGCAGAAGCCTTTGTCATAGGCAAACTGCATGCCATATTTCACCAAAATCCGATAACCCATACCTGAGATACAGGCTGAACAGACAAATAATGTCTATTTTCTACAATTTCTAAGTAAAAAAAGGGGGATAACTCTAAAAAGGAGAATGTGAGAAATATCGTTGAATCCTTTTTTTAAAGCCTATACCATAAGCGTGTTCATGGCAATTTTCATTGCAATAGAACATTCGATACCCGAGATACAGGCTGAACAGACAAAATTTGGCTCGGACGGACACAATTTCTAAGTGAACAAGTAATAAAAAAAAAAATAACTAGTGTGGGCATACCTATAACCAACAAATATTATAAATATGGGTTATATACACATGGTGTTTGTAAAAAATCTTTTATCGCGACGAGAGCGTTTTCGGGGGCATATATTGCTACGAGTCGCGCAGCGACGAGTAGCTATGTAGCCCCCGAAAACGCTCGAGTCGCGATAAAAGATTTTTTACAAACACCATGTGTATATAACCCTTTTATCTACACCCCTACCTCCCCCACTCCCGTAATAAAACAAGTTTTGATTAACAAATGCAGACCACTAAAAATAATCTAGCCTTCAACCAGATAATCACTAATGTGAAAAATATCTGGTTATTTGTACTTTCCGACGTTTGACGTCACATTTTGAAAAATGTTGAAGAAACTGAATTCCCAGTGACGTTTGAACGTCAGGATAATTAAAGTCTCGAAGGGTGAAATAATCTCATTTGAAAAAGTGTAAGTTACTAATTTTTACTCTTTTCCGTCAAATTTTATTCTTACAATTCAGTAAGTTTAATTAATGGCCTTCTTTTTTATTCAATACATTTCGATAAATACGCCCCGTTTTATTTGTTTCGATCCGCGGCAGCGATAATTAGTTATTCAAAGTGTTGAATGAAATAGTATGTCATGCAAATGAGATGGGCGTGAACGTTGTATTCTTGCGATATCACATGACTTTTATTCTTACTGCAGTAACGATAAAAGATTTTTTATTGACGGCGAGTTTTCGATAACGATAAAAGATAAAACGTTACTGTTTTTACGTATAAAGTAGATAAAAAATAATAGCACGCGCAAAAGCCACCCTTCGGGCTGCTTTGAAGCAAGCCTAATAGACAAAGTGTACGTGAAATTGGAAAAACCAAGGAATGCTATGCCATCCAATCTAAACCGGAAACCGGAAGTAAAAACATGGGGAACCCCAGCTCTCGTTTTCAGAAGAGAACAAATCGAATGACGCCCCATAAAAAGCGAACGGTGTAATGCGAGATTTCTCCTTAGATCATTCCATGCAGACTGTGAATAATTTATTGAACATGCTTTTCAAAATTAAAGTTTTTCCAAACAAACTCAACTGTCGTTTGCTTTGCTGACTAAATGACATAAATTGTCGAAAAGCTAAATGTTCCCATATATGCACATTGGATTTCATCGTCTGCTGGCTGGCTGTTGGGATCCCGCTGTTGTTCGATTCTGAGGAGTATTCTGTCACGTGATTTATCAGTTTTGCATTTGCAGGTGCAAAATGCTGTTCACTTCAAACCAATACTGCGTGTTATTGGAACAAAGTTACCAAATGAAAAGCATCAACAACACGTCCGTTTGTTGTAACTTAAAAGTACGCACAGGTCGGATTGTGGCAAAGGTCGTTTTCATTCAGTTGTTACGAACCTAAGATGTCGAAGTGACATACTGTCTGACAAACGTCCACGAATTACCATTTCCAAAACAGAAGTTCCGTTCCACAATGTATGCACCCCAGCGAAACAAAAACAATAAATTTTTGACAATACGTTTCGCGGCCAATTTTCAAGCGAAGACGCCTTACCCATCACAATGACTGCATGCATTCTCGTTTCTGACAATTGTAATGTTTTATCTGTGCGCACAATTTATTGTGCTTGACCATTACTAAAGCTGTCCAACTTGTGAAATTTAAAAACGCCTGTTCCCCCCCTCCACCAAAAAAAAAAAACAAAAAAAAAAGACAATAAAAATAAATGTTGCAGTGAAACTCTTTTTTTCTTTAAATTCGCACCAGATGAAAATAAAAAAAACCCCAGATAACCTGAAATATTTCTCCATTGTCCAAATAGCTCATATTTAATTCATAATATTGCTGAAAATTTTCGAAAGATAATGAAAAAATAAAGCTTCCATTTCTTCCAGAAAAATGGATAGGGTGTGGGTTCACTGCAATCCATTGTTTCTTGACAAAGCCCACAATCAACCTGAAGCCTATTTCTTAATCATTACCAAAAATATTCAAGGGGTAAGTTTTTGTACTTTTGGATCAGTGAATGTTCAGACTTGATCTAAATAAAACTCATCGCTGTCAATGTTGTGTATCATGTACAAAAAAATGTTCAACCTTTTTCTTTGGTTGTTTATAAAAATAAGTTATGTAGTTGCCTGGTCAATTTCAATTTTTATTTGAAAACATATGTGGATGGTGGGGTGTAGGTAGGATGGGGGTGGTGTGGATCTTGAATGAAAAACTTGTTGAGGTCCAAAAATTTTTTTTTGAAGGTTGGTTAATGACGATATTCTGGACAAAATATTAATCTGTTGTCGTCTATTTTGTAGGGTACTTTCCGAAAATTACACCCAAACCGGCCTGCACAATTTCAGCCAAACCAGCTTCCACAATTTCAGGCCAAAACACCTTTGACACTGGTTGGGCGAGATATTTTTTCCTTACAAATTTTCAACTTTCCTATTTTTGGCCACAATATTTATAGGATGTTTGGAGAGATAAATTGATAATGCTACCAGAATGGGGAAAAAAATAGGCCCAAAATCTGGGATAAAATGCCAAGATAAAAAATTAGGTGGGAAGTGATCACACCTGGGAAGAAACTTGTGGATTTTGATCTGACAATTGAAATCATAAAAACAGGAATCGGTTTCCTTGTTTTGTAATTTGGATATCAGTAAATTTAATTGCCACTTTCCAGATGACTTAAAAGTAACTTTGCTTGTTTTTTCATCCCAGTGGATATATTAAATTCATGAACTATTTTATAATTGCCAATATTCACATTGACTGCACTGCAATTTTTCATCATTTCTGATAAATGAAAAAGAAATAATGAACGTTTTTTGAAGAAAAAAGTGTTGACTGCGGAGTGATTCCTGAATGAAAGAATAATTTTACGGATGAAAATATGTGGATATTTTTTCTAAATTTTTGGCTCTTTTTTTCCTTTGAAGGGGTGGAGGTTTTTTTTTTTACTTTTTAGGGAATTTTCAGGTGAAAGTGTTTTCAGCTCACGTTAAGAGACATAGTCATCCAGACACCCATGCTGGACCACTGAATGACCCCGTGTTATTCTAGTTCCACATCCCAAAATTGGCAAAAATTGAACTAAGAGATCATATCAGCTGAATAACAAGGTGGTACAGGCATACTCACAAACTTTCACTATACAACCCAGCAGTGGCAAGACACTTTGTCAAATTGTTCCAAGTACCAAACTGATCACATTAACTAAGAAACATCAGATTCAATTTTATATTGTAGTTCTGATATGTTTTTAGGGGGAAATAAATCTACAAGACAGCATGTACATGCATTAGTTCACAACGCAAAATGTTTTGTTGGACGACCCCTTAAACACTGTTTTAAATTTTGTTAAGTTTATGTCATTATAATTTGAAAAACACTGTGAGTTGTGCGCGCTTCTTGGTTTTACCAAAGTTCATATTAATTTACTTAAGTTATGAATATTTTCGGACGGACTCACACACGGATGGACGGACGGACAGATGGACACACGGGCGCATGTAATCCAGTATACCCCCATTTTCTTTGATAGTGGGAGTATAAATATTAATTGGTGTACCCACAAATAATGAATATGGCCTCTTCCAATTGCTGCCATTGAATTTATATGGACAATACCACCAGCGTTTTAAGGGTTAAGTACAAACAAAACAAAATAAATACGCTGAGGTTAGTGTCTTAAATAGGGTGGGTTCAAGGGTGAGAGAAAAATTATTTTCCACCCTACACCCTTGCGGTACCCAGAAACGTGTTATCCCCACTTTTTTTTAGCTTCCGCCACCTCTGAAAGCATGACTAATTAAAGGAGCAGATAGTTGATCTGGTGTCTAATTCTAATAAGCCAACTTGAGAAGTAATTTGTTTTTCTAAATCAATTTTTAAATTATGGGGACGGATACAGCCGATTTGTTAGGTAATAGGCTAATCAAAATTGGTTCATAAATGTAGGCAAGCTGTGTACTTGAGAATTTCATAAATCTATAAGTTCAAAAGTAGATTACAAAAAATGACAAGCTACTTCAGGGTGTGATGACGTATGAAAGGTTTCATTAAAATTAATGAAGGGTCCATAAATGTAGGCAAAGTTGTGCACATGAGAGTTTCATAAATCTACATGTAAGTTCAAAAGTAGATTACAAAATATGACAAGCTACAGTTAAAACTAAAAGTCCTGTCATGAAATGCGCACAAATAGCACGTCGATATGCACGTTAATGTACGCTTGATGGCCCAAGTAAAGTTATCACATTCTGTACATATGGCCAGTGCACAAGCAATGTTTCAGCCAATGGACCTCCGGGTAACCCGGAGGTCCATTGGCAGAAACATTGCATGTGTTTGCTATGAGTAACCAGGAGAATCTGACGTGCTTTGGATGCCATTCGATATGGAAATTGCGCGCAATTCCAACGCGCAGTTAAGCCTAGATAAGCGCACTATTGGTGACATGACTTCTAGTTTTAACTGTACTACAGGTTGTGATGACGTATGAAAGGTTTCATTAAAATTAGTAAAGGGTCCATAAATGTAGGCAAAGTTGTGTACATGAGAGTTTCATAAATCTACATGTAAGTTCAGAAGTAGATTACAAAATATGACAAGCTACTACAGGTTGTGATGACGTATGAAAGGTTTCATTAAAATTAGTATAGGGTCCATAAATGTAGGCAAAGTTGTGTACATGAGAGTTTCATAAATCTACATGTAAGTTCAAAAGTAGATTACAAAATATGACAAGCTACTTGGTAATGATGACGCATGAAAGGTTTCATCAAATTTAGTAAAGGGTTAATCAAAATTGGTTGGGAGCTTGGTGGCTCAGTGGAACAGCATTGGACCTCAAACCTAAAGGTCCATGGTTCGATCCACGTCAGGGGTAGTAGTGTTGTGTCCTTGGGCAAGGTTCTTCATCCTGATTGCCCATTTGGGAGCACGGTGCGCTGTGTACTAAGGCACACTACACATTGATTGATGGTTCACTTGTCTTCAACCAATGCTAACCCTGCTTGTGCGGATTTAGTACTTTGGGGAGTCTGACAGTTGCTCGCCGTTACATGGTGGTTCTCTCTGGGTACTCTGCCTCCCTCCATCCGTAAAACTGTCTGACACAAGGTGACTGGCTGTTGAAAGTTTCATTAAACCCCAATAAATAAATAAATCAAAATTGGTCCAAATATGTAGGCTAAGTTGTGAACAAGAGAATTTCATAGATTTCAGTTCATGAGAAGATAACTCAGTTAACTGGTTGAGGGATAGATTATTTTTGGTGGTCTAAATTTGTTATTCAAAATTTGTTACATTCAAGTATCAGGATTTCAGACGTCAACGGAACCGAAAAATCGTTTCCGTAGTTTAAGAGACACGGAACCCGCCGGTAACGAAATTTAGGTACCGTCTGTGTGCAGTTATCGGAACCTTTTTGAAGTTTTTCCGAGTTGAGGGAATTTTATATCATTCGTAGCTTTTAGATTTCAGATACGTTTCCCTCCTAGATAAAACTGCCTGCATACATTGATATACTTGTAAGTTATATGTGAAATGATATTGGGACGTTTCGGCCCCGAGATGTTTCGGCCTCCTATATTAACAGTCCGGAGTGAAGGGAATTAATTACCCCCCGGCACGATAGATACCAAACAGAGGTTATTGGGATGTTGATTTTTCAATATATATTTATTGTTTTAGATATTATAACCACAGGCGCTTGTTATTTTATCATATTTAAAACAATTCTCAGACACACAATGAAATTACTTGTGATAATGTTACTGACGAAAAAAACGTCAAGATGTTTACAGAATGAGCCAATCACATTCACTTCAGCAAAAGGATCCCGCACTTTACTCAATCCAAGAATGTTATTGGTTGAAATGTCTAACGTGTGCAAACGGTACACACGTGTTTTTCCCACTTCAACTTGTTTCTGTATTCGATGTAAACAGCATTTCGTTTCTATCACAGTGATGATTGTTCACCAATGAGCAGCTCTTATGAGCATTTCTTTCAACAACAAATGTTTCAATGTCTTTAGTGACAGATTGAGTGGGTAACGATATTTTGGTTCCGTCATTTTGTGACCACGGTACCGACACGCTACCGGTAACGATCGCTACCGTGAAATCCTGACACTTGTATATTACATATTATTGGAGAGTGCCCATAGGCACTCTCCAATAATATGAAATAAAACAAACTTATATAAACAAAATTTTATTTGGATTTGAATGAATGGGAAACATGAGCAAGGAAAATGCTGGCTTTTGCTCTGGTACCCTCATTTTATGAAAGACTGATAGTATCTTTTAGCACTCAACCAGTTAAAAAGTGCAACAACTTAATATTTATTTATTGGGGTTTAACGGTACTTTCGACAGCCATGGTCACCTCGTGTGGGACAGTTTTACCGGTGGAGGAAGCTGGAGTACCTGGAGAGAACCACCAAGTAACTGTCAGGCTCCCCAACATACTAACTCCACACAAGCAGGGCTAGCATTGTTTGAAGTCAAGTGCACCATCGACGTGCAGTACGCCTTAGTATACAACGCCATCATGCGCCCACATGGGCAATGGGGGTGAAGTGTCTTGTAAGGTGGGATTCAACCGAGTCTACACCTCTACCTACTAAGCCACTGCATTCCCAGTTCCCAGTAAATTGTACTTATACTACGAAATAGAACTTGTCAATTGCCTTTGAATTCAGACACAAACGTGGTTGCCGCAGGTGGGATTCAAACCGAGGAACTCTCGACTTGCAGCCTGCACCTCTACCAACTGAGCCATCGCGCCCCAAGGAACTCTCGACTTGCAGCATGCACCTTTACCAACTGAGTCATCGCACCTTCACCACAACTTAATAAAAATCTGCAATATGCACATGTCTGCGATAATGTTTGAGAAGTCTCATTAAAATCAGTTCACCAACCTACACTACTGAATCTCAGTTTATGAGTGCACTCAAGGATTTATTTACTTATTTATTGGTGTTTAAGGTCACATACCTCTGAACAATGGCTAATCATGACCACAACATGGAGATAAAGTCAAGTTCAGTCAATTGTTTATACCCCATGTTACCTATTTTAGAGGACTTGCTCCACAAGCATTAGTGACTGAGTCCTATTTTACCAGTGAAACAGAGCTTGTTTACCACAGTAAACAGGCACTGCTTCACTTCCTCATGTTCCGCAGGGGTTTGCACTCAAGGAACAAATTTAGCAATTTTATTAAATTGAGACGTATTGGTATGTCAAGTTATTTACTAGTGATGATGTACAGTTAAAACTAGAAGTCCTGTCATGAAATGCGCACAAATAGCATGTCGATATGCGCGTTAATATACGCGTTATTACCATAGTAAGGCTATCAAATTCTATACATATGACCTGTGCACAAGCAATGTTTCAGCCAATGGACCTCCGGGTAACCCGGAGGTCCACTGGCAGAAACATTGCCTGTGTTTGCGATGAGTAACCAGGAGAACCTGGCGAGCTTTGGATGTCATTCGATATGACAATTGCGCGTAAATCCAACGCGCAATTAAGCCTAGATAAATGCACAGTTCGTGACAGGACTTCTAGTTTTAACTGTATGAAAGGTTTTATCAAAAATAGTTCTTAATCCTAGTTTCATAGGATGCATTGCACGCTAAGAAATTCATCTAGAAATTAATAAAATATAAAAATTTATGACAAGATAAATCACTTAACCCACTGAACCCAAGTGGTCACCATAATGTCAAACATGTAAGAAGGATGGCCGCTTAGTGAATGTGTGGAGTAGACGGGGTCCGGAAAAAAAAACCCTGGGAAAAAACCTCCTTAGGAAAAAAGCCCCTTGGTAAAAAACCCCTTGGAAGAAACCCCCTCAAGAAAAGAAAAACCTTGGAAAAAACCCCTTCATATTGACAACAGAAAAACGTTTTCTTTAGTGACTTTATTTTTGTATGACAACATGTTCATTAGTGAAAAATACATTAACATAATATTATCTGTATATTCTATAGTACAAAAATATCTGTATGTTCTACAGTAAAAAAAAGGTATCCGGAACCAAATGTATATAAAGTTGGATTTTTTTTTTTTTTTTTTTTGGGGGGGGGGGGGGGGGTAACTTTAACAAATCTTATTTCTTATGAAATATCTAATAATAATTTGGTGAGGAATAAATGAGTGGGTTTTTAACAAATTGCTTCAGCCAGTTCCAATGGTATCCATATTTGCATACTTTCAAAAAAAGCTGCATTGGGTAGAGGGTTATTTAACGTATTCAGAGCTGTAGGGCATCTTGCCTTACAAATTAAATGTTAGACATATTTAATGCATTAGTGCTGTATAAGAAGTAATTAACAGGTGAAAATATGCAAATTTGAATATCACTGGAATGTATTTTTTACTAAAGAACATACAGATATTTTGAACTATAGAACATACAGATAATATTATGTTAATGTATTTTTCACTAATGAACATGTTGTCATACAAAAATAAAGTCACTAAAGAAAACTTTTTTCTGTTGTCAATATGAAGGGGGTTTTTTGCAAGTTTTTCTTTTCTTGAGGGGATTTCTTCGAAGGGTTTTTTTACCAGGGGGCTTTTTTCCTAAGGAGGTTTTTTTCCAAGGGTTTTTTTTCCTACACTCGGAGTAGACCAATCAATATTTTCAATGTGCAGTCTGAAGGCTGCAGTTTGAAAATATTAATAGGTCTACTCCTAAAATTTTGAATACGGCCTCTTCCAACTGCTGCCATTGATCTGGAAGATACCACAGCAGGCCTGACATTTTCAGGAGAATGATTTACTCGCTCGCCTACTGCTTGCCTTAAAAACAAGAAGCTGCAAGTGGCCTTAATTGCTTACCTGCCAATGTGGTTTAACTGGTAGAGTGCTGGAAGCCCATATATGGGCTTTATTCTGAAGTGCAGATAGTGCAACTTAAAGGCTTCAAGTTCAGTGGCTCTGCTTCATATTATCTTTGAAGTGATATTATTTAGTCTGTTTGGATTTGCCTTCTTACAATTTATGGGAGAGTGCGCAAAGGCACTCTCCTATAAATTGTAACAAGCCAAAGACATATGAACAAATTTTGATGGCTAAAAATAATTTAGCACTCTACCAGTTAAAGAAGTATTTGGGGTCACATTCAGTTAGACATGGTTCATCAACACTACAAAGGAATGAAGACATGAAAGGCAAATTTCATGGAAAAACACTAAGGAATGGATCTGAACAAACCTGAACCTAACATGCATCCTCTGCCACCCTCTCACCCCACCCATAGAACGCCTCCATATCAAGCCGGGGATTCAAATTGTACAAACTTGAATCTCACCCCCTTATGGATGCTGCATACCAAATATCAAAAGCGTCTGATTGGTGAATTGAAAGAAGATTTTAAAAGAATATTCCTCATATTGTACTAATCTGAACATTTTGGCTCCCATAGAGAGCCCAGATATGGACTTGATTTCAACAAACACATGAATGAATCTTCCAAAGATGTTATATGTGAAATATAAAAGCCTTTGGAGCAGTGGTATGGGAGAAGATTCTTTTATGTTTTTCCCATTAATCACAGTGTTAAAAAATGATGACTCAGCATTTTTTCAAAGTCTTGGAAAAGTATCCTATGAAAAAAAATTAGGGCAATTTTTTTGGGACCATTCCTTTCTTCTGTTCCTAAGGAAGCTTCACACATAATAAAAATTCTCAGTGCAGTGTAGTTTTGGAGATATGGGAGTTTGAATTTTTTTCTATTTTTAGCTCCTGCAGTTCCAATCGGGTGACGGAAAAAATGTATAAATTAGGTACTTATGACCCAATAAGCCCTCATATCAAATTTGGTTCAAATTGGCCTCTCAGTTTAGAAAACAGAAATTTTGGTACAATTCGGGCTCCCACAGGAAGCCCAAATATGAACCCAGGGACTTGGTTTTAACAAACTTATATCTCACCTCCCTAAGGATACTGTATACCAAATATCAAAAGATTCTGAGTGGTGAATCTGAAGAAGAAGATTTTTGAAGAATATTCCTCATATTGAACTAAGTTATAATTCAGGCTCCCACAGGGAGCCTAAATATGAACCCAGGGACTTGGATTAAAACAATCTTCAATCTCACCACCATAAGGATGCTGCATACCAAATATAAACAAATTCTGACTGCTGAATCTGAAGAAGAAGATTTTTAAAGAAAATTCCTCACATTGAACTAAGTTATAATTTGGGCTCCCACAGTGAGCCCAAATATGAACCCAGGGACTTGGCTTGAATGAACTTGAATCTCACCCTCCTTAGGATGCTGCATACCAAATATCAAAAGATACTGATTGGTGGATCTGAAGAAGATTTTTAAAGAATATTCCTCATATTGCACTAATTTGAACATTTGGGCTCCCACAGAGAGCCCAAATAAGGACCCAGGGAATTGATTTCAACAAACATGTGAATCAATCTTCCAATAATGCTATATGTGAAATATGAAAGCCTTTGGACCAGTGGTTTGGAAGAAGAAGATTCTTTAATGTTTTCTCCATTACCCACAGTGTTAAAAAATGCTGACTCCGTGCTTTTTCAAAGTCTCGAAAAAGTACCCTATGACGAAAACGATAGCAATTTTTTTTTTTACCACTCCATTCTGTTGGTCATAAGGAAGCTTCACACCAAATAAAAAATTCTCAGTGCAGTGCAGTTTTGGAGATATGGGCGTTTTAAATTTTTTCTATTTTTAGCTCCTACGGTTCCCATGGGGCGACGGAAAAATTTGTTTTGGCATAAATTAACTACTTATGTCCCAATAAAACCTCATATCAAATTTGGTTCAAATCAGCCTCTCAGTTTGGAAAATAGAAATTTTGGGCGGGGAAAAAATTCTTGCCCCTCCTATAACGATGGCAAATATAGCCCACAGAACTTCTCTTGAACAAATCTGAGTCTACACATTCAAAAGGAAGCTGCACACCTAATATCAAGTCTCTGCTACTGCTGGTTCATGAGAAGAAGATTTTTTAAGATTTAAGCTCACTTTTTGGGCGTGGCCCTAATAAGGGGCGGGTCAACTTGATTTGAACAAACTTGAATTGACATATCATAGGGAACATGCACACCAGGGTTGGTTCAATTTGGTTGAGTAGTTTGTGAGGAGTCGATAATGTAACGTTAATGCCAGACACTGGACGACAGACGGAAAGTGATTAGTAAAGCTCCCCTTGAGCTTTGCTCAGGTGAGCTAAAAAGCAAGAACATGAACTTTTGATGGCAAAGAAATAATTACAAAAATAAAAACAAGACTCTGACTGATAGTTATGAAAAAGATTTTTTTAAGAAAATTGAGAGTTGTGTTAGAGTTATGCCCCTTGTGGGCGGGTCAACTTTTTATGAACAAACTGGGGTGTACACGTGTTGGAGATTCACATCAAGTTTCAAATAAATTGGCCTGGCAGTTCTTGAGAAGTAAACTAGAGGTACTGTGAGCAAACTCACAAAGTGATACCCCCCGCGCCTGAAATGTATAAGTTAGATTATCTCCCCTTGGAAATGTCAGAACGGAATTATATTGCTTTATGCACATTTTCATATGGAGTTCTTGCATTGCGTAAAGTTTCAAGAAAATTCTTCAAATGGTTTAGAAGGAGTTGCGCTTACAAGGATGGACAGACGGTATAAGTTAGATTATCTCCCCTTGGAAATAACAGAACGGAATTATATTGCTTCATGCACATCTTCATATGGAGTTCTTCCATTGTGTAAAGTTTCATGAAAATTCTTCAAACGGTTTAGGAGGAGTTGCGCTTACAAGGATGGACAGACGGTATAAGTTAGATTATCTCCCCTTGGAAATGTCAGAACGGAATTATATTGCTTCATGCACATCTTCATATGGAGTTCTTCCATTGTGTAAAGTTTCATGAAAATTCTTCAAATGGTTTAGGAGGAGTTGCGCTTACAAGGATGGTCAGACGGACAGATTATCTCCCCTTGGAAATGTCAGAACGGAATTATATTGCTTCATGCACATTCCCATATGGAGTTCTTCCATTGTGTAAAGTTTCATGAAAATTCTTCAAACAGTTTAGGAGGAGTTGCGCTTACGATGGATGGACAGATGGCCAGACGGACGGATGGACAGGGTGATTCCTATATACCCCCCCAAACTTTGTTTGCGGGGGGTATAAAAACATGAAGTTAACAGATGGACAGACAGACAGGTGATGGATGGGAAGTGAACAGTAAAGCCCACCTCGAGTTTTGCTCAAGTGAGCTAATAATACACACCAAATATGAAAAGATTCTTACCAGAGCATCTGAAGAAGATTTTCAAAGAAATAACGCCATCTTGTATTGAGCTAGAATTCATGCTCCCATAGGATGCTCAATCATAACCCGATGGAATGGGCTCGAACAAACTTGAATCTGCCCCACATACAGAATATCTATACTAAATATGAAAGGATTGTCATCAGTGGATCTGAAGAAAGATCATTTTTGTAGAAAATGTAGCATATTGCACTGTATTAATATTTGGGCTCCCATGGAGAGCCAAAATATCACCCTAGGGAGTTGATTTAAACAAACGTGAATTTAACCCCCATCTATAGATGACTCATACCAAATATGAACAGATTCTGACCAGTGGATCTGAAGAAAAAGATTTACCAAGAAAAAACTTCATATTGCACCAAGTTAGAATTCAGGCTCTCATAGGGAGCCCAAATATAACCCAATGGACTGGGCTCAAACAAACTTGAATCTGCCCTGCATACAGATTATTTATACTAAATATGAAAGGATTCTCATTAGTGGATCTGAAGAAGAATTTTTTTGAAGAAAATATGGCATATTGCACTCTATTAATATTTGGGCTCCCATGGAGAGTCTAAATATTAACCTTGGGACTTGGTTCGAACAAACTTGAATCTAACCCCCTTATAGATGGCACATACCAAATATGAAAAGATTCAGGCCAGTGGATCTGAAGAAGAAGATTTTCGAAGAATTAACCTCACATTGCACCAAGTTGAAATACAGGCTTCCATAGGAAGCCCAAATATCACCCAATGCACTTGGTTTGAACAAACTTGAATCTGCACCTCATATAGTTTATTGATACTAAATATTAAATGATTCTGACCAGGGAATCTTAAGAAGAAGAATTTTAAAGATTTTAAAGATAAAATTTAAGATTTCACTAATTTTGAAATTCGGGCTTCAATACAGAGCCCAAATATGGACCTAGGAACTTGGTTTGAAAAACTTGAATCTCACCCTTCCAAGGATGTTTTATACCAAATATTAAAAGATTCTGATAAATAGTTCTGAAGACGAAGATTGTTTTAAGAAAATTGAGGGTAGTGTTAGAGTTATGCCCCTTGTAAAGTCCCTGGTGGGCGGAGGCAACATCTTATGAACAAACTTGGGTGGGTACATGTTGGGGAAGATTCACATCAAGTTTCATCTAAATTGGCCCAGCGGTTCTTGAGAAGTCGAAAATGTGAAGTTAACGGACGGACAGATGGACGAGTACGTATGATTGACAATGATAATCTGTCAAAGTTTTATCAAAATTTGTTGACAAACTTAGGAAGAATGCACACAAGAACAAAGATATGATGGGAGAGACGGATGAGATGGGATGAATGTTATGCGATTCCAATGCCTAAATCCCCACTTTTGAAAAAGTGTGATAATAGAATATAGTTTGCAACACACTGGAAATTATTTGAACTACTACTGTACCTTCAGATACCAAGATAGTAACATCCACAGGTTATAATTAACTCAGACCTTTAATATTTTCCCAGAAAATCAAACCAGCAGCTAATTGTCTCCAATTAGAACTTGAACATTCTGTGTAGAAAGTAAAATTAAGTGTGCTGAATACATGTACTGGTGACAAACAGAAATATAATACAGTGTCATATATTCAGTAACATGAAAGCAGGACCCACACAATCTGTGACTGCACATTTGTCAAGGAAGATGGATGAAAACAGATGAATACACATTTTCTTCTCAGCTGAATCAATAATTGTCATATGTAACTCATGAATAAATGCAGCTAATGTCAGCCACTGTTTCTCTGATAACAAAAATATATCAATTGATTTAACAAAAATACACCAAATCCTGTTCAAAGCAACAAAACATCAATATGACAAAGATAATTAACCCTCTGCACTCAGGTGTCGAAAAATATCAAAGTTTCAAGACATATATTTTTTCCATAATGCAATTAGGAATTTAACTAAATCAATCGGGGACAGTGGCTCCGAAGGTACAGGTGCAGACTGCAAGCCGGGAGGTCCTCGGTTTGAATCCCATGGGCCAACCACGTCGTGTTCTCTGGCAAGATACTTCACCCCCATTGCCCACGTGAGGGGGGGGGGGGGGGGGGGGGGGGGGGGGGGGCATGGTGGCATTGTGTACTAAGGTGTATGCACGTGAATGGTGCACTTGTCTTCAACCAATGCTAACCCTGCTTGTGTGGAGTTATGTTGGCTAGCCTGACAGTTGCTCGCCATTGCTCAGTGGTTTTCTCTGGGTACTCCGGCTTCCTTCACCTGTAAAACGGTCTGACACAAGGTGATCCTGGCTGTTGAAAGTGTCGTTAAATCCCAATAAATAAATAACTAATTCAGGTGCGTGGTGGCTCAGTAGGTAGAGGTGCAGAAGAGGTCCTTGGTTCGAATCCAACCTGCAGCAACTGCGTTGTGTCTTTGGGCAAGACACTTCATCCCATTGCCCACGTGGGTGGCACAGTGGCATTGTGTACTAAGGCATTCTGCACGTCGATGGTACACCTGTCTCCAACCAATGCTAACCCTGCTTGTGTGGAGTTAATATGTTGGGGAGCTGACAGTTGCTTGCTGGTTACCCTGGCTTCCTCCACCCGTAAAACTGTCATGGTCATGATTTGCCATTGTGCAGAAATGTGACCTTAAACACCAATAAAAAAAATAAATAATAAATATCAAATTCATTCTTGTGTGACAGAGCTCTTTGAGCTCTATCACACAAGAGTGAAATGGTTCATTTCTTTATGATATTTCATTTCATTTATTGAGGTTTAATGACACTTTTGACAGCCAAGGTCACCTCATGCTGGACAGTTTCATGAGTGGAAGAAGCAGGAGTACCCGGAGGCAACATCGAGCAGTATCGAGCAACTATCAGACTCCCCAGCATATTAAATCCATGCAATTGCAAGCAGGATTAGCATTGGTTGAAGACAAGTGCACCACCGAAGTGCAGTATGCCTAGAACACAGTACCACCATGCCCCCACATGGGCAATCAGGAGATTGAAGATGTTATATATATATTGGAAGATATTTTTAATTAACCCTTACCAAACAAAAAAGGTTTTTCATTTTTTGGCATCAAAAATATAGCTTATGCCCCCTCATTGGAATGATCTCAAAGAACTCCTTCCAATGAGGGGTCATAAACTAGGTTTTTGAGACAAAAATGAAAAACATAATGAAATTTGAATGGTGTTAGTTTAATTTAGATGTTGTCCAAAATCTAAATAAAATAATTTTGAGAGGGGCAGGGAGGGGGGGGGGGGGGGGGCATGGGCCTCTTACATGTAACAAGGAGATTTCCAAGAATTAATGACATTGGCTTGCATTATTGTTGGGTTTTCTTTTTAACCCTTTACCTAACATGAAAAGCAGACACTTGCAAAAAACAATTCTCGAATAACTAATTTTTTTGTTTCAAGAATCATCCCAACCAGGGGTCAAAACCAATGTTTTTGAGACAAAAAATGAAAATTAAATTTTTGAGAATTGTGCTGGCCAGTTTGGGCCGTTACGTTGGGTAAAGGGTTAATGGTGAATTAACATTCTACACTCTGATGCTAAAATACAAAAATTTCAATCTGCTGATTTTTCCCATAATGCAACTCAGAATTTAACCAATGCAACCTTGTTTGATAGAGCTTTTTATTGAGTTCTGTCAAACAAAACTGAATCAGGGTTCCTGCAGGCAAGGACAGATAAAATTCAAGACTATTCCTCGATATATTTCAGCATTTTTTAAGGCTCTACAATAACCAAATTCAAGAATTTTAGTTTTTAGTTTAAACAATATTTATATCCAAAGTATGTTTAAACGACAGTTAAAACTAGAAGTCCTGTCATGAAATGCGCACAAATAGCACGCCGATCTGCGCGTTAATCTACGCGTTATGACCATAGTAAGGCTATCAAATTTTGTATATATGGCCTGTGCACAAGGCCACAAGCAATGTTTCAGCCAATGGACCTCCGGTTAACCCGGAGGTCCATTGGCAGAAACACTGCCTGTGTTTGCTATGAGTAATCGGGAGAACTAGCCGTGCTTTGGATGCCATTCGATATGGCAATTGCGCACAATTCCTACGCGCAATTAAGCCTAGATAAGCGCACAATTTGGGACAGGACTTCTAGTTTTAACTGTATACAGTAGCAAGCATAAATTGACAAAAAAAGTAACAAACATGGAAATGGATTCAGGAACAAGCCAAAGGCTTATATTGGGCTGTCTCCAAGGATTTTCAAGGTCCTGCCTTCACTAATCCTAACTCAGACCGCCAGTCATTACCACCACCCCCCCCCCCCCCCCCACTCCATTCCTCTTCCCTGTAATGGAAGTGGGAGGATGGGGTAATCACAAAAGGGCCTTAGTTACAGTTAAAACTAGAAGTCCTGTCATGAAATGTGCAGAAATAGCACGTCGATCTGCGTATTAATCTACGCGTTATGACCACAGTAAGGTTATCAAATTCTGTACATATCGCTGTGCACAAGCAATGTTTCAGCCAATGGACCTCCGAGTAACCCGGAGGTCCATTGGCAGAACCATTCCCTGTGTTTGCTATGAGCAACCAGGAGAACCTGCCGTGCATTGGATGCCATTCGATATGGCAATTGCGTGCAATCGCTATGCGCAATTAAGCCTAGATAAGCGCACAGTTCGTGACAGGACTTCTAGTTTTAACTGTAGGACTATGCTTCACAAATTCTGACATATAAAACTATAAAGTTATAATTACGTGCTTTGTCATAATTTGTATTTCGGGAATCAGTACTGGAAATGAACAAAATTGATGCGTTGCAGTTTTAAGCTCCCGCAAAATCAGAGACAGGAGTAAATTGCACCCGTAAAATGTTAGATGTATATGAATTTTCAAGGGAATACTGTCATCAAACACCAGAAACCTTAACCCTTTGAACCTGAGCAGCTGCTTTTCCAGCCAGGAACGTGATACTTTATATTGTCATTACACAGGATGGCTGTTCAGTAAATGTGTGGGGTAGACCAATCAGTATTTTCAACATGCAGCCGTGAGGCTAATAATAATGAATATGGACTCTTCTAAACAGTAACTTGCGACTGGCCACAGAGTGCTGCTTTCTCAAAACAACACACATTTATATGCCCTCACAGTATATTAGTGCTCCACAATATTTTTCAACGAGTGCATTTTTAGCTCCCGTAAAATAGAAAACATTGGTGCTGACAGGAGAAAATACACTCGCACCTGTCTCATTTCCAGGACTGGGGAATATGAAAGGCTTTTCTAAGTCTGCTGACACATTTTCCAGGATTTCAAGGTATTGAATGACCCTTTGTCAAATTCAAGGCAGGGCTTATATTTCGTCTAAATTTGAGAGAATCCATTTGGATTCTCGTGAAAATGGTTGCGAGAATCCATACCCTCTATGAGTGTCCCAGGATCCCATGACTCCACCATGGTTCAACCACTGTTGTATACTGATAACACATGTTAACCTTTTACCCAACACACCTTTTTAATTTTTAAAACTAAATTTGATCATTTTTAAACAATAAATAATAAATAAATGATAAAATAATTAAATGAACAATATTTACGAATAAAATCTTAGAAATATGGCTGTTGTTGGAACCGGCTCTTTGAGCCGGTTCCAATGACAGCCATATTTGTAAGATTTTATTGACAATGTGTCAGGATATTTCAGGTCATGTGATCCTTCTATTGGTTAATTTGTTGCCGCTATGTTAGTTAAAGGGTTAAATTGACTCAATTTTTTTCACGCGAATCCTAGCAGAGGTGCAGCAAGAATCTACATGGATTCTCGCCGGTTTATTGCGCGAATCTTTGTTCGAATCGATTCTCGGACTCTCGTCGAAATATAAGCCCTGCAAGGCCATATGTTCCTGGAGTTCAAGGCCTTGTGGAAGCCCTGTGAATTGGAAAAATTTCTAGATGCTTTATGGGAAAAATTTGCTGCTTTAAATTTTGTATTTTCACACCAGTTGGTTGAGGGTTAAGTGACCTGCATGTATACTCACAAGCATTCTGTAATTATTTGTTTGTCCAACAGGCCATTATGCAATTAGTGAATACATACACTTCATGAAAAGGTAACAGTCTTTCTACTCAACAAAATCATCATTCTTTATGAACTATGTCTCCCGTTACAAGTGTTACTATTTAAAACACAGAAATAATCTCTGTAATTTCAAGATAAACACATCTAATTTGTACCATTTACAGCTGTTGTATCTGATTGAATACTAATTAACTCACATCACTGACTGCAAATATAAAAGGGTTTTGATGAACAAGTCATAATTTTATTGCCATTCAGGACCAAAGTGTGTGTTTTCCTGATTAGAGTTTGTTTTGAATACCATTAACATACAGTTAAAACTAGAAGTCCTGTCCCGTATTCTGCACTAATCTGAAATAATAGCACCAGGGACCGACCTGGGCATTTTGTAAGCGCAATGCGTATCTTTTGTCCCAACCCAATAGGAAGTTGAATAGAACCAGGGAAGTTCGGATCTTCTTCTTGGTGGTCCCCGAAAGGGGTCGTTGCTGTTTTCCTCCAAAGAGCCCAACTATAACAGAGACAGCCTGAGGCAGATTATATTTGCCAGTGATGGCCATCATTCATTATCATCCTTGAAGCGACAGACTATACTTGCCCGAAAATCCAGATCGACTGCACCCTCGGGGAGAGGTAGTACCTTTGTGAGAGGACCCAACCTCCCACACTGGTCCTCACTCGAGGGTTCAACCGACATCTGCCAATGATACTACCCATCCACAACTGGACACTACTGGAGACACCTGCCGAGTACCGGATCCTTTTCCTCCTTCAACACGCCTTGACATGTGAGAGCCATCCTATACAGTCACAGAGGGTCGAAAGGGGCTTGTCCCCCATACTGTTTCTGCGCGCCTTCGGCGCGCGAAATCATCATTTCACTCAGTCATAATTTTATTGCCATTCAGGACCAAAGTGTGTGTTTTCCTGATTAGAGTTTGTTTTGAATACCATTAACATACAGTTAAAACTAGAAGTCCTGTCCCGTATTCTGCACTAATCTGAAATACTAGCACCAGGGACTGACCTGGGCATGCGCCAGTGCGTATTTGGTTCTGAAACATCAGGACCTGGCTCTTAAACCTCAGAAATAGGCTTCTCAGTTGGCGCGTAACTTCTCAGATCATATTTTGATATTCTTTCGATGGATAATCGAGAGAGACACTCTTACATGTATTATATATATGATTATCATTTATCATTGTTGTAGAGTGCTTAAGTTAATACTTCAAGTCTTAATTACCAAGCATTAATCTTCACTGTGGTTTCTGATCAAGTCTTGGCTGCCTAAATAGGCAGCCAAGACTTGATCAGAAACCACAGTGAAGATTAATGTTTGCTATAGGTGTACTAAATGAAAATGATGAGAGCTATTACATACTTGCAGTGTGTGTTACAAACAGCAGTGTGACTCTGTAAATTGAAATCTGGCACATGAATTGAAAAAAATAGGCTCCGAGGCTAGAGCGTATTTTAAATAGTCCTGATCGGTCCCTGAGCATGTAAGGTCAGTGCAGCAAATCATCAGAGAATCACATCTGATGCACGGTAGTGTATCGCGATTTCTGCAGAATTGTAACGCACGACAGCTATTCAGTACTTGTAACAGGCAGTCAACAGTAATTAAGTCGCATCTGCTACTGACATTAGGTGGCAATTAAATATCAGAATGTGGATACTCAGAAGATGTTCACTCAACTGTTTTCCCCCCCTTTCATCAATTCATTTGTGACAATACCAGAAGTATTTAAAAACATGTACCGCATTTACTCTATGTATTGGGACAGCAAAAATAATTATTTTCACAGGTCTCCCAATTCTTAGAAAATTGGGAAAGAACACAGCCTGATCTTGATTTGATGCTGAATAAAGTTGTGTGTGATTCGTTTTCCATCACTATATATGAAAATCGCCGTCCAATTTTTTTTTATATTTTCATTTTTTGCTTGCAAAACATAGCTTATGATCCCTCATTGGAACGAGCGTATTGCGCACGTTTCAATGAGGGATCATAAGCTATGTTTTGGAAGCAAAAAATGAAAATTTTTAGTTACTCAAGAATTTTTTTATGAGTGTCGTCTGCTACTAGCGACGGGCCAACTGGAAACAAATCTCCTGAATGTCCCAAACTTTGGAGCATAAAAAAAATATAGTTTTCTGGAAAAAATGTGTGTCCCAAATCATAGTGTCCCAATACATAGAGTAAATACGGTATTGCATGATTTTAGTTTTCGAAGATTTATGAGAAGATCATGTAGGTTGATTCAAGACTGCTAAACATTGAGAAGGCAGAAGCAATGACATTTTCATTCGATAATTTTATATATTATTATATTAAATATTATATCTGGAAAAAATTTGCCCCCCAAAACGCATGGTGCGGTGGCCATGCTGTGTTAACAGTTTATGATGGATAAGGGTGGGCCTACCCTTCACATCATCTTTTTCTGGGACCTACAGTCCTACTCTTCAACACGTTTGAGTCCAGTTACAACACATTTCTTATCCTAATGATATGTGTCAGAGATCAAAGTTAACGACCTTGTGAATAGCGCACTACTTTCTGCGCTATAAGTTATCGCATATTCAACTAGGTTCTGCACTAGATAGCGCATTAACTAACGAGCGTTTCCTGCACTAGACATGACATGACTTCTAGTTTTAACTGTAGTGTTCAGCAACAATCCTTGTTCATTCTCTTGCACCCCTGCTAGGATTTGCGTGGAAAGAAAGTCAATTTAACCCTTTACCTAACATAATGGCAAAAAAATTGACCAATAAAGGCTAACATGACCCAACATATACCAACATTTTGTCAATAAAATTGTACAGATATGGCTATCATTGGAACCGGCTCAATGACATCCACATTTGCAAGGTTTTATTGGTAAATATTATCTCTTTTTTTACAAAAACTATCAAATTCAGTTTATCTTTTTAAAATTAACAAGCCAAGACCAATACCGGGTCTGGACCTGTGTCGCTGCATGCAATTGAATCGGCAAACAGGAAGTGGCTGCACAGCAGATCTGAAAATTGCATACACGATACAACTGATCATTATCAGGCTCCAGATGAAATATAAAATCAATCCCTTGCATAGAAGCCGAGAAAAGTTTGACGAAAAATTTCAATGTTGAGTGGGTACAGTAAAATTTCAAAGTATCGGCAAACAGGAAGTGGCTTGCACGGCAGATCTGAAAATTGCTTACACGATACAACTCATCATTATGAAGCAGCAGACCAAATATAAAATCAATCTCTTGCATAGAAGCCGAGGAAACCTTGACGGAAAATTTCAATGTTCAGTGGGTTCAGTAAAATTTCAAAGTATCGGCAAACAGGAAGTGGCTGCACAGCAGATCTGAAAATTGCTTACACGATACAACTCATCATTATGAAGCAGCAGACCAAATATAAAATCATTCCCTTTCATACAAGCCAAGAAAACTTTGACGGAAGAAGTGTTTCGGACGGACTGACGGACAGGGTCGAGCAGTTACTAGACCTGCTCTGCCGCTGGCGACGCAGGTAAAAATTGTCTGTGTTGGGGAGGTAAAGGGTTAACATGTGTTGTCAGCACACAACAGGGGTTGAACCATGGTGGCCTCGTGGGATCCTAGGACACTCATAGCAGCTATGGATTCAAGCAATCATTTTTGTGAGAATACAAATGGATTCTCCCAAATTTAGATGATATACAAGTCAAAATAAGTTGTAGGATAACCATTATAAACTATGTATCTTTCTCTTCCTACACTGATAAGACCAGAAGCTGACATCATTTTCTGAAAAGCTCTTCAGTGAGAGCTTTCCAGAAAATGATGCCAGATTCTGAACTTATAAGTGCAGGAGCAGCAGTATACTTACGTTTATTGCGGTTATGTCCTGATACATGTAGGTGAGCTTATTTTCGATTATGAGCATAGTCAGGAAATTAGATAAAACAAGTTTTGTAACAGATACATATGTACATTAAAGGAAAGACCACTTACAATGCAGCCTGCATAATCTTTTGTCTATCTTGGCCTTGCAGATTGTGTGCACTTAACTGCATACACTTGAGAACTACATTACAGTACATGGAGTGTATTATCACTTAATCACCAGCAGAGTGGAGATTTCCCCCAAGCAATAATGTCAAATTTGTTGCAAAGCATAACAAGTACAAGCAAAGTTCCAGTCAATGGACCTCCAGGTTAAACCTGGAGGTCCATTGACTGAAACACTGCTTGTTTTTTTTGTCCATAAGTACAGAATATGAAAGTGATACTTTGGGTGATAACTCCATTCTGTGGGTGATTTTGTTACAATCCACTCTCCACATACTGTACAAACACAGTTCTGTGAACACAACTGTGGTATTTAACTTGATCAGAGGACGACTGCATTGTGACACACATGGGTTGAGATTTCCTGAATAAAATATTGTGAAATTAAAATAGATTTATTTATTTATTTATTGTGGTTTAATAACATTTTCGATAGCCAGGGTCAGCTTATGTCGGACAGTTTTACCGCTGGAGGAAGCCGGAGTACCCGAAGAGAACCACTGAGCAACTGCCAAACACCCGAAACGTACTAAGTCCACACAAGCAGGGTTAGCATTGGTTGAAGACAAGTGCACCATTAACCAGGGCTCGCCTTGAGTAAAATGGTCTCACATATTGAGGTTGGGGCCTTTTCGGGGCTGATTTTCCATTTTGTCCATTATTGTTAGTGCTTTTTTGTGGAAAATGTCGGGGCTTGAAAAAAAGCCCCCAGCAAGTGCTCCTCCGGGCTGATCTCGGGGCCTGGGCTGATCAGCCCCCGACTCAAGGCAAGTCCTGATTAACATGCAGAACTAGCATTGAAATGACTAGTACATTCTCGTGTCGACTAATAGCCAGCTATTAGTCACCGACTAGTCACCTCATTATAATTTGGGTCATTGTAGTAATTAAAATGGCAATACAGATGTGCAGAAAATCTTGCATTTACAAAAATGATAACATGTAGCCTAAATAACAACCCAGGGAATTGATTCCAACAAATTGCATCTGCCCTTCCTTAGAAAAGCTTATACCAAATATCCAAAGATTCTGACCAGTGGATCTAAAAAAAAAGAAGATTTTTAAAGAATATTCTTCATATTGAACTAAGTAATAATTCGGGCTCCCACAGGGAGCCCAAATATGAACCCAGGGACTTGGCTTGAACAAACTTGAATCTCACCTCCATAAGGATGCTGTATACCAAATATCAAAAGATTCTGACTGGTGGATGTGAAGAAGAAGATTTTTGAAGAATATTCCTCATATTGAACTAAGTTATAATCTGGGCTCCCACAGAGAGCCCAAATATCAACCCAGGGACTTGGCTTGAACAAACTTGAATACCCCCCCCCCCCCCCCCCCCCCCCCCCCAGGATGCTGCATACCAAATATCAAAACATTCTGACTGCTGGATCTGAAGAAGATTTTTAATGAAAATTACTAATTTTGAACTAGGTTACAATTCAAGCTCCAACAGTGAGCCCAAATATGAACCTAGGGACTTGGCTTGAACAAATTTGAATCCCCCCCCCCCATCCTAAGGATGCTGCATACCAAATATCAAAACATTCTGACAGCTGGATCTGAAGAAGATTTTTAAAGAAAATTCCTCATATTGAACTAAGTTATAATTTGGGCTCCCACAGAGAGCCCAAATATCAACCCAGGGACTTGGGTTGAACAAATTTGAATCCCCCCCCCCCCCCCCCCCTCCCCAGGATGCTGCATACCAAATATCATTCTGACTGCTGGATCTGAAGAAGAAGATTTTTAATGAAAATTCCTTATTTTGAACTAAGTTACTATAATTCAAGCTCCCACAGTGAGCCCAAATATGAACCAAGGGACTTGGCTTGAACAAACTTGAATCTCCCCCCCCTCCCCCCCCCCCCCCCCACAACCCCAAAACATTCTGACTGCTGGATCCGAAGAAGAAAAATTTTTTAAGAAAATTCCTCATTTTGAACTGTTATAATTCAGGCTCCCACAGTGAGCCCAAATATGAACCCAGGAACTTGGCTTGAACAAACTTGAATCTAACTCTCCCCCACCTCCCCCCCCCCCCCCACCTCACCTCCAAGCATGCTGCATACCAAATACCAAAAGATTCTGATTGGTCGATCTGAAGAAGACTTTTAAAGAATATTCCTCATACTGCACTAATTTAAACATTTGGGCTTCCACAGAGAGCCCAAATATGGGCCCAGGGGTTTGATTTCAATAAACATGTGAAACAATCTTCCAAAGATGTTATATGTGAAATTTGAAAGCCTTTGGAGCAGTGTTTTGGGAGAAAAGTAGTCTTAAATGTTCTTCCCATTACCCACAGTTTTAAAAAATGTACAGTAGTTTTGGAGATGTGGGCGTTTTAAATTTTTTCTATTTTTAGCTCCTGCGGTAACCATGGGGTGACGAGAAAATGGGGGGGGGGGGGGGGGGGGGGGCATAAATGAAGTATTTATGACCCAATAAGCCCTCATATCAAATTTGGTTCAAATCAGCCTGTCGGTTTGGAAAATATAAATTTTGGGCTGGGTGAAAATTCTTGCCCCTCCCATAAAGAAGGCAAATATAGCTCCTCGAACTTCTCTTGAACAAATCTGAGTCTACACCTCAAAAGGAAGCTGCACACCAAATATCAAGTCTCTGTTACTGCTGGTTCACAGTTGCCCAATCACTTCCAAAATGGGACGTTCTCATCTAGACATTATATGAAGTCAACCTACCAACTTACAATGAAATCTCTCCATAAATATGACCTGTAGGCTGTGCTAAAGGTTTTCAGGTTTTGGGCTTGGGCAGTCGTCACGGAAGACAGATCGCGACCAAATGGGGAAGTTCTCATCTAGACATCATACAGAGTCATCCTACCAAGCTACAATGAAATCTCTCCATATTAAAAATGACTTGCAGACTGTGCTAAAAGTTTTGGGTTTCGGGCTTGGGCAGCCATCACAGTTGACAGATCATGACCAAAAGGGGGGACGTTCTCATCTAGGCATTACACAGAGGCATCCTACCAAGTTACAATAAAATCCCTTCATAAATACGACCTGTAGACTGTGCTAATGGTTTTCAGACACCCATAGCCGTCACAGTTGCCCAATCGCGTCCAAAAAGAGACACTCATCTAGACATTATATGAAGTCAACCTACCAAGTTGCAATGAAGTCCCTTTATAAATATGACCTGTAGTCTGTGTTAAAGGTTTCTGGGCTTCAGTCTCTGGCAGCCATCATGGTTGAATGATTGCAACCAAAAGGGGACGTTCTCATCTAGACATTATTTGGAATCTTCCTACCAAGTTACAATGAAATCCCTTCATAAATATGACCTGTAGATTGTGCTAAATGTTTTTGGGCTTCAGGCCCCAGTAGCCGTCACAGTTGCCCAATCGCGTCCAAAAGGGGACGTTCTCATGTAGACATTATATGAAGTCAACCTACCAAGTTACAATGAAATCCCTTCATAAATGACCTGCAGACTGTGCTAAAGGTTTTCGGGCTTTGGGCTCGGGCAGCCATCACGGTTGAATGATCGCAACCAAAAGGGGAATTCTCATCTGGGCATCATCTGGAGTGATCCTACCAAGTTACAATGAAATCCCTTCATAAATATGACATGCAGACTGTGCTCAAGGTTTTCAGGCTTCGGGCCCCTGTAGCCATCACAGTTGACCAATCACGACCAAAAGGGGATGTCATCATCTAGGCATTATATGGAGTCAACCTAACAGGTTACAATGAAGTCCTTCCATAAATACAACCTATAGACTATGCTAAAGGTTTTTGGGCTTGGGCAGCCATCAAGGCTGAATGATCACAACCAAAAGGGGACATTCTCATCTAGACATTATTTGGAGTCATCCAACCAAGTTACAATGAAATCCCTTCATAAATTTGACCTGTAGACTGTGATAAAGGTTTTTGGGCTTCGGGCCCCTTTAGCCATCACAGTTGCCCAATCACGTCCAAAAGGGGAAGTTCTCAGCTAGACATTATATGAAGTCAACCTACCAAGTTACAACGAAATCCCTCCATATTAAATATGACCTGCAGACTGTGCTAAAAGTTTTTGGGTTTCGGGCTTGGGCAGCCATGATGGTTGACAGATCATGACCAAAAGGGGACGTTCTCATCTAGGCATTATACAGGGGCATCCTACCAAGTTACAATGATATCCCTTCATAAATACGACCTGTAGACTGTGCTAATGGTTTTCAGGTTTTGGGCTCAGGAAGCCATACCGGTTGACCAATCGCGACCATAAGGGGACATTCTCATCTAGACATGACCCCAAACCTGCATATGAAATTTCGTAAAGATCAGACAATAACTATGGTGTGAAGCCTGTGCTAAAGGAAAATGTGAACAGACTCACAGACTAACAGACTCGCAGACTAACAGACTTCCGCACGCATGATGGCAACAGCTTATCTTGACTTGTCAAGTTAAGCTAAAAATGTACTTACTACGTACAAGCAGAGTTAATGTTAGTTGAAGACAAGGGCACTATCGACCTGCGTCATAGTACACAAGCAAATGTGCCTCCATGTGGGAATCAGGATTAAGTGCCTTGCCCAAGGACACAGTGCAATCACCTCTGGCGGGGATCAAACCATGGGCTTTTTGGTTTAAAGTCCAATGCCACTGAGCCAACGTGCTGATATTTGCTCAAGTTATCATGCTAACGAGATGAAAACAGTTAAAAATTAACTAGTTAAGGGCCATAACTGCTCTCAGTATGGCCAAACTGCACCAGTAGTCAAACTCACTCAAGACATTGAGAAAATTTCACGTACCAAATACTGACCGAATCAATGCTAAGTAATTGGTAGGTGTCAATGTATTCTACATTCGGGACTAGAGCTCAACCTCAGGAAGAAATGAAACTAATAATGTAACAACAATGCCACATGCTTTTTAGTAATGTGCCAACTACTGGGAAAACTTTTGCAAAAAGCTCTTTCCTCAACATCCCCCAGAAACACCAATCAAAAGATCTACCATCCTGGTTTGTTCAGTGGCAGATAAGGTTTGGGGAGAGGAGGCAAAGTAGTTGCATCTCTGAAATTTTCATGTGTTCACCACAGAAGACATCGGATTTATTCTTTCAACATTTCCTCTTACTAACTCTGTGCACAACATACATGTATGATAGGAAGACCACCCCACCGCTTTCTGGTTTCAGGATTTTTCAGGAGTTACATCTCATTATGAACATGTCTATGCCCTGATCCAGGTATCCCATGACTTGTGTTGGGAGTCCAAGTGTGCTGATGTCAAGGTGAAGGTGTCTCAACACCCTATGGTACATAATGTAGATGTAGGCCTCTAGATATTATCTACCTCTCCAAGCCCCCCCCCCCCCCCACCCCCCCTCCACCACCCCACACACAGCTAGAAAACCACAGCTCTAGTCTTAAAGAATTAGTGATGAAACATCCACTGCAAATTTGTCCAAAACATCCGCTAATTACAATTCAGCCACCATGGACTGGTGATAATCTACATGTGGTAAGTGATGTTGTTGCATTTACCAGGTAATAATGAAAGTGTCAAAGACACTGCAGCTCAACTCATCCAAGAAGGGACTGAACTAAATAGAAAGACCCAGTAATGCCAAGTCATTCACTCAAGTTTCTAGGGAAAAGACATCATACCAAAGCTATATATGAAATCTAGAGCTGTAGGTTTTTAAATTTCTTGTTCGGTTTCGGTTTTGGTTTTTCAGGTGGAGTAAAACCTTGGTTCGGTTTGGTTTTCGGTTTGTTCAGGAGGCCAAGTAAAATTCAATAAAACTCATTCTTATGTCCGGAATCATAACTGAATGGTAGTGAAATTGAGTGAAACTCAATGAATGCCCGAAATAAGATATATAATACATGAAGAATCAGGAAGGCCAATATAATAATTACCTAAATATACAGAACTTTTATTGTGCTTGGCCATTTTTCGAGGTCTGACACCTACACGCAACTTGAGGAAAGCTGCAAACACAACTAAACTGAAATGTCGGAAATTCACAGAAAGTAGCCATCCCAGAGTAGTGAGAGTACCCAGACACTGCCATTGGCAGTGTCTGGGTACTCTCACTACTCTGGGATGGCTACATTCTGTAAATTTCTGCAGCAAGAGAGTATTTAATAAAAAAAATGAAAAACCTTAGATTACGGGATGTCAACGGTTTCGGTTTCTTAAAACAACTAAAAACCTTGGTTCGGTTTGAGTTAACCTACAGCTATAATGAAATCTAAAAAGTCAAACAAGCTTTACACAATATCTTTTAACAAAGGGCAATAACTTCCATAATTTTCATCGAATATCATTGGTCATCGAACTTGATGTACACAAAAAGAATTGAAATCTGTTAACAATTTTGTTCAAGTTACGCCATAAACAATGTTTGCACAAAATGTTGATGGAAATATGCAATTTCTAAGTCGAAAAGGCCCATTACTCTTGTAAAAATCATTGAACCATGCCCCAATTCAAACTTAACCTTCATTTTGATATAACTGAGGCATAAAGCAAGTTTGGTCCTGATCTATAAATCCAAAGTCAAGTTATTATCCGGAAACCAAAATGCAGGCCTTGACAATTCCATATTTAGATTAACCCATTAACAGGTTACCCATTTAGTTGTTCATTAACCTATTCTGAAGGTTAATTAAATTAGTTTCATTAACCTGTTGGTTAACCAAAAATCTAAACACGGTATGCCACAGGCATATCCCGAAAGCTGTAGGCCTGCGCTGGTGGGAAGGTTTGGGAGGGAAATGTACATGTAGACTTATGCCCCTTCTGTTGGCAACATGTGAAGACTTCAGACTATAAAAATACATGTATCAATGAAACAGAAATACGCAATCACTAGAAATATAGAGTTGTGCCTCTTCTGTTGGCAGCTTTGCATACAAGAGTCGTGCATCTTCTATTGGCAGCATTGCATATAGCGGTGAATAGGTCATGACTTGATTTGGCTGTGGTCCCATCATACATCAGGCTGCAGTGCATTTCAATTTCCATAAACTGAAATAACATGTTTCTAATTATGCTTACAGTAGGATGTACCAAACCAAAAAATTATATTACAGACTTTCAGGCCATGTCTGGACTATGCTTACAGCTGAAT
The DNA here is from genome assembly GCA_031216915.1 of Pictodentalium vernedei. Taxonomy (NCBI): domain Eukaryota; kingdom Metazoa; phylum Mollusca; class Scaphopoda; order Dentaliida; family Dentaliidae; genus Pictodentalium; species Pictodentalium vernedei. The sequence goes on from CM062297.1 coordinate 59,958,698, forward strand.
AATAAGCACAACATTAATATTTGTACATGTATGAGTACTACTTTCTGTTCAGGCATCTAATATGACAAATGTAAAAAGGTTGGTTAACCGATAGATCCTTTTGGTTAACCGATAGTCTGTTTGACTCGATTTTTGTTTGCAGAACGGAACAATCATTCGCCTGAACTGCCGAGGCCTGAAAATGTGGATGGAAATGTAAAATTTCTAAGTCCAAAAGGCCCATAACTCTTTTAAAAATTATCCGAACCATGCCCCAATTCGAACTGAACCTTCATTTTGATATAACTGAAGCAAACGCCAAGTTTCGTCCTGATTTATGAATCCAAACTTAAGCTATCATCCAGAAACCAAAAATATTGATGGAAATTTCTAAGTCGAAAGGACCATAACTCTTGTAAAAATCATTGGACCAAGCCCCAATTCGAACTTAACCTTCATTTTGATATAATTAAGGCACAAACCAAGTTTAGTCCTGATCTTTAAATCAAAACTCAAGCTATCATCTGGAGACGGAAAAGTTTACGGACAGACGGATGGGCGCACAGACAGACCAATCACATAATACATCTATCAAACGGCATATAAAAATTGGGTGAGGGATAGGGTCTGTTGGGTGTACTAATGGAATTGTTGACAATTTATATGTCAAATTCAAGATGGCCGTTGGTGGCCATGTATGTTTTTCAACAGAATGCATAAAAATTTGATAATTCCCATCTAGACATCATACCAAAGTTACATATAAAATCTGAAAAAGATCGTGTGAGAGATGTGGCCTATAGGGTCTCCTAAAGGAATTGTTGACAGTTTATATGCCAAATCCAAGATGGCCACTGCCGGCCATGTTTTTCAACGAAAAATTCAGAAAAATTAGATAGCTCACATCTAGACATCCCATCAAAGCTATATATGAAATTTCGAAAAAGATGGGGTGAGGGATGTGGCCTGTAGGGTGTGCCAATGGGATTGGTGACAATTTATATGCCAAATCCTAGATGGCCACTGGCAGCCATGTTTTCAATGAAATTCAGAAAAATTTGATAGCTCCCATCTAGACATTATACCAAAACTACATACAAAATTTGAAAAAGATTGGGTGCGAGATGTGGCCTGCAGGGTGTGTTAATGGAATTGTTGACAATTCATATGCCAAATCCAAGATGGCTGTTGGCAACCATATTTTTTAACAAAATTCAGAAAAATTTGATAGCTTCCATCTAGACATCACACCAAAGCTATACACTGTGTATGAAATTCAAAAAAGATCAGATGAGAGATGCAGTCTCTGGGGTGTGCTAATGGAATTGTTGACAATTTATATTCAAATCCAGGATCATCAAGATGGCTGCTGGCGACCATGTTTTTCAACAAAATTCAGAAATATTCGATAGGTCCCATCCAGACATCACACCAAAGCTACATATGAAATTTGAAAAAAAATATTCCAAAAGGAAAACGGCTGATGCTCCTTCAAGATCTCATGATAGTGGACATCTGTATGAAATTTCATCGAAATCTGAGCAATAATGTTGAAGTTATAATGCGAACAGACATCTGATTGGGGACAGACAGACGTACAATAAAAAATATCTAGAAAATACTCAGTGGGTTAAGAGTTAATAATAAAATCGATAAATTTGTCCCTTCAGTGCAACAAAAATGTAATGCTTTAGCATTGCAAAGCCTTCTTGCACGTAAGGGATGAAATACACCACCACCAATGCTATAGAGCTGTAGGTTTTTAAATTTCTTGTTCAGTTTCGGTTTTGGTTTTTCAGGTGGAGTAAAACCTCGGTTCGGTTTTCGGATTGTTCATGAGGCCAAGTAAAATTCAATGGTAGTGAAATTGAGTGAAATTCAATGAATCCCCGAAATCAGCTATAATACATGAAGAATCAGGAAGGCCAATATAATAATTACCTAAATATACAGAACTTTTATTGTGCTTGGCCATTCTTCGAGGTCTCACACCTACATGCAACTTGAGGAAAGCTGCAAACACAACTAAACTGAAATGTCGGAAATTCACGGAATGTAGCCTTCCCGGACTAGTGAGAGTACCCAAACACTGCCATTGGCAGTGTCTGGGTGCTCTCACTACTCTGGGATGCCTACATTCTGTGAATTTCTGCTGCAAGAGAGTATTTAATAAAAAATGAAAAACCTTATATTATGTTTCGGTTTCATTTTTTTTGAAAAACTAAAAACCCTGGTTCGGTTTCGGTTAACCTACAGCTCTACGATGCTATTCTGTAGATTACAAGGCCTAAAACATAAAAACAAACCAAGAACAAGAACTTAGGGTGGCAAAGAAATAATTACAAAAATAAAATAAACAAGAGGCCTCAGGGGGCCTGAGCGCACTCACCTGACATGGTAGCCTAAATATCAACCAAGGGAATTGATTTGAACAAGTTGCATCTGACCCTCCTAAGAAAAGCTTATAACACATATCAAAAGATTCTGACCGTTGGATCAGAAAAAAAAGAAGATTTTTAAAGAATATTCCTTATATTGAACTAAGTTATAATTCGGGCTCCCACAGGGAGCCCAAATATGAACCCAGGGACTTGGCTAGAACAAACTTGAATCTCACCCCCTAAGGATGCTGCATACCAAATATCAAAAGATTCTGATTGGTGGATCAGAAGAAGATTTTTAAAGAACATTCCTCATACTGCACTAATCTGAACATTTAGGCCCTCATAGAGAGCCCAAATATGGACACAGGGATTTGATTTCAACAAATCTCCCAAAGATGTTATATGTGAAATATGAAAGCCTTTGGAGCAATGGTATGGGAGGAGAAGACTCTTTTATGTTTTTCTCATTACTCACAGTGTTAAAAAATTATGACTCGGCATTTTTTCAAAGTACTGGAAAAGTACCCTATGATAAAACTGATGACAATTTTTTTTTGACCATTCCTTTCTGCTGTTCCTAAGGAAGCTTCACACAAAATAAAAATTTGCAGTGCAATGTAGTTTTGGATATATGGGTGTTTTAAATTATTTCTATTTTCAGCTCCTGCAGTTCCCATAAGGCAACGGGAAAAATGTTTTTGACATAAATTAGGTACTTATGACACAATAAGCCCTCATATCAAATTTGGTTCAAATCGGCCTCTCAGTTCGGAAAATAGAAATTTTGGTACAATTCGGGCTCCAATAAGGAAGTCCAAATATGAACCCAGGGACTTGGCTTTAACAAACTTACATGTACATCTCATCTCCCTAAGGATACTGTATACCAAATACATGTATCAAAAGATTCTAACTGGTGGATGTGAAGAAGAAGATTTTTGAAGAATATTCCTCATATTGAACTAAGTTATAATTTGGGCTCCAATAAAGAGTATAGGGTCAAATAATAGTACAGGGTGGAAAATTCCAAGATGTGAGCCAGCTGCTTTGCTCAGAGCCATTTTTATTATTAGTGATGAACAGAGCTGTAGGTTAACCAAAACCGCACCAAGGTTTTTAGTTTTTTTTAAAAAACCGAAACCGTCGACATCTCGTAATCTAAGGTTTTTCGTTTTTTTATTAAATACTCTCTTGCAGCAGAAATTCACAGAATGTAGCCATCCCAGAGTAGTGAGAGTACCCAGACACTGCCAATGGCAGTGTCTGAGTACTCTCACTCTTCTGGGAAGGCTACATTCTGTGAACTTCTGACATTTCAGTTTAGTTGTGTTTGCAGTTTTCCTCAAGTTGCGTGTACATGTAGGTGTCAGACTTCGAAAAATGGCCAAGCACAATAAAAGTTCAGTATATTTAGGTAATTATTATATTGGCCCTCCTGATATTTATTTATTTATTTATTGGTGTTTAAGGTCACATACTTATGCACAATGGCTAATCGTGAACGTGACAGTTTTACGGGTGGAGGAAGCCGGAGTACCCGGAGAGAACCACCGAGCAACGACGAGCAGCTGTCAGCTCTCCAACATCGTAACTCTGAACTCTGCACCGCAGCACAGGCAGGGTTAGATTGTTTGAAGACATGCGCACCGACGTGCAGTACGCCTCAGTACACAGCGTCATCGTGCTGCCATGTAGGCAATCGGGGTGAAGTGTCTTGCCCAAGGACACAACGCGGTTGCTGCAGGTGGGATTCAAACCGAGGACCTCTCGGCTTGCAGCCTGCACCTCTACCAGCTGAGCCACCACGCCCCCGGCCTTCCTGATTCTTCTTGTATTATAGCTTATTTCGGGCATTCATTGAGTTTCACTCAATTTCACTACCATTGAATTTTACTTGGCCTCATGAACAAACCGAAAACCGAACCGAGGTTTTACTCCACCTGAAAAACCAAAACCGAAACCGAACAAGAAATTTAAAAACCTACAGCTCTAGTGATGAACCGATTATCAAAACTTGCTATCAACCAATTACCGATTATTTTTCTGCCAATTCTGATGGCTGAAATGGGACACAGAAGAAAATCTGTTAGTGCCTGTTATACTACAGAAATTCGTTGATAAATCATCAATTACGAAAGCTTAATACCACATAAGTTCTCAGAGAATGCATATTTAGTGCTGTGCAATATTAGCCAAAATAATATTTGCATTTTGCAGGGTTGGGGTGTGGGGAGAAGGTCCTAATTAACAATACAATCACACGATATTGTTCTTGTGAAGATCGTGTTTTATTCTGGTAAATACATGTAGTGTTAATACGGTTTTGTGTAAGGATACAATACACTTGGCTGTAATAACCAGGAATATACTGAGCACACGTACCTTGTGTCTTAATTGAATAATAATTTTGATGTTAATGTGTGTTGTCACTGTTGTGAGGTCATATGACACATGGTTTACCAGTTTGTCAGAATGTATTATTCAGTGTTCTTTTTTCAACTTGTTACCTCCCTTAATGTGTTTCTCCAATGATTACATGAACTCTACAATCAACATTGGAGAGTAACATCAAGGGACGTAACTGAATTAACAAGAAGAATGTTACTAAGGTAACACATGCCCCCCTTGTGACCTTCACCTTGCAGATGCGGGGGAAAGTATTATATGCAACACACCTTCTGAATGTCCTTAATATTTGCAGAAAGTTTAACAATTTACTATGATTCGTTTCTGAGTTATGGCTGAGACACGAATATTGACTGATTTTTAGTGTGACCTTGACCTTGAAGGTACGAACCCTGGCTATGGTGTGTGACACATCCTCCCATGGTCCTTTATAATTGTGTGAAGTTTGATGACTATGGCCCTAACAGTTTTCGAGTTATTGGCTCAGACACACACGGACACACGCACACTTCAATCACTATATGCCACCCGACTCAAGTCGGGGGGCATGAACTTGACGAATTGAAAATGTGTTAGTAACAGTCAATCGACTTACATGTTGCGAAACAATCATCTGTCATTGAAAAAAAAAGAATGTTTTTTAGTTTTTTCTCCAATTTTAATCTCTTATTGTATTGTGATGCTTGTATCACGAAGTGCAGTAAAACATGTCTTGAGAGACCACTGTCGTTAGAGACCACCTGTCTTGAGAGACTGTTGTGACCTTGTACCATTGGGTTGTTTTACTCGATAATGGACCTGTCATGAGAGACCACTTGTTTCGAGAGACCACTTTTCTGTGGCAAAAATGAGGGTCTCTCAAGACAGGTTCTACTGTACTACAGACTACCAGTTGAACACATTTTATTTATACATGTACATGTACCCAATGCAACACTGAAAGCACCATGATTGAAGGCCAGTGACTTCGATCAGCTGGGAAATAATAGCGATCACGTACCGATTGCAGTTGGTAAATTCTGTAATATCTCTGCTCTGCAAATTCCTAAATTTTCTGCTTTTCACTACACACATTTTTAATGGGGAAACTTTACTGAAATGGCCAGATATCAAACGGATTTTTAATAGTCGGTGTTAAATATAGAATAACCGTTTTTTAACTGCCGGTTGTCATAATCGGCCGGTTCCGACTGCCGATTCCGATTATCACTTCATCACTATTTATTACAGTTAAAACTAGACGTCCTGTCACGACATGTGCGCTTATATACAGTTAAAACTAGAAGTCCTGTAACGAATAGTGCACTTATCTAGGCTTAATTGCGCGTTGGAATTGCGCGCAATTGCCATATCGATTGGCATCCAAAGCACGGCAGGTTCTCCTGGTTACTCATCGCAAACACATGCAATGTTTCTGCCAATGGACCTCCGGGTTACCCGGAGGTCCATTGGCTGAAACATTGCCTGTGCACAGGCCATATGTACAGAATATGATAGCTTTAACTGGGCCATAATGCGCACATTAACGCGCATATCAACGTTCTATTTGTGCGCATTTCATGACAGGACTTCTAGTTTTAACTGTAGGCTTAATTGCACATAGGAATTGCGCGCAATTGCCATATCGAATGGCATCCAAAGCATGGCAGGTTCTTCTGGTTACTCATAGCAAGCACAGGCGATGTTTCTGCCAATGGACCTCCGGGTTACCCGGAGGTCCATTGGCTGAAACATTGCTTGTGCACAGGCCATATGTACAGAATTTGATAGCCTTACTATGGTCATAACGCGCAGATTAACGCACAGATCAACGTGCTACATGTATTTGTGCGCATTTCGACATGACAGGACTTCTAATTTTAACTGTATACAGAAGTCCAGTGATTTTTAAGTGGTAAAGTGCTAGATTACTTTCAGTCATCATAATTTTGACATGTCTTTGACTTGTTGCAATTTATGGGAGAGTACCTGCAGGCACTCGCCCATAAATTGTACCAAGACAAAACTTAATAGACTACTACTGCTCCGGTTCTCCTTGGCTCTCCTAAAGGCAAATTGAACCGATCGAAAAATCCGAGTCCAATGACGCTATAAGTCTCTTATCCAAGATCGCAGCAATGAAGTCCGAAATAATAATCACTGGAAGATAATGCCAGAAGATATGAAAGGCATCTTCCGATACTACTAAAGGGAAAACTCGAAATCTTTTGAATCCCTTTCGCCATCCTGTCGGACCCTATAAAGCGTTCGGTCGTCCGTAGCTGATGCAACCGCGGACCGCACCGACCCAGCGCCGTCGGATAATTCCTGATTCGACCGAGAAACTGTCAATTGCTGGGATGCTGCGAAACAACTGTGCTAACTCGGATAGCACGTCCGTCACTGAGGCCTGAGGAGAAGCGGTCTTACGATGCATTGCCGCTGGAAGCTCCGTGATCGTTACCCCGTGCATACTACCAATATGCGAGCGAACGGAGTGTATAGGCCTCGTGTCCCTTGGCTACCGGATGGCGCGACCTATTCGCCGTGGAATCACTGAATGCCGAAACTGATCGGATACTCGAGGTCACGTAGCCAATGTGCGGTCGTGTGCCCTGCTGTGAGGATGAGGAAGCATTAAAGACAGTCTCTCGGACTGTCAATATAACGGAGCGTCCCGACCAACGGACATATGCTCCGAATGTAAAATATCTGAACCACAACATGCGGTCCCCTATGTTGTTGGGAGAGAGAGGGACCTCTCTCGCTCACAGCCCGGACGGACCTGGACAAGCCAGGAACCGGACTAACAGGCTTCCTCCGATCTGTCCTCAATCTGCCGTCACTGGGTGAGTACTAAAGTAATTAAAGTGCTCGCATCACCCAAATCTCCTTCCTAGACCGCAACGGACGAACCCGGCAGCCGAACCATTCGATGAATGTACGCTACACCGGGTGAGCTAGCGAATGTCACTCCGTAGGCGATAGACATATTCCATGAGCACTTATTGCCGCTAACTCTTCATTAACTCTGACGACAGAGGCACACTTTTGAAAGACATCTCCATAACTCTTCGAACAAGAAACCAGAAATGCTTGGATAGCAAGCATAAAATAATAATATATATAGCGTTGTTCAATAATTCGAAAGTTTGTGTGACATTATTGGACTATGTCGGAACTGAGGGACGATGTCCCTGAACCAAACCAAAAATTTCTAAGTCCACCGACGCTATCAGTTTCTTATCCGGCATCGCAGCATTCTGGTCCGACGAAAGAAGCTGTAGAAGACCAAGTCAGATGACATACACAACAGCATATGTTGTTCCGAAAGGGAAAGCTCGAAATCCTCCGAATCCCTTTCGGTATCCCGTCGGACCGGATGAAACTTTCGGACGTCCGTACCCGCTTCCGCGGAGCGTCCCGACCCAGCATCGTCGGATAAAATATATGCGACAGATTCAGTTTATGCTGGGATGCTGCGATAAACTGTGCTATTAAGGAAAGCACGTCCGTTCCCGAGGCCTGTGCAGTAGCGGTCTTACGATGCATTGCCGCCGGAAGCTCCGTGTACGTTGACTCCCGCACACTTCCTATGCGAACGTCCGGAGTCTGCAAGCCTCGTGTCCCTGGCTACCGGATGGTGTGACCTGGTCGCCGAAGAATCCTTGATCGGCGAAGCTGGTAATATATCGGCGGTCACGCAGCCAAGGTGCGGTCGTGTGCGCTGACGAGAAGAGGAAGCCTTAGCAGTCTCAGCGGACTGCCTATACAACGGAGCGTCCCGAGCGACGGACGTATGCTCCGCTTGCGACACATTTTGTACCACAACATCTGGGTCCAGATGTTGTTGAACGAGAGAGGGGCCTCTCTCGCTTGCCGTCCGGATGGACCGGAACGAGCTATGAACCGGACTAAAAGGCTTCCTGCGTTCTCCCTCCGATCCGCCGTCACTGGGTGTGCATTAAGTTAATTTATAGTGCTCGCATCACCCCAAAATTCCTTCTAGACCGCAACGGACGAACCCGGCTGCCGAACCATTCGGTGAATGGACGCTACACCGGGCGAGCTAGCGGACGTCAAAGGCCGTCAAACCTACTAGGGTCCTCTTAGGCAATTGGCGTATTTACATGAGTACTTTTCCGCTAGCCCTTCATTAATTGTGACGACGGAGGCACACTGTTGGAAGACATCACAGATACATCACCCTAATCTTGATCGTCTGAAATAGAAATTGATAAAGTAGAGTGACCCTGCGGGGAAAGGACCGGAGTGTCCAAATCCCCAACAACATACCGTGACATACGCTTCCCATATTGTCATCGAAATCATACGATACAGAACAGGAGTTAATGCGAGTACACTGACCACATATAGAATGATAATAAAGTCAGAGGAAGACTTCCTCTTAAAACAATTGATCAATATCCTTTCAATGCGAAAAGAAAACAAGTCCTGGTACTCGCACTAACCCCTGGCAATCAAAATACATAATAATAATATGATCCATTAATATAGAAAAAATAATTGAAATCAAAATATTTTGAAAAAATATTTTTTCAGAACAGCCCAAGTTTCTGAAAAGTAACGTTGAGCCCCAATGGATCCCAAGCCTAAGTGTGGACAAAAATTTTAAAAATATTTTAAACAATTTATTCAACACTTACGAACAATAATAATGTATCTAGTTAAGATTAAAATAACATAAAGATATTATTCTTTAGAAATCCCCCCCCCTCACACAGAGGGCTGTTGTAAATGTAAACAATGAGTGTAAAAACACTAAAATAAGACTCCAGGCACCCAGGCCCGAAATCAGTTACCAAAAATACACTATCTGATGCAAAACAGAGACTTCCAGGGAAGAAACTGCAGAACATCAGATGGTAGATGCAGAACACAACGCCTAACCACCCGTAGGTGAAGACGTAAACATGGGGAAAGAACAGAATTCATTCTGTTATTCAGCTAAAACTCCCAAGAAATTTTAGTAATAATAATTACAGAAACTATGCCAAAAGCATGGGAGAATAGCAAGGGGGAACTTAAAGGACAGGGAGAGAGGAAAACACTTAAAAAACAGTGTAACTAAATAATCAGAATGACAACAAAATGGCTGCTGCCTTGAAAATAGGTAACTTAACATAATTTCATTAAAAAATTTTAAGTTACAGCCCTGATAATATTCTGTCACACATTCTTTTCCTCTCCTCCTTCTCTATCCTCCTTAGAATCACCATTTCACTAATATTTATGTGTCTGGCATCATTTAAACTGAGATTTATAAGCACAAAGATCAGTCAGATGTTAACTGATGAAGGGCCAAACTTAGAATGATTAATGGCGCCAATTTCGGAACGTCCTTGACACTGCGCATGCGCAGTAGGGGCGAAGTGTGGAGGGCCTTTCAGGACATGTTTTCTTTAGTTTTAGATGCAAATTTTTGGGATTGGGGGGCAAAATTTGTGTTTGGCCCTATATTTTAAGAGTTAGCACCAGCTATGTCTGGGTCATTGGTACAGTATAAAAATATAATATTTTTTCAACCGCTGAATTTGCATATTATGCTGGTGGATCCGAGCGATTCATTGGGAAAAGGGCTAAACTGTAATGGCTCTCCTCAATTTTCATATCAACAACCTTGTATAATTGATATTAGTGTAGAATAGCTCCCCTGAAACAGATTTAGGAGGGCCATAGTGGCTCCCCTGGATTTTTCAAAAGGCCAGGCCTGTTAAAGTATTTGTATTCGAATACAGTCAAATCTGAGGTGTACGGTATTCATGAATACTGTTTGAATAATACTTTTCTTATTTTTAATATATAAGTATTTTGTGAAAAAAATGTGATTATCAATATCAGAGAATAGTCAAGAATTAAACTACAGTTAAAAGTAGAAGTCCTGTCATGAAATGCGCACAAATAGCACGTCGATCTGCGCGTTAATCTACGCATTATGACCATAGGAAGGCTATCAAATTCTGTACATATGGCCTGTGCACAACCAATGTTTCAGCCAATGGACCTCCGGGTAACCCGGAGGTCCATTGGTAGAAACATTGCCTGTGTTTTCTATGAGTAACCAGGAGAACCTGCCGCGCTTTGGATGCCAGTTGATATGGCAATTGCGTGCAATTCTAAGGGGCAATTAAGCATAGATAAGCGCACAATTCGTGACAGGACTTCTAGTTTTAACTGTAGTACATTTGAAGAGCCTGGTTTTTCAATATATTAAAATAAAATTTGAAAACAATAAATTAAAATATTTAATAAAAGAATATATTCATTTTTTTCATCTGTTACAATATTTTAACTGTTAGTCTGTAGCAGGCTAATTCACTGCAAAGACTGATTGATAACAGCCTTTTTGGCTTGACTTTCAAAGAAATGTTTCCTAGGCTAGCAGATGGTCAGGTGTGATATGGATTCATGATGAAGACAAATGGTTATTAAGACAATGGAAAAGAATAATTAGGATTATTCTCAGGGCAGACTGGCCACTGTTGGCTTCTTAATCCTTAAAAAACTCCAATATCCAATTAACACTAATCTCATATTTTTCTACTGAACTGGAAGAAATAAGGTATATACTGATAGAGCTGAAATACATGTATAATTTATTGTGACTAAATTACATCTTAATTCCAACAGTACACAGTACATCAGGGCTTATATTTCGACGAGAATCCGAGAATCGATTCGCACAAAGATTCGCGCAATAAAACCGAGGAGAATCCATGTAGATTCTTGCTGCACCTCTGCTAGGATCCTTTTAAAAAACATTGAGTCAATTTAACCCTTTAACTAACACAGCGGAAACAAATTAACCAATAGAAGGTTAACATGACCTGAAATATCCTGACACTTTGCCAATAAAATCTTACAAATATGGCTGTCATTGGAACCGGCTCATTGAGCCGGTTCCAACGACAGCCATATTTGTAAGATTTTATTGGTAAATATTGTTCATTTACTTATTTTATCATTTATTTATTATTTATTGTTTAAAAATTATCAAATTTAGTTTTAAAAATTAAAAAGGTGTGTTGGGTAAAAGGTTAACATGTGTTATCAGTATACAACAGTGGTTCAACCGTGGTGGCATCCTGGGATCCTGGGACACTCATAGTAGGTATGGATTCTCGCAACCATTTTCACGAGAATCCAAATGGATTCTCACAAATTTAGACGAAATATAAGCCCTGGTACATGTAACTGCATAATTGGTTAAATGTAAAATTAGTTACAGTACAGGTGCTGTGGACTGGTCACTGTTCACGGATGGGCAATATTTCCACGGACACAATAATATTAGATTCCAAACACCAAGAATAGGAATAATGAACACCAATTTAAATAATGAAGTGCCAGGTATTATCTTGTAAACACATGCATGGACATCAGTGCCCATGCCTGGATTACGATCAATCTACGGTGACAGTACTATATCATTTAATTTACCCAATACAGTGTTCAGAACCAAAAAATTATTAGTAGCTTGATGAGCATTTTGCAATGAAGGGACCATACTCTGGTGTTCCAAATAAACATACATCATTACATGTATGTTTTGATTCTGGAGAATTATTCCACCCTGTAGGCACATTATTTGGGCCTGTATGTTTATTAAAATTGTCCTTAAAACAGGGAGTAGATCTTCAAGTCAGTAAATCTTCACCAGATTGTGTGATATTCTTTTGTTTAGAACATGTACATGTACAGCGTATTAATTGCTGTAATAAGGATATCATGATGCATATTATTAGTTTTCTGTAATGAAACCAACTGCAATACTGTACATGAAAATATGTTGGCCTATAAATAAAAGTAACTAGCATTACCCCCCCCCCCCCCCATGGATTCTCAACCCCCATACTACTATTTGGGCCTATACTATTATTTAATTTTGATAAATTTTCCCTCCCATACTTTTGTTTGGGACATAAGAGTAAGCTATGCTTTAGGTAAGGGTGAAATATTACTGTGGTTAAATTAATGTACAACTTTATTCCAGCAGTACAGAAATTGAACGATTGATTAAATGTGAACTTACCGCTAGTTAACCCATTAACCCTTCATCCGACAAAGTGTTTCGAAGAACAAAAAATATTTTTTCTTTTTTCCTATTGTCATGTACATGTATATGGATGTCTTTGGACCAAGCTTCAAGAGCTGGTTCCACAGCCATTGATATTTGTACGATTTTATGGACTGTTCCAAGATATTCTAGGTTTTTCAATTTAATTTACAGTTAAAACTAAAAGTCCTGTCCAGAAATGCGCACAAATAGCACGTCGATATGCACGTTAATCTATGCGATATGACCATAGTGAGGCTATCAAATTCTGTAAATGTGGCCTGTGCACAAGCAATGTTTCAGCCAATGGACCTCTGGGTAACCCGGAGGTCCATTGGCAGAAACATTGCCCGTGTTTGCTATGAGTAACCAGGAGAACCTGCCGTGCTTCCAATGCCATTCAATATGGCAATTGCGCGCAATTCATACGCGCAATTAAGCCTAGATAAGTGCACAGTTCGTGACAGGACTTCTAGTTTTAACTGTACTATCATCCATTTGGAAGAAATAATTTGAAAAGTATTCAAATGTTCATATTTGTATTCATGATTAATACATTGTAAAGTATTTGTATTCAAAATACATTTGGAATTTGTGTATTTGTATTCATAAAATTTCAAAGTATTCGTATCCAACACATTTGCAATGTATTCACCCCAACCCTGGTTCTACTTGAATTACAGTTAAAAGTAAAAGTCCTGTCGTGAAATGCGCACAAATAGCACGTCGATATGTGCGTTAATGTACGCGTTATGGCCCAAGTAAAGTTATCACATTCTGTACATATGGCCAGTGCACAAGCAATGTTTCAGCCAATGGACCTCCGGGTAACCCGGAGGTCCATTGGCAGAAACATTACATGTGTTTGCTATGAGTAACCAGGAGAATCTGACATGCTTTGGATGCCATTCGATATGGAAATTGCGCGCGATTCCAACACGCAATTAAGCCTAGATAAGGGCACTATTGGTGACAAGACTTCTAGTTTTAACTGTATAAAGCTCCACCTGCTGTTAGAAAAGAAAATTTAAAACTTACGAGAAATCATCTGGGTCAGTATTGAAAGGGAAATGGTTAGCAGGGCACTGGTAACCCTAGTTCGGTGATCTGAAGGTAGTGGCTACAGTACTCCACTATGTTCTGATTCCATCCATTAAATTTCTCAGCAATTTCTACATGTACGTTCAGAATCAACGGGAAATTTGGTGGCGACAATTGCATATATATGTCAATTGTATGTCCCTATTACTGTCTTCTAAAGTTGATATACATGTATTTCTTTACATGTGTGCAGCTTAGGTTACCCTGAATTGGGATCAATTTTGGCATTTCATGAGTTAGACACCGGAGTAACTGCACTGAACTTTGTAAAGACTCCATATTTGTTTAGGTTTTCAAACACGTTTTTTAATGAGGCCCCTGACCATCTGTATAGGTTTCACAGATGCTTTCGGCTGCACTCTTGCAAAGAGATGAATGGCACCTGTACTGGTCTATGCATGTTCCAGTTCATTTTTTCACCATGATTCTGATTGTAAACAGTAATGGCAATTTTTGAACACAAAAGTCAACAGTCATACTGTTTACCTGACAATACACAACAAAATCTGATTCAGTCTAAAAGACACTGTCATACATGTAATGTGAATAAACAATTGCTCTATCGATGACAGTACTAGTAGGCAAGAGTCTAGTTCAGAGATTTGAACGTAGTGACCCCCCTACGTTCAGATTCCTCCCATTCAAATCCATTGTAAAATTGCACTGTGAGTTTGCGGGGAACTCAAAACATGAAAATAGGAATATGTGTACAGTGTATATGCCAAGCTTTCATCCCACTTACTGGCTGTATTCGATAGTACATGTACATGTATTTCTTTACATTTGTGCAGGGTATATTGATTCAAACTGTGTTTTATCCTTTACTTATTGAGATGTAAACATGGGTGAAGCAACAACCATCGATTCGATATCATCCATATTTTCTGCACAACCCAGAGTTGCTGCCGAAATGAATATCGATGCGAAAACGGTAACTCCTAATAAAATGCCCCCATCATAATCATAATTGACCTCCTCTGCACGAATGCCATTATATTTCCGTTTCCGCATCAATATTTGTTTAGGCGCAACTCCACAGGCCTTTATATTACCCCAAATTCAAGGCGGTAAAGGCTGTGCCCAAATTAGGAGATGGGTACAAACAACTTATTGTAACATTCTAAAATAGAAATATTTGTTAAGAAATACTTTTGCAGGATGTAAAATAGGTCTTAGAAAGCCCTGAATTATAGTCTATTTGTATGTACATGTATATTGACTAATAATATTGTTTCTCATATTTTGGGTACATTTTTCACTTGAATCTGATGTGCCCAAATTAGGTGAATATAAAGGCCTGCAACTCCGGGTTATTATTTTATAGACAATACAGGAGTACAGTAACATGGATGATACAGAAGCAGTGGCTGACGACGCTTCATCCACATTCAAATCTTGATAAGTAAAGGAAAAACGCAGCTTGAATCAATAGACTCTGCAAAAATTAAAGAAATATGTGTACTATCGAATTCAGCCAGTAAACAGAGCGAAAGCTTCATACATGTATATATTCCTATTTTCATGTTTTGAGTTTCCCCAAAAACGTATTCGCGAATTTTACAACAGATTGAATGGGAGGAATCAGAATGGAGGGGGAGGGGGAGGGGGTAGCCACTATGTTCAGATAGCTGACCTAGTAAGAGTCATGCCATCAATAAATATTAATTACTTTCATGGCCAAAGTTCCTGTCAGTTTTTTATGGAATGATTGCTGAGAAATTGAATAGATGAAATCTGAACACAATGGGGTCGTTGCTATGTTCAGATCACTGAACTACATGTATGGTAGTTCAGCGATCCGAACGTAGTGGCTACCCCTCTACGTTCAGATTCTTCCCATTCAATCCTTTTGAAAAAGTTCCCATCAAGTTTTTATGGGAACTCAAAACTCGAAATTTGGAATATATATCAAGCTTTCGCCCATATTAGCGACTGCAATCGATAGTACACGTATTTCCTTACATTTGGGCAGAGTTTATTGATCCAAACTATGTTTTATTCTTTAATTGTCGTCATTTGAGTACTCATGAGGCGTCAACGGAGATTTCGAAATCGGCCATGTTTTTGTATAAATATAAAACAGAAAAAACAATAACCCGGTAATGGCGGCGAAGCGAATAGACCTTTTATCGATGCAGAATCGGAAATTCGATCGTAATTGCGCAGAAGGGGGTTGATAATCTGCTCTGTGCGAATGCGACCGTGTTTGATGACCTTCTCTGCGCGAATGAGATCGAGATTCCGATTCCTCATTTATGAAAAGGTCTATTTGTTTCGGCACCATTACCGGGTTATTGTTTTTACTGTTTTGTGTTTATACAAAAACATGGCCGATTTTGAAATCTCTGTTGATGCCTCACGAGTACTCAAATGACGACAATTAAAGAATAAAACATAGTTTGGATCAATAAACTCTGCCCAAATGTAAGGAAATACGTGTACTATCGATTGCAGTCGCTAATATGGGCGAAAGCTTGATATATATTCCTAATTTCGAGTTTTGAGTTCCCATAAAAACTTGATGGGAACTTTTTCTATAGGATTGAATGGGAAGAATCTGAACGTAGAGGGGTAGCCAATACGTTCGGATCGCTGAACTACATGTAATGTATGATAACCCTTACCCTCATTATACTGACAGCAAAAGATTCTGGATGTCTCCTATTTTAGTCCACTTACAGATGGTGACTGTTTCTCAGTATATTAAATTTACAGCACAGAAAGGGTTAAAAGAAACTAATAAATATGATATCATTGTACCATAAACAGTTATTGCTTGTTGGGAACGCGATAAGGAATGAAATATAGTTCAGCGATCTGAACGTAGTGACTAGCCCTCTAAGTTCAGATTCCTCCCATTCAAATCTGTGGTCAAATTCCCCATCATAGGAATATGAACGAAGAAAAGTAGCCACTACGTTCAGATCGCTGAACTAGAATGAAACAAAGACAGAAAAATTGAGTTGAACCAGGGTGACCGGGTATTTTTAAAATAAATTGCAAATTCTGCTATTCTTCGACTTCACTCGGCTGAAAGATGCAAGACAAAAACGAAAAGTGATGAAAATAGCTCCACGCACGCTTTCAGTCGGGCTACAAAAAAATCAAATAGTCTCTTTCGGGTTCTTTGACTTTGGGCTCTCGGATGTTCTTTTGGGTGAATCGTCGAGACTCGAGAAACTGAACTCTGTCTTGAGGCCAGTCTGTTGAAAAAAATGTAAACATAAAACGCCTACTAGTTTACTAACTTCTTAGTCTGAGGTTCAATAAACGCCTGCAGAATTCTAGAATAAATTCATCGCGTGGAATTAATTCCAAAGCGCTTTGCTTATATAAAACAGCTGCACAGACCATTCGAAGAAATGAACTTGGGCATCTGGCATCCGGCAAAATAATGAAGATACGGCCAAGTAGAAAAGATTCTGCCCCGAGAAGATTCGGCCCAGTATTTCATCCCCGCGAAGATTCGGCCGGGAAGATTCGGCCCATGTATTCAATGTTTGGCCAATTCATGTTCTATCCGGGGATTTGGCAATTGACATAATTGACAAGCGGATTATGGTAATTATTTAGTAATTCTAATAACATTATCTAGCATTACTCAACAAGTTTACACAAAATTCAAACACTATAATTTTGCATATTATATACACGATGTCATCAATACACAAAACACTGGTGTAGGCCCATGCGAAGCTTCGAGATTCGATTCGGATTCGAATCCTTCATTGGATTCGATTCGATTCGAATCCAATGTCAAGTATTCCAAATTTCGAATCAATAGCACTTGACGTTTGTCACGCGCAAATCTACGATAATAATTTACACACCAACGCCCGCGAATTGCCAATTTACGATAGTATTAACTGCAAATTACAGATACATAATTATGCGTGTGCAGTTCTTGAATTCTTTTACATGAACAATGAAATATTGGCGATACATTTTAATCGCAAGTCAGTAACAGCCATCGCGATAATACGAACGTCCCCAAACCAAAACGTCCCCAAATGTTTTGGTCAAAACATCCCCAAATAACTGGTCAAAATGTCCCCAAAAAGTAGTCAAAACGTCCCCAACATTTGGTCAAAACGTCCCCAATAGTTGGCCAAAACGTCCCCTTTGTTGTTTCCTGACTAAGGTCATTGAAAAAACTTGCGATGTTATTTTAAAACAAATTTATTGTTTTACAGAACATTAATTATAAATATCCCCGCTTCTGTCAGGCCGATATTTATGCGTGCCTCCCCTAATTTCGCGCGTGCCTTATGAATGGAAAACACTTATTAATACCAGACAACCATCAAAGTGCGGCTTCAGTATTACCATCCATATAAATATCCCCACGTTTCTAAGTAAAATACAGAGCAGAATCTTGTAGTTATGCACAATTCCAAGTCACCTTCCAGCTCGAGATTATCGGGGGATCTGACCCCCAGTACCTTACTGTCCGTGCGCACACTCAAACCAAGAAGATTATTGACCCTCGATTCCGACCGTTGTGGATCCATAAGCAAGTAAAGTTATTCGGGTTGATGGGGGTTTAAATCCCACATCGTCCCAGTGCGCTTTCGGCGCTCTGAAACTTTTCATTCATTATTTTATTCGATAATTAATTCCAGTCTGCTGAAGTCCTGTTTATGCCCAGCCGAGAGCAGAGTATTGGTACAACTGACTTAGAATCCTAGATTTCGACCGAAAAATAGTATAAACATTGCTAAATTAAATATGAAACTACGAAAGAAGGGCAAATGAGTTGGGGACGTTTTGACAAACTCTTGGGGACGTTTTGACCAGCTCTTGGGGACGTTTTGACCAACCCTTGGGGACGTTTTGACCAATTGTTGGGGACGTTTTGACCAACTCTTGGGGACGTTTCGACCAATTGTTGGGGACGTTTTGACCAACTCTTGGGGACGTTTTAACCAAAAAAAATAGGGGACGTTTTGGTGTGGGGACGTTTTGACCAGCACCCGATACGATCGCACTAGACGCAAATCACGGCAAATGTAAATACACATTCTGGATATTGAAAGTACGCCTATCGCATTTGACCTTTGAACTTGAACTTGAACTTGAACTTTTATTTCCAGCTCGTACCAAACAATAAAGTTACATTTTGCTGTGACAATACCACATATGCAATGACGTTATGTTATGAATATTTGCCAAAAATGGTGAAATTCCGTTGCTTGTCATTATGACGGGATCAGAACAAAATTTGAACTACTTTAGTTGAACTAATTTAATTGTGAACTTGGGGTCAGTACCAGGTGATTATACTCCACACGCATAGACAATGAGCGTGATTGCTTTTGTTTCAATCATTCATGATTTGCGTTCGTTGTTTTTGTCGCGAAAATTGGATTAATTGATTAGCTCGCCAGATTAATTTCCTTCGAAGGTTTCGATTCGGATTTGATTTGGATTCGAATCTTCTCCAGGATTCGATTCGAACCAGAAGTTAGGATTCACAAGGGCCTACATTGGTGGTGGTATAAGTATATAATATTATAAACATAATGGTCTATGATCCCAGCTTTTAAACACAGGAATCTCAATTAACAGAAGATCTGTGAAGATGCAACTGCTTGAATTCAATTTCATATCGCCTATGTCAAGCAGGAATTCCACCAGGCATAGTACTGGCACTGCGCCACTGGATTGAAAACTTTAAAGTTTTTCGGAAGGTAGCCCTAACGGGAGTGGATCTAGATCTACGTACTGCATCTAGCCATAGATGCTCTGCCACCATACCAATAGAGCTAATTTTATAAATATGTATATACTGAGTCAAAAAAGAAAGTAAATAGAAACAGATGTGAAAAAATAGCATAAAGGATTATAATAGTTCTAATGTTGCATGTTTGTGGACAAGAAGTCGTGCAAAGAGTTTAATGACATGATGTTGTTGTCCACCCAACCGTGTACAATTTTGCTACGGATTTAAAAATAGCACATGAATGGGTGACCAACGATTTTCTTTGTGTTACGTTGTGCCGGAGAGCTTGGGTTATTGAGAAAACACGCTAGTTTTTGTCTTCCGACATTTTAAAAAATGCCAAGGTTAACCTAAAATCCGAGGTTGCGTGCCATTGTATGCATGAGGCTGCGATACCTCCAGATGAGTTCGCTGCTGAGTTCGGAGGCACTGTGGCCACTATTTACCGTCTCATTGGAAGGTATAGAACCACTGAATCTACTGCCGACCGACCGCTTTCAGGGCGACCAAGAGTTACGACCCCTCCACAAGACCGACACATCAGGACGTCTCACTTGTGGGATCGTTTCCTTCCGGCGACGAGGACAGCAGCAATTACACCTGATAGAACTAACAATAGAATAAGTGCACAAACTGTCCGCAACAGACTCGCCGAACACGGCATCCGAAGTAGGCGTCCATTCCAAGGATCAATCCTTACCGAACGTCATCGTACCGTCAGAATGGAATGGGGACTCAGCAGCGTTGGAGCACAGTTCTTTTTAGTGATGAATCACGATTTTGTCTACGGCGCGCTGGTGGTAGGGCAAGAGTGTATCGCCGACGAGGAGAACGGTTTTCTGATGCTTGCGTGTGGGAATGCGACCGTTTCGACGGGGATACTGTAATGGTTTGGGCAGGACTTTCCTTGCGCAATCGAACGCAGTTGATCTTCATCGACGGTAATCTGAATGGACAGCGATATAGGGACAAAATTCTTAACGCTGTTGTTGTCCCGTTGTTCAACGCTAACGTCGGATTGCAATTATTCCAGCAAGACAATGCCCGATGTCACGTAGCGCGTATCTGTCGTGACTTTCTTGAGGAGCAGAGCATCGAACTTCTTTCCTGGTCCCCACTTTCGCCAGATTTGTCGCCAATCGAGCATCTTTGGGATCAATTGGATCGTCGGGTACGACTTCATGATCTTCAGACGTTAGGCGATGTACGTAATGTTCTAGGGCAGGAGTGGAACGCAATACCACAGGGTGACATCCAGAGACTTATTGTCTTGCCATCAAAGAGGCAAACAGTGGACAAACATGCTATTGACCGCATGTGTGAACTTTTCAGTTCTCCCCATGTCTAAATTGCGACTTCCTGACGTGACACTGACAACAGTAAGAACATGAAATTATGCAAATTCATACAGCTAGACTCGAAATATGAATTTACAATAATTTGTTTGGGATTAAAGTCGATAACACTAAAAATATTGCTCCTCAAAGTTTATTATACTTTCTTTTTTGACTCAGAATATAATGACAAATTGACACTATTTATTTCTTTGTCTTTCCAAGTTTGTAATTTTTATGTATTTCAACGAATCCTGGTCGTTTCGACACCGGGTCGTTTCGGCACCAAGTCGTTTCGGCACTGGGGCAAGTCGTTTCGGCACCTGGCCAGGTCGTTTCGGCACCGAGTCGTTTCGGCACCAAGTCGTTTCGGCACCAGCGCAAGTCGTTTCGGCACCTAGGGATTTTATCATTGTTGGGTTAAAATGAGCGCCAAAAATGGGCATTTCCAACTTTCCAATTTTTTTAATTTTTTAAAAATATATCAGTATATCAGCCAATATATACCATCTCTGTGTTTCAAACCTTAAAGATGTTGTTGTACATCACACTCTTAACATAAATACAACATCAGGAAGCTTTATATGTGAGAATATTGGGCTTAATCTGGGGAAAATGTCACATGTTAGTAGGGTGTGGGCGTCTTGTTCGAAATGTAGAAAATGTGCAGACAGTATTTGGGGAAAATTCTCTCTGATGCACTAAATTCAACCCATGTTATTTATTTATTAATAGAATTTGTATGGATAGAAGAGGAAAGTAGCAAACACCTGAGAATACTGACAGAACAATTCAAATGAAAATTTGTTCCCGTATATGAACACCTGATCTGGCCAAGCCTGATAATGAACAGCTTGTTATTTGTAGATTGGGGCCCACAGCAGCCCACAGAGGTTTAAATTAGTGGTACCAGTTTAAGAACATTATGAAACCCCCCTAAAGACAGCTGTGCCTACTAATTTTATAAGTTTATTTTGGATTTTAATGGGAGAGTGGGGGGGGGGGGGGTGGGGGGTGGGTGTCTGAGAACGGTAGTAAAAAAATTGCATGTAGGGGTGGGTGGGTGTAAAAAGGAGCTGAATAAAAAATAGGACGTCACGTCTTGCAAACTTTTAGTGCCCCCCCCCCTCCCCCGGTGCTGATCCCCAAAACGCAATTGGGATACAGTGGAACCCTGTTAATTGAATAGAACCCCCCCCCCCCCCCCCCCCCCCCCCAAAAAAAAAAAAATCAATTAACAAGAGTATTCAATTAACAGGGATTTGGGTAATTTTCCTGTATTCTATAGAGATATACCGAGCGGGTTTTTTCTATTTTAAAATGGTTTTTTTTGTTCTAGAATTTCTATTATTTTTTTCACTGCCACATACCATCTGTGTATATATGCCGAAACGAAAAGAGAAGGGAAAATAATTTGGTTTCAAATCATCATTTATGAACATATAGTACGTTTATATTTTATGCAAGGAGAAAATAAATTGTTTTTAGACTGAATTTTGGATATTGAATCCCGTATGAATGCCGAAACACAAGAAAATCGGTTGCCGAAATATGTCAGTAAAGTGGGAGTGGCCTATTCCATGCAATTATTTCATTGGTTAAATGCAAAAAGCTTGAACCATTTAGTAAGAAAAACTCAACTGATAATTTATTTAGAGCGAAATTAATAAAATACACCCTTTAATATGTATCAAATCAATTATTAAGGACATCAGACAAATTAACCTCGCAACACTTCGTGTTTGCACAAAGTATTCTAATTATTCTAATTCTTTGATTTTGGGTATTTTGAATATTTTATTAAAACATGAAAGATGTTGCAAATTTAATTTGTCTGATGTTCTGGCTTTGTTTTGGGACATCCAACACATCTTTAGCCGCAGATAGTTTTTATATAACTTCTCAACATGTTCAGTAATGAACTTATGATGGAAGCACAGTAGCCGATTTTCAGGAACCACTGGAACCCGTTTCTGCCAGTGTAGTCGTGATTTTCATTTATTCATGTTCTATGCAACACAGCCTTAATTTTGATGTATGGTATGCCTATGTTCAGATACCAGTCGATTTTTATGACAAGACGTTTTGCCAAAAATATACTGGATATAGCAGCTGGGTGCAGCCTCAAGTGAAGTCGCAAGTGTTTCAGATGGACGACATACCATTTGCTAGTCTTTTAAACTATTAATTGTGTGAGTACTATGGTCTAAATGTTCATACATTTTTGATAAAAATCACTTGCTGTCTGTTTGCGTCCAGTGGTCTGGGGCGGGGGGGGGGGGGGGGGGGGGGGAGCTGAAAGATTTTGCCCGAAAAGTGATTCCGCGGAGGCACGTAATGTCGCGGTGGGTGTGGGAGAATGTGACGCCCCCTCCCCACCCCGTCTCCCGCACTGGTTGGAAAAGTTTGAAAAAAAAATTTATGACCAATCTTTTTAGAGTCCCACACGCCAGCTGCCTTTCCAACCTTGTAATTGAGGAGGAAATTGGTTCACGTTTCGGGTGTACCTGGCTGAATGGATGGATTCCCTGATTGCAACCAATCGCTTTAGGAAGGAATGACGTCATTATGTTTAAAAATACAAAACATTGCTGCCAACTTCATTTTCTCGAACCACTTCGACGACATGAATCTTTCGTTTCTGAACAATACGGTGACCAAGCGCTTCCGACATAGAGGTTTTTGTTTTTTACAATTATCCTTCTTTCGGTCACATAATAACAAAAAGCTTCTGGATATGCCATATTGTTCTCACGAGGCGAGATAGACCTGCAAGTAAATCGTTTACTGGTCATATAGTACACCACGGAGATCGAGAGCGTTGGACCTACATGCCGTACCAACGCCAAAAATTATATTACGGACTGTGGGTCCAAGTTTGGACTACTGGAGACTATAAGGACGGAGACGCAAATAAGCGATGACTAGCGTTTAGCATCACGTGGTTTGGATTGTTGTTATTATGAGCCTTTTCGGTAGCAGCCATGTGGTATGTGTATCCCAACTGTGCAGCTGTGAAGTATTCACAACTGTACACCATAACTGGACTGATGGGGATAATAACAAGTATATTGATATCGGTGATTGTTAAACTAGTCCAAAACATGCCCAGCGACGCTGGCACAACGCATAACAAACACACTAAAAACTAAAGTGTTAAAACTGACACTTTCAAGGTGTTAAACCCATTCTAACTCTTAGGATTTGATTTTAACACTCAAAGTGCAATGCTTTAAGCACTTGGACATTACAATCGTCAGACATCTGAAACTTGAAAGGATGGCACTTCCCATGTGTCTAGCATTGGTGGTTCTTCCAGAATCGTCCATAATTTGATTTGCACTTGATGGGTACATAATTAAAAGGACACAACGCAGATGACGCGGATCAGGCTCGAGAGTTCGAGCCTGATCCGCGCCATCTGCGTTGTTTCCTTTTAAGTGTCGCGACATTACACTTGTCAAGTGGTATTATTGTCAACACCTGTCAAGTTCTGGGATATCTACACTTGAACAAAGTGCTAGTTCAGCACTTAGTAAGTGTTAAAAACAGCACTTCAAGTGCAGTTTTTAACACTTTGGTTTTTAGCGTGAAGAAGAAAAACAGACATGTTGGGCACCTCAGTTGGGATCATCGCCCCAACATGCACAATGATCTATACTGGGTCTGGGTCCCCCAAAGTTCTGACTCCTGTGCCAAGCCTGGTCCAACCCACCTCCGACCCCTGAGCGAGAATTAGCAAGATATGTTGCCCGTCGTACTGGAATACTAGTTGCCACTCATGTAAAGAAGGAATGGGAGTGCCCCGCGGAAATGTCAATCTGTTAACCCTTTGCCTAATATGCAAAGCAAACGAGACTTACAAACAGTATTATTGAATATATATTTTTCTTTCAATTTCTGCGTCAAAAACATAGCATATGACCCTATTTATTTTATTTATTTATTGGTGTTTAACCCTTTACCCAAAGCAGACGATATCAAAATTTATTATTTTAAATAACATTTTTTCATTTTTTTCAAAAAATTTCATCAAAACCATACCATGTGACCCCTCGTTGGAACGAGCTCGACGAGCTCGTTCCAACGAGGGGTCACATGATATGGTTTTGTTGAAACTTTTTGAAAAAATAATATTTTTTCAACTGCTGAATTTGCATATTACGCGGGTGGATGCGGCCGATTTGTTGGGTAAAGGGTTAAGGTCACATACTTATGCACAATGGCTAATCATGGCCGTGACAATTTTACGGGTGGAGGAAGCCGGAGTACCTGGAGAGAACCACCGAGCAACGACGAGCAGCTGCCAGCTCCCCAACATCGTAACTCCGCACAGCAGCACAGGCAGGGTTAAATTGGTTGAAGACATGCGCACCATCGACGTGCAGTACGCCTTAGTACACGGCGTCATCGTGCCCCCACGTGGGCAATGGAGATGAAGTGTCTTGCCCAAGGACACAACGCGGTTTACCGCAGGTGGGAGTTATTTATTTATCTAGCGTTAATAAGCCATGTTGCCCATTTTAGAGAGGGTTTGCATCTCCCAAGCATTGGTGACTGGGTCCTATTTTGTCAGTAAAACAGAACCTGTTTACCGCAGTGAACAGGCACTGCTTCACTTCCCGGGGTTCCCAATTTGTTAATCTTTCACTAAACGAAAAGCAGACGAGACTTCCAAACAAAATTATTGAATATCTTTTTTTTTCATTTTTGCGTCAAAAACATATCTTATGACCCCTAATGAGGGCTGATATGCTATGTTTTTGAGGCAAAGTGAAAACATAATGAAAGTCGAATGGCAATTTTTGTGAGTAGCGCTGGCCGGTTTTGACAGTTACTTTGGGTAAATGGTTGATAAACTGTTATCTATATACATATGCACCAAACCCGGTGTTATCACTTCAAGAATTCTTCACTTCAAGAACTTCGGCATCTGTATCAGTATGCTAACACTTTCGAAAGGGAGCCCGTCACAGAATTAATCCAGGAGCCCTCACATCACTTGAATGATTTTGTACTATCCTGGCCGAGCAAAACTTGGTAAGTGTTGTATCTGTGTCGCCCTGTGAACGCCTGTACTAGCTGAAGCTCCGTTACTGGTGTCACATTATTAAAATAAAATTAACGAGTCAGAACTGTTATATTATTTAAAAGTCAACAATTTTCATGAAAAGTGGGGTTCTCCCCAGGCCATATGCCTCTAGGCACTGCCATTAGCAATCATTCCAGCAACACTGAATCAAAAACAAAGACAAAATTTACACACGTAGTTACCCCAGAGTGGATACGAATATGCTGGCTTGAAAGCACGGAGAAGTAGAAAATCTGTTCACCTACCCCCTCCATTCCCCGAACAGATTCCGAAATGCTGCTCTGGACTGGAACCTGCCACGACAGATTCATTATAATTACACTTACAATCGTGAATTATCCGACAAAACCAAGTCCAGAACAGGCACAATGGCCACTCACGCAGTCACCTTCAATGTAGAAACGAAGAGGTCAAACCGGTGAGCTGCAGAAATTCTGTTCAGTCCCCCGCTCAGCGAACATACGTCTGCACTGCTGCTGGAGTTTCTTCTTCCTGCTCCGCAAGACTCACCACCATTTTGACGTGCCCCATCCTGGCGGGGTACACATTTCGCATCGACGCTCGCCCGAGACCGACTTGGGCTCTGTTATGAATGTTTGGGCCCCGGCACATTTAGGGGGCGTCGAACATTTGGCAACTCTTGTGCCCCCCCATTATCTGGCTGCTGGGTGTGTACTTACATATCGCAAAGTTGTTGGTTTCTAAATCGAGCCATATCCCGATAAAATAAAATAGATCTTCATTCTGTTGGTTCCAATACTACATATTTTTATACCATGATTACCTATTCTACTGTATATGAAAAGCCTATGACATAAATTTTAGCTTAACACACCAACCGTGGTGAACACGCCAGCAATTGGATTTCAAAAGTTAAAATTTACAACTTACAGTGGAACTACATCCAAGTTGACCTTTGGTGACGTCGACCTACATGCGAACTTGTCGAAAGTTATCGCACGTCGCCTTGCGAAGAGTGAAATGAAAGTGTCAATTATTTATTACGTGTTTAAATGAGTTTACCCCATAAGACACCACAAATAAACAAACATGCATTGTCTCGTGTTAATAAAGCATGCATAACTCGAAACAGTATGTTATTATGTTATTAAAATGAAAAGGGTCTTGTTTCTTTGGGTTGGTCTCGCTATGCCGGTCGGCAGAAATTAATTAACAACACTGACGCAATAAAATCAAAGTATAGTTATTATCAAATATGTGTGTGTTTTTTTAGCTTGATTAGAAGTTTTCATCGGCGTTGTGATTGTGTTGTGATTTTCGCATCAACAATTTTGAGATGTGTTTTTTGTATTTTTTGTCTTTTTTTAACATAATTTATTAAAAAAAAACACACACATCTTTGATGAAAACCGTGTATTTTTAGCTTGATTAGAAGTTTTCAACGGTGTTGTGATTGTGTTGTGATTTTTGCATCGACAATTTGGAGATGTGTTTCTTTTATTTTTTTTTTTTTTTTGTCTTTTTTTTGTACTCGCCGAACTTCACGTGTATAAATATGCAGCATTATTTACTTACTCACATCATTTAGCATGGCTAAGGCTCAAGTGAATGTTAACTTTATTCCCAACAGACTTGGGGGCAGAAATCTAATATTCGAAGGGTTCAAATACAGAATAAAATCTAGAAACAACGACCGGATACATTGGACATGCTGCCAGACAGGTTGTAGAGGGACCATCAACACAATGAATGACATTGTAACAACACAAAACAACCAGCATAACCATGAAGCAGATATAGAGCAAGTAGCAGTAGATGCATATTTGGCAAAGCTGAAACGTAAAATGATAGATGGATCCAACACTGCTTCCTCTATTTACCAAGAAGAAATTGCAAGTAAGTATCCCAAGTATTTATTTATTTTTGTTCAGTCAAGAGTACCGTTTTGTTTCCGAGGCGTGTCACATTCATTCATTCATTCATTCATTTGAGGGATGGAGAGAGACAGAATAGAGATTGGAGAATAGGGCGAGACTGTGGTGGGTAGGGTGGGGTGAAGATAAACTATTAGCAATCATTCATTCATTCGTACGAGAGATAGAGAGAGAGAATAAAGATGGGAGAATGGGGAGACTAGGGGTGGGTGGGGTGGGGTGACGATAAACTATTAGCATTTTTTACATAACCTAGTTTTTACGGACTATGAAACTGCAGCTCAAAACGCCATTCAAATAACTTTTCCAAACGTGACCCCCAAAGGATGTTTCTTTCATTATGGGCAGGCTGTGTGGAAACATGCCCAGAAAAGTGGTTTGAAAACATTGTTCCAGGATGACGAAGAAGTTCAGTGTGTGGTGCGGAGGGCTATTGCTCTTCCGCTAGTTCCTGTTGAGCATGTCAGCGATGCGTGGTTTTTAACCCTCGAGGAGGCTCCTGTAAATGCTAGTGTAGAACAGTTCACTGACTATGTGACAAGTTATTGGGTGGAAGGTGACCACGGACGGTTAATGTGGAACCATTTTGACACGGTTGGGCCACGCACGACGAACCATATCGAGGGTTGGCACCGGAAATTAAGTTTATTCATCGCCGGGTCACATCCCAACATTTTCAGAATGATAGACTTCCTCAAAAAAGAACAGTCATTCCAGGAATCAACAATAATTCAACTAAGTGCAGGAGGAAAACTGGCACCCAGGAAAAAAAAGTACAGAAAAATTGACAATTCTCTGGGACATTTTAAAAGAATATTTCAAGCTGGTGAAATTGGACTACTCCAGTACCTGGACTCTGTTTCGCACAGTACTGGATTTTAATTGAATATATAGTGTTGTGAATAATTATAAATTTTATTGTCTCAAAAGGTTCATTTTTTACAAAATTACATTCAACTTTTCCTCTCCAAAAATAGTTATCAAATGTCATTTTATTTGATAACTATTTTTTGAGAGGAAAAGTTGAATGTAATTTTGTAAAAAGGTTCATTTTTTACAAAATTACATTCAACTTTTCCTCTCGAAAAATAGTTATCAAATGTCATTTTACCGTGATTAAGTCCAGTCGCGTTAACCAACTTCATCATTAAATGAGTAAACGAATAAGAAACGGACTATAATCCTTCTCCCTTTGATGTACTTAATCTTCACACATTTTTACTAAACAATAGCAACCGGCATAGCGAGACGACCCCGTTTCTTTTTCTATTAAGTTTCGGTGATAAAATCGACATCGGTAGTATCGCACACCGATACTCATGTAAACAAAAACAAATTTGCGCGCATGTACGGCTACTGCTCAGTGAAATCGAGAAAAAATAATAGCGACTCTTAATAAACTGACGATCATGGTATAAATGAAATATACCCAAAGTAGCTTGGTGTACCAAATGTTCACCACTCGTGGTGAACATTTTGGTCCACTAAGCTACTATGGGTAAATTCTATATTTTAATAATGCTTTGTTGAAAACATGTGTAAATGAATATACATCAATCAAAAAGGTAAAATTTTAACGTGTGACGATTTCATAATAACTTTTAGAAGACACTGCAAGCCAAAAAAAAATGGTCAATGAGGGAGGTGCCTGAGAAGAAAATATTTCTTTTAGCCTTATACGTGGAGGTAAATTCTGCATTTACTGACAATTCGATAATCGATAAATGGATGAACGTCCAGTAATATTTTAATCTCTCAGCCCTATAATTTAATCCCTCAGCCCCATGTGACTGATAATTCTTCAAAGTGTTACATGTCCACAACCCGGTTATCAACCATATGCCGGTTGTCAAATCTGGAACCTTTGTTCAAGTTACAATGCTAATAAGTTCCGAATTCGTAAAAAAAATTCTAAATTAAGGTCCATAAATCTGTAACGGAAAATTGGGTCGGACTACTTTTCGAACCCGCTAGAGATGTTATTTTATGCTATGGGTATATTCTGTATATTCATTATAAAACTGCATAACATATCACAGAGGAAAAGTTATTTATTACATCATTCATCAGCAATGACAACACTACAGGTCCTGTCAATATATATATATAAATACGATATTCCAAAATAATAGCTTGGAAGCGATTTCTGAAACGAATTTTAATGAAACTTTAATGAAAGTTTCATTGGACAATTCACAATCACTTATTGGAGTCTTTATAGATTTAAAAAAAACATTTGGCACAATTGACCACAATAACCTGCTAAACAAGTTACACTTTAACGGAATAAGATCTCGAGTTATTCAGAAAACAGACACCAACATGTATCGTACAATGATAAAAACTCAGATTCTCTAAAGATCACGTTTGCAGGGCAACAAGGATCTATACTTGGACCGTCACTGTTTATATTATATATTAGTGATACCTGCAATGTCTCCTCATTACTCAAGATTATAATGTTTGCTGATGACACAAATTTGTTTCTTACTGGAGACAGGCTAGCACAAATGTGTCAAACCATTTCCAGTGAAATGGCCAAACTTAATACACGGTTTCAAGGAAATACGTTATCTCTGGACGTACAAAAAACCAACTATATGATATTTGGAAACAAATGAAAACTTAAGCATTAATGTAAATGGATTGGAAATTGGACGAGTGTTCGGCTTCCTCCACCCATAAAACTGTCACGGTCATGATTAGCCATTGTGCATAATATGCGACCTTAAACGCCAATAAATAAATAATAGATATAATTGCCCCATATCTAAATTATTGTTGTGAAATTTGGAGAAACAAATTTATAAGATACTCCGAATGGGAATACAGTGGAGCCCACTTAATTGGATATTTTCTTAACTGAATAACCCTGTTAACTGAATATAATTTCCCAACACAAAACCGTTTACCATACCTCCAGTACCAATTTGACCTGTTAATTGAATATAGGCTATATAGTAAACTCCTGTTAAATGAATAAATATTCTTGAAATATTCGAGAAATTACCCTGACTCTCTCGCGTTTTCCTTTGTTTATAGACCTAATTGGCCTCAGTACATCCAAAACAGGCATTTATGGAGCTCTGTCAAACAAGATATAATAGGGGGCGCGGTGGCTCAGTAGGCAGAGGTGCAGGCTGCAAGCCGAGAGGTCCTCGGTTCGAATCCCACCTGCGGCAACCGCGTTGTGTCCTTGGGCAAGACACTTCACCCCCATTGCCCATCTGGGGGCACGGTGACGTTGTGTACTAAGGCGTAGTGCACGTCGATGGTGCGCTGTCTTCAACCAATGCTAACCCTGATTGTGTGGAGTTAGTATGTTGGGGAGCTGACAGTTGCTCGCCGTTGCTCGGTGGTTCTCTCCGGGTACTCCGGCTTCTTCCACCCGTAAAACTGTCATGGTCATGATTACCCACAGTGCAGAAATATATGACCTTAAACCCCATTAAATAAATAAATTAAATAAATAAATAAACAAGATATAATAGAATAAATGCTACATTTATATCTAGAATACACGAAAGTGACACAATCCCTGTTAATTGAATAATCCTATTAATTGAATAATTTCCATTGGTAAAGTGGCTTTTTCAATTAACAGAATTCCACTGTACTTCAAAAATAAGCGGTACGAATAATCGATGGTTCTGATTACCGGATTCATAGCAGCCGAATATTTTGGAAATATAAAATTTTAAAACTTGATGACATGATTAAGCTTAACACTCTGTGGTCATGTACAAAGCTAACTATGAAATGTTACCTGGAAATCTACACTTATTCTACGGAACTGTTCAGAATTCCCATCATTATGCAACACGGCAGAGTGAAAACCTCACTGTGAAGTACAGAACTTGGGAAGGACAAATAAAAAAATATTCTGCACCAGTATTGCAGGAGTTAAGTTATGGAATTCATTACATCACGAACTATAGCATTTCAGAAAACATGTGTTAAAAGAATGATGAAACTGTTAAAAACAAGAAATCAACAGGGTCAAGGCAATAAAATTTATTCAAATATACAAGAAATAAAAAGAAAATAATAAACATACATGTACATAAGTAAAATTTCCTTTTTCCAATATCCTTTTCTTTATATCTGACATAAATTGATGCGAATCTACTTTTCACCTCTAGAAAGTGATAAAACTAAAATAAAACCAGAACGAATAAGTATACTGTAAAGCAATTTTAAATATAATTCCCGGGGGATGTTTCCATATAAGTTTACACTTCTAGCATCTCCCATCAACATTTTTTTTCTGTTCATATTAATATTTAATTTAATAATGTTCTATCTTATCAACTATTAAACAAACGCAACAACAATATCATTTTGTATTTATAACTGATGAAACTTGTCATATTTGTTCCTTCCTTCCTTCCTTCCTTCCTTCCTTCCTTCCTTCCTTCCTTCCTTCCTTCCTTCCTTTCTTTCTTTCTTTCTTTCTTTCTTTCTTTCTTTCTTTCTTTCTTTCTTTCTTTCTTTCTTCCTTCCTTCCTTCCTTCATTCATTCATTCATTCATGCATTCAAAGAGAATCGATTCATCGCAAATCCAGCTTCAGGTGATGCGCCGATCATCCCACAGACTGCAATCGATATACGAAATAAACGAAGAAAACTATTTCTTACCATATCAGAATGACCAAGATCTTTTTGAACAAATAACAATAAATGCCTCTACAAAAGAAACTCACCTGTAATGTCGAACCATCAGATTTAAAAAACAAAGCCATCCTTCAAACAGTAGAATTTCCCGTGACAATCAGAACCGTGGCAGCACAAGCGAGAACTCAAGGGAAACTTTAACAGATTTAACCACATCTGAACAACAGACCCAGATAGGCGTAGTGCAAAACACAAAGCAAAACCTTTTACCTAACATGAAAAGCAGACGACACTTGCAAAAACATTCTTGAATGGCTAATTTTTTTCATGTTTTGTCTCAAAAACATAGGTTATGGCCCCTCGTTGGAACGAGCTCGGCGAGCTCGTTCCAACGAGGGGTCATAACCTATGTGTTTGAGTGAGACAAAAAATGAAAAAAATAATGAAAATTGATTGGCGATTTTTGAGAATAGCGCTGGCCGGTTTTTTGCCATTACGTTGGGTAAAGGGTTAAGTAAGTTGACAACTTGAACTCTGAAATAAATACGTTAAAACTAATGAACTAATTAGGTGGTAAAATAAATAATAAATATTATATTCTGTTCAAAATGAACTGAAATAACGAAGGAAACAAAACTAGAATAAGCAGCTTAATTTGAACACTACCACAGGCAGGGGGGGGGGGGGGGGGGGGGGGCAGGTGGCGTTGCGGTAACCGGTTCTCGTCAGATCACCGAAGTTAAGCAACTTCGAGCCAGGTTAGTCCTCGGATGGGTGACCGTCTGAGCGATCGATTCGGCCTCCCGCGTTGTGTCCTTGGGAAAGGCACTTAACCCCGATTGTACACATGGGGGCACGATGACGCCGTGTGCGTGCTAAGGCGTACTGCACGTCGATGGTGCGCATGTCTTCAACCAATCTAACCCTACCTGTGCTGCAGTGCGGAGTTACGATATTGGGGAGCTGGCAGCTGCTCGTCGTTGCTCGGTGGTTCTCTTCGGGTACTCCGGCTTCCTCCACCCGTAAAACTGTCACGGTCACGATTAGCCACTGTGCATAATATGTGACCTTAAACAACAATAAATAAATAAATAAATAAATAAATAAATAAATAAATAAATAAATAACCACAGGCAGACTATAGATGTCGATGAGGGCCCAACTAACTCAGTCAGAGACGAATACTCACCAGGAGCAGACTATATTCGCCTGAAAATCATCATCAAACGCACCTGACAGGATATCTAAAAGACCTGATCGAGTCGCAGGTAGACTGCATCTGTCAATGAGGACTGCAGTTGGGTCGGAACAGAACCATTATGCGTGGTATACTACACTTGCCTGAAGACTAACTACAGAACCTTCCCCACAACTACAGTTCGAACTGACTGAGCCAGGGACAGACTACACTTTCAATGAGGGCCTCTAATCAGTTTACGCAACAACATCACAAGTGACAGACTCTTGTGATGTCACCCCTACCCACTACCCACCCCGAGGCCGTAAAATTATTTTGAATTCACAGCTTGCTAGGCTACATGTCAGCGGGCTAACCGAGTAAGGCCTAAGGCGGCTGAACAATCACACCAGTAGCTCGCTTCAATAGACTTGGAAGGAATCACCAACACATGCATATCCACTGTTGTTCTAGGATTCGGCAACAATTCTTCCAGTAGGCACATAGAACACATTGGAACTCAGGGGACGAAATAGTAACACGAATTCCCCTCGCCTATTTGGTTGGCGATAAAATGTGTTGTTTTTGTTAATAGTTGTCAAAAGAATTGGTGAGTGTCCTTCTAATAATTGTTTTTATAGACGTGAAGGCGTGTAATAAACGCAGAGCGACCTGCGCGTGTGAATTGTGTAGTCGATATGGCACTTGTGCCATCGCTGAAGGATAAAACTCGAGGCCTGTGGCCTCCCGGTTTATCCTTCCGTGCTAACTCGTGCCGCATCGATTAACCCATTCACACGCGCGTGTCGTTCTGTGTATTTCATTCGCAAAGATCACGTCCCCGTGACGTATAGTGATATCCAAGTAACAGAATATGCTGTGTAACACTGAATTAAATGTGTTTAGTTTGTTAAGCTGTATTAATAGGTGGAGACACACGCCGGCCGGAAACCAAACAACCTTTCAGTATATAGATCCAACCATAAACCGGCGTCGACCCTTGTACATAGCCGCAGGACACGGGCATGGTCCATTACATCCCCGGTAGCTTTATTTTTTTCCCCCATTGCCAACTCCCGTCTCACCCCACCCCACCCTCCAATTATTTTTTGTTCGAACTAAATAGGCACGTGTTGTATGTGATGTACCGGACAGGTCACAGTTACTGGACCTCGGTGCATGACGTCATGTCACCTAACCCAGTGGCGCCACTGCTGACTTGTCCATAGCCACCACCATCTCTCCTGTGATTAGCCTTATTGTATTCACCGTTATATGTTGTTCTGGGTGCGCGGTGGCGTTGCGGTAACCGGTTCTCGTTAGATCACCGAAGTTAAGCAACGTCGAGCCCGGTTAGTCCTCGGATAGGTGACCGTCTGAGCGATCGATTCGGACTCCCTCGTTGTGTCCTTGGGCAAGGCACTTGACCCCGATTGTACGCATGGGGGCACGATGACGCCGTGTACCAAGGCGCGTATTGCACGTCGGTGGTGCGCATGTCTTTAACCAATCTCAAGCCCTGCCTGTGCTGCAGTGCGGAGTTACGATGTTGGGGAGCTGACAGCTGCTCGTCGTTGCTCGGTGGTTCTCTCCGGGTACTCCGACTTCCTCCACCCGTAAAACTGTCACGGTCATGATTAGCCATTGTGCATAAGTATGTGACCTTGAACACCTAAATAAATAAATAAATAAATAAATAAATAAATAAATAAATAAATAAATAAATATGTTGTTCTACCAGCCTCGCAGTCTTGCACCATTACTATTGGCTACCACTATTCTGTCCTGTGCTAGAGTGTCTCAACAATTACTAACTTGTGGTACTTCTCTGGCCTTTAGAACATTAATGCCGCTACGGGTCCCAGTTCATGCTTGTCTGCTTGCTTGAACAACCTTTCCATACCTATTCCAAGTTGCCCTAATAAGCTATCGAGCAGTTACTGAAAAAGTCATTGGTCAAACGAACTGAATCCCATCAAGAAAATGAGCTATCGAGCAAATGCTTAAACGAGTGACTCAACATACGACTGTTGGACTCATCTCGGAATGGGGGATTCTAAGGCCGAAAAGAGATTCCAAAAGTGGGACTCTGTAAGTGGGTTGTCAAAGCTCCTATACGGCTCCTGGTAGTCTTACCATCGCCTTCAACCTTGTCTTGAGCTAACTGTACTGTGATTAGCGTAACTCAATACTATTGTCTTCTACTGCCATAATATTTGTGTACAATTACTGCATTATACCATTAGTATTGGATACTATAATTCTATCCAGTGCTAGAGAGTTCCGCCATTACTAAGTTGTGGTAGCCTACTACTACGGCTCTTAGTACCTATCATTACACTGCTCGTCCCCTGAGTTCCAATGTGTTCTATGTGCCTACTGGCACATAGAACACATTGGAACTTGGGGGACATACTGACGCTATGGGTCCCAGTTCATATCACTATCAATGTTGTCTTCTTCTAGAAGCAGTCGAACACAGTCTGCTTGCTCTAACAACTTTTTCATACCTATTCCAAGTTCCAAGAATGGCGTTAGCAGCCATGGATATCTTCAGATTGATAGCCTCCGATAAATATTCTCTAAAAGGTATCCATCCTCAGAAGGTATACTCCAATAGTACAGTACTATGTCAAAGGTATCCTCCAATACCTAGGTGAGCATAAGAGTCGTAAGATGAGTTACTTGTTCGAGTAATTGCTTTACAGCTCATTTCCTCTATAAGATTCAAGCCACCCAAGCAATGTCTGTTCCCGCCCGATTGTCGTTCGGGTTTAGGAATCATAGGTGCCTTCGTTACAGACAGGGGAGATAATTCAGTATGGGGGGATACAGATTACAGGGAATGAAGCAATCTACCTGGTGGTTATAAGACTTGGACGATAGCACAGGCTGAGATCAGAGAACTAGATAGACTGCAGTAATTTGCAAAACATGTCAAGGAATAGAAGAATAAATCACAGAATAGGTCAGGATAGACAAAGGAACGAGGATCCTGCAGGAATCTAAACCAGTAAAAAGGTACTCCATTTAATAGAACGCGCCTTATAGCACTACGTGCTCCTCTTATAAGTAATATTCTAGGGGAATCTAAACGAAATCAAGTGATTTTAGGGTGATTTGGAGGGATTGTGGGGTTGTTTGTGGTATTTAGATTGACCCTTATACAAAGGAACGCGCCTTTTGTTTGAGCTCTGAGGAAATCCGTACCCTGTTCGGTAGTTTTGGTGATTGGGGGGGGGGGGGGGCTGGTCCATTAGGTAATTAGATTTACTCTTACACAAAGGAACACACCCTCCGAACATACCCTCGTTCTATTGTAGGTGTTCCGGGCTCAAAGCAACCACGTGCTACCATAGAAACCAAGATGGGGCCTCCAGTATATAAATCGGACAACGGAAACACGCGTCACCTTAACAATACACGCTGTGCATGCGCACTAAGACCACTTATAACTATGGAGATGGTGTCACAAGATGGCCACTCACTCGGGCTACCATGACAACCAAACATGAGGCAACTAGGTCACATAACTGTCACGCCACTTCCTAGGTACGATTGCAGGCCGAAACAGGGACGATCCATCGGAAGCAGGTCAAAGCGTCACACAAGCAAAACGTCACATTTCAAAATGGTCGACGCGTCGCATTTTTTGGTCAAAACGTCACAAACCTTTGATCCAAACATCACATACTTTTAGTCAAAGTGTAACATCATTTTGATCAAAAAGTAACATTATAATTATTTCATTGTGGACAACTTACTAGATATAAGGGACTCCAGTCACTCATTTCAATTGATCAGATTTTAAAAAGGGAGAGCAACAGTGGTATTTATGTGTGTATCTTTCAAATATTTTCATTGAAACACCTTCTCGTCGTAGAAAATGTTTGAAAAATATATCACACCTGTTTCATTGATCTTGGGCTAAAAGTTTGAAATGAGAGGGGTGATGAAAATATATTCAATCATCAGGTCCTAACCTACTGGGTGGTGGGGGTGAATAGTCCCTCTAAGAACTTGTTATTATGATCTATAGTTAAGATCTGTCTGCAGCTAAATTTTTTTTTATTCTAATTAACCTCTGCAAGCTGCATCTCGTCCATTGATTTTGACTTCAACAGACCTGACAAAATTCCAGCATCTATCTCCACAGTATGTCAGATTTCGTGCAGGACCATCCTTGAAGGGATCGAAGTAGGAAGTTAACTGGTGAACCAAATTTGCCACTAACTTCTCATAACGATTCTCTGACCTAGCAGAGGGTTCTTTGTGAACTTGTGGTGTTAATACATCCAGTTTGTGTTTGACTGTCGAGGGAATCTTCACCATTATATGTGTAGTTTGGACGAATGTAAGAACTGCTGCTTCATTCGTGCTGTATCCACCCTGCATCGGTCCTCCCATTGCGTTCACCACCCGGTTAATTGTCGTTTCTGTAATCAAGTCTCCGTGCATTGCCGAAAACGATTCGCAAGATCTCGACCCCAAAGCCCTCCCCAACCACATCTGGCCAAGGTGGATGGTCTGGCTCTTTCATTTACTCCAGGCGTGCATATTGGAATGTCAACTATCGAGAATAGTGGGTG